>CM046876.1:541613513-542846835 GCA_025667525.1 Glebionis coronaria | reverse complement strand
AAAACTTTATGATATTTTTTCTCCATCTCAGAACGTTGATAGCATAATCCTCATTCGCTAAGAATTTATAATAACATGACTCACCCATTACATCTTGTTCTCATAGACAAAAAAAATTAGGAAGATGTTCTTATAAATGTTTTCTTTTATGTTTGAATTATGAGTTAAAGTGACGTAGAAGTTTTGTTAGGTGTTAATAGGTCATATGTTATGACTAAAATATGATTGATCGTCTACCTATGTTTTTTCATTCGCTTGAGATCTTTGTTTCTTATATTCTTATCTTTTATTCCCCGTTATTAGGAGGCTTTCGATACAACTGTACTCTGGTGGTGCTCGGATCATGGATGGAGCTTTTATGACTACAGATCTAAACTTTCGAGTCACTAATTCTGAAGTTGCTATGTCTGTTTCTATTGTCGATCCATACATATTATTATATGTTGTATCATGTGTTATATTACTTGTACATTTAAGTGAAAGGGTATTAATAATAATAGCATTAATTAAGTTTTATATGTGTATTGTAAGTATTGTACATTGTGCTTAACAATGTGGATTACTTAAAAAATTTGGGATATTAATGGAAGAGAGAGATATTACTTAAAGTTGTACATATGTATTAATATGTTGTATTATTTAAATCTGATTTGTTTTGCTGCAATAATATGTTGTACATAAGCTGTTTTTGTTGTACTACTTAAAGTTAAATAAATGAAGAGAGAGAGTGTAAAATGTTTTATATGTAGTATAGGTATAGATATAATACATGGTTTATAAATAATTATTAATAAATAATATAGCTTGATTTATATTAATAATACTTTACCATAACTTGACATTGTAAAATTAAATTAAAGTAAGATATCAATTTAATTAAACCAGGGTTACTCGTGTAATTAAAATAATTATGCTAAGTTCTAAATTAATTAAATGTAACATGTACTTTATATCATGAATAATTATATGCATAATTATTATAAGGTATAGTTTATTTAATTAATGGCCATGTAAGTTTCATGAATTATTATAACCTAAAGTTAATTTAATTATATTGTCATGATTTATTAATAATAAATAAATAATCAAATAAACATAAGTCTTGAATTTTAATTTAGCAAAATGCAAACCAAACACACCCTTGTGTGTTACACGTGTACCCGAGCCCCAAACCGAGCCACACTGAGACACCATGTCTCGGCATGCCCCAAACCACACGACACCACCACAGCCGTTGTGGTTGTGGTTGCCGCCGCTTGCACACAGCAGCCACCGGCTTTAGACGGTTGCCACTGCTGCCCACAAGATCCCACCGAGAGCCTCATGGCTCTCGGTTTGTCACCGTCTGAACCAAACACCCCCTGATGGGTGGTTTGCGGTTGCGACCGACAAAAGGGAACAACCACCGCCCCCCCTTATGGGTGCGACTGGCTTAAGAAAACCCCACCGAGACCCACAGTGGTCTCGGTTTTCGTGACATCCCAATTCAAAACCCGTTTAGACTTGATTAAATACATGTTTTAATTATGTTTAATAATATTTCGTTTTTAAGTATATCGTTTCTCTCGGTATCTTATCGAATTGAAATCCGGTTTTACTAGTGTGACTTAATTGTTTTTGGTTAAAGATAGTTTTTGGTATTTAAGCTACTTGGCAAAAAGCACGTAAAAATATAAAAATAATATCCAGATATGTATACGTACTATACTAAAACAAATTGCAATTACAACACGTAGAGCACGAAGTACAGGTAAAAAAAAACTAATTAAAAATTGTAACAAACTAAACCATTTTAACAAGAAAATTAACAAACTCTAAAGCGTAACAAATTTTAACAAAATTAGCGGCTAACAAATTCAACTATTTTTTTACCAAAATTTTTAACCAACTATATTTATAAAACTAACTTTTTATAAAAGTAAAATCAAAATTTTTATAAAATGAAAACAAATTTTAATCGGAAAAAAAATTCTAATACGTTATTACTAAATCTTTATTCTAGTTTTATACTACTTATAAGAGTATATAAAATTGCACATAAATTGATTGAAATGTATACTCAGGAAGTAGTTTAATTCAAATGGACTTAATGGTCTAAATGGTCTTCTAAGCTACATCTAAAGTAGAATACCCAAAAATAAATAAATATACAAAGGAGATACGTAGCATCCCCACACTTGAGTTTTACTAAAACTCAATTCTACTCTTATGACCCGAATTAAAATGATCAACTTACATTGTGTTCTTCGATAGGCACATGGGGGCAATGATGACTCTTTCCCATTCTTCATTAAAATTATAATAACATGGTTTATTAATTAATCTAAAATTATATACAATGCTTCTTGACTTGGCAACACGGTCAACTTGGGGTTTTATACAAGGGTTAACATAATGCACTAAAAGTGAGTGCATACACGGAAGGCTAAGCGATTTGGTTTTACTCCAATGCTCTTCATTAACAATCTAGATTAACCCGAAAGTAAAAAAGAACCGCAAAAAGATTAAGCTCGGAGGTGTGTAGTATGGGTGATTTGCACTAAAAATGAGTCATAAGTATGGAGTGTTGGGGGAGATATATGACCGATGTGATCATTATAACTTACACATAAATCTAAAGGCTTGTCCTAAAGGGTTATTGTAATTCCTCTTATCACTTAGTAAAATACATTTTACACGAATGCAATCTCACATGCGATATCGAAATGTATCAACTAAAGCATGTTCTAAAATTAAATACACTACCGACACACTCATATAATCTCAAATCGATCTCAGACTCCAGAGTAGGCGGTGAGAAACAAACATGCGAAAATCATAATGCTGAAAGAGACACGATGAATACCCGCACCCCTAACTCGAGAAAGCTAAAGAATAAGTTGACTATCCTGGATCATAAAAAATGGATGTCCAAAATTCTTAAATATCTAAAGGTTTAACCTCATATTCTGGTAAGGAAATTTTTTAGTGTGGGCGTATGTGATAACAATGCAAATCCTATCAATAAGACACACTAGAAACAAGAGTTTTCTCTAAAGTATGTCACAAAAAATTAGGTGAAATTTGTCTTTTTAACTATGTTTCGGTATATTACTCATTTTTTCAAGGCATAAGCAAATAACAAGAGAGAGTAGAATCTAAGGCTCTTACTTATCCACCCTACACTTCGGACGAACACTATCCTCAATGTTCTAAAAAAATAAAAGGAAAGACAAGTAAAGATATGAAAGAAACTAATACTCCATTGGTTTGGGCATGTATTGATAGAAGCTTGACAATCGGCTAAATTGTCATCCAAGAGTTTTCACTACACTTCCATCGTGCTTAGGATGATCTTCAATGGGACACTCTTATCAAATGTAACCTGAAAATCAAACATAAGAAAACAATACCCCAAGTAAAATCTATGGCATAAACTAAAATAGAAATCTTATAGTAAACAACCGTGTAGCTCTAAGAAACAATTGAATACAAGATGTGTGGTATATTAATTAAATTGTTTGTGCAAATCCTGAAAAATGCACATTTTAAGATAGGTATGAAAAAACTTTTAAATCAAAAGTTAAAATTTGATTTTTTCATGTAGCTAAGGCGAGACGGTGTCACGGCTAAAGTCTGTCGTTGTCTGTAGCCACTTTGAAGATTCTTGATTTTGTTTTTATAAGAATTTCGTGCATTTTATCCATGTGTTTTTCCTATGGAGAGTTTTTACTGCACAAGTCAATAAAATATAAAAACGTACATGACACAAACAAACAAACAAATAAAACAAACATAATATGTGATAACTGATAACTGAAATTTTACCTAGTTAAAAATTAAAGATTAAGTTCGTGTTCTCGGAATCTTAACGAATTGATCTAGGCTCTTATGTGTGACTTAGTTGATCTTTGGTGAAAAAGAATATTTTTGGGTGATTTTAAATTTAAATGCAAAGACTTAAAAGTAAAAGTGCTCTTTAAGTAAATCTAAGTCTAATTAAAGTAAAGTGCAAGTATTTAAAAACGTGACTAAAATTAAAGGGGCACTAAAGTAAAATGACGTAAACTTAAATCTATCTAAGGCAAACTTAAAGTGCGACTAAAACTAAGGCAAATAATCTAAAAGTGCAATTAAATAAAAAGGCAAGAAAAATAAAGCTTGAAAGTAAAAATCAAAGACAAAAGCTAATAAGAACCTGAATACAGCTCATTCGGAATAAACCTTCGTTTGGAACAATCACTCGTCCTAAATGTCACCTTTGGTTGAAATGATTCTTCTTCACTTGGAATATTACCAAAATCCTTGATCCAGAACAAATTGGTTTGAATATGTCACTTATCCAAAACAATGTTTCGTTCGGAACTTGCTGATTCGGAACTTGTAAATTCTTCCTTGATTCGGAAGTTTCTGGTCACCCCTTGATTCGGAAGTTTCCGAATAAAGCTCCTTGATTCGAAAGATTATCCTTGATCCGGAACTTATGGAAGTTCCGAATGAACAACCTTGACTCGGAAGTTTCTGACTTCCGAATGAACAGCCTTTATTCGGAACTTTGGTCCTTGATTCGTAACTTTAAGTTGATTCAGAACTTTTGAAAAGTTCCGGATGAAACCCTTGGTTCGGAACTTTGGAGTTCCGAATGAGTATGTTTGGTTCGGAACTTTTGGACTTCCGAATGAAGAGTCTTGGTTCGGAAGTTTTGAGTTCCGGATGAAGCCTTGGTTCGGAAGTTTAAGACTTCCGAATGAACAAGTTTGGTCCGGAAGTTTGGACTTCCGAATGAACACTTCAGTCCTTTCCTTGGCTCGGAACTCTTCCTGGAAAGATCAGAAACAAGGCAAACACTTCCCGAAGAACAATGAGAACAGTAGCAGCAGATAAAATAACAAAATAATCAAAATCAAACACACGGATAATAATAAACAGTAACGAATCTATGAATAAACGTCAACAAACAATTAAAAACATGAAATCAAACAACTTTAAACACAATAATTAAAAACCATTAAGATCAAAATAAAAGCATAAACATGAACATAACATAAACACATGAATTAAAGAATAAGAAAGGTAGATAAGAGATTGACAAGATAAAATAAAGCTTTGACAAGAATTAAAATGGAAACTTACTTGGAATTAAATGGTAATAAAGGTGCATAACATGAATTAAAATTGACAAGTAATGTAAATGACAAGTATTTAAATGGTGGAAGACTAATTGTCACCTTAGCCAACAACAAAGAAAAGTAATCAAGCCTAATCTATTTATAGGGGAGGATTAGGAAGCTTCCTCCCCTCTTTCCTTTTCTCTTAATTGCATAATTAAGTCCCTCCTTCTTTAATCTTCATTTAATTGCGTACTTAATCCTTTTCTTCTAATCTTCTTTAATCTTGGACTTAAGGTACTTTTTTACTTCGGGATTTCTTTTGAACTCGTCTTTAAATTCTTCAATAAAGTAGACTTGAATTCTTCGGCTTTTGATAAACTTCCGTCTTTTGACTTTTTCTTCGATAAATCTTCAGAATTGGTCGTGGACTTCCGTTCTTCTTGCACTCTTGACTTCTTGACTTCGTCTTTCATCCTTTTCTTCAATAAAAGTCCGTAAATGCCCGTGATTGTCCGTGTTTTCTCCACTTTTCACCTTTTCATCCTAAATCACAACAAAAACACAAACCACGCATAATTCCGACATAAAAGACATAAAATACACGTTTTGGTCCGGTTACTATTGTAATTAAGTGGTAGAAAAGATGGGTGTTTACACACCTATCAAATCCCCTACACTTGACCATTGCAATGTCCTCATGCAATGCATTAGTTACAAAGCAAGATTACACTTCTCATCATAATCAATCCACGTTGGCCTTTATTAAAGAGATTAAAAATATTCAAAGTAAAGAAATCAAAAGCATACCTTGGGTTTTGAAAATGTTATGAATAATCATCATCCTCAAGTTTTCTCTTTCTCCAAACCAAGCTTAAAAACGAGATCATTGATATTATAAGTTAGTAGACTATCACGAACTCATGTGGGTCAATTACTCACTTAGACTCCCTTATTCCTAGGGGTATCTCTTATATTTTATTATTTGTCTTGAATGATCACGAAGATGCATTGTTTGACTTATTTCGATTATTATTTAGTCTGAAAATAAAGTGCACGATTTAATCAATAGTTAGCTAAAGGACCAAATCTTTTAAAACTGCTTCTCGGGATATCAAAAAGTTCATATCTTGGCATAACTTGGTTCGCGATTTGAGACCTTTCTCGGGCCGATATTTGGCAGCGACTTCATACTTCAAATCTTGAGAGACGTTCATGAAATAATGGTCTTCTCTTCATAATTGGAATTTCTTCACTTGAAGTTTTGAGAGATTCATACTTGGACCACGACTTCTTCATTTTTCTCCAATCTTTATTTTGGACTTTGATATACAACGATCCGCCTCCTTTTATGACTTGGATCTATTTATCCTCATACCTTGTTAGGGTCTTTTCGGATACTCTTCTCCATGACTTTTGGGGAGTTTTGCTTTACGTCGTGTTTCTCGATCCTTCATATTGATTTTTGATAAATGATTCTTCACATCACTTTGGATCTTTAGCAACAAAACATAGCCCTCATGCCTTGTTAGGGCCTTTTCGGACTCGCCAATCTTCGCGCCCCGCTTCATAAGTTATGCCTTGGCTATGAACTCTCGTCATTACCGAGCAACTTTTAAACGATCTGGGGCTAGAAGCTAAGTAACTTTTCAAATCGTACAACCTTATTTATTAGCAAATAAATTATTTAGCAAGCGATGGGAGAATAGGCTCATAATTAACTCACATAAATTCATGAAAGAATACCGAACTTATAATTTGCTCTATCATCTCTCGTTCTCCACAGTTTAAAATCTCAAGTAATGAGACTCGTGGATACTTAGCCTATTAAATCAAAGTTTTGGGTTTTCGAGTCGCCTATAGGATCTTGCAAATTCTTAGACTTTTTCAAGTTTAGAAATCGCATTTTAAAGTTCCCTTGATAAACGACTCTCTAGGATCAATTATAGGAACTTGCGAAAAGTTCTTGTTCTTAACCCGTGAGAGTTAAGACTTTCGCGTTTTATAGCTCCCTATATAAAAGCCTAGCAAAACTTGACTTAAACACGTTAAGGATACTAGCTAGAGTAAACTCGGATTGAGTCAAAAGATTCACAACGTTTGAAAAATTAAAACCACTTATTAAACATTTATTCTAGAGAAAGAAAATAACTATACAAAGATAACAACTAATAGGCCAAAATAGATCAAAAATTTTAAAAAATGTCGAAAAATTGATTTTCCGGTTAAAATGAGGACAAAAACAAGGAAAAGACCACTTAACTTCGATAGAAGTCCCCCCTACACTTGAGATAAACATTGTCCTCAATGTTTAAGCCTGTGGGAGTAAACTCCCCTACACTTAGGACATTGTGTACTTTGTTTAAATCTTGCTAAGGAAAAGACAACTAAAGAGATTCCTATTTTAATATTGAGAAAATATAAAATAGTGAATCGAAAAGAGTTTAGGATAGAACCAGGAAGAAATAGAACACGGAATCACGGGTCGTTAAGAATCATCAAGAGTGGATCATTGAAGCTCGAATCCCTGATTAAGAAGTGAGGAGAGGAAATAGCAATCCAAAGGGTCTCCCCTACACTTATGGTGAAGAAAGCGAAAGGATAGATGCATGGGTTGCCTCCCAAGAAGCGCTTGATTTTTGTTAACCAAGTCGTGAGCCTGACTCGACCTTGATCATCAACGGAAGTAGCATGAAACATATCCACCAGGATCAAAGACATAGTTTTCATCCATCAATAAGCAAGAGCTTAAGGCGAACAAGGCAAGCCAAAAGAGGAGTGGCAAGGTTCCCTTAAGCAGTGATGGAGCACAGTAGAAGCAAGTATGGTGTGGTGCAAGCATGTCTTCAATGGTTCCAAAGATTTTTCCTTTTATTTCATCAGGTGGATACTGAGATGGCTTAAAGACTTCAATACCAGGGTCGAACACCTTTTCCTTTAAGGGAAAATAGCACTCAGGCTCAGCCGAGTGTGAAGAAGATCCGCAAAGAAGCACAACCTCGTCCTCAGAAGTAGGACAAAGAGGTGTCAAATCATACGTGCAACGGATTTCGGTGTCGACCGGTTTCTTCTCCTTTGACAAAATTTTCTTCAAATCCAAAGTAGGATCAAGGCGATAATCTTCAAAGTCAAAAGGAGGAGCATCACTCTCATGAGGGAAGTATGTATTGAGAAATTCAGAGAAATCTTCCTCAAATGAATAATCGTCCAAAGTAGGATCGAGTGATGGTGGAGGATCTTCATCATGTGAAGAATCGCTCGATAGAGTATCAGCTGTTGGGTCGAATTATTGAGTTGATAAGTCAAAACACAACAAAATAAGAAGACAAGGACTACTTTTGCCAAAGTTAAATACAACAAGCCGTTGGAGTCTTTTTATTACTTTAGCTTTCTTTGTAAGCTATGTTTTCTAGTATATAAAGAAAACATACGTAGGTTTTTATATATATTATTCATTCACAATGTAAACCTAAAGTGTGTGTCGCACTAGACGTGGGATTCAATGTATACACGTCTAGTGGATGTTTGTTATTAATATAATGAACATCCCAATTGTTTTAATTCATGTGTCTTGTGCCTAAACACCTTGTTATGATCATTGTTCTTTTCCGCTATGTTATCATATGAATGATGATCATCCTAGATATAATGGTTCTTAACCATTGAGCCGAACGGTTATAGGGATCAACAATTGGTATCAGAGCCTAAGGCTCATGATATCTAGGTCCGACGAGGTGTTCGTGTATGGTGAAGAAAAGAAAAATTCGTATGGATTTTTCTGGACGTTTTTGTGTGCGCAGCAGTATTCAGAAGGTCATAACTTTTGATTGCACCGTTGGATCGTCACGAAATTTTTTATGTGTGTTCTACATACATAGATCTAAACATCCACCGGAGGGATTGTCGAGTTTTATCCCCAGGCAAAAGTTATTAAGCGTCGAAGTTGGCTGATGGAAGATTTTCAGTTTTCTGCTTTCACATGAAATCATGAACTAGGGTTTCTCAAACCCTAGATCTACTTAAAAAAAACAGGAAGAATTGAAATTGGTGGCTGTTAATTCAGGATCTATGGTTAATTTATAAACCCTAATTAGGGTTTCGGTGCATAAAGTGTAAAACCCTAGATCTGGATGTATTACAGTAGCAGCAAAAAGACTTCTAATTGTTTGGTTTGCAGTGACGTAGCTTCAGTTTGTGTTCACACAGAGAAGAGGTGTTGATTGGTCTAAATCCATGTGTTCACACGATCAAAGTATTCACATCTACGTTCACACGGTTCTTTAATTCTGACTAGATGACTGTCTGTGTTTACACGGCCTTACGAGAAACCCTAATATTCATTATATTAAGTTCTTATTCTCTACATGTGCATCCAAGAATCTTAACGTGAGCCTCGTTTCTTATTGGTGCTAGATCTCTATGTTCACACGGTTTGAAGTCTTTGATTGGTTAAGAGATCTTGCATTTACACGGTTGCATTCACATAGCCAAAACAAAACCCTAATGTTTGATACTCTACGTGTTAGTGTACTGGATTACCGTGGGTCACTTGTTTCCCATTGGTGGAGGTTTTTGTGTTCACACGGCTATTTGTTTCTGATTGGTGGAAATCTAGCATTCACACGGCTTAAAACCCTAATGTTCGAATCCACTACATGCTTGTTCATGGTATTACCGTAAGTCCTCATTCTCATTGGTGGAGGATTATGGTGTTCACACGAAGAGAATGATCTGATTGGTTATTCTTGTGTTAATATGGTCATCTGCGTTCACATGGTTATTAAGTTTCCTATTGGTGGACAATCATGTATTCACATGATTAAAATTAAAGGGAAACAAAGGCTACGGTTATAAGCGTTTTTTACAAGGTTTAACATCAACGCTGATGTTTGAAATCTAAACGCTGACAGGTTTAAAGATGAACGCTGACAGGATTTTTGGTTGGCGCTGACGTTTGTTATTTGAGCGCTGACAGGAAGGGTTTCGACGCTGACAAGAAATAAGTTAACACTGATAGGTTGACAGTGTTGTCCGAGATATGTTCTTCAAACGCTGATACGTCTTGTCCGATATCGGGTAATGAATGTGGATATTGGACAAAAGAGGAACTCGGGTAACACACTGATTGCTGCTGTTTGAGAAAATTGGACGTTTTAAGCACACAAAAAGGAGGAAAATACACACAAAGGTACATGGAATCTCCGTTTTAATATAGAATATCAAGTTGATATTTATGGCTCGGATATATTTAAATGGATTAATGATTTTAACGCGAGTTAGCAATTATTCGTGGGATTTGATGGATATTTTAAACTATGTAATCGGGATAGCCTTGCGAAAGAGTTATCCACAATGGACTTTTACATATGGTATGAAGATGTTATTCCATTAAATTCATCATGAAGAAGTGTTAGCTTAAGGGGAAGAATTCTTATGGGAAGTTTGATGATTGAAGAAGATTTTCGTAAGTTTGTGTTCTATCATATCTTAAAGTCATGGACTTCCAGCCACTGACTTTAAAGGTAACTTGTTCGTGCTTACATAGTTGGTGACGAAGACTTGTCATAAACACTTGAAGGAGTTACATTATCGTGCTCAGTGTCTCACAAAGGATGAGAATATTGACAAGGGATCGAGGTCTACTTATATTTTCTTCTGGTATAAGTTCTTCATCACATGGATAAACAAGACATGGAATATAGGTTTGTGGTATTCTACTTCTGCATCAAGCCTACTTTATTTATTTTTCTTCAGGATCATTACATAGAGCTACTTTTGGAGAATCTTCAAGATTGCATACTTTCACATATTCCCTATTGATGTGTCAAAAAGGGGAAGAATATGTGCTATACTTAAGGGGAAGCTTCTTGGAGATCATGTACTACATACAAAGGATTCATGCTTAAGAGGAGTGTTTTGACATCATCAACTAGGGGAAGATTGTTGGGTCGAATTATTGAGTTGATAAGTCAAAACACAACAAAATAAGAAGACAAGGACTACTTTTGCCAAAGTTAAATACAACAAGCCGTTGGAGTCTTTTTATTACTTTAGCTTTCTTTGTAAGCTATGTTTTCTAGTATATAAAGAAAACATACGTAGGTTTTTATATATATTATTCATTCACAATGTAAACCTAAAGTGTGTGTCGCACTAGACGTGGGATTCAATGTATACACGTCTAGTGGATGTTTGTTATTAATATAATGAACATCCCCATTTGTCTAATTCGTGTTCTTTATGTGCCTAAACACCTTGTTCATGATCATTGTTCTTTTCCGCTATGTTATCATATGAACGATGATCAACCTAGATATAATGGTTCTTAACCATTGAGTCTAACGATCAATAGGGAACCACATCAGCCTCATCAAAATCATCGAAAGTGGGCAGCTCGGGATACTCAGAAGTACAATCAAAATCATCTGAATCTGAGCTAGAATCATCATCATCATAAGCATCGAAGACTGGTGGAGAATCAAAAATGGGAGAAGCGTCCAAAGTAGGGAGAGAACCATCCACATCATTTTGAAAAAGTGGATTATCGATGCAAGAGTCGAATAGAGGATTGTCGTAGACGATAAAGTCATCGAGCACATTTATCATATTCATTGATTCTCGGCCTCCAAAGGATTTGTTTGTAGGCGTTCCCATTTTGAAATTTTGTGAGGCATTCCCGACTCTTAAGATTAACTCACCTTCGGCCACATCTACTAAAGCACGTCCGGATCTCAAAAATGGCCGACCAAGTATTAAAGGAATACGAGGGTCCATTTCATAATCAACTACGACAAAATCGACCGGGAAAGTAAATGCGCCAACTTGAATGAATACGTCTTCAGCTATACCAACGGGGTAAGCGAGAGTGCGATTAGCAAGTTCGAGAGTCATCTTCGTTGGAATGAGATCGGGTAATGATAGTGTTTTCCAAACACTCAAAGGCATAAGATTTATACTAGCCCCGAGATCAGCAAGGGCAGTAAATTCTTCAGTTTTGTTGAACACGCAAGGCAACACAAAACGACCGGGATCCCCTAGTTTTTCCGGAAGTTCTTTAAGAATAACTGCAGAGCAGTTTTCATTTAAGCGTGTGTTGGTGAGTTCAATCAGCATCTCCTTTTTGTTAAGCAAGTCCTTAAATGCTTTGGCAAATTTGGGCATGTGGACAAGTGCTTCAAGAAAACTAATGCTGAATCCCATTTGAGAAATCATACTGATATATTTTGTTATTTGAGAGTCATTCTTGGTGAGCTCGTTGGTCTTGCCTATGCGAGAAGGGTATGGGATTCTAGGTTGATAAGGGTTAGGGGAAGGTGTAGTTGGTGAAGGTTGTGATGTTGAAGGGTCCTTCCGAGATACATCGTCATGACGAGGCGGAGACGGTAATGGTGCACTACTACTAGGTGTAGGTGGAGTAGGGATACATGGTGGTGGAGGAGGTGTGGATGATGGTGGTGGAATAGGTGGATCGATAATGGTAAGTCCACTACGCGTAGTTATAGCACTCACATTAGCTCGCGGATTGGGGACGGTGTTTGAAGGTAGAGAACCCGAAGAAGAAGAAGGTTGAGCTTCGGGCAAGAAACTAGCCAACAGATTCTTTAATTCAGTAGTTTGAGTGATGAAGGAAGATTGAAGATTTTCACGAACCTCGGTTCTGATGTCATTACCTTGCTTCAAGATATCTCCTTTCAAATTGATTATTTGGCTCTGTAGATTCTTGATTTGCTCACCTTGAGTTCTCATGATGGTGTCAACATCGGGATTAATGGGTGGGTGTTGTTGGGTAAAGCACGAGGTGGGATTTGGTTGCTTCTATTGTAGTTGTTGGTGGGGTTTTGGTTTTGAGGAGAAAAACCGGGTGAAAGGTAATTGTTTGAACGGTAGCTCAGCAGGTTTCTATCCCCTTGTTGTCTAGCTTGATAATTTTCCGGTGAATAATTACCGTAAGTAGCATACACATTTTCCGGATTTCCGTGTGTCGAAGGACAATCGGTGTATGAGTGAGGACCGCCACATGTTTCACAAGGATTAGCGACTGCTTTAACTTGTTGTTGTTGTTGGTTTGAAGCGAGAAGCGTAATACTCTTACTCATTTCAGCCATCATGCGGGTGAGTTCGGTCATCTCAGGGTTTGCTGAGGTAGAAGAAACATTGACTCTCGTGTTGTTTCTAGAAGAAGCAGAGGAATCCCAGTTCTTATGATGAGTAGTCATGTTTTCAATTAACTCTCTACACTCCTCGGGTCTCCTTTTCATGAATGTGCCACCGGCGGCTGCATTAATCGTATCACGATCTCGAAAAGTCAATCCGTTGTAGAAAGTATCGATCAAGGTGACCGGAAGCATGTTGTGGTTTGGACAACGGTCGATCAAGACATTATATCTCTCCCAAGCGTCAAAAAGAGATTCATCAGGGTCTTGCATGAAACCGCTGATCTGATTGCGAAGACTTGTGACCATGGATGGTGGAAAGTAGCGCGATAGAAAGCGTTGAGTCATGTCATCCCAAGTGTGAATAGAATTCTTCGGGAGACGATCAAACCATTTCTCGGCATGATGTGATAAAGTATGTGGAAAGAGTTGTAGGCGGAGTACATCCATTATGGCACCAGGCAGCTTCATGCTTTGGGTGATTGTAATGAACTTGTCGAGGTGTTTGTTGGCATCATCATCAGGCAATCCTCTAAATGGGTTTGTTTGTACTTGCTGAATCATGTGGTGCTTCAACGAAAACTCAGGAGCGTTGATTTGCATCGGCGCAATCGGTCCTCCTCGTCCAAACATTGTTGGTTGACAAAGTTCCTCCATGGTCCGAAGATCGGGCTGTGGAAGAGCATTGTTGTTATTATTAAGGTGCGGTAGTTGATTATTGTTGTTAACACCTGCCATATCTAAATCTTCTTGAGGCTCGGGCTCTTGATAGTTAGAAGATCTAGTACGCATACACCTGAAAATGCAAAAGAAAAAGAAACCAAACACAAAGGCAATATATACACGATAAAGATAAAATCTTTTTGGATTTTTGAAATTTTTAATTTTTATAGTTTTTGAATTTTTTATGCAAAAAAAATAACGTTCACAAGTGAACGGATCCCAAAAAGCAACGTATCTAGCACAGAAAACTGTTGATCTTAACGAAAAGAGCCGGCAGCGGCGCCATTTGATAACTGAAATTTTACCTAGTTAAAAATTAAAGATTAAGTTCGTGTTCTCGGAATCTTAACGAATTGATCTAGGCTCCTATGTGTGACTTAGTTGATCTTTGGTGAAAAAGAATATTTTTGGGTGATTTTAAATTTAAATGTAGACTTAAAAGTAAAAGTGCTCTTTAAGTAAATCTAAGTCTAATTAAAGTAAAGTGCAAGTATTTAAAAACGTGACTAAAATTAAAGGGGCACTAAAGTAAAATGACGTAAACTTAAATCTATCTAAGGCAAACTTAAAGTGCGACTAAAACTAAGGCAAATAATCTAAAAGTGCAATTAAATAAAAAGGCAAGAAAAATAAAGCTTGAAAGTAAAAATCAAAGACAAAAGCTAATAAGAACCTGAATACAGCTCATTCGGAATAAACCTTCGTTTGGAACAATCACTCGTCCTAAATGTCACCTTTGGTTGAAATGATTCTTCTTCACTTGGAATATTACCAAAATCCTTGATCCAGAACAAATTGGTCTGAATATGTCACTTATTCAAAACAATGCTTCGTTCGGAACTTGCTGATTCGGAACTTGTAAATTCTTCCTTGATTCGGAAGTTTCTGGTCACCCCTTGATTCGGAAGTTTCCGAATAAAGCTCCTTGATTCGAAAGATTACCCTTGATCCGGAACTTATGGAAGTTCCGAATGAACAACCTTGACTCGGAAGTTTCTGACTTCCGAATGAACAGCCTTTATTCGGAACTTTGGTCCTTGATTCGGAACTTTAAGTTGATTCGGAACTTTTGAAAAGTTCCGGATGAAACCCTTGGTTCGGAACTTTGGAGTTCCGAATGAGTATGTTTGGTTCGGAAGTTTTGGACTTCCGAATGAAGAGTCTTGGTTCGGAAGTTTTGAGTTCCGGATGAAGCCTTGGTTCGGAAGTTTAAGACTTCCGAATAAACAAGTTTGGTCCGGAATTTTGGACTTCCGAATGAACACTTCAGTCCTTTCCTTGGCTCGGAACTCTTCCTGGAAAGATCAGAAACAAGGCAAACACTTCCCGAAGAACAAGGAGAACAGTAGCAGCAGATAAAATAACAAAATAATCAAAATCAAACACACGGATAATAATAAACAGTAACGAATCTATGAATAAACGTCAACAAACAATTAAAAACATGAAATCAAACAACTTTAAACACAATAATTAAAAACCATTAAGATCAAAATAAAAGCATAAACATGAACATAACATAAACACATGAATTAAAGAATAAGAAAGGTAGATAAGAGATTGACAAGATAAAATAAAGCTTTGACAAGAATTAAAATGGAAACTTACTTGGAATTAAATGGTAATAAAGGTGCATAACATGAATTAAAATTGACAAGTAATGTAAATGACAAGTATTTAAATGGTGGAAGACTAATTGTCACCTTAGCCAACAACAAAGAAAAGTAATCAAGCCTAATCTATTTATAGGGGAGGATTAGGAAGCTTCCTCCCCTCTTTCCTTTTCTCTTAATTGCATAATTAAGTCCCTCCTTCTTTAATCTTCATTTAATTGCGTACTTAATCCTTTTCTTCTAATCTTCTTTAATCTTGGACTTAAGGGACTTTTTTACTTCGGGATTTCTTTTGAACTCGTCTTTAAATTCTTCAATAAAGTAGACTTGAATTCTTCGGCTTTTGATAAACTTCCGTCTTTTGACTTTTTCTTCGATAAATCTTCAGAATTGGTCGTGGACTTCCGTTCTTCTTGCACTCTTGACTTCTTGACTTCGTCTTTCATCCTTTTCTTCAATAAAAGTCCGTAAATGCCCGTGATTGTCTGTGTTTTCTCCACTTTTCACCTTTTCATCCTAAATCACAACAAAAACACAAACCACGCATAATTCCGACATAAAAGACATAAAATACACGTTTTGGTCCGGTTACTATTGTAATTAAGTGGTAGAAAAGATGGGTGTTTACACACCTATCAATAACGATGAATTTACAAGCCTTCGTACACTTATTTTCTTACGTCTAATACCTTTACATGTAACTAGAAACACAATAAATATGATCACATTGAAGAAATGAATAGCATTTAAGAAACAAGTTCATTACATTGAAATTACAATACACACGTAAAACCTAAAATGCATAAATTAAAGCAAAGTTGAATTACCTCCAACAAGTACTATTTTTATTTCACGAGTCTTTTAGTTAGACTCTAAGTCATATCATGAAGTTGATCCAAGTCGAGGACGTCATTTGGATTGAACTTATTGGCTAACTTCCTTATTGAACGTTTCACCATCGAGACCAATTAATTTGATTCTCACATGCCATGACACGCTTCTTTCATTAGGTGGTATTTCCCATTTCCACCCGTCAATGAACAAATCCTCCCTTTCCTATTTATTTCCCTTAAGATTAAAAGGTATGGTTCCTTATAATACCACCATCTTTCTAATGGTTAAGACGTCTTTAAAGGGATCTTGTTTGGTATCACGAATCTCATCAATCTCTCCGGGAGGGAGCCTCTCTATTATGGACTTGACCAAGTATGTAACACCCCACTTTGATAAGTGGACCGTTACATAATTATGGCGTGTCATCAAAGCATGCAAGGTAATGTCCTAAAACATAAATGACCATAAAAGGGAAAACCGGAATCAAACATCGGTTCCCATACATAAGCCCAAAACATAAATAAAGTAAATGGAATAGGAAGGACAAAACAAGTGTCCAAGTAAGCATAAGTATATGAGGCAAAAGGAGAAGAAGTCTAAGGCAGCTTCCATCCTATGCACGTCATCCAATTGCTCTAGTCTGTCCTTGGGTACCTGCCGTTTGGGTCATGGAAAAGAAAATATACGGCTGAGCAATTACGCCCAGCGAACGGATATGATAACAATGAAATGGTAGCATAAACATAATTAAAGAATGAAATGAAAGTATGAAATGATAGTGTAGTGGAATAATGTAAGTCCTAGAAAACCTGGTGTATGTTTATAAACCGATTCATATTCTGAAAAGACTTATGTTTATTTTATACTGAAAACTATATTTTAAATATGCCCGGAGCCCATATAAGTCATGTTATATCAACGTGCATGAATAGTTAGAGGGGTGACCTCATCATGCAATTAGAGGGGTTGCCTTTAATTATTATAATATGAGTGGAGGGACCAGCTCCTGTAACGGATGCAAGGCACGCACCGCAGTTACCATGAAATCTTACTAACTTGTCCTAGGATGCACCCATTCGCCTCACATGATAATAATAACAAAGTCCAAATACTGTGAAGGGACGCTGCGAGCAATCACTCTCACCGCCAAAGAGTCATAACACCGATCCCTCTAGTGTTATGGTTATGGAACCCCCATAACTAGGTGAAATTGGCATGCATGTATATAGCTCAGGCAATCTAAAATAAACATAACATATACTGAATGTGTTTAAGACACGAAAACTACTAGGAAAAACAGATGGCTGCAAACGAGGAATCCTAATATAGGAAAGATGTCCTTACTAAAGGACGGAATATCCGTACCTTATGTCCAGTAATGAAGAATGAAAACGAAAGTGAAATATCACTCCGACTTCACGATAGATACATAATAAAAGGGACGTGTATGAGTTGTCTTTTTAACATATACTTATCTGATTATTAGTTTACTTGATGGGTTCTTAGCTTGTTTTACTTGTTCTTGTCTTGTTTTAAGTGTTCTTAACTTATGTTACTGATTCATGTTAAATCATGTATTCTGTTTAGTGTATTTCATGTTCTTATGTGTTAATATACTTGTTATATCATAATGAGTAACTTCCTCAAAATAGCAGGTTTCCAAAAATAATAAGTTTCCAAAAATAGAAAGTTTCCAAAACTAGTAAGTTTCTAAAAATAGAAATAAGCTTAATTAATAAGTTCAAAATATAAGCTAGAGCTTAATAGTCTTAACCTATAAATCATGATGATTTAATAGTAAAGTTTATTAAATTTAAATGCTTTAGGCTAAAACTGATTATTAATTAATAGTAATGCCTGGTATTGATATAGATTATTAATTAATAACTAACTTGATTAATTTAACAAAACTTTACCTTATAAAATAACTAAATTAAAGTATGGTTTTTAATTTAATTATGCCATAATAAATACCTAGGCTGTATCATGAATTATTAAGTTTAATAATTTAACCTAAGTCATGCTTTAAATTAGTTAATTGATAGTTCATGTAGTTTAAATCAATTAATTAATTAACAAAATAATTTGGCCTAACCTATGTGTACCCGAGCCCCAAACCCAAGACAAAAACCAAACCGAGCACTAAAACACCACCACAGTCGGTGGCTGGGTGGTTTCTGACCGGCGGCCAGTAGCTTAAGCTGCTGCTGGTTGCCACTGATCGGCCAGGGTTCCCACTGGCCTAGGTCGGGTCCCCTTGATGTGCACCTGGTTCCCACCGAGAGCAAGGAAGCTATCGGTTCCCACTGATTTACCAAGGTTCCCACCGCGGGACCTTGTGGCTTGCAGTTGACCAAAACCAAACACCATCGCACCCATTAGGGTTGCGGCTGGTGGATAGTATAAGCCACCGAGACCAATCTTGGTCTCGATTTGTGTGTAGCCGAACCAAAACAACCCAAACCCGAACCTTTATCATGTTTAATCTTTTTAAATTCATGATTATAATAAGGGTTAATTTATATTTATGGATAATGAGTAAAATTAATTAAAAAGATTAAGATTAGTATATACCGAATGCGTGATGATTAAAGATTTAATGACACGAACACAACACGTATTTCCCAAGATCAAAACCCGAAAATTGTCCCTTGTGTGCTCTTGGTATGCCGCAGCTAGGGAAGAAGGAGGATTAGGGTTGCCTTAATTTTTTCTGAAAAGTATATTTTGATAATTCCCTGGGAGTCTTTGTTTACCACATGGATTTTTTAATGGGTCGGGCCAAAGGCCCTCTCTCTTTCTCTTTTATGTCGCGGCCTACACAAGCCCAAAATCCAAGTTCGTTTTATTTTCCGTGTATTAATATTTATCGAATGTTTTCTTGTTTTAAATGTCGTGTTTTAATTCTTTTCGTGTATTAAATATTATCCGTAAATATTTATCGTGTATTAATAATATACATAATACCTGTAATTAAATGCTAGTGACACGTGTCGTATATTATTAACGGAAAGTTTTAATTTAATCGGTTTTTCATGCATTTAATGATCATGTGTATTTTAAGGTGGGTTTTACAACTCTTCCCCTCTAAAAAGAATAATTCGTCCTCGAATTAGAGATACGATAAGCTGGAAGGGACATGGACATGACGTGACGTGACTGTAGAGAATTTGGAACATGACGTGAGTAAAGGGAACATGGGACGTGGAGTAGCTGAAAAAGGACATATTTGAATTATGAAAGGAAAACAGGATAAGAATCCAGATGGATTGCTCCATTTCTAAGTGGCTTCCCGCTCGGAACTGTTCCTCTAAAAGGTCATGACGGAGATAAATAATCTTGGTCCCCATGACTCTGTCTTGACGATACAGAAAAGTTTCTAGTTTATCAACGTGAGATAGATTCTCATAGATCTGATCGAGTGGATAAGAAATAACATGCAAGGATACATGAAATGGTACGATACGAATTACCTTGGAAATGACATTGGTATCTCTAATCAATGATGCGTGAGACATATCGAAACGTAGTACGTGAACAATTGTTGTTGGAAATACGTTTTTACGTATTTAGAAAGGATCGGTCACTCCAATGATATTGGGCTCGTGATCCAATATAGCCCATATAGCCCACATGTAGGGTGGGCTATATAAACCCCCCTCCTAGCATGTTAGGAGGGGTTGTTGATCACTTCCATTTCACATAATCACATTTCATCTTTCTTATCTTCCTCTCTTCTTTCTCTCTCTAAGTTCTTCCCATTTCCCTTCCATCTCAATAGATTATCCATACAATGTCAAATCTTTAGAAAAACACGATCCTTCAATTGGTATCAAGAGCATGGTTGATTCTTCGGATTGGCGTATTTTTTATCTATTGATTTGGTCATAAAAATCTTTTCTTTCTATAAAAAAATTTTCTCGTCTTTTTTTTTTTTTTTTTTTTTTTGTTTTTGTTTTTTGTGTTGTGTGTTTATCAAATTGATAAAAACATTTTTAATAGTTACTGGATTCTAAATTATCAGTTTTGGTATCATCATTTCTCTCATCTATTGTCTATCAAATTTTATTATTTTTTTCTATCAGTTCTTTTTTTATCAGTTTTTCTTTTTGGTTATCAGTTTATCAAATTTTTAATATCTTTTTTTATTACTTTTTGTCTCACATCAGTGTCATAAAATTTTTTCATTTCACGATCAATTTTTTGTCTTATTTGAGTAGCAGTTCTCGTGTGGTGTTCATCAAGTATCCAGGTTTGTTTTTGTGTTTTACGCATCCATCGGAAAGTACCAAGTTTGAACATTCCGATCGCAATAACCCTCGGGTTCTACTTTGCGATCAAATTATTCCGATTCCTTATTTCGACGTTGATTGCGATAGCACTTTGCGATCGTTATTGCGACGGGACCTAGGATCATTGAGACAAAACTCTGCCCAAATTTTTTTTACACATTCCGATGGTTTAAAGTTTGAATATTGCGATGGTTGCATGACTGAGATTGCGATGGGAGTTGGACTCTATATTGCGATGAATATTTGAGATATTGCGATGGAATAGGTTAAGTATTGCGATGGAAATATAGGTTTGACTATTGTTTGAACCTAAGACTCAATACACCCAAGACTTAATCCATCCCCACTCGACACAGACTTACACTCCACCCACGCATCAAGACCCTCGAACAAAAACACACCCACACCCTCGACTCTAAACAGACTCTCGACTCTCGACTCTTAACCACATCCCTCGACTCCCTCGACAGCCACATAAACCCACCCCTGACTCGACCAACAAATCACACTCTCAAACAACTCACGAAGACTCAGACTCACAAACACATTCATGTCTACTCTCTCGAATCCAACACTCTCAACCTCTCACGCACACAACATTCTCAAACTCGACCACTTTTGACACAGACTCAACACAGCCCCCATAAATCATCACACATCCCTCGACTCAAAACACTAACACTCGACTAACAAAGACTCGAGACCAACACCTTCGACATCTAAACTGACACAAACATGACACACATCACGACTCCAACCTCACGTCTGACCAACCACACTCGACTCAAACCTTTTGACACACGACTAGACTCCATCGCAACAACAGACCCACTACCACACGACAAATAAAAGACTGATTTTTAAAGACAGATTTTTAAACATCCTCAAACAAACATCAATCAGACTCAATTTTTTTAAGATCTCAGTCTCAAAAGAAAACTCTCATCGATCCCAACCAAAATTAAAACATTAATGAAAAAACCTACCCGAGACCATTTCTGAATGATCTTGAAGACGAATCTTTCTCTAGTCCTTCAATCAAGTGGGTTTGAATTTTTTTTTGCATGATTATTTGACTATTCATCTCGTGGGATTCGTGTGGTTTTTCTTAAGAAAATAGACTCTCGGTGTACTCAGCAGGTTATGATAACTGTGGTTATTGATTTCAATATAAATATGAGATGTATTTGAGGTGAGATTGTGAGAGATTGCTGGTGTGGAAATGAGAGAATTTTTTGTGGGGCGGAGTAAACTAGATGTGAGATTAGTTTTTTTTTTGTTGAGGTCGAGAGGAGAGAGAGAGAGATAAAAGAGATTAGATTTTGGCTGAGATTGAGTTTGGTACTATTATTGAGAAGACGGAGAAACCAAAGTTCCCCCCTTGCCACGTTTCTTTTTTTGTTGTTTTTGTCTTGCCACGTTTGTTTTTTTATTTTTGATATAACATATTTTGCTTAATTTTTTTTTATTATAAACTTTGGTTTAATTACAAATTTTTGATATAACAAATTTTTGTTTACATTTACACAAGTTTATTATAAACTTTATGTTAAATTATTAAATTTAAACAAATTTTTTTTGTCATATTAAGTTTTTTTTTATAAGTGGACTCTGAAATATCGTGGCAAAGTGACGGGATTCAATTTTAGTGGCTACGGATATATTCGGATATTATTTATTGAAGACGGATTTCACATCGATCGGTAACCCTTAACGTCATTGTTCATCATAATTAAATGGAGTCTTTGAATTCGACTTATGTAAAACCCGTAAAAATAAGGTCATAATTCTTTTCTCGAGTTTTAATTAAATCTTATTTTAATTATTTTCATATACTTAATGAAAATGATTTATTTGGATTTATAGAAATTTTTAATTATTTTTCCGAATTTATTTAAGTCATGAAAATTGATTTATATGCTCTCTCGCATAAATTTTATAAATACGTGACGGAGCGATGGAACGGTAACCGAAGGCGATATATTTCGACTTTATTTAGTCAAAAATATTATTTTTATAAGTTTCGTATTTACGTAAATAAATTTGCACCGAATAGGATTTACTTGCGATTTTTAGAAATCGAGTCGGGCTAGGAGTATTTTAATCTTTGGGCTTAAGTTAGTAATAATAAGGAACCCATTAGTGGGCTAAAGCCCACTTTCTTTCCCTTTTGTTTTCTGCCCGTCGCCCAAAAAAACATAACACTCCCAACTGTCATTTTTTTTATACCAAAAATACATCTCTTCCCTCTGTGTCTCTCAATACCCACGAACCACCATCATCACACACCTCCATTTTCTGTTTTCTTGATCAAATACTCAATTAAAACACACTACAATCGTCCTTGGTAAGTTCATATCATAAACCCATTACTTATTTGCTTATGCAATTGATTTTTTTGAAAATCATAAAATTCAAGAATTTGTGTTCTTGCAAGTTTGATCATGGGATTAGACATGCAATAAGTTAATTAGTATTTAGGTATATAAAATTTCTAGAAGAATTGCCCAATTTCACTCTTGGTGGCTTGTTTGAGCCGTGGCCAAACATGATCCCACATGGATCATGTGGTGGTTTGTGAGTGTTTGGTTATTGTGATTAGCTTTGTTGTTATGATCATTGTTCTTGGATGAATTTTGATTTTGACCATGTATGTTATAGAAATTTAATGTATTGATTAAGATTGATGTTAGTAATGAGGATTTTGATTGTTTGGAGTGGAATTGAGATTGTTTTGTTAAGTTATTATGATGCCCAAATTCGGACAGCAGATATGTGAGCCTAAAACTCACATATTTACTACTGTAACCTGCACTTCTTATAGCTTAAATGGGTTCCTTAAGCCTTTTACATGTTAGTGGCGAGTTGGATAGGCACACAACTCCTCCGGATGAGGAAGTTATGGTCAATTTAAGTTAGAAAGTCAATTCCGGGACAGCAGGTTTGCATAGCTTGTGGCTACAGGTTATTGACCCCTATTTGTGCATTTTAAGGTTTCATACAGTAGTAGGGATTATATGTGAAGTCCTCCCACTGACCTCATGTTAATAGCTATCACCAAATGGTTTTTATGACTAAAACGGTAAACCCGAGTTTGAAAACCAAATTCTGATTTTGTAACCTCTTAAAGAATGTAACTTTCCGCTAATTGGTGGTAGCTATTTACTCGTGGTTGGCATGGGCCGAAAGTAGAATCATGAGGCTTTCCAATGGTGGAAATCTCAGTTCCTTAAACCTTATAGGTTAACGGGATATTTTGTCCCAAGTTTGACTAGTGCAGTTTGACCATTAAGCTCTTACGGTAGGGCTGTTAGTGTTTTGGACTTTTAGAAAGGTCCGTAAACTCTTAGATCGAATGGTTGGACATTTTGGAAACTAGATTCCAAGTGTGTTCCAGGGGTTTAAATCCCAAAATCATTGGATTTATGGTTTGGGAGATATACTCTTCTCAAAACAGTCCTGTCGAATCATTTTGACTTTTACGTCTTTTGTTATGTAAACTTGAGGCGTTTTATGTGCAACCCGTATTGGATACTTGGTTTAACACTTATACCATATAGAATAAATATTTCCTACAGGTTATAAACCTTGTTTAGCCTTGGTTCACTTTGACTTAGGTGTTGGTGCAAATTTTTACCCGTAATACATTTTTATCGAATTATTTTCATATAATTGTTTTATAAACATATAAAACGCGTACTTAAGGGGCGTGATGACTTTTGTAGGTCACGAATAGCATTGGAGTGCTACTATCTACTCTTCTAGAGCCCGGTTCCATCATTCATCCGTCATCCGTTCCGTTCGCCTAAAGGTGAGTTTATAGCCTCGCCTTTAAACTTTAAATGTTTTATTAAACCCGTGAGGGGGATACATGTTGTTTTATAAAATGAACACAAGTTGTTTTCGGTATGCTGGACCCGAATGAGATGATAAATGCATAAGTACCATTGTCTAATGAAGTCCCTGATTTTCATGCACTGTTAATTACTCGAAGGGGCAAACGCTAATACATATGATAGATCTATTTGGTTTGACAGCCTTATCCTAGGGTATGTATCCTTGTGAGCACCTGAAAGGGATATTATGTATAAGAGATCGTTGGTATATGACAATATTACCTGTTAGTAGGGGCGCCGTAAGTGACTTGGTTTGATATGTTGGTTAACGTTCAGTGGCGTGAGCTTAATGCATTTATCTATATATATGACTTGTCTGTGTGATAAGTTTTAGATGATTAAAAATTCTTGTGTTCACTTATTATTCTTATAAACTCTATAAATTCACTCGACTTTTTAGTTGACTTTTTAGCATGTTTATCTCAGGTAAATAAAGATGGATGCTGGAGGTTTGGAATGGACGAGGAGGCAAGCGCTAATGTTTTGGAAAACATGTTTTCGTTCCATTCAGTTATCTTTTTACTTTTAAACGTTTATGTACTTTAAAAGTTTTTTTGTAAGAAATGTTGGTAACGGTTTGTGGGACCAGTACTCTGATCTTTATGAATGGAACCCTTTATCTAAAAATGTCTCTTTTGGAGTTGTTATTTATAGTCTTTTGTGATTGTGCTATTTCTTAACACCCAAATGTTTGGTTTCCGCTGCTAGTAAATTTGGGGGTGTTAAAGATTGGTATCAAGAGCTTAAGGTTATAGGGAATTAGGTCTTTCATTTTTCAAAAACCTAAACTATAACCGTGTTTTGTGCGCTAAGTCTTCTCGTGTTCCTAGTCCAAGCCTTCAGGTAACTTTTATGTTAATATTAATGCATATTTGAGAAGCATTATTGTTAAGTATTTTTATAATAAATACTTTGAGATACTTTGAGATATTCGAGATTTTTGAGATATATTTTAAGATATATTTGAGATATAATTTATATATATCGACTTTGAACGATATTTTGATGTAAATGCATCTATTTGTATTTTTCATAATTTCTGAAATTATATAATGACCTTATAAATTTTATTTTACGGAATTTGCTATGATATGCAAATTGACAAATCTACTTTCTCACGGCTATTGATGATGAAGATGATGATGCTAGTGATTAAAATTCACATGAGCCATGTGGATCCCCACGTGACCCACAGTAATAGTAATTACTTTTGTGTTGTGATTTTTGTATGGCTCGATGATTTATTCATGTTGTGATCCAAAATTTGTACATGTTATGACCATATCATTGTATGAAAACTCATGAGTTTTTCTTTGTGTTGTGACAGAATCATGCCACCGCGTAGGATGAGTCAGGCTGAGGTGAACAGAATTGTTGCTGCGGCTCTTGCTGAAGACCGTGCTGCAAGGAACCAAGCAGATGGAGCTGGTGGAGCAGGAGGAAATGTTGGTCCAGTTGGTGTACCACCTGTTAGAGAGTGTACTTTCTCTAGTTTTAAGAAATGTGGGCCAATTAATTTCGATGGTACTGAAGGAGCAGTGGGATTGGCTCGTTGGTTTGAAAAGACGGAAAGTGTGTTTAGTATCAGTGACTGTGTGGAGAGGAACAAGGTGAAGTTTGCTACTGCTACACTTCAAGGTCCGGCTTTAACATGGTAGAATGGTCAAGTTGCTACCTTAGAACTAGAAATGGCACATGGGAGGTCGTGGACACAGTTGAGAACTATGATGACTGAGGAGTTTTGCCCTGCGGAGGAAATTCAAAAAATGGAAGTGGAGCTGTGGAACTTGAAAGTGAACGACTGTAACATTACTGCTTATACTCAAAGGTTTAATGAGTTGATTCTGTTGTGTCCTGAAAGTGTTCCGACTGAGAAAAAGAAA
Source organism: Glebionis coronaria (assembly GCA_025667525.1). Taxonomy (NCBI): domain Eukaryota; kingdom Viridiplantae; phylum Streptophyta; class Magnoliopsida; order Asterales; family Asteraceae; genus Glebionis; species Glebionis coronaria. Next base: position 542,820,354 of record CM046876.1, on the reverse strand, counting down.
ATTGATGCATATCTGAAGGGTTTGCCTGAGAACATAAAAGGGGAAACCACATCCTCACGGCCTACTGTATTGAATGAAGCTGTTCGAATGGCACATACTTTAATGGAGCAAAAGTTGACTGCTAAGGCTGAAAGAATTGCAGAAGGAAATAAGAGAAAATGGGAGAACAATAACCAAGGTGGTAGTAGTGGTAACTACAGAAATAACAACAGGGGAAATAACCAAGGTAACAACCGACATAATCAGTACAATAATCAGAGGCAAGGGAATGCAAGAGCAATGACCAACACGCAGAATGCAAGAGGTGATCAAGGTGGGAATGCTCCTAATTGTAACAATTGTGGGATTCGACATTTTGGGAACTGTCCACCAAAGTGCCACAAGTGTGGAAAGCCTGGCCACAGGCTAAAGATTGCTGGAGTCAGGGTGTCGCCACTGGTGCAAACACTCAACGTGTTATAACTTGTTATGATTATGGAGAGAAAGGCCATGTAAGAGGGAACTGCCCAAAGAAGAACAATCAAGAAGGAAATGTTGTAGGAAAGGTGTATGCTGTTGGAGGTGCTGAGCAGAACGATGGACCCAATGTCGTGACGGGTACGTTTTTACTCAATAACCGATATGCTAGGGTACTATTTGATTCTAGATCGGATAAGAGCTTTATCAACATAAGCTTTAGTCTCTTGTTCGATACTAAATCGGATGAATTAGATATAAAGTATGAGGTTGAATTGGCTGATGGTAGGATAACTAGTACTAGTTCTATTCTAAGGGATTGTACTTTGAACATAGTGAATCACTTATTTAAAATTGATCTTATGCCTATTGAGCTCGGTACTTTTGACGTGATTATTGGGATGGATTGGCTAGTTAAGCATGACGCTATCATTGTTTGTGGGAAAAAAGTATTACATGTACCTGTTAAGGTTAAGACGTTGGTAGTAAAAGGAGATAATGGTACGTCTCACTTGAAGGTTATCTCTTTTATAAAGGTGAGGAAATACATAGAAAGAGGATGCCAATTGTTCTTAGCCCATGTGAATGAGGCAGAACCTAGGGACAAGCGTTTAGAAGATGTGCCGGTGATTTGTGATTATCCGGAGGTGTTTCCTGACGACTTGACAGGACTTCCATCACCTCGACAAGTCGAATTTAAAATTGAACTTGTGCCTGGAGCTGCACCTGTCGCACGTGCACCATACCGTCTAGCACCGTCAGAAATGAAGGAGTTGGCTGATCAATTAAAGGAATTATCAGAGAAGGGATTTATCCGTCCGAGTTCATCGCCTTGGGGAGCACCTGTATTGTTTGTGAAGAAGAAGGACGGATCATTCCGTATGTGTATTGATTACCGCGAGCTGAACAAGTTGACGGTCAAGAATCGATATCCGCTTCCGAGGATTGATGATCTATTTGATCAACTTCAAGGTTCGAGTGTGTACTCAAAGATCGATCTGCGATCGGGTTATCATCAACTTCGCATTAGGGAGGAAGATATACCAATTACTGCATTTAGGACTCGGTATGGTCATTTCGAGTTTCAAGTGATGCCCTTTGGTCTAACTAATGCACCCGCAATTTTTATGGACTTAATGAATCGAGTGTGCAAGCCATACCTTGATAAGTTTGTGATTGTATTTATTGATGATATACTTATCTAATCCAAGAACAAAGAAGAGCATGGAGAGCATCTGAAGATTATCTTGGAATTGCTTAAGAAAGAACAATTGTACGCCAAATTTTCGAAATGCGCTTTCTGGCTAGAATCTGTACAGTTTCTTGGTCATGTAATCGATAGTAATGGTGTTCATGTTGATCCAGCAAAGATTGAGGCTATTCGAGATTGGCCTGCCCCAACAACACCGACCGAAGTAAGGCAATTTCTGGGTTTAGCTGGGTATTACCGAAGATTCATAGAGGGATTCTCTCTGATTTCTAAACCACTTACCAAACTGACCCAAAAGAGCAAGACGTATGAATGGGGAAAGGAAGAAGAGGAAGCGTTCCAAATGCTAAAACAAAAGTTGTGTTTCGCACCTATTTTGGCATTGCCAGAGGGATCTGAAGACTTTGTGGTATATTGTGACGCCTCACATAAAGGTTATGGAGCCGTACTGATGCAGCGGGAGAAAGTCATCGCTTATGCTTCAAGGCAACTGAGGAAGCATGAAGAGAATTACACGAAACATGACTTAGAACTTGGTGCTGTTGTCTTTGCACTTAGACTCTGGAGACATTATCTGTATGGTACGAAATGTGTAGTATATACGGATCATAAGAGCCTACAACATATCCTGGACCAAAAAGAGCTTAATATGAGACAACGTCGTTGGGTTGAACTCTTGAGTGACTACGACTGTGAAATACGTTATCATCCTGGCAAGGCGAATGTAGTTGCCGATGCTCTTAGTAGGAAAGAAAGAGAGATGACAAAAAGGGTTAGAGCTTTAGCCATGACAACTTATTCTGATTTATCTAACCGAATACTTAAAGCTCAAACAAAAGCAATGAAAGAGGAGAATGTGAGAGATGAAGATTTGGGTAGAAGGATGACGCCCATATTCGAGGTTCGTGATGATGGAATTCGGTATTTTGAGAATCGTGTATGGTTACCGGTGTATGGAGGACTGAGAGATTTAATTATGTACGAATCTCATAAGTCTAAATATTCGATTCACCCAGGATCGGATAAAATGTACCAAGACTTGAAGAAATGTTACTGGTGGCCGAATATGAAGGCTGACATAGCCACTTATGTTAGTAAATACTTGACGTGTGCTAAGGTGAAGTTTGAGCATAAGAGACCTTCTGGTTTACTACAACAACCTGAAATTCCGGAATGGAAATGGGAGAAGATCACTATGGACTTTGTTTCGGGACTTCCGAGAACTTCTAGTGGTCATGATACGATTTGGGTGATTGTTGATCGGTTGACTAAGTCGGCTCATTTCTTACCGATAAAGAAAACCGATGAATTAGACAAACTTACACGGTTGTATTTGAAGGAAGTTGTTTGTAGACATGGAGTTCCTTTGTCGATTATTTCAGATCGAGATAGCCGGTTCACATCTGAGTTTTGGAAGTCGCTTCAGCGAGCTTTGGGGACTCAGTTGGACATGAGCACTGCGTATCATCCGGAAACGGACAGTCAAAGTGAAAGGACTATTCAGACTTTGGAAGATATGTTACGAGCGTGTTTAATAGACTTTGGAGGTAGTTAGGATCGACACTTACCATTGGTGGAGTTCTCATACAACAATAGTTATCACGCGAGTATCAAGGCAACGCCTTTTGAAGCACTTTACGAGCGAAAGTGTAGATCACCAGTTGGTTGGTGTGAGGTTGGTGAAAGTCAATTGACGGGTCCTGAATTGATTAGAGAGACGGCCGAGAAGATTGTGCAAATCAAGAATCGTTTATTGACTGCCCGTAGTAGGCAGAAGAGCTATGCGGATAAGAGGCGAAAACCATTGGAGTTTGATATTGGCGATATGGTTATGTTGAAAGTATCACCTTGGAAAGGAGTAATCCGATTTGGCAAACGAGGAAAGCTTAGTCCACGCTATATTGGTCCGTTCAAGATTATCGATCGAGTTGGCCCCGTGGCGTATAAATTGGAATTGCCGGACAAGTTAAGTGCTATTCACAACACTTTTCACGTTTCTAATCTTAAGAGGTGTTTGGCGGACGAGAATTTAATAATTCCACTTGAGGAGGTTCAATTGGACGACAAGCTGCATTTCATTGAAGAACCGGTGGAGATCATGGATCGAGAGGTGAAACGGCTTAAGCAAAGTCGAGTTCCGATAGTTAAAGTGCGGTGGAATTCCCGACGTGGACCCGAGTACACTTGGGAACGAGAGGACTACTTCAAGAGCAAGTATCCCCTTTTATTCGTAGGCGGACATAAGGAGAAGTAAGCCCTGGGACGGTGCTTTCCTAAGGTGGTGAGGATGTAAAACCCGTAAAAATAAGGTCATAATTCTTTTCTCGAGTTTTAATTAAATCTTATTTTTATTATTTTCATATACTTAATGAAAATGATTTATTTGGATTTATAGAAATTTTTAATTATTTTTACGAATTTATTTAAGTCATGAAAATTGATTTATATGCTCTCTCGCATAAATTTTATAAATACGTGACGGATCGAAGGAACGGGAACCGAAGGCGATATATTTCGACTTTATTTAGTCAAAAATATTATTTTTATAAGTTTCGTATTTACGTAAATAAATTTGCACCGAATAGGATTTACTTGCGATTTTTAGAAATTGAGTCGGGCTAGGAGTATTTTAATCTTTGGGCTTAAGTTAGTAATTATAAGGAACCCATTAGTGGGCTAAAGCCCACTTTCTTTCCCTTTTGTTTTCTGCCCGTCGCCCAAACAAACATAACACTCCCAACTGTCATTTTTTTTATACCAAAAATACATCTCTTCCCTCTGTGTCTCTCAATACCCACGAACCACCATCATCACACACCTCCATTTTCTGTTTTCTTGATCAAATACTCAATTAAAACACACTACAATCGTCCTTGGTAAGTTCATATCATAAACCCATTACTTATTTGCTTATGCAATTGATTTTTTAGAAAATCATAAAATTCAAGAATTTGTGTTCTTGCAAGTTTGATCATGAGATTAGACATGTAATAAGTTAATTAGTATTTAGGTATATAAAACTTCTAGAAGAATTGCCCAATTTCACTCTTGGTGGCTTGTTTGAGCCGTGGCCAAACATGATCCCACATGGATCATGTGGTGGTTTGTGAGTGTTTGGTTATTGTGATTAGCTTTGTTGTTATGATCATTGTTCTTGGATGAATTTTGATTTTGACCATGTATGTTATAGAAATTTAATGTATTGATTAAGATTGATGTTAGTAATGAGGATTTTGATTGTTTGGAGTGGAATTGAGATTGTTTTGTTAAGTTATTATGATGCCCAAATTTGGACAGCAGATATGTGAGCCTAAAAATCCTATATTTACTACTGTAACCTGCACTTTTTATAGCTTAAATGGGTTCCTTAAGCCTTTTACATGTTAGTGGCAAGTTGGATAGGCACACAACTCCTCCGGATGAGGAAGTTATGGTCAATTTAAGTTAGAAAGTCAATTCCGGGACAGCAGGTTTGCATAGCTTGTGGCTACAGGTTATTGACCCCTATTTGTGCATTTTAAGGTTTCATACAGTAGTAGGGATTATATGTGAAGTCCTCCCACTGACCTCATGTTAATAGCTATAACCAAATGGTTTTTATGACTAAAACGGTAAACCCGAGTTTGAAAACCAAATTCTGATTTTGTAACCTCTTAAAGAATGTAACTTTCCCGCTAATTGGTGGTAGCTATTTACTCGTGGTTGGTATGGGCCGAAAGTAGAATCATGAGGCTTTCCAATGGTGGAAATCTCAGTTCCTTAAACCTTAGAGGTTAACGGGATATTTTGTCCCAAGTTTGACTAGTGCAGTTTGACCATTAAGCTCTTACGGTAGGGCTGTTAGTGTTTTGGACTTTTAGAAAGGTCCGTAAACTCTTAGATCGAATGGTTGGACATTTTGGAAACTAGATTCCAAGTGTGTTCCAGGGGTTTAAATCCCAAAATCATTGGATTTATGGTTTGGGAGATATACTCTTCTCAAAACAGTCCCGCCGAATCATTTTGACTTTTACGTCTTTTGTTATGTAAACTTGAGGCGTTTTATGTGCAACCCGTATTGGATACTTGGTTTAACACTTATACCATATAGAATAAATAATTCCTACAGGTTATAAACCTTGTTTAGCCTTGGTTCACTTTGACTTAGGTGTTGGTGCAAATTTTTACCCGTAATACATTTTTATCGAATTATTTTCATATAATTGTTTTATAAACATATAAAACGCGTACTTAAGGGGCGTGATGACTTTTGTAGGTCACGAATAGCATTGGAGTGCTAATATATACTCTTCTAGAGCCCGGTTCCATCATTCATCCGTCATCCGTTCCGTTCGCCTAAAGGTGAGTTTATAGCCTCGCCTTTAAACTTTAAATGTTTTATTAAACCCGCGAGGGGGATACATGTTGTTTTATAAAATGAACACAAGTTGTTTTCGGTATGCTGGACCCGAATGAGATGATAAATGCATAAGTACCATTGTCTAATGAAGTCCTTGAATTTCATGCACTATTAATTACTCGAAGGGGCAAACGCTAATACATATGATAGATCTATTTGGTTTGACAGCCTTATCCTAGGTTATGTATCCTTGTGAGCACCTGAAAGGGATATTATGTATAAGAGATCGTTGGTATATGAAAATATTACCTGTTAGTAGGGGCGCCGTAAGTGACTCGGTTTGATATGTTGGTTAACGTTCAGTGGCGTGAGCTTAATGCATTTATCTATATATATGACTTGTCTGTGTGATAAGTTTAAGATGATTAAAAATTCTTGTGTTCACTTATTATTCTTATAAACTCTATAAGTTCACTCGACTTTTTAGTTGACTTTTTAGCATGTTTATCTCAGGTAAATAAAGATGGATGCTGGAGGTTTGGAATGGACGAGGAGGCAAGCGCTAATGTTTTGGAAAACATGTTTTCGTTCCATTCAGTTATCTTTTTACTTTTAAACGTTTATGTACTTTAAAAGTTTTTTGTAAGAAATGTTGGTAACGGTTTGTGGGACTAGTACTCTGATCTTTATGAATGGAACCCTTTATCTAAAAATGTCTCTTTTGGAGTTGTTATTTATAGTCTTTTGTGATTGTGCTATTTCTTAACACCCAAATGTTTGGTTTCCGCTGCTAGTAAATTTGGGGGTGTTAAAACTTATCAAGAGGGAGAATCGCATCAAATGAAAGTTAAAGCTAGAGAAAGTAGAATGACTTTATTTCGACCACTTCGGTCCCATCTGTCGAACATTTCTCTACTTAAAGCAGGAAGCGGTTTTGTGACACTCTTCGGTCAAGATCGTACCATTTTCGTCCACCAAATGCTCCTCAAATTTAACCAACTACGAGAGCAGATCAACAAAGAAGACATTAATCAAATTGAATCCTCACATTTACTTCAAGTTCTAGTGCAACATTTTTCGAGGTTCTTTCAATTTGATCCTGCCAAGGTTGAAGCTTCAATGATCTGCCAGTCATTCCTTGAAGACACACAAATCAACGTTAAAGACTTTAGGGATAGATTGCTCGAGTTCATGAAATCTATTGCACTTTCGATTTATGCAAATTCACAACTTCAACCAGAGCATACTAGTGGAATACAAGAATCTACGATCCAGATGACACAACAGAAAAATGGTCTTACGGATGACTCAATGGAGACCGCCTTGGTTAACGATGATAGCAGCGTCATTGCATCACGACAACGTGACTCAAGCATGCATAACGAAGAGCCAATAGTTGAGGTACAATTGAATACTGAATCTCACAATGATCTACAACATGTTGAGAACTCAGAACCCACCTATGACCAACATGGGATGGAAAAGGGTGATTCCACTTCTGATTCATCCGATGTGCGTCATAATGGGGGAGAGGATGATCAAAATGCTAAAAATCATGATATATGCCTTATGACTACTTCATTAACCAACTCTGCTTCTAGGATTGAAGAGCTTGAAATGATTTTAGCTCAGCAATCAAAAGAGCTTGAGGATGCCAAACTAGAATTTTCTAAGAGAACTGACAAGTTTGAAACATATTTTGAAAAACTTGAAAAGTCAAACGTTGTTTTTGAACGAAAATTAGATCAAACAGTTCTAGATTCTAAAGCTGAAAAGGATAATCTTTTGAAACAAATTAAGTTGCTTGAATCTAAATTGGCATCCCAAGATAACTTGCTCAAAGAGAATGAGATTTTAAAGGCTCAAGTAAAGGAAAAGGTCTTTGCTATAGCTTCATTGAAAAACAAATTGAGGAAAACTAAAGGAACTAGTGTGGACACTAAGCTTGAAAAACCATCAATCTTGGGGAAACCGCCTACAAATCAGTTCATTCGACAACCGACTGCATTTAGATCCAAGCGAACACAATCCTCGAGACCGTGGTTTGCCTCCCAAGTTGATATGGTTTATCTTTCTAGACCAGTCACTCCACTATCTAGGCCCAATGTGACTAAAACAGCTTTTGTAAGACCTAATCACATGATTGCCTCTAATTTCCCTAGACATAGTTCAAAGAATACGTCTCGAACTAGTTCAAATGGCGTTCGCCATACATTTGGTCTAAGGGAAGCTAAGCAAAAGACACAAGTAAGAGATAGAAATTTCAAACCTAGTCAGATGCCTTCTAGTTTACCCAACACTGCTAATCGTAGCATGTCACATCCTAGGAGCATCAATCAATCATCTAGGAATTCTAGATCTTACTCGGACATTAAATATGCTACTTGTAAAACATGTAGAAAATGTGTCTTTACGGCAAATCATGATTCTTGTATCAAGAAACTACTTAATGAGGTGAACTCCCGTGCTAGACTTAAATCCCAGTGGGTAGCTAAAATCAAACCCGTTGGCAAAATGTGGCGCCCCACTGGTAGAACTTTCACTCTTGTAGGAAACGAGTGCCCTTTAACTAGGATAGTCTCTGATTCTACGAAGACTACTAGGGAGGAAATTGCAAAGGATGATACATCACTTAAGCCAGAACTTAAGGTTTTCTATAAAAGGAAACGTTTGCCAACTAAGACAAGTGAATCATCCCCTCAGGCCACCTCTGACACAAGAAAAGAAAACTATGAACCCCCACATGCTTTTAAGATATATATCGCTAACCCAGGTCAAAGTATACAAACTACTAATGAGAATGCAGGTACCAAAGTTGATGTTCTAAAAGAACGAAGCGGTTCAATCATTGTATACCGTTCAACAAAGGATACTCTCAGAGTTTGGTTGCTGAAGAAGCAGATATCAGAGAAACAAGTGTCTCAGGGGATTCATGGTTAAGCTTAATACCAAGGACTTACAGTCACATCACAGACTGTAACTCGTTCATCAAAGAAAGGAAAGTTTATCGCCGATGATAAACTTATCCTAACAACGAGAAATTAATTTTTCTCGGGCATGAGCTTATATTAAAACATTCCAAGTTTTTAAGCTCATGCACAAAGGTTCACATTCAAATCACAGTCTGTGCTCCGTGCTTTAAAGAAATGAAAGTTTATCGCCGATGATAAACTTATCCTAACAACGAGAAATTCATTTTTATCAGGCATGAGCTTATATAAAAAACATTCGAAGTTTTTTAAGCTCATGCACAATGGTTCATTGTTAAATGTCAGAAAATGACCCGAACTTCAAATAAAGGAAAGATTATCTTTTATGATAACTTATCCTCATAACGAGAAACTAACCTTTCTCGGTCATGAGCTTGTATTAAAACATTCGAAGTTTTAAGCTCAGAAAGGAAAGTGTATCTTTTAAATAAGAGAACTTTTCCTCATAACGAGAAATTAACCTTTCTCGGTCATGAGCTTTCCGTTAAAACAGTCAAAGTTTTCAAGCTCATGAAAACGATTTCTAAGTAAATGTCAGCTTAGGACTCGTTCTTCAGTTAAAAGGAAAGTTTATCGCCGATGATAAACTTATCCTTAACAACGGGAAGTTTACAACTTCTCGGACTTGAGCTCGTTTCGTAAGATATTCAACATCTTAAGCTCAAGTAATTGGTTTTCAAAACTTTGAACACAATTTTTCGAGAATTTCTCAAAAGGTTTTTTCTAAATCTTTCAAAATTGTGTGTTCAAAAATGTTTTGATAAAAAGAGCATGTCTTCTGGAATCGATAATATTTACGAACCTAGAAATGTCATTCAATAATGACACGGGGTTGTAAATAAAGTTCGAGCAGAGTCTAACACGAATATATGTACGTGTCAGTGCGTTTATTTGTTAAAACAAGAGAAATCTTGTTTTTATGAAGTTATCATCTCCACCAACCGTAGCAATTTACAATAGATATCTACATACTCAAACGGCGACTACAGCTCTTTCAATAGAACACGGGTCAACAATTGAGGGGGAGCAATTGTCCAGCATTCAGAATCCTTGATGCCGAGAATGCCAAGTTCACATATGTCAAGACAAAGATATCAATCATACAGATGGAGTCAAGAGATAACTTCGGACGTGACGAGGTGACCAACATTCGTGAACAAGAACCATGTGAATCTTTCATATGATGTTCTTCATCATTCAGGTCCAACGTCGTAAAATTGCTAATCTTGTGAATACATTATCATATATGATCTTTGCACGTGATAAATACCTTACACTTGTGTTTAAAAGGTATTTAATTTACGTTTCAAGTACACCCTCATTAATTTGAGGGGGAGCTTGTGTAATTCATGAAGATAATTGGATTTGCATTTTTCTTCCCAAATTTTCTTAAAATGTTATTAAATCAATTGATATTAAAAACATCGATTGGGTTAATATTTTTAATATGGGGGAGAAAATGTGATTTAATATGGGATATGTTCAATCATAAATGGTTTGACTTAACGTGATAGCTCATCCCGACATGTGCAAAATGTTTTCGGATATCGTGGCATATGTTAAGCGGGAGCAAAATGGATTTGCACTTCAAAATGGATTTCATGGTGACATACACTTACCCGAAACATCTCTATTCACGACGGTGAAGATTGTGGTGACATAAGGATGGTAGGATAGGCTAAAGTACAATGATTCCTCTAGAACCGGAGGAATCTTCCCAAGGACATTCCATAGCTAGAAATAGTAGTCCTTAGGAAAGATGGAGAAAGTTTGTGAACGTAGCTGAATGCCGACCAAGTACTTAAGTTAGCACTGGAACAATCACAACAAGGTGATAGTGATGACGTATTGGTAAGCATTGAAGGGGTTGAAGAATGAAAAAGAATTGTAAAGATAAAGGGTGTAAAGAAAGAAGCCCTCCTTACAACCTTAGGCAGAAACCGGGTTAATTCATATGCTATTGAGATCATTTTTAATGATTCTTGATATTGAAGATAGACATCATGGACCCAGTGATGCAAGGCACAACCCATCCCAGCTAACTCAGTTATCTCTCAAAAGATATTTGTTTTAATCACACGGAGACAACGCATTATCTATTGATTTATTCACTCCGAATAAATTGGTATAGAAAAGGTGGCACTCCTCTCCAGCCTCCGATCACTAAAATCCAAAATGCACGATCGAGTCTAGAGCCATTTGAGATCATCAAACATCTCATTAGGACACACTTTCATATTTCATTGCTTCTTCACACACTTTGAAAAGTAAGAAAGATTTTAAGAGTCCTACGCAAAATCTTCATGATCTTGCCTGAACATCCGAGTAATACGATAGTATTTACAATGAAGATGGAAATCCTTCTTGAGAGAATATCAAAAAGCTCATGGTAGGTGACTTGTGCGATTCTTTATGAATCAAACTTGTGATAACTGGAAAGCAACAGGGGTTTAATTCTTAAATGAATTCAAACACGTTCCAAGACTCTACGCAATATCTTAGTGATCTTGCCAGAACACTCAGAGTGATACTTTAGTGTTCACAGTGATGAGTGGAAATCCTTCTAGTGTTAACCTCAAACAACACTTGGTAGGTAACTTGCAAGATTCTATACGAATCAAGCTCGTGACAACTGGAAAGCAACGATGGTGCGGTTCTTAATTGAATTTCACTTGTTCCAGGAACATGAATTGACGGCTTCAAATCATGCGGATATTATTATCCAAATGATTCACTCTTTATGTTCGCAGCCAGCTTTGGACCGTCGAATAAAGAGAACGGGTGTACCCGCGAAATCTTGTCAAGGAGGCTCTTAATTGAAACTACCTGTCACAAGTACGATATTTTATATCGTCTAACGGTCTTCACCGACCGGAGGTAAAATGCTACCGAATTAGAATGAAATGTTCAAGGCCATTTCATCCGTGTATATGTTTTGTTGCTAACTGTCTTATGCAGCGTAACAAGAAGGTGTCATAGCGGTGTTCAATCCAGAAGAAGTCGTCAACACATGCTTATGCTTTCTGCACTTAATACTTCAACAAATTCAAGAAAGTCTAAAAGTCAAGTCTTCCGCTGTATCAAACTCTGAAGCTTTCAAGAATTTATAAAAGTATAAGTATGTGGAACATGAAGTCACGAAGAGGCAAATATCACAAGTGATGAATGCACAAGGTCAAGGCAAGAGAACATGCTCAAGACTGAAGTCAAAGATCACATCAAGCATATTCACAAGAACAAGATCGAAGACTCAAGCATAGTATGTTAGGTTTAAGATTTTGTAAAATGGTGTGACCTCCCTTTGGGGGAGATTGTTGGAAATACGTTTTTCCAAGGAAAGTCTCGGTCACATCATTATTAGCATAGATCACGAGCTATAGACTATTTAGGACATTGTAACTTGGAGTGACCTCCCTTTGGGGGAGATTGTTGGAAATACGTTTTTACGTATTTAGAAAGGATCGGTCACTCCAATGATATTGGGCTCGTGATCCAATATAGCCCATATAGCCCACATGTAGGGCGGGTTATATAAACCCCCCTCCTAGCATGTTAGGAGGGGTTGTAGATCACTTCCATTTCACATAATCACATTTCATCTTTCTTATCTTCCTCTCTTTCTCTCTCTTCTTTCTCTCTCTAAGTTCTTCCCATTTCCCTTCCATCTCAATAGATTATCCATAGAATGTCAAATCTTTAGAAAAACACGATCCTTCAATTGTGAATGTGATACGTGAACAATTGTGAACGTGATACGTGCAGATATGGTGAATGTAATATGAGAACATATGGTGAACGAGGCTACATGCAACATATCGTGAACGTGATATGGAGAACGTAGGGTGAACATGATATGTGAAACATATCTTGAACGTGCGATACTGATGAGGTAACGTCAAACGATACGAGATGAGACGCGAAGCGTAACGTGAAACGTCTGTCTGAGGATGGAAATTTTTGTTAAGCTTGAGTATGGTCTCCCAAGCTTTCTACATACCTTTCCACAATGAAAAGTGAAACGTAAATCGTAAGATGGAATACGATCATGAACGTGAACAACGTCATGAACGTGAGTTCTAAAAGCAAATCGCGAACTGGAATAAGGACATGAACGCGTACAAGGTCGTGAATGCGAACGTGAAACGTAACTGTGAGCGTCAACGTAAACGTGAAAATGAACGTAAACGTGAATGTGAACGTAAACGTGAATGTGAACGTAAATTTTTGTCCTATATGATTGTTGATGGAATACCGTGAAATCATATGATTGCATGTTGGAATATCCATGTCAACCGACAAACTACATAATTCTTACGAATATGACGGAATTGTGTAGACTTGGTCAATGATTTGACACGACAAGGTAACATCATGCTTCTTCTGAGTCTGGGTAGCGCGGTAACAAAATCTATGGAGACCTTGTCCCACTTCTGTTCGGAAATTTCTAACGGTTGGAATAACTATTAGCATGTTGGCGTTCTATCTTAATTTGCTGGTAAGTCAAGCATTTAGATATGAACTTAACTGCATCTTGTTTCATGTCGCTCCACTAAAATGTGGTTTGAGATCATGTTACATTCATAGAAACTGGATACATAGAAGTTTAGGAAAACTATGAGTGTTGGTAAATTAGACCTTGTAGAAACTAGAGAGGGGGGGGGGGGGTTGAATAGTTTCTTAAAATTTACTTGTTAAAGGTTGGTTTTTAAAAATCATTTTCAAAAACTTAGGCTTGAGTATTTATGTGAAACCTTCTTATACACAATATGAACAAGGTATAGTGCAACTAAACTAATAATCACAAGTATAAAGAATAATGAATGTAAAGAGATAAGGGAAGGAAAGATCAAACCAAACACCAAGGATTTATAGTGGTTCGGCAACGAAGCTCACTCCTCGTTCCTACTCCATTCCTCGAGTACCCCTTACTCGAGAGTTCACTTATCAACAAGCTCCTTAAGGTGGAGAAACCGTACACAACGTCTCTTAACCAATTTCTGACTCTAAGCTAAAAGTCGAGCCCTAATCTTAGCTAGACTAATCTACACCAATATACTTTAAGGACCAAGTATTAACCTTAATACATACACAACTTCCAAATAGACACAACTACTTGGATCTTCACAACAATGACAAAACAATGAATAAATAAGTTTGGATCTTCAATGGATCTTTGAGCTAGACACAACACTTCAAGGATGATAGTGTTCTTCTCTTTGCACTTTGAGAGGAAAAGATGAGAGGAGAAAGATTCACTTCTAAACAAGTAGTAATCAAACAAATGATCAAGGATTTGAGTGATTTAAGAAGTATGAAATAACTTGGAAATGTATGTGCAAAAGAGGTGAATTGAAAGTCTGAGAATGGTACACTATTTATAAGACAAACGTCCAACGGCTATATCTGCCCGCGGTTCCTTATTGGAGCCCACGGTTCCTTATCGATAAGGAACCGCTATAGCTGCTAAGGAACCGCCTGCATAGACTCCGCTCCCTTTTGTCTTTTAGTGGATTGGTTCGAATCTGGGGATTAAAATATCCTGAAAGGATATTCCAAACCAAGATAGAATATGCCATTTTCAAATTTCAAATTTTCGAATAATTAATTTAATAAAACATTTTCTTAAAAAGAAAGTTTAAAAAAAACTTGTCACACTTAATAAAAAGTGAGTTTTAAGAAAAGATTAAATCCTTGATCACTTAATTAGGATAAGTACTTGTTTGTTCATACCTTAAGTGATAATGGTTGAAATGAAAAATACTTGAACTCAAGAATTGGTTTTTCGTTGTTTTCGTAAATGCTTGTTTTTACATATTGTCATAATCAAAACAAAACGAGACCGAAAAATGCAAGTAACGTTTTTAAGCAGCATTGTATTAACAATCTCCCCCTTTTTGATTCCGACAATACATAAACTCAATCACCTAATAAAACAAGATTTTCGAAGACGAGGTTATATCATTTCTCCCCCTTTGTCGAAGCAAAAAGGTTGCAAAAGTCTTTGAAGAAGAAAAGAACCGGACTTTGCAAATGCTCCAAGGAATCGATATATGGTGACAAGCTACATAGAAGGGTTAGTAGTAGAGAAGAGACACCCAACAAGATATAGCAAAGGTCACAAAAAAAATAAGAGAAGAAACAAAGATCCAAGATAAGTCATGTTAAAAGGAAACATGATAAAAGATACAAGGAAATAAATCATACAAAGATGTATGCGAAATAACACAAGCCAAAAGAAAAACATAAATCTAATCCTAGTTAAACTAGAACTCTAAGATTTGCTTGAACAACATGTCTTGAAGATAAGCAACCAATGCTTAGATAAAAGACAAGGTAGTGGCGGAAGAAGGTAGTAGTGGCATGGTAGAGATCTCATAGTCATAGTGAAGAGAAGGTTTGACTAAGAGACTCTTGATGTAATTCAACTCTTCATAGATATGAGCCATAGCAAGATGTTGATATTGAAAACAATGACAATATGTTCCATGGTGCATGACATTATCATGTGAAGGAGGAAGAACACTAAAGGCTAGTGGTGGAAAGAGATGTGATTTTGAGTGTTCTTGGGTGAATTGGGATTGAAAGCAATTTGAGAAAATGGAGGAGAATCAAAGCTTTCATTTGGGGAACAATACATTTTGATTTGAGAAAGGATGCAAAATGTTTAAGGTTAAATAGAGAAAGCCCAAGATATTTTAGGGGTGGTCAAAGGGTTGAAACAAAGATTCCAAAAAGTGTTGGAACAAATTTGGAGTTTCAGGAATACCCGAAAATAAAAGTACTGGGCGCGGTTCCTTATCTCCACAGGCGGTTCCTTATCACTGGGGAACCGCGGTCTCAATAGAGAACCGCCCACAGTGGGTTAAATTTGGTGATGAGGGAGGATTTTCCAATTCGGCAAATCCTATTTTTCTAGTCTAACTAATCATGAAGATATGCTTAGAAGCAAAGATAGACAAAGAAAACACATAAGAACTCACCAAACAAGGTTTTAACCAAAATACATGGATTTTAAAGAAAATCGATGTAGGAGGTGTATAGAACTAGACACAAAGTCATGACACAATGATCCTCCATAGTTCTCTTTTGTTCTTGCTATATTTGAGAGACCCATACATATGAATTATGTAAGCTCAATATGAATAGCAAGAAGCTATGAAAAACATTTTTAGATTGAATTAACAATGCAAAAACATTTCTCGACCATTTTCGAAAGAACTTTGAGAATTTTGAAAAAGAGAAGAGAATATTTTTAAAAGGATTTTGCGATACCCAAAAGCTCAAAGAAAGAAGAGACTCAAAAGAGAAAAAGACTCGATTAATTAAAATGCACAATTAAGGAATATGTTTCATTAAACCTATACCTAGACGCAAGTAATTAAAAGGTTCCCTCTTAAGTGGCTTAGTGAAGATGTCGGCTAAGTTTCCTACCGAGGGCACCTTCTCAATTAAAATGTTCCCCTTTTAAACATTATCCCTAAGAAAATGGTGACGAATCTCTATGTGCTTAGTTCGCGAATGTTGCACGGGATTCTTGCCAAGGTCTATTGCACCCTTATTGTCACACATGATGGGAACATCATCAAGAGAAATCCTGTAATCAACAAGCGCTTGCTTCATCCATAGAGCTTATTGACAAGCTTTACTGGCACTCACATACTCGACTTCCATGGTAGATATAGCAAGAGCGGTTTGTGTCTTGGAGAACCAAAAAGTTGGACAACAACCCATGAAGGTACAAACTCCATGATGTTCGTTTGTAAGTCTTAATTTTTATTCAAGATATTACCACACAAATGACTAGAAACATAAACACGGGCAAGTATACCCTTTTATGTATAACATAGCTTAATGGTAAGTCCAGTTCGTTCCACGGGATTGTTGTTATCAAAATATAAAACAATTACCTCTAGAGTGTCACAAGTTCTAAAGATATACTTAACAGTTGGTATTAAAGGGTGCATTTGGCTAAGGTCATAACCATATGATAGATAGGTAGAAATGATGAATATAGGCACATAAATAATGTAAGACAACATACCGATTGCTAGTCGTGCATGCAACATCTAATTGATATGACAAGAATCCGACTAAAGACTTTGTTATATCAACAGCATTAAGAAAGGTTTATGCTTGATTTCGATAACTAAGGTAGTACATGAGATTATGCAAGAGTTGGTATATGTTTTAATCCACTAATCACGACAAAAGTGATTAACAAGATTCATTTACTAGATGACATGAAACTCATCCATTCACATGAGTACTAGTCAATGATCATGGATGAATCCAACATATAACAATGGTCTTACATAGTAACATATAATACGTGAGCATCCAAATCACACTTATATTCAAGAACCGAGGGAAAAAGTGCGCCGCACAAAACTAATTGTGCACCGCACTTTTCCCCAGTAAAGCTAATAATCGCATCTAATCATAAGGGTATTAAACCTTAACCAAGTGCACATCACACTACTCCATAATAACAGTAAACAAGATCATAACAACAATATGTAAATCAAAGTAAAAGATTAACATAAATGAAATAAGAATTATACCACAAGGTTATTTCAATAATTTCTCCAAAGATTTATAAGTTTTTGAACTTATTACAAATGGCTAGCAACACTTCTAAGTTCCTTGTTCCAACACCAATACCATAAACCACTAAGGTTTACCAACTCTAGTGACTATGATCAAGGATTGGAGAAATCCTTTATTATTAGATTCTCCTAAACAATGGAGAAAAGTGAGGAATGATATGATTTATGCCTGGCCTATGGGTCTATTTATAGTTGCATTTTCGTAGGTTAGAAACTCTGGAAGTATATCAAAGGTTCTCCATAATAGCCATGCATAATTGCACTTAATTATGTAACTGCAGCAAAATGTGCGCCACACTTTTCCAATTGTGCGCCGCACTTATTTAAGTGTAAATGTGCGCCGTTCTCCAAAATCCGGGGTACTTTGAATGTGCGCCACACTTTTCCAATTGTGCGCCGCACTTTGGCTCCATTTCAGCATAATTCCATCTTTAGCCCCTTTATTCTTTATTACTTCATTCTTTTCCTTCATGGTTTCTTTCTTAGCTACAATACAAACAATATCCTTTATTAGTATCAATTCAACACATAATTTATTTATTTACATAGCAAACAAGGACAAATGCATTATTACAAACATGTATAAATGAGGCGTTATCACATTCCCCCATACTTAACTTCTTGCTTGTCCTCAAGTAAGGTAAAAGTATACTTTTAATAAGTGTCGAAAGAATAGATAAATCCAACAATCGAAAACAAAGATAACGCCATAAAACACCTCACGAAGTAGATATTTTTATTTCACACACTCTCCTTATTATGGGTAGATTATCGCTCAATAGCACGGTCATGAAAAGTAAATTACCATAGGCTTGTGCAAGGAACTAAACTAAACCAAATTTGGCGTAAGCACCAAGTAAAATATCAAAAGAGGTATTTTTCAAAAACTTTTATTACCACCGCATGTTTTAAAGAATAATACATCATCTTTTATCATGTTGTTGCTATGCGAATAACTCAAAACTTCTTAGGCTTCCTTTTGCATTTTATTCTTTCTTTTTTCGACGATCTTTCTTTTGGGAGAACATGCTTTCCCCCATACTTATGATATACTATCATTTGGCACTATGGTTTCCAACAATATATAATCATCTTAAAACATCAGCAAAACTTTCAATCTTTTCTCTTTTTCTTTATTTTGCCTCTTTATCATTTAAAATACCTTTTATCATACAAGTATGATCCCACTATGGTCACGTAAAGATTACCAAGCATAAGTTCTAGAATTAAACTAATCATCGGCATACACAATTTGAAATGTAAGAATGCTTACAGAAAAGATCCTCACAATTATGAATAAAGTATTGTGTAAATAACGTTATCAATTTCGAGTCAAAATAGCTTTACAGTTATAAGAATGATCAATCCTTCGACAAAAACTCTTTTTATAAAACTGTACAAAAATTTTAAAATTCGCCCTGAAAGTGCGGCACACTTTTTGAAATGTGCGGCGTACTTCTGGGTACAGAAAATTCAAAAAACTAAATTTCATAATAACAAGCTTTTATTCGATCTTATTTTCACTCAATCACCCCCCATACTTATTATGAGCAGTGTCCCTAATGCTAAACATAAGGAAAAAGTAAAAATTAGAGGAAAATAAGAATAATACTCCCCTTTTATTCAAAGTCATGAGCGAAGCCGAGATCTTCAATCTTCTCCTAAGTTTGCCTTGACTCGCTTATTTTCTGTAAATTAACACAAATAATATATACAAACATATTTCACATACCAAATTAAAAAATAAAAATCCACACACAAAGTATTAAGTTGTCCTAAATGCCAACAAAGGCATATTACAAAGCCCAAATAAATTGTTTTCAAATTATTTTCAAATGTGACTAACACAAAAGTCACACACATACGAGGCTTCACATAACCTCTTCAGTTTCATCATTCCTTGGGGCTTGAGATGGGTGAAAATGTGGTGGATAGGGTGGTGGTTGTTGGGTGTAGTAGAATGGCTCGTGATGATATCTGGGTGGTCCATAAGGTCCACTCATTGGAACATGATATTGTTCCGCCATCCTCTCAAAAACTAGAGCGTATCGATCCATACTATAACATTGGCGCTCCATCATAAACCCAAGTTGGTCTTGCCTAACCTCCATCCTTCCCATTCTATCACAAACATCTTGGAGTGATGCACGAGGAGCTCGCGCCATACCTACACGAGGTGCTCTAACAGGCGTGTCTTCTCGGATCAACCTTCCATCCGCTCCAATCAAATCTATCAAGGTAATTTGGTCAATGGTATCGTGGACTAAGACTACTCACAACTTGATCACTTAAAAGCCCCATTCTTCGAGCTAACCTAGTCACAAATTGTCCACAAACAGTCATACTACCCGCTTGACTCCCATGACCTTTTCTTTTCATCCATTTTGCTATCACCCAAGCCACATTAGCGTATTGCTCACGGTTCTTGTCCCTAAACATGCTCAATAACCACAAATCATTCTTTTGTATTTTATCATACCCCGTGGTTATTTGGCAAACGGCATAAGCAATCATCTTTTGAAGCACTCTCAAAAGTGGACTAGAAATTCTAGTGGCCGAGCTCCTAGATAAGCTCAATGGATCCTCATCCGGGCAAATTGATGCCAAAATTCATTAGCATTGAAATTTCCATGATCACGTTCCCCTCCTTAGAAATATACCTCAAATCCTTCCTCCCTTCGCTCATCTCTATTATACAACTCCAAGTACTTAGCAAATTCTTTCAAAGTCAAAGAATGTCCCTTCCCACAAAGTCTAAAATTCAATATCTTCTTAGTCAATAACTCATCTCCTTCGACATCCTCATCAAAGTGAAAAGTAGAGAAAAACTCGAGAACAAGCTCCGCATAGATTTTCTCCCTACAAGTAAAAGCACGTATCCAAGCATTGGATTCAAATAGGACTTCATTACCTCCAGCCTCTATCACTACTATCTTAAGCATCTCCCTTATTTCAGCTTCACAACCAAGCTCATTCAAAACTCCAAAATCCACAATGCTAGGTGCAAAAATTTATTTTGGCAATAAAAGACTAAGAACATTATTGTAGATGGTTTTGATATCATTAGTACATCCAGGCCAGTTCAAAAATTGGTGATTCGGTGTTCCCATGAGTGCGGCACTTGCCGATTCCGTAGGCCTTCGCTTCTTAATTTCCAGAACCTGTATTCTGCAAAATTTATCACATAACAAACATGTATTAACATTAGATAAGCGTTAGGGGTCAACGGTGTCTCTATGATCGTGTTCTGATCATTCTGTTTGTTTTCCAGATGAAAAGTGCGGCACACAATTTTGAATGTGCGGCGTACTTTCTAGGGAAATTTCATAAAAGTGCGACGCACAATATGTAAAGTACGGCGCACATTCTGGGTATTACAGCATATGTCGGGGTAACACTAGTAGCTAACCAAATCCGCAAACTAAATGGTTATAAAATAATAACAATTGCTAGAATCGAACACTAACCCATTCCCAATTCGTTCTAATCCACGACATTGCTTCATCTCTAAGGTTTTCAAAAACCCTCTTTTTTATGTTTATGTTTTTCAATTTTATCTAATAATAATCTAATCATTTCTTAATCTATTTCTACATTCCTAATTTCTAATTGAATTATAAATCGTTCTTCAATTACTAAGAACCCTAATTGAAAATTAATCAAAAATTAAAAACTAATTAATTTAAACAAATATGAATCAAATATAAGAACTTACCCTAGACATGATCTCGAATGTGAAATTGGAGCAAAGACTCGAAAATATTTTTGGTGATGAAAAAAGTCGTCAGGTGGTTTTTGTTGTTTTTGTGTGTTTTTTTAGGTTTCTAATGAGAAAACGGGATACATACAAAAAAATCCGCCCAGAAGTGCGGCGCACTTTCTGAAATGTGCGGCGCACATTCTTTGCATCCAGACATGTTCACTGTATTTTTAATTTTTAAGTATACAAATCACAAAATTTAAAAGAAAACCTCTAACTCCATTCGATAGAAATAAAAAGACACTAGGGAGAACATTCCCTACTTTTAAGACCATCCTAAAACTTTTAGGACTCTTAGATATTACTTCGTTTTATTGATTATCTACATACAAAAAGATAAAAGAAATGCATAAAAGTAACTAGGAGCCAATGATGCACTCCTCTTTTCTTCCTTTCCTCTTAGTTGTAGCAGAAATTTAGAGGTGACATGATATCACTCTCCGTGTAACGTCCCGAGACCTCTCTATTGGTGTCCTTTGTCTCGTACACTTTTCCGTACCTCTTTCCACATGGATCAACAATGACTATGGCAACATGCCATTCACTATCTCCATCTTTAGCAATATTCTCAAATTCTCTCTTGTTCCCCACTTGCCCATCTTTGTATTTTAATGATACGGGAAGTACTCCAAGCATCCCCACAATTTTCTTGTACACACAAATATCAAAGAAAGGGTTATGGTAGCTTCTTTCACTTAGTGAAGCATCAAATAGTTCTTCCGGTTCCGTCCATGGTTGCAAATGTGGACCATAAATCGGCATACCGTTTTCATTTTTTTCAGGGTGTAGTAGTTATCATCTTCATCATCACTATCATCATGTTTTTTTGCTTTTAACACATTATATGTTTGATGGACAAACCCATCAAAGCTAGTCATGATAGCTTTTCCAACATCTACCTTTGCACCAATGGTGTGCAAAAACTTCCTTCCAACCACTAGTTGAATGTCTCGATCAATAGGAATATCGAGAAGCATAAAATCGGCTAGTATTGTGGTTGTCCCTATTTGGCATAGAACTCCAAGCAAACGCCCAAATCCCTTCGCGTAGGAGTGATCAAGCATTTTTATTCGATCAAACCTTGGTCTGACTCTTCCAACATCTAACATTTTGAAGATTCCAAGTGGCATGATATTAACATTCGAACCGGTGTCTACCAAAGCATTGTATGTAGTTTTACCCTCCAACCTTATAGGAAGGACAAAATAACCCGGATCTTCTTTTTCTTTCACTACTTTGTTTTCACGGAGCATTTGAATTGCCACATCCTCATATTACGAGGTTAATCCATCTTCAATCTTCAACTTATCAAGCAAGACCCCATCGACAATCATTTTATAATTATCACTATATTTTATTGTTTCAATGATTTGTCGATTCATGTTTATCAACATAACTCTTTCTTCAATGTCTTCCCTTAATTCTTCCATTGTTAGTTCTTCTCTAGTTAAGGGTTTATTAATGGTGAGAGAAGGTCCTTCACCATTATAGTTCAATTTGTAAGCATGAGCAGGCAGTTTTCCTTTGTTTCTTTTGCCTTTTCCCATATTACAAACAAATCTAGGAGCATCAACTCCCTCGTTTTCAATAGGTGTTAATTCATCAAAGTCGAGATTATCAAGTATCTCGTCAATTTCTTCTAAGTCCAAGCTTTCATGCACTTTTGGCCATAAGGTGAGTATGCCACACGTGATATCAATTTTTGCATTGGCTTGCTTTAGGAAAGATCTCCCAAATATTGCACATGGTTCACATTCATGTTCTTCCGGATTGACGAAGAAGTCGACGAAAAACAATTCGTCCTTGATCATAACAATGAGCTTCTTATCTATTTCTTTGTCCCCATTACGATGCGTTTTGTAGGTTAAGCCAAGCTCCACTACAAATTCATTGCTAACAAAACTTCTCTCCATTTCCAAGTCAACTTGCCCATCATAGGCAAATTTACCTTCCACATGACAAGGCATTGAGTATTTTTCACTAGGTGTCAAGTCTTCCAAACGATAGAAAGTTAGGACCTTTTGAATCCTACTATCGTCTATGTCCTTATATTCAGATCCTGTCCATTCTCCGTCTGATTCAATCTTATCATTTAGGCTAATATGCTCATTCACTCATAAGCATAGCCTACCCAAGCTAGTGTTTGGATCCATCTTAAACAACAACACATCAAAAGAAACATTAGTATGTTAATGCCATAAAATCCAAATGACATTTCATATCCTGTAGTCTTAAGGCAACTTATTAGTTTTGATGAAAATCTCTTTTTAATTGTGTTATAAGCAAATTCTACGTTCTGCTTGTCTAGTTGTGCGGCGCACTTTTGCGCGACACAGAAAAGCTGGCGCACTTTTTGGAATGTGCGGCGCACTTTCTACAAAGAATTTTTTGTTCACAACAGTATGATCTATATACCAATCAAACAATGTTATAAGACTTTTTTCATAATACATCCTTAACAAGTAGTCAAAATAAGAAATAGTGACCAAATCTTGTAAGATGTTCTCAAGTATTTTGCAAGAAATAACTATTTTTTCATTTCCGTTTGTTTCCTCATTTTCTTGTATATCAAGATTGTTAAGAATTCCAGAAAAGTTACCACAAATCATGATAAATATCAAATAAGACATACCAAATCAAATTATTCTACCAAAGAGTAAATTAAATAGAAAATAAAATTTTGAAAGAAAATATTTTTGGTTTTTCTTGAAATGCAATATTAACAAACACAAAAGCTCAAAAAGCATAAGCACACATAAAGCAATTCTCATGTTTTCAGCAGAGTGTTGAGAGTAAAAGGTTTTGGTGGTGTTTTGGGATTGTTTCTACCAACATTTTGTAAATTCGTACCAAATGTGCGGCGCACTTTTGGAAATGTGTGACGCACTTTTTAATTTTTTTTCTTAAAAACTTTTTCAGATTGCCAGAAATATGTACGGCGATTTAGAATTTTTGTTTACCAAGTATTTCAGAATGTTTCAAAATAAATAACTAATCAATCCCTGACAGCGGCGCCAAAAACTTGATGTTCGTTTGCAAGTCTTAATTTTTATTCAAGATATTACCACACAAATGATTAGAAACATAAACACGGGCAAGTATACCCTTTCATGTATAGCATAGCTTAATCGTAAGTCCAGTTCGTTACACGGGATTGTTGTTATCAAAATATAAAACAATTACCTCTAGAGTGTCACAAGTTCTGAAGATATACTTAACAATTGGTATTAAAGGGTGCGTTTGGCTAAGGTCATAACCATATGATAGATAGGTAGCAATGATGAATATAAGCACATAAACAATGTAAGACAACATACCAATTACTAGTCGTGCATGCAACATCTAATTGATATGACAAGAATCTTACTAAAGACTTTGTTATATCAACAGCATTATGAAAGGTTTATGCTTGATTTCGATGACTAAGGTAGCACATGAGATTATGCAAGAGTTGGTATATGTTTTAATCCACTAATCGCGACAAAAGTGATTAAAAAGATTCATTTACTAGATGACATGAAACTCATCCATTCACATGAGTACTAGTCAATGATCATGGATGAATCCAACATATAACAATGGTCTTACATAGTAACATATAATACATGAGCATCCAAATCACACTTATATTCAAGAACCCAGGGAAAAAGTGCGCCGCACAAAACTAATTGTGCGCCGCACTTTGCCCTAGTAAAGCTAATAATCGCATCTAACCATAAGGGTATTAAACCTTAACCAAGTGCACATCACACTACTCCATAATAACAGTAAACAAGATCATTTCAACAATATGTAAATCAAAGTAAAAGATTAACATAAATGAAATAAGAATTATACCACAAGGTTATTTCAATAATTGCTCCAAAGGATTTATAAGTTTTTGAACTTATTACAAATGGCTAGCAACACTTCTGAGTTCCTTGTTCCAACACCAATACCATAAACCACTAAGGTTTACCAACTCTAGTGACTATGATCAAGGATTGGAGAAATCCTTGATTATTAGATTCTCCTAAACAATGGAGAAAAGTGAGGAATGATATGATTTATGCCTGGCCTATGGGTCTATTTATAGTTGCATTTTCGTAGGTTAGAAACTCTGGAAGTATATCAAAGGTTCTCCATAATAGCCATGCATAATTGCACTTAATTATGTAACTGCAGCAAAATGTGCGCCGCACTTTTCTAATTGTGCCCGTACTTCTTCAGGTGTAAATGTGCGCCGCACTTTATAGTTTGTGCGCCACACTTTTTGTAATTCTCCAAAATCGGGGTACTTTGAATGTGCGCCGCACTTTCCAATTGTGCGCCGCACTTTGGCTCCATTTTAGCATAATTCCATCTTTAGCCCCTTTATTTTTTATTTCTTCACTCTTTTCCTTCATGGTTTCTTTATTAGCTACAATACAAACAATATCCTTTATTAGTATCAATTCAACACATAATTTATTTATTTACATAGCAAATAAGGACAAATGCATCATTACAAATGTAAAACTCGCATGCTTTTACCATGAATAGTACCCTTAGTATCGTACGTACATGATTAAAACTTTCCTTTTATAACATGAATACGTTTCACGAACATAAATTACAAGAACTACGTACGTGTTATTACACGATAAGTATTAAGTATGTAATGATGCACGATAATTATTATAGATAATAATTAAATCACGAACATGAAATCATGAACGTAGGAATCACGAACGTATAATTATGTATTTACGTAATTATTATTACGACTACATACAAGTATTTATATTAACACAAATATTTAATAATAACGTTACGTAAATATAAGCACACGAACACGTAATAATTTAAAACACGAAATAGCTACGGGTTTCCCTTGGTGGGCCCTACTAGCCACGGCACACAAAGAGAAAGAGGGCCCAGCCCAAATTGTTTTTACTTAATAAACAAATATGTAAACATAAACATTATAGAAGAATTTTTAGAAAATCAAAAACCCTATTTCTCTCTCTCTCTCCTTTAGGCCGGCGGCTACACCAAGAAAACAAAGGGGTTTTGAGGATTTCCTATATATGATCCGGTGGTCTAACATGGTGGTAAATGGTGGTGGAAGCCATTGTTGAACTTAGAGAGAGAGAGTGGTTGTGTGAAAGAAAGGAAAATATATTAAAAATGAGAAAATGACACAAGCAAAACCCCTCCTTGGAAGCTAAGGAGGGGTATATATAGTCACACACGTTGCATAAACTATACAACGTTCCTAGTCTAGTCTAAGCGTGTGTGACTATGATAACTAATGGGAATTCTTAAATGTCGTCACATAAAGTGAGTTTCCAACAATCTTCCCCCATGGGACGACGTGTAGAATTCCTTACAATATTTTTTTAACAAGTACATAATGATAAAGAACAAGAGCTTCCATGAAGCGTCCAATGCTGATGATGTCTTCTGAGGCCTTCGTCTTCAAAACGACTCATCTTTAAAGTAACTTGTAGAAGAAATACTGTAGAACAATGATAATCTTTATGAATCAAGAGGGTTGATGTTTTTCTAGAGAGAGAAAGTTAGAGAGAGAAGTGAAAGAAAACTTGTATATTGAAATGAAAGAAATGAACAACCAACAACTCTTTCCATGGTGGAAAGAGGTTTAAATACCCCAAGTCCTTAATGGACTTGGGCTTCCGGCCCATGAACATGCTCATGGGTCGGGCTATTTAATAAATGAAACTAAACATAACTACGAGCCTATAACTACATTGTTGGAGTGACCGAGACTTTCTAAATGCGTAAAACGTATTTCCAACAATCTCCCCCAAAGGGAGGTCACTCCAAATTTACAAAGCCCTAATCTAGCATGTTAGATCTTGTTCTTGAGCTCGTAGTCTTTCTTTTTCTTTTCTTTTGTGAATATGTGTTGAATGATATCAGCCTTTTGCTTGGAACACGTTCTTTTGGCCTTTCACGTACAGTCTATATTTTCTTGTGAGGTTCGCCTCTTTGTGACTTCATGTCCCACACACTTATCCTTTGTTGAATTCTTGAAAGTTACAGAGTCGATACAGCGGAAGACTTTCAGGTCATACTTTCTTAAATTTACAGGAGTATTTGATGCAGAAGGAATAAGCATGTGAGGACGTCTTCAACAGGTACACCGCAACGCCACCGTCTTCAACTGGTACACAGCAACGCCACCGTCTTCAGCAGGTACACAGCAACGCCACCGTCTTCAACCGGTACACAGCAACGACACGAATAAAATGGCTTTGACATTTTATTCTAATTCGGTAGCATTTTACCTCCGGTCGGTGAAGACCGTTGGACGATATTAGATATCGTACCCGTGACGGATAGTTTCAATTAAGTAACTTCCTGACAGGATTTCGCGGGTAAACCCGTTCTCTTTATTCGACCGTCCAAAGCTGACTGCGAACATAAAGAGTGAATCATTTGGATTAAAAATCCTTATGATTGAAGCCGTCAATTCATGAAACCTGGAACAAGTGAATTTCAATTAAGATATTCACCATCGTTGCTTTCCAGTTGTCACAAACTTGATTCAAATTGAATCTTGCTTGTTACCTACCAAGTGCTGTTTGATGTTAACACTAGAAGGATTTCCACTCGTCACTGTGAACACTAAAGAGTGTCACTCTGAGTGTCCTGGCAAGATCATACGATAATGCGTAGAGGCCTTGAACGAGTTTAAGTTCAATTAAGAATTAAACTACTGTTTCTTTCCAGATGTCACAAGATTAGTTCATAAAGAACCGCACGTGTCACCTACCATAAGCTTGTTTGATGTTGGCTCAAGTAGGATTTCCATCTTCACTGTAATACTTGCGTATCACTCGGATGTTCTGGCAATATTGCAAGAATACTGCGTAGGACTCATAAAAGATCTCTTACTTTTCACAGTGTGTGAAGAAGCAAGGAATAAATGGAGAGTGTCCTAATGAGACTTTTGATGATCTCGTGGCTCTAGACTCGATAGTGCATTTTGATTTAGTGACCGATGGCTGGAGAGGAGTGCCACCTATTCAATATCAGTCTATTCGGAGTGAATAAACCAATAGATAATGTGTTGAACTCCGTGTGATTAAAACAAATACCTTTTGAGAGATATTTGAGTTAGCTGGGGAGGGTTGTGGATTGCATCACTGGGTCCATGATGGCTTTCTTCAATATCGAGAATCATTAACTAATGATCTCAATAGCATGTGTATTGACCCGGTTTCTGCCTTAAGTTGTAAGGAGGGCTTCTTTCTTTACACCCTTTATCTTTACAATTCTTTTTCATTCTTCAACCCCTTCAATGCTTACCAATACGTCATAACTAGCACCTTGTTGTGATTGTTCCAGTGCTAGCTTAAGTACTTGGTCGGCATTCAGCTACGTTCACATTCATTCTCCATCTTTCCTAGGACTTCTAGTTCTATCTAGGGAGTTGTCCTTGGGAAGATTACATCGGTTCTGATGAATCATTGGACTAATACCTATACCTACCACCCTTTTGTCACCACATTCGTCGTGAGTTAAGTGTGTTTTGGGTTGATATAGTCACCATGAAAAATCCTTGAAAATCACTTAAAGCACTTGTGATATTAAAATCAAAGATTTTGTGCCTTAAGTGTTTTGATCATCAAAAACGCTCCCCCTTAACTTGTGCATTACACATGTTAAGTTGGTTTATATTTTAAGTCTTTTTCATTGTTTTAGCCAAATATCATAAAGTCTCCTTAATCCCATTTTCTCCCCTTTCCAAAATGTTAACCATCAATATTTTGGATATTAATGGATTAACCGGTCTTTGGGTAATAAAATGAAATTAGATGTTGGCCAAAGAACATATTAATGCTCCCCCTTAAATTAATGAGGGTAAGTTGTAGTGCTTGAGTATGATTTGTTTGAAAGATTTAGAATCTCGAGAGAAATTCTTGAAAAAATATCATACTTTTACACTACAACAAGCCACAGAAGCTGATAAAGTAAAAAGATAACATATTCACAATAATATACATATGGAGTTGACCTGTAATGAGACCAACCAAAATTACATGGTTCGTTCCGTGAACCGATGGTGAGCTCCATATGGTCGTCCACCGACGAATCGTTCTATGCTTCGAAGCAACCGGCGCTTCCTGATAATTTCTTCAATCTTCTTGATTGCGTACTTTGATCCCCTGATGCACTGGCTTGTCCAGGTGTAGGTGACTGCTGGAAGCGGTTGTTTGGCATTGAGAACCGTCAGATCATCCCGAACTTGCTTAAGCGTGCCATCGCTGAATTTGTGCATTTCAGAGAATCGCATATACTGCATGGTGCCAGTCTCATTTGGGTAGAAGATGCCTGCTTCCGGTGTGGTTGTCCCCATGTATACCTTCTTGTTCTTATGGAAATTGCTGAGTGGAGTCGTATGGGGACGTTCCAGGTTTAGCTTCTTCTGATAACTTTCTACACCAAGTTGAAAGTCTTCCACCCGGTTCTGAATGATGATTTTCCTAGCATATTGGCGAAAGTTGGAACTCAAGGCAATGACAATATCAGGTGATAAGTGGTCAACTTTTTCTTGAGCCAATAGCAGCAGGAGATCTTCGATGTCTTCAAGTTGAAGGTACTGAAGATCACTTTCATCAATTCGGTACTCTTTCTCATCAGTACGTTTGAAGAGGATTACGTTCAAGTAATCATAGCCGAAGACCGTCTGAGTGGTTGCTCCTATAATACTTTTGATCCTGTGTGTTGATATAATGGGAGAACCTCTCTTAGGACGGTGGAAATGGTTGTAGGCAAGTTTTTTCTTCGCATTCCAGTGAGAAATACCAAGTGCTGCATAAGTGTCATAGAATTGGAGCACTTTCTTTCTCCATATGGTTCCAGGTACTTTATCCTCTATCCATGGAACATTCTCCAAGTTAATTGCCTTAACCATGGTGAGTGACGTGGCATATTTGTTTGCTCCATTCTCTAGGTATTCAAGGTCGTGAGACACAAAGTGTTCTATTGGGATTGTTGCAGAACCGGCAATGATCGTTGGTGTAAGAGGTTGCAATACAGGAGTTTGAATTCCTGTAGTTGTCGCTCTCATTGCTTTGGTAAGCTCATTGAAATGATATTCTGCTTCATTATGGCTGATCTTCAAAGTATCAAAGAAGTCCACGTTTGTAGCTGCCATTTTGATTAAATCTGGAGTCATTGTCGATTTCCCATGAGAATACCGTAGAAAGGCCGAGAAATCGATAGGGTTATTGAGGAATTGAGTCATCTCCATTTCAGTTGCAGTAGCAAAAGAATGCTGTGGTGCTGCATTTGTTAGCCAAAGTTGCTCTTGTACCGTGTCATCAATGATTAAAGATTCAGCAAACATTGGTTCTGGTACATGTAGATCTTCAACTTCCATATCACTGTTGTGTGGATCTTCAAATGTTGTGGAAGGTTGATCTTGCATTACCGGTATATCACCATGAGGTTCTTCTTCAATCATTGGCTGTGTCGGTTCTTCTGCTTGCATATATTCTACGGATTCATTGTGAGAATCAGTAGTAAGAGCTGGTGTAGTAGATATACATGTATCGAGTTGCTGAGTTTTTGGTACAGTAGACTCTATTGTCTTTTCAGCGGTTTCAGCAATGTTTTCTACAGCTTCCTCTAAACCCTTCTCAGTAGCTTTGTCACCGTCATCCTTATTAGGCTCTTCGGCATTAGTACCTGTTTCGTCATTCTGATCACCCTTGGTGGTTCCATTACCGTCGTCATTATCATCATCGTCATCCTCATCGTCACCTGTATCTTCGTCCTTATCTTCATCGTCATCCTTATCCTCTTCTTCTTCATCCTTTTCTTCCTCCTCATCTCCTTCCTTATCTTCTTCCTCATTTTGTTCATTATCACCATCATCCTCATCATTACCCTCATCTTCTTCCTCCTCTAGTTCGTCTGCATCGTCAGACTCAGAGTCGGTAGTGTCTGCAGGATTCTCTTCATCAATTGCTTTGTTGAGATATTGCAGAACTTTGCGTTTGTATTTTGATTTATGAGCTCCCATATCTAGCAGACGTGTCTGTAGCAATGTCATTAGTTGAAGAGTGGATAGACCATTACCGACAAGATGTGGTAGTTGTTGATCAACATAAGACTTGACTTCGCGTCGAATGATCGTGGTCATCTGCTCGTCAATTGACCCGAGAAAAGCAGCATTTTCTTTATCCCGAGTTTTCTTCTCTTTAAGAAATGATTTATGTTTTGCTTTAAGTCTAGACACTCTTTCTATTAGTTTCTGAAGTGTAGGCTCATCTTGTTGTGGTTCCTTGGGAGGATTGGTGATCCTTTCAGTCAATGTAGCTATTTGTGTAGCTTGAGCCTCTAGCTGATGTTGAAGAGACTGGATCAGTGGATCATTGACTGTGAGGAAGGGATTGGATGTGGATGATACTTGTGGTTCTTCTGGTGAAGGTGTAACCATAACTGTTAACGTGGTGGTGGATGATATTGGTTGTTGAAGGATAGGTGTTGATGTAGATACAGTGATTGGGGCGGTGGTTGATACAAGTTGTTCAGCTGCGGATGACGGTGTAGATTCAGTGGTGATGATGGTGGTTGATACTGGTTGTGCAACGGGTGCCGGGGTGATAGCTGGGGTAATGACCTCACCGATGACCGGGGTGGATAATGGTGGAGTGGTGGTGGATGTAATAGTAGTAATGGGAACATCCACCATTGATTCGTTTGTTGAAGGATCAGTGTTTGTTACCTTAACGCCCTCCCCTTCCAGATTAAGATATTTTAAAACATCATCAGAATCAGAAGTAGACTTACTTTGAAGTTGAGTTGCTGGTATGAAAGTTGCATGAGCATCTTCGTTTAGCACCATGTGAGTTGGTTCTGGTAAAGAAGTGGTAATATTGGCGTCTCGATACATCATACTTGTATCTGTGTTTGCACTACTCGCACGTTCTTCACTTAGCTCACGACTTTCAATGTGGTAGTTACCAGTATCTTCATAAGTATCTTCGTCGAGAGGATCTTCATAAAATGCCAAGTCAGCATAAGGATTGCCGAATTCTGCTAAGTCCTCAAACATTCTTGAACCTGAGCCTGTGGAAAAAGCTTCCTGTCTGCTTTGTTGAAGAACAATACGCAGGCGTTTGGCTTTAGAAATTTGTTGTTGAGCAGGTTCTTTGGAAGCAACACTTGCTTCTTTACCCTTGGTCTGCTTTGCTTTCTTTGTCTTGCGAAGTGGTATTTCTTCCTGTTCTTCCTCTGTTTGGGTCATTTCAGCATCTTCAGCATCTTCATCAACTAAATTCTCTTGTGCTGTGCCTTTGTCTTTTGATGAAACAGTCGATTGGCGCTTGAAAATTCTTTTCTTTCGTTTTCCTTTTTACGTCTCTGCTCGTTTTTCAGAAGGATCTGCATTTGCTCGTATAAACTGTGCATCAATATCTTTAAGCATCTCTCTGTAGTGATCACTTTCCCTTATACCGTCATTCATCATGATTGCAGGCACTTGAGCTGGTCTGAGTTTATATTTTGTGAATTGATTATCTGCAGTCATAGTGTCTAACACATCGTCATCATCTTGAGTATGATAGAATAAGTTCCCGCGATGATCAATATCTGGGTCACTCTTCATGAAGTGATTGATAATGAGTTTTGTGAACCTTGGAAATGGAAGATGTACCGCTTTTCTCTTGGAACTTGTGAATTGATGACAAAATTCTTCCCAAAGTTGTAAAGCATAATCCACTTTAGATCCGGTGTAGAGACCCCAAAAGATAACTGCCTGAGCAGGTCGCATTGCATCTGATCCGCGAATCTTGGAAGTAAGGCACTTCACTAAAGTGATGACAATTGCTTTCCAAGGTTGTCCAATATGTGATGTGTTAAACTGAGAAAGAAAACCAATTTCACCCTCATAGTTCAACTCTCGGATTACTCTAAGTAGTTCTTCTGCATCTGGATCAGGCACAAAGTGTTCCCCTTTTGCAAGCTTTGGAAGCTTAAATAGTTGCCTAAACTGATGCAGATCAAATGTCAAGGCTTTGTTGTTCAGAGTAAAGGAGATTATCTTCTTTGACAATTGCTTTGCTTGTGTGATTGAGGCAGTTGCCCAAAATTCATGCATGTATACTTCAGGAACCGATGCAGTGACACGTAATGCATCCTTTATTGGTGAGCAATCTAGGATATCTGTTGCGATTTTGAATGCCGCCAAAGAAGGATCAAAATCGTCTCTTAGACGAAAATTATTTGGTGCATGTTGCATTCGAGCATTAAGTGGAACAAGGGTAAGGTCTAATTGTTTTTGTTCTTCTTCGGTTATCGACATTTTCCTGCTTATAGATAAATACAAGCACAGTAGATATATAAACATATATATCTCATAAACATGTAAATTCTAAGCATTGGATATAAATCACAACAAATTATCACCACATAAGTTTGAGTAGCAAAGACAAGTATAGATCAGATGGACCAAGGTCATACATTCAGAATCACATAACGAGATATAAAAGGCAAAGACATGGCAAAACTAAGTCCATTATAGTGCAACACATATCTTAAAATTTAGCAAATGTGGTCCATTGTAATAATGCGTCATTTTATACCCATCGTAGTGAATTCATTGTATTAAGTCCATCGAACTCTACCCATCGTGCCAAGCCATCGCACTCTACTCATCGCATCCAACCTATCGCAGCATATCCATCGTATCCTTATCCATCGTATCCTACCCTATCGCATCCTACTATCGTAACCTATCCATCGTATCCTATCCATCGTATCCTAACCCATCGCATCCTACCATCGCAACTTACCCATCGCATTGGAGTCATCGTAACATACCCATCGCAACGATCCATCGCAACATCCCATCGCAACGGTCCATCGCAACGGTCCATCGCATCGGTCCATCGCAATGGTCCATCGCAACGGTCCATCGCAACGGTCCATCGCAACGGTCCATCGCAATGAGCCATCGAAACGATCCATCGCAATGGACCATCGCAACAGGCCATCGTAATGAGCCATCGCAGCGAGTGGATAAGGTAAAGCCATCGCAATCAATGTGATGAGAATGTTTCGTAGCCTTTGATCGCATTCTTGGTGATAGAACCGAGGTATATCTAGAGTGAGCGATTTACGGAACAAGGACGATGTTATAAGCCAATCTGTTAAAATCCAATGTTTAACTATGCATCCTTAACAAATCCCACACTAAAAAACCATATTCATAGCAAAAGATCATGAAACCCTAAATCGTTGGTATGATCTAAAGTTCCTGTTATGATGGTTTGAGATGAAATGGATTAAAGAGATTAACTTTAACAAGATAAAATACCTAGATGTTTATGCAGCAGGTGATAAGGCAAGGATCAAAAATCAACTAGATGTTCAAGGTCGATAATGGCGGAAAAGATGTGTTTGTGTGTTTTTCAGTAAAGACGGGAAGGAGGGGGTGTGGTTTTGACTTGGTCAAAGCTGTCAAACACCCACCATTTTGCAAAAAGTGCAAAACTGGTCCCCCTGTTTTAGAAAGTTAGTTAACGTTAAAAATTAACTTAACAAACAATAAACCCGCTGCCAAACACGAACACAAATACTTGACGCCAAAATGTTAATGACCTATGCAAGAGATACTTAAATCACATAAGGTACACATAGCATAACTGAAGATGACGGGTAGCTAATATTTTCTGACAATCCTTTTTAACGACCAAATTTGTTACCATAAAGAATTAATATTTGCTCCCCCTTAATCCCTGACCCGTTTTCTATTTAAAGAGCAGTAATCAAAGATATTAGGGACACAACTATTAATGAGGACATTTGCCGGTTAAGTGATTTTATAGAACGATTCTGGTGGAAATAAGATTTCTCTTATTTATACAAGATAAGTGCACTGAAACGTACACAAATTTGTGTTAGACCAAGTTATAAAGTAAACTTGGCCCCTTACAAGGTTTTAAAGTAAACCTTGCCCGAGAAACTTAATTCCCGTTGTGAGCCAACATTTTCAAAAGAAATACGTGACTTTAATGCGAAAAGCGGGTTGCAGTCAGAAATAACTACAAGCCATAATGGGCATGTTTTAAAACGTGTACAACTTTTATACGGACTCTATTTATGGCGCCGTGTCAATATTAATCGACATTTCTAAAGCCGTAAATATTACCGTACTAAAAGACATGCCCGATTTGAAAATAAAAATAACAATATTTTTGGATTTTCTTGATTTTATATTTTTTTTATGGATTTTCTATGTTTTATATTTTTTATGGATTTTCTATGTTTTCTATTTTTGTATTTTGCTTTTGATGGTTTAAGTATGTACGATAATATACAAGATCATGATCAAAGGATACTCGAGAATAGTTTGCCAGTACTATTCTTCAGACTCTTCTGCCAACTCCTTAAGTGTCGCTGGTGAAAATGATTTCATGCCTAGCTTTTCGATCAAAAACTCGATGCGTCCTCGATCTAAGGCCTTTATGAATATATCTGCCAGCTGATACTCAGTGTTGACGAAGTATAGTTCGATCACTCCATTTTCCACTTTCTCCTTGATGAAGTGGTAGCGGATGTCAATGTGCTTTGCTCGAGAGTGTTGAACGTAGTTACAGCATAGAGCGATTGCACTTTTGTTATCACAGTACATCGGGATTATGTTGAATCCAAGACCGTAGTCAGTCAATTGTGACCTCATCCAAAGAACTTGAGCACAACAACCAGACATAGCAATGTATTCAGCCTCAGTACTTGATATCGCAGCGCTTTTCTGCCTTTTTGATGCCCAACTAACAAGTCTATCTCCAAGAAGTTGCACACTGCCAGAAGTGCTACGTCTCGTATCTTGACACCCGGCATAATCTGCATCTGCATATGAAATTAGTGCAATAGAGGAATCCTTCGGATACCACAGACCACGATTAAGTGTTCCTTTTAGATACCGAAAGATCCTTTTCACAACATGTAAGTGCTTTTCGGTAGGCCGAGCCTGATACCGGGCACACATGCCTATAGCAAATTGAAAATCAGGCCTGCAAGCAGTCAGATAGAGAAGGGTGCCGATCATTCCACGGTAAAGTTTAGGATCGACAGCTATCCCTTCCTTATCTTCATCTAACTTGTATCTCTCCACCATTGGAGTATCCACGGGGTCACAGTTTTCAAAGTGATATTTCTTTAAGGATTCAAGAGCAAATTTGGATTGATTAATAAAGATGCCTCTGGGATTCTGAGAAATTTGCAACCCTAAGAAAAATGAAAATTTTCCCATCATCGACATCTTAAAGCGTGTGGACATAATTTTCTCAAAACGGTCAGACAAACATTGATTAGTAGCAGCAAATATTATATCATCAACATAAATTTGTACCAGTATCATGTCGTTGTCCTCCTTGAGAATGAATAATGTGGGGTCCACTTTGCCTTTGGAGAAGCCTTTGGAGATGAGATACGTCGATAAGAGATCGTACCATGCGCGTGGAGCTTGTTTCAACCCGTAAAGAGCCTTCTTGAGCTTGTACACATGATTAGGATACTCTGAATTGACGAATCCATTCGGCTGGCTTACATAGACATCTTCCCTTAATTCATCATTGATAAATGCCGTCTTAACATCCATTTGGTAGACGATCATATTCATGTGAGCAGCATAAGCAAGGAATAGTCTAATTGCCTCCAATCGTGCAACAGGAGCAAAGGATTCTTCAAAATCGATACCCAAAGCTTGTTTGTAACCTCTAGCGACCAATCTAGCTTTGTTTTTCAGCACACTACCTAACTCATCGAGCTTAACCTTGTATACCCACAACAGTGTCAAGATTTCAACGTTGCTGGGTAATGGAACTAATTCCCACACTTCAAGACGTTGGAATTCATTAAGTTCCTCTTGCATGGCTTCAATCCATGATGATTTGGTCATGGCTTGTTGCCAGTTTTTAGGTTCAGTGTCTGAAAGAAATGCATCAAAATAGCAATATAATGCATGTTCTTGAAGTTGATGGCGTGTTAAGACTGGTCGATCGATGTCACCAATAATATTTCGGATTGGGTGATCCTTTGTCCATTTAGTGTTGTGATTTTCAATCCGTGGTGGTCGGGAGTGAACTATTACAGGAGCTTCCTCTGAGGTAGACGCACCGGTAGGGTCTTCAGGTATATGTGAACCAAAGAAGGGAAGCTCTTGTAGGTGAGCATATTCCAGATCGTGATCATATAGTTCCTCTTCAACATCATTAGGAACGAGTGGGGGTGATGATTCAGGTGTTGTTTGAGAATTGGTGAGGGATGGGACATCTTGTTCAAGAGTAACAGTAGATGCCTCAGATAGATTTCCATTATCTTGAGCAACAACTACGGGAATTGGAGCTACTGCTGCAGTTGCTGGAGAATCATTACTCTGTGGATCGAAGAATTCATCAAACATAGGTTGAAATAATTTATCCCACTTGGACCTTGTTGGTGGTAAAAATGATGGAGAAGTAGGATTGTTGGGAATTAATCCGGAACTGATTGTACTGGTTCCCATCTCGTGTAATGCGGGTTCAGAGTTGTGTTGCTCAGAAGCCATCGCTGTCAGCTCATCAAAATCGACATCCAAAGTTTCTACAATCTTGCCAAGACGACAGTTATAAATCCGGTAAGCTTTCTTTGCAGGCGAGTATCCAATGAAAATTCCAATATCAGCCTTCGGTTGAAGTTTTCCCAGATTATCACTATTTGTATTTGGATAGAAAAGTGCACCAAACACATGAAGATATGATATATCGGGCTTGTGTCCATGAAGAAGCTCATATGGAGTTTTACCATGACGTTTGCGAATGATGGAGCGGTTTTGGGTATAACATGCGGTTGCCACTGCTTCTGCCCAGAAGAATAAAGGAGCATTCGCATAAATCAACATAGTTTGAGCAGCTTCCATCAGTGTAAGGTTACGTCTTTCAACGACACCATTTTGTTGTGGAGTGCGAGCCACAGATGTTTCATGAGAAATACCAACCTTTTCATAATAATTTCGAAGAGTCTGATTAACGAACTCAGTGCCGTTATCAGTCCGAATGCGGCGAACAGTAGCATTACGACGTACTTGGATCATCTTTAAGAAAGTAATGATATACTCTGGTGCTTGATCCTTGGATGCTAAAAACTTTACCCATGTAAACCTTGAGAAATCATCCACTATAACGAGGATGTATTTTCTACCACTCACACTAGCTGTACGCATTGGCCCGCAAAGATCCATGTGCAAAAGATACAGTGGTTCTTGGTTGGTGTCTTCTGCTTTAGGTTTGTAAGATTTCTTGGTGCTTTTCCCCAATGAACACGCGGAACATAAATGATCCTTGTCGAACTTAAGTTTTGGAAGACCACGAACAAGTTCGTTTCTAGCCAAATGGTTAATAGCATCAAAGTTAAGATGAGATAACCGACGATGCCACAACCATGACTTGGTCTTAGATGCTTTGGAGAGCAAGCAAACAGGAGAGGCGGCCATCATGTTTTGAATAGACAAAGTATAGAGATTATCCCCTCGAGAACCCTTTAACAAATCATTTCCTGCAAGATCGCGAATGAAGCAAGTATGTTGTCGAAAGGCCACTTCAAGGTTAGAATCGCAGAATTGTCCTACTGAGAATAGATTGTGACCAAGTCCCTCCACATAGTAAACCCTAGAAATCGTAACATTCCCAATTTGGTATTCACCATAACCCATAATCTTTGCAATATGGTCGTTGCCGAATTTTACCGTTCCTAGAAACTTGCTGACGAAATTTTTGAGCATCGAGCGGTCTCCAGTCATATGTTTGGAGCACCCCGAGTCCAAATACCAAAGAATAATTTGGACGACCTGAAAATTTTACCAAACACAGACGATGTATCGTATTCTAATTATTCTTCTGAGTTAGCAGGTACAGATACAGTTATCTTAGATTTGCTATCAGACGAAACTTTAGGTTTCCAGATTTTCTTACTAGTGGTTGGCTTAGATTCTAGTTGTCTAGTATTCTGAGGTACTTTTTGACTGGGGACATTACCACTGGTAAGCACAGTAGTAAAGGGCGCTTTTTCCATTTCTTAGTGCTAGTGTTCCTAGTTAAAGGACGCTTAGACCTAACTTCCGTGGATGTGATCCTAGTTAAAGGGCACTTAGTTCCATTTGCAGTAAAGGTCCTACCAGTGGGTTTCCATTGCCACCCAACTTGGGTAAATTTCTTCCCTGTTAGAGTCCATTCAAGATTGTTCTTAATAGCATGCATTTCATTCACGTGATCAACAAGGCATAAATCATGACGCTGAGAAAACATGCATTCATTACAATTCCAACATTTCGCATTAGAATTCACATTTTGCTTAGGTTTCCACTCATAAAGAGGACCTTTTGTCTTAGCTACATGATTCTTTTTATTTAAAACTGAAATAACGTTCCTAGGGTGCACTTCTACTTTCTTCTTCTCAGTCCTATTAGTGG
The DNA here is from genome assembly GCA_025667525.1 of Glebionis coronaria. Lineage (NCBI taxonomy): Eukaryota > Viridiplantae > Streptophyta > Magnoliopsida > Asterales > Asteraceae > Glebionis > Glebionis coronaria. The sequence continues at coordinate 542,780,545 of CM046876.1, read as the reverse complement.
AAGGCTTGATCCTATCTTTCTTTCCTCGAGATCCTTTAGCCTTAGTGGACACAGTTACTCCTGTAGAAGCCAAGGGAATATTAGTTACAGATTTTAAAGGTGCCTTACTTGATAGTGCCAATGACGGTTTTGCTCCTGGGGTCTTATTGAATGGAGTTACAGCAATGGGTCGATTAGTGAGTAGTGTAGAACCCGGTTTTCCTATGTATTGCAAATATGCTAAGCAATATTGAACACACTTAATATATTCATGAGCTGAATAGTAGTAACTGCTTGAGGGATCTAACGCATACAAATCATCTAAAATATCCCTAACAAGATCTACATGCTTAGTTGCATTCCTCATATAATCATCGTAGGTAACCGAGTTTTTCTTATGGAGCGGGTTCTTATAAAGCACTACTGAATTGGTTGTTGGAGCACTAGAGGACGGTGCAGAGTTGGTAGCTAAAATATTAACAACTTCTTGTCGGGTGAGAAGAAGTGTCTCCTTTAACTCGGCTAAAACCATGTTTTTGTCTATGAGCTGAATTTTTAGGTCAGAGGTTTCCTCACATTTCTTGTTCAGTTTGTCAATTGAAGACTTTCGCTCTGTCGCATTAAACGCGAGGTGTTCTTCTATTGAACCAGAAATTTGTGAGTCTCCCTGTCGTACATGTTCACGCTCTCCTAGTATAGAATTAATTCTATTTTCTAGGACATGATTCTTAGTCTCTGCAGCCTCTAGTTCCGTTTTTGTTTCTAGTAATTCTCTCTTAAGTCTCATCATCTCTTCTTCTAAATTCTGAACCATCTGAATCATCTTGTCACTTGTCTCAACGGAGTTTCCACCATCATTTAGTTTTGAAAGAGTTTCATTTTTAGATTGATTCTCAATTTCAAGAGATATAGAATGTTGTTGAAGCTCGTTAAAACTTTTTGAAAGTGTATTATACGAATCTTGAAGCTTTAAAAATTCAGCGTTGGATTCATGACAAGAATGATTTTCTACAGTATTCACATGTTCAACAGTATTCACAGATTCATGCACATCATCACAAATATTCACAGTAGATGAAATTTCATGAGTATATTTAACAGTTTCAACTTGCATCACTTCGAGAGACACCATATGTTCTAAAAAGCAGTCATATTCTGACAAAATCTTTGCCTTTTCAATTAAGTGTTATTCGTAAGCATCATCTATTTTATTAAAAACTTTTTGAACTTCACCAATTTCAAAACTTAAATTACACGCTAGATCATAGACTCCTTGTTTAATATGGCCCACAAACGGAACGATCGCTTCTTCAAACACCGTTTTCATGTGTTCAAACGCCCATTCTCCAGCGGTTTGAGCCGTTGAAGTCGTACATTCCAAAATGACCTTGTCAAAATCGGTAAGGTATTACCCAATCTCTTCCAAGCTGAGCTTTACCGTACTAACCGGGGGAAGATTCTTAGGAATTTCCTTTGGTTTGTCCGAGTTGACAAGTGTAGGAATTATACTAAGGCATTCTCTAGTCGGCATGAAAGTGGATGTTTGGAGAGTTTTCCTTTTCATATTAAAACGAATTCTAAGATCTATTGTGGCATTTTTTGCATTCATTGAAGCATAATCATATTCAGGATATGTCGAAAGTAATTTTAACTGCTTTTCATCATATGGTGTCATTGAATCACTTGAGAACACTATCGGATCAAATACCAATCCTAACTTTGTTGCATCATACAGTCGTGGGTTGTGGTTAAGCGCTTGCTTTGCATACCCCGGGTTAGGTGGTAAGTCTATAAGACGCGATAGATTGAACTCTTTAAATGAGGCATGAAACAAGTGTACTAGATGTGAAGCAGCATATTGTTTTAAAAGCTTAATTTCCGTTTATTTTATTCTTTCAGACGTCTTAATTTCGATTTCAAGCTGTTTGGACTCAAGAATTTCGAAATCCGTTTGAAGTTGTTGAAAATTAGTAACGACTGACTCTTTTTCTTTAAGCTCATTCGAAAGATTTGCTCTTAAACTTTCAATTTCTAGCAGATTGTCCATTTGAACTTTCCTAAACCTATCAAATTCAGGATTGGTTAAGGTAGTGGACACAGGAGTCATTTCCAAGGTTTTAATCTTGTCCTTATGCAAAGCAAGCTCGACAGATAAGGTCTGATTAGCATTAAGGGTTTCAAGGATTATACTATTCATTCTGCTAAGCAAAGATGCCGGGACGCTAACCAAATCAGGTTGAGCAGACGAATTAATAGTCGTAAGAGCTCCTGGTTGTGGTTCACTCAAAGTCTGAGGACTTGCAATGTTATTGCTATCATTGTTTGTCTTGTCGATTGAGTTACTAACCACCGGAGGCTGTTCCGAATACTCAGACATTTGCTCAACTTGATAAGGAACAATGCTAGTATCTGTAGCAGTATTTGGTACCTCAGAAATGGTATCAGTTCCATAGAGTGAAAGGTTTGCCATAAGAGCTGCTTTGGCGGTGTTAAGATCATCACAATCAGAGTCATATGCATCCAAATCATCACATTGATATGCAATATTGTTGGTGATGACTGTTGTGAGACCGTCAGTTTTCGCTACTCCTGGATCTGCAAGGAATGCCAATTCTTCTTCATCAAGCTCACGACCTTGGGCTTGAGCATTCACCAGGTAAATCTTCTCCTTAAACCATGTGTCGTCCCTTCTCCTCTTAGGCTGCTTGCATTCTTGGGCCATGTGCCCTTCCCCTTTGCAGTTGTAGCAAATAACCACCTTCATTTTACCAGTGCTGTTAGCCCTTGTAGCAGTAGTATTGGATGAACGTGCACCAGCAGTAGACGAATTTGATCTCCCTTGAAGTGGTTGCACCATGACCCTTCCGTCCTGAATTGTTGCCTGTTGTCGAGAGTTAGACGAGTTTTTTAACTGATTGTTAGTTGTTGTTGAACCTCGGTAACCTCGTTTGTTCAAAGTTTGACTTAAATAGGCAGACATCAGAGCAAGGATTTCAGTAGTGCTATCTCCTTGTCTAAATTCTAGGACAGGGATGTCATCTACACAGTACAATGCTGATGCTGGTTGAGCAACAAACTGATTGGTTGGAGCACTTACTTGATGTGAATAATGAGGTTGAGGAGCCTCGAGTTGTGGATAGGTACTAGCAAGGTTGGTTGGAGGTTGATACGGTGAATACTGGTGTGAAGCATAAGGTGATGGGTGTGAATCTCCTTGTGATGATGATGTTGTTGGTTGGTGATAAGATGTTGGCGGCGGTGGCAGAATCGAGTACTGTGGAAAGCTTGGTGTTTGATACACAGGTTGATATGAAGATTTTTGTCCTAAAGCAAGCTGAGAGTTGTGGTATGACTGTGTAGGATGGTTTGCCAATAATGCCATTGGTTCATGATAAGGTCCTTGAGAAATTCGGTTGTGGATCACATGCTTCTCATGTTGTTGTAAGAAAGCATAGAGTTGATCTAAATTGGACTTGTGTAGATCACGAATCATTTTGACATCAGTCACATATTGACTCCATTCAGGGGGTAGTGTGTTCAAAAACTTGGTGTTCAACTGAAACTGTTCAATCCTTAGATTATAGACATTCATGTCGTTCATCAAAGTGGTAAACCGCCAATAAAAATCATGAAGTGTCTCCCCTGGAATGTATGTGAATCTATCAAACAAATCATACAGTTGACACTCTCGTTCTTGCTTTGTGAGAGATGTCCCTTGTAGCAAAACCGCAAGTCGATCCCAAAGATTCTTTGCTACTGTATGTTCACTCACCATTCGAAAGATATCGGGCGGAAGGGCTTGAAGAATTGTCTGAACAGCCCTTTCATCGGCATCTGCAATGATTTTATTGGCATCGGTTAACTCATGATACTCCCTTGGTCTTGTCACATTGTTGACGGTAACCTCTCCCCAATCTAATGGTCCTTTATCAATTGATTGAAGCATAAGTCGACCATTTTGTTTGCCCATGATATATGTTCTCATACGGCCTTGCCATGCTTCAAATAGATCTTTGATGAGCAAAGGCGGGCGAGTATCGGTACCCGAAATGATCGATATATCGGTGAGTGAAGTCATAGTTGGCATAAATGAATGTGAATTATTTTGTGATCCCTTGAAAAAAGATTATCAATTATGATCGAGCAATGAAATAAGATTATGTGTTTTAATGTTGTGTAACTAAAGATATTAAGATCTTTTGATTGTGTGTTTTTTGCTAATGTTTCCAAATAAAAACCAAGGTTGAAAATCCTCTAAGTGTTGAAAAACTATGTCTGATCGTACTCTAATCGGACTCCCAAATCCTGTTGCGATCGTACTCCCTTATCCTAGTTATCTATCGTACTCCCTATCCTGATCGTATCCTGATCGTGGTGAAGTGATCGTAACCTGATCGTGGTGAGTGATCGAACCCTGATCGTAGGAAAATGATTGTAGCCTGATCGTGGTGAAGTGATCGTAACCTGATCGTGGTGAGTGATCGAACCCTGATCGTAAGAAGATGATCGTAACCTGATCGTGGTGAAGTGATCGTAACCTGATCGTGGTGAGTGATCGAACCCTGATTGTAGGAAGATGATCGTAGCCTGATCGTGGTGAAGTGATCGTAACTTGACCGTAGTACTAGATCGCACTGAGGGATCGTACTGAACAATGAGCAATGGAAATATGGATCGGACCTATAGATCGTAGCTGGATCGCACTGATGGATCGTAACTAAGGATCGCAAGTAGAAACCCCAATGGTTTATGCAAACACAAAGTTAGATCGTATCCCTAAAAAACAGTCCGAGACTTAAGATCACCAAGAAAGAAAGGATTTTTACCTTGAAAAACGCGATTCTAACCAAACGAATATCACCAAATCGTTACTAGAACTATTTAGAAGATATGTAAATCACTTGGAATCAAAGAACACGAAAAAATTTTGTAACTTTTGGAAAAAATCAATCAAAAACACATGAACACACTTAAAAAAAGTATGAACAACACAAAACCAATCTTTATTTCATCCCATGGCTCTTGATACCAATTGTAGAACAATGATAATCTTTATGAATCAAGAGGGTTGATGTTTTTCTAGAGAGAGAAAGTTAGAGAGAGAAGTGAAAGAAAACTTGTATATTGAAATGAAAGAAATGAACAACCAACACCTCTTTCCATGGTGGAAAGAGGTTTAAATACCCCAAGTCCTTAATGGACTTGGGCTTCCGGCCCATGAACATGCTCATGGGTCGGTCTATTTAATAAATGAAACTAAACATAACTACGAGCCTATAACTACATTGTTGGAGTGACCGAGACTTTCTAAATGCGTAAAACGTATTTCCAACAAATACTGTAACGGCACGAGCTAAGTAATCCATACACTTCTGGTTATGGAGAAGCTTCTGAATTAGCTTCCCCCTAATTCATGCCACATAAACTTGATGTAGAAGCTTTTAAATAGCTTCCCCCTAAATCGACAATCCTCGTAAGCAACTTCAAAGCTTTCAATAAGGCTTAGAATGATTAAGCGCACAGCGGAATCTAACAAGCAAATCCCATCATATAACATGATAACGTTGCTAAGAGGGATTGAAAGTAAGGGGTACACCAAGTAGATCAACAACTTTTCTTCTCACGCTTGAATAATTCTTCTGAATTTTTCTTCCCCCTGAGAGTTCAAGTTATGCATACCAGAAAGAATCAAGACATTTCTTCCCCCACATAGTTGAAGAAAGTAAACCAATCCCGAGTATGAAGCTCAAATACTGAAGTAGACACTTTATCCCATTCATGAAGTTGACATCGTAACACCAGAGTCAATTAAGTACCGGAAATTCACATATCTTCTTCCGGAGATGCACCAGAGTCAATTAAGTCCCGGGAATGCATATAGGATAATGATGAAGAATAATTGCAACAACCAAACAATTAAACATCGAATCAGTAGTGTACTGTTTGGAGATTGATAACGCCACGAGTTAAAACACTGATTTTCTCTGTGGCTATGACAAATGTCATCCCGGAATGTCTTCAAATCAAAAGAAGGTATGAAGTTCATCACGTGTACTCGTTGTGCGTTCAATGTGTCTTCTTCTTCCCCTTGATGGTTTCGAAACTCGGAACCATCAACAAATCGTACGCACATATACCTGAAATCTCGTGAGAATAATAAATAAGCTGAATTATATAGCTTGTGAGAATCAGCTATTGATCGAAAATCTCTTCTCATAAACTCTCCATGGCCACCTTTACCAACCCACGTGAAAGCAATTTGAAGTGACCACTGATTGAATGAACCGAATACATCAAACGTGAAACTGAATAAAAATCCTTCGATCTTGTGACTTAAGCTTGCACTATTGTTGAATGACGAACGGTGGATAAATCTCTAAGTACCCAATGCATCACTGAAGAAGTCTATAAGCACAACACCTCTTGAAATTATCCACGTCGACTAAGCGCGTGACACTGAGTACAACAAAGTAACCCCTTTAAGTGATAGTTATCCGAGCCATCAACCAACCACCCCGAACCCGGAAACCAGATAACCAAGTCGTCATTCTAAGACTAAGCACGAGCAAGTTATCTATGAAATATAAAATAAGTACACGCCTTCAAAAAATCTGTCTTCAACGTCACGTCATTAATACCCGATCAAACAAAATCTGTAGTCACTAAAAATATACCCAAATTTTTCTTGGTCTCGTCAAATAATTCTTGTCACAATGTCTCGTCACTTTGTCACGTCACTTGTTGTCTCGTCCCGATGATTACCGAAGTAAAACTTAATACACACAAAATTTATTTAAAATTTGTATTAAAAAATTTGTGTGTATATTACTAAATCACACGGCCCAAAGCTTTGTATTACGTCAAATGAGATAGCATCACATTTTGGCCCAATGTGTGACTACACCCAACCGTAACCCAATAGATAAATAAATGAGGCCCTATTTGCAATGTTTAGTACCCGGTCCATCATCACAAGGGTTATATGAGGTCAAACCCTAAACAAACGCACAGTTCAACCCTTAATCAGGCACATTGTTTCCTCCGCCAACAACTCCACATCTCAAAAACACATCCGCCCCCAAACTCCTTCATCTCCTCACCCACCATCATAAAATTCGTCCCCCATCATATCACTTCATCTCCTCATCTAACATCACCATCTTTAATCCCAAAACAGCATCTCCAATTAAATCATATCAATCCTTATGATTAATCCATGAAGAACGAAAGTCGTATCTTCAAGATCAATTTGATGATCTCGGGTAAGATTACATGTTGATAATCAACGAAAGAAACAAATAGATCATAACTATTTTGTTATAAATCTTGTTTCATTTCGAAAATTAAATGAGGGTTTTCCTTCAAACAGATTGATGATGATTATTTAGACTTGTATAACTTTTGAGGTTTATTAACAAGTTTAAATTTCTGAGATTTGTTAGATATTGTTTTCTGCTATGCATGAGTCTAGAATCGAATGGGGATTAGGTGACGATGGGATATAGGTTTAGATCATGGAGTTGAGGAGTAAAAAGGTTGGTAGTTGAGTCAGACTCAGTGAGTTAACTGAGTCAACTCGGTAATTACCGAGTTGACTCGGTTGTGTTGGTTTTGGTTTTGGTTTTGGTTAACACTTGGTCACAGTCTGATTCCATCGCAATGTTTTCAAAAAGAAGTCCATCGGAATGTTTTATAAAACCCATCGCAAAGTCAAATACTTGCATCGCAATGTTTAAATCTGAGTAAGTCCATCGCAATGTTTAAATCTGAGTAAGTCCATCGCAATGTCTTTACCAAGCCATCACAATGCTTGTATCGCAAAGCCATCGAAATGCTTGCATCGCAAAGCCATCGCAATGCTCGCATCGCAAACCCATCGCAATGACAAATCTTATCCAAATCTGTCCTTTTTCCTGAAAATCCGGAAATGTGAATCTGAATATTTTTCTGGGTAACTTCATCATCATAAACAATAGGATAAACCCAGAAAAAATGATACCAGATCAAAAAAATAAGACCAGAAACTGTAGACAACCAGATATGAGACAACTTTGGACCCAGATATGACTGTTATGGGTGAAACCAGGGACTAAAAAATCAGTTGTAAAAAGGTGTGGGTTTGAGAATATCAGATTGGACTGTGAGACAAAGACATTGGGACAATAGATTGTGACAAAGTTAACACAATGTTTCCATAAAAAATGAAACCATTAAAACCACCGTGACAAAAAAGAGACATACGGACCAAAAAGAATGATAGAACGAGACACTAAAAAATTTTTTGGACCACCGAATCGAAAACAATAACACGATCCAAGGATGGAACCGAGGCTCTGAACCCAATTGAAGATTTGCTATCTTAGATTCGGTGGTCTAACATGGTGGTAAATGGTGGTGGAAGCCATTGTTGAACTTAGAGAGAGAGAGAGAGAGTGGTTGTGTGAAAGAAAGGAAAATATATTAAAAATGAGAAAATGACACAAGAAACACCTCTCCTTGGAAGCTAAGGAGGGGTATATATAGTCACACACGCTGCATAAACTATACAACGTTCCTAGTCTAGTCTAAGCGTGTGTGACTATGATAACTAATGGGAATTCTTAAATGTCGTCACATAAAGTGAGTTTCCAACAGGTTTGGTTGAGTTTTATTTAACAAATCACAAGTATGTGTTCGTGTATCCAAGATCTATTGATTCCACGTGTTTTGGTAATCCTAAAATCCTTTTTTTTAAATTCTTTTTTATGTTATATGAACATGTGATCATGGGGAATTAAAAACAAGATTAAAACATGCTAAAATCATGGTGGGGAAAATTATTGGGATTATTTTCGGGTTTTGGTGTTCGTCCGCCACGAAAACCGAGAGCCATGATGATCTCGGTGTCGTTTAGTTCACAACACCACACGAGACAAAGGTCTCGGTGTTGTTGGTGTTCGGTAGACAGCAAGGGCAAGGCACCCCGACTCGCGTTGGGGGTGTCCTTGTGGTTCGGTTGGTCTCGGCAGCCATAGCCCCACCACCGGTGGCTATTTTTGGTATGCAGGGGGAACCCACCGTAGCCAGCAGGGGGACCACTGGCTGCTGCCAGTGGGAACCTTGGTGGCGTCAGCGGCTGGGCCGAGAGGGCAAGACCACCGGCTACAGCCGGTGGCAGTGAACCAAAGGCAGGGGCAACTGGCTTAGGCCGGTTATCCACTGTTTTCGGTGGGGTTTTGGTTCGGATCGGTTCATGGGTTCACGGGTCCGGTTCACGACATGTTTAATAAAAATAATACATGGGTTCGGGTTATTATTGTTACAAGTTTATTTATTTACAAGTTAATTGAATTAATTTAACATGTCATATAATTAACTTAATTAAAACATATAATTAATTAATTTCCATGACTTAGGTTATATTAATATAAATATTAATACATGTTTTAACCTAAGTATTATATACATTTTAATTTAAATAAATCATGATTATATTTAATTAAATCGTATAACATATAGTTTATTTAATTAACATGTTATACTTAATAAACTATACCATTAATCACATGACTTAGTATTTATAATCGGTAAAACTTAGGCTTATCGTATTAGCTTAATAATCCAGCTTAATTCTAATTATGGAAACTTTCTATTTCAGGAAACTTACTATTTTTGGAAACTGTCTATTTTTAGAAACTTATCTGTTTTAAGCAGCTAATCTATTTTTGGAAACATTCTATTTTTGGAAACTTTCTATTTTTGGAAACTTTTTATTTTAGGAAACCTGCTATTTTTAAAAAGTTACTTATTATTACACAACAAGTATAATAATACAAGGAATATAAGTAATACTAAAAACAGAATATACATAATACATGATAACACAATATAACGTTAAAATCAGAAAAACAAGACATGAACATATAAAACAAGCTAGGACACGATACAAAATCAGTTACGTACTCAGTAATCAAAATACTTATACACGTACACTATTTATGTAGCATTAGTGAGATCGAAGTAGGACTCTCTTCCGTTCGTCTTCTTCGTTCACTGGACATAAGGTACGGATTCTCGTCCTTTCAGTAAGGACATTCTATCCTTATTAGGATTCCCCGTATGCATCCAACTGTTTTCTCAGTATATGTTTTATATGTTTTGATTTGCTTATGTTTAATTAAATGCCTAAGCCATATACATGCATGTCCAATTTCACCTAGCTATAGAGGTACCATAACCATAACACTAGAGGCACAAGTGTTATGACTTCACCACGGCGGAGTGATAGCTCGTGGCGTCCCTTTCAGCTTTTGGCCATATTATTATGTTATCATGTGGGGCGTATGGGTGCATCCTAGGTTACATGTTTTTAACAGGTTGTTCAGGTAAATGTGGTGTGTGCCTTACATCCTTCACAAGGAGCTGATCCCTCCTACCCAAACTTATATTAAATAGAGGCAACCCCTCTAATAGCATGACGAGGTCACCCCTCCAAGTATTCATGCACGTTGATACTTCATGACCTATAGTGGCTTAATGGTTAACATGTTAAACAGTTTTTATAAGATAAACATAAGGCTTTTCAAACTATAAAACAAGTTTTACTAAGTTATACAAGTTTTCCAGGACTTAATCAATTCTGCTGCTATATGTTGTATATGCTTATGTTATTCATTCTATGCTTGTATATCCGTGCACTGAGCGTTATGCTCAGCCGTTTTCCTTTCATGTTCCCAAAACGGCAGGTACTCAGGGACGCTCGTAGACTCTAAGCGTACGTGCATATGGATTGGAAGCTTTCTAGCCTTCATTACTTTATGCTTATCATCATACATTTTGCTACTTGTTTCCATGGACATTGTTTAGTCCTTTTCCTTTACAGTACTTATGTTTGTGTGTGATGAGATTATACTTTAGGGTACCGATATTTGCTTCCGTTATTTCCTTTATGGTCATGTAATGTTTAAGACATTTATCCTTGTATGCTTTGATGACACACCATAATCACGCGTGACATTCCATTTACCAAAATGGGGTGTTACAATTATGGTATCAGAGCCAAGGCTTCGACCTGTAGGCTCTCAAAACACGACCTGTGATTAGTGGGTAGTCACTATGGTCTTCCTAGAACTGACAGTCGCTTTTCATGCATTCATTGTTTTCATGCATTCATATATATGTCATTGTCGCACGTTTATGACTAAGTAATGGTTGGTACAGGACTGGCCCTATTTAGTCGCATGTGCTTTTATCGAAACTTTTAACTTTGGGACCGACTGTGACTACCCAAACCCGTGGTCATTATTTAATTATATTTTTACGTATATTTTTGAAATTTTTGACGAGATTGATTGTCATAACGGTTGGTGATTTGATTTGGACGAATGTTGAAAGTTATATTTTTACGTTTTGACGAGTTGCGAGGATTATTAGTAATGACGATATCAACGGATGCCCGAAATTTTACTTTTTATTTTAGACATGTCGATGTTTAATATTTTGACGTATTTATTTTTAATGTCGTATTAAGTCGTGTCGGGACTATATAATATCATATTTTGTGTGCGTTTTAAGTTTTGAGAAGTATTTTTATGAAACCTGAGACCCGTAAATATTTTCAAAAGTGACTAATAGTCATTTCTTGCTTTTTAACCAAGTATTTGCATTTTGGTCCATAATAATCACAATTGGCAAAAACTTCCCTAAACTTTTTCCATATAAAAGGAAAAATAAACACACATTTACACACAAAAATCTACCACCACCAAAAATCTTTCTTTCTCTTTCCCTCCCCTTTCTTTTTCCGTCAACCACCAAGAACAAACACCCCTTGATTTTTGATTTCAAGCTTGAATCTCTTAAATCTAATCAAAGACCCATTCCTATCTTTTGATTCTCTACACATTGGTATGAAATTTAGCTACATGCATGAACATTTTTGTAAAACCCATTTCTTGGTGAAAATCTTGTGTTTTGATCATATATAATTTTTGTATGTAGGTGTTGTTGTTGTTATATATTATTTTAAGTTATTGCATGTTGAAATTTTTAGTTGGGTTTTATTTGATTTGATCATCTAGGATGATATAGTGTGTTAGGATTGATAGTAGTAATATTAGGATGATTATAGTGGTAAAAATGATGTTAAAATATGGTGAAAATTTGATTTTGAATGATTTTTAAAGATATAATTTTGACCAGAATATAAAAGTTAATTTTCAGAAAATATGAGTTTGAGTATGATATGAACTAACTAGATATTGTTGTAGAGGGTGTTTTAAGCTTCTATTTGGTATAAGGTAGAGCTTCTAGCTCCAAACGAGCGAAAAGTTATGTTGGTTTGATTATTCGTGTACCGGGAGACGAGTATCGTCACAATATAAAATTGTTGCCGATATTTGGATCGAATCTCGGGGACTATAAAAAGGATTTTGAAATGAGTCATGGATTGATGTTAAATGATAAACATGAGGATGTTGAGTCTATTTTCAAAGACGAGTGTTGGTTTTGTAAACGAAGTTAAATAAATAAGTTAAAAAGACTATATGAGTTTTTGACGTAAAACTGTCCGGTTTCTGTAGTTCGAAGATGAGTCAGACAGGGAACTTTAAAAGTAAAATCTTTTAACCAACTTTTAGGAGGTCTTTCTATATATAGTAAGTGAAGTTTCTGATTAGTATCGTAAGCTATTGACGTGTTTAAGTAAGGAAAACAGTTTGGACGATTAATATATATATATATATATATATATATATATATATATATATATATATATATATATATATATATATATATATATATATATATATATATATATATATATATATATATATATATATATATATATCGACAGTATTTGAAAGAATAAAAATATAAAAGTGTACGTAAGAAGGATGTATTAGATTGAGTATGGTGTGAGTTTGATTTTGGCTTCGAAATGTTTATTTCATTTTATTATTTATGAATTTCGTGTTCGCCGGGCATCATCGATCGTTGAAAGTCGTCATACTACTATTAGTACTTCAGGTGAGTCTAGCCTCGCTTTCTACTTGTTTTAATGATTTTAAAACCCGCGAGAAGGATACATGCTATTTGAAGAAAAATGAACACATGTCATGAGTAATTGTTGGACCTGAATGTTGCCTTTGTTGATTTGAATTGTATAAGTAACTAAATTGCAAAAGTCCCTAAATTCATGAGCCGTGTTGGAAATACATTTTTCCAAGGAAAGTCTCGGTCACATCATTGTTAGCATAGATCACGAGCTATAGACTATTTAGGACATTGTAACTTGGAGTGACCTCCCTTTGGGGGAGATTGTTGGAAATACGTTTTACGTATTTAGAAAGGATCGGTCACTCCAATAATATTGGGCTCGTGATCCAATATATCCCATATAGCCCACATGTAGGGTGGGCTATATAAACCCCCTCCTAGCATGTTAGGAGGAGTTGAACACTTACCATTTTATCACATTCAACCATTTCTCTCATCTCTCTCTTTTCTCTCTCTACCTTTCTCTCTCTAAGTTCTTTCTTTCCCATCCATATCAATAGATTAATCATAGATTGCTAAATCCTTAGAAAACACGATTCAACAATTAATATCAAGAGCTTTGGTTGATTCTTTGGATTTACGTTTTTTTTTTATCTATTGATTTGGTCATAAAAACCTTTCCTTTCTAAAATATTTTCTCGTTTCTTTTTTTGGTGTTGTGTGTTTATCAAATTGATAAAAACATTTTTAATAATCACTGTATTCTAATTATCAGTTTGGTATCATCATTTCTCTCATCTATTGTCTATCAACTTTTTTTCTATCAGTTTTTTTATCAGTTTTTTTGGTTATCAGTTTCTCAAATTTCAATATCCTTTTTTCTTTTTCTTTTTTTCAAACTTTTTGTATCATCTCAAAGTTGAAATACGGTTTCAAAGTTGAAATACGGTTTCGATTTGTGTTCATAACTGTCATTTTGTCTCATTTCAATTTTTTTTCTTGGCATATTTTTCTTGTGGCAATCCAACATTTTTTATCAAGAATTAGAACATATAATTTTTTTTTGGCTACGATCTGAGTTTGTCGATCGCATAAACCCTGGGGGTTTCTACTTGCGATCCAAAGTCACGATCACTTTTCTTCGATCCCCACTACAATCACAACTGCGATCCTAGTTACGATCACGAGTGCGATCGGAGTTCGATCGGAGTGCGATCGCAGTGCGATCTGAGTGCGAGTACGATCTTAGTACGATCAAAGACTGCGATGGAGTGTTATTGTGACTGCGATGGAGTGAAATTCTGACTGCGATGGTGTGTAGATTATGACTGCGATGGACTTAAACTTTCAAACTGATTTTCGACCCATTTTTTTACCATAAAACAGACCAAAATCAAACCAAACAACTCTCTAAAACCAACACAAGACTTTCGACACACATACACAAACTCACACTCACTCTCAACTGTTACAACAACACTTCACTCGACTCACGACTCACACAACACCCTCAACCTTTCACACTCGACCCACAAACACAAACCCAACCTCTCGAACCAAAAACAACCTCAAACTCTCAAACTCCACTACTTTCGACTGACAACTCCACCGAGACAACCACAACTTGGACTCAACATTTAGACCAAACCAATCTCGACTCTAAACTCCAAAACAAACAGACCCATTCACTGTTGTAAAACAATCCCTCACCTTATTCCCTCGACTCCATCGACTCCCTCGAACTCATTCACTCGACTCCCTCGTCACGAACTCATTCTCACTCACCTCACAAACTTCATAAAAACAGTTTACACCTCATCGACTCTCGACCACAACGTCACGCATCGACACTCCTAGACATCACGACCTAGACTCACACTCAACCATTAAACCTGACTCAATCATTACTCACAATCTCCGCAACAAAACATCATCGATCAAAAATAAAACGAAAATCTAAAACACACCTACCTGAGATCTTTATTAAGATCTTGTAGCCTTGAATACCGGATTTAATCATGAAGTCGTGTAGGGTTCGATTGGCAACGGGTCTGTTTCGTCAACGGAGGTTGTGATTATTTTGTTTAGGAGTAGGGAGTTATTTATGATAGAAGTTGAGTGTTTTGGATTAGGTTTATAATTGTTTGAGATTCCTGGATGAGAGTTATAAAACGAGATTGAGAGAAAAAGCAGGTGGGTTAGATAGAAGACGGAGGAAACAAGAGTTAATTTTGGGGAGACAATTTTGATTGAGGAGAGAGCGAGATAAAGGGGACTGAGAGGCTGGGAGATAAAGGGGACGGATATAACGAGGATTTGATTTGAGCATTTAAATTATTCTTGGGCGGAGAAAACAAGGGTTGTATATGGGTTGACCAAAAGCCACGTTTCAAAATTGAAGTTATTTTCACTGCCACGTCTCAAAATTGAGATTTTGTTTTTTTTGAGATTTTGTTTTCAAAATTGAAATTTTTTTATTGGGCCGGGTAGATTTTGGAATGATCCGGTTTCTTTATTTTTTAGTTAAGGATTTTTTTTAGGTAAGTAAAAAATTTTATTAGCAATTTTTTTTAGTTAAGGATTTTTTAGTTAAGGATTTTTTTAAGAAAATTACTTTTTTTTAGTTAAGTCAATTGTGTGTTTTCGTTTTTGGTACATCGTGTTGAGGCGGGTATTTCGAAAGAACTAAAGTGGTAAAATATTTGACGGTCTGATCATTATATTTATCGTTGCTTGGATTTATTCGTTGACAGGCTTTATTTTTAGAGTGAACTGAGTTTGATTTGGACTCCGGTTTGTTTTATCAACATTTGAGCCGATAAGAAATTATTCAGCCGAGAAAAGAGTTATATCCTCAATCTAGGATTTTTAAGAGTTAATTACGGATCTTTCGTTGGCTGTGTCAAATCCCGTGAATTTCAATTTCTAAGTTTCTTCACGAACTGTAAAATCTTGAAATCATTAACGACCACAATTATTCGTCATCAAACTTTCAAAGGATTCGTTGAAATCGAAAATTCAAGAGGGAGATTCGCATCAAATGCAAGACAACGATAGAACAAGTGGTATAAATTCATTTCAAATGCTTCAGTATCATCTAGTTACACTTTCATGGCTTCAAGGAGGGAGCGAATTTATGACAATCTTTGGTCAAGATCGTCATATATTCATGGAATCGATGTTCACCATCTTGACCCAACTAGCAGAGCAACTCCACAATAACGACTTTAATCACTCTGCATCGGCACTTGCATATAAGGCTCTTGTGACACAACTCACGCCTTTCCTCCAATTTAATATCGTCAAGCTTGAAAGTTCAGTGATTTGCCAGTCATTTCTTCGAGATACACATACCGAGCTTCGAGATTTCCGTGGTACAATATTGAAACTCATGTCATCGGTTTCATCTTCGATTTATGCAAGATCGCGACTTCAGCAAGCGTATGATAATGGAGTGCAAGAATCTATGATGCCGTTGCAAGAGGAGAATGGTCATACGGTTGACAACTTGGATCCTAACGATGGCAAGAGCACGGAATCAGAAGGACAACATGATACCAGTGGCACGTCAGGGATTGTTCACGAGATCTCTTTTGATGACACCTTACCCGTTTATGACGAAGAGCCTGCGAACATGGTACAATGTAATGTTGTTTATGATGTATATGCTGATGACGTGCCGCATATTGAGCATTCCGAACTTAATTATGACAAACATGGGATGGAGAAGAGTGATAGCAATACCACTTCTGATTCATCCGATGTGAGTCATAATGGGGGAGAAAGTGTTCAAAATGCTAAACATCATGATAATTATCTTTTAACTGCTTCTGATTCCAAGATTAGAGAGCTCGAAACGATTGTAGCTCAACAATCAAAAGATCTTGAGGATGCCAAACTTGAATTTTCTAAGAAAACGGACAAATTTGAAACATACTTTGAAAAACTTGAAAAGTCAAACGTTGTTCTTGAACGAAAATTGGATCAAACAGTTCTAGATTCTAAAGCTGAAAAGGATAATCTTTTGAAACAAATTAAGTTGCTTGAATCTAAATTGGTATCCCAAGATAACTTGCTCAAAGAGAATGAGATTTTAAAGGCTCAAGTATAGGAAAAGGTCTTTGCTATAGCTTCATTGAAAAACGAATTGAGGAAAACAAAAGGAACTAGTGTGGACACTAAGCTTGAAAAACCATCAATCTTGGGGAAACCGCCTACAAATCAGTTCATTCGAAAACCGACTGCATTTAGATCCGAGCGATCAAAATCCTCGAGACCGCGGTTTGCCTCCCAAGTTGATATGGTTCATCTTTCTAGACCAGTCACTCCACTATCTAGGCCCAATGTGACTAAAACAGATTTTGCAAGACCTAATCACATGATTGCCTCTAGTTTCCCTAGACATAGTCCAAAGAACACGTCTCGAACTAGTTCAAATGACGTTCGCCATACATTTGATCTAAAGGAAGCTAAGCAAAAGACACAAGTCAGAGATAGGAATTTCAAACCTAGTCAGGTGCCTTCTAGTTTACCTAACACTGCTAACCGTAGCATGTCACATCCTAGGACCATCAATCAATCATCTAGGAATTCTAGATCTTACTCGGACATTAAATATGCTACTTGTAAAACATGTAGGAAATGTGTCTTTAAAGCCAATCATGATTCTTGTATCAGAAAATTACTTAATAAGGTGAACTCCCGTGCTAGACTTAAATCCCAGTGGGTGGCTAAAATCAAACCCGTTGGTAAAATGTGGCGTCCCACTGGTAGAAGTTTCACTCTTGTAGGAAACGAGTGCCCTTTAACTAGGATAGTCTCCGATTCTACTAAGACTACTAGGGAGGAAATTGAAAAGGAGGATACATCACTTAAGCCTGAACTTAATGTTTTCTATAAAAGGAAACGTTTACCAGCTAAGACAAGTGAATCATCTCCTCAGAACACCTCTAGCACAAGAAAAGAAAACTGTGAACCCCCACTTGCTTCTAAGATAGATATCGCTAACCCATATCAAAGCATGCAAATTCCTAATGAGAATGCAGGTACCAAAGAGGATGTTCCAAAAGAACGAAGCGGTCCAATCATTGTATACCATTCAATTAAGGATACTCTCAGAGTTTGGTTGCTGAAGAAGCTGATATCTAAGAAACAAGTGTCTCAGGGGATTTGCAGTTAAGCTTACAGCGTGTACATGACTTACAGTCACATAACAGACTGTAACTCGCTCTCAAAAGACAGGAAAGTTCATCCCGATGATGACTTATCCTCAAAACGAGAAATTAAATTTTCTCGGACACGAGCTTCCGTTAAAACTATTCAAAGGTTTTAAGCTCGTGTAAAATGACTTACAGTCACATAACAGATTGTAACTCGCTCTCAAAAGACAGGAAAGTTCATCCCGATGATGACTTATCCTCAAAACAAGAAATTAAATTTTCTCGGACACGAGCTTCCGTTAAAACTATTCAAAGGTTTTAAGCTTGTGTAAAAAGACTTATAGTCACATCACAGACTATAACTCGGTCTTCAAAGAAAGGAAAGTTTATCGCCGATGGTAAACTTATCCTACCAACGAAAAATTAATTTTTCTCAGGCATGAGCTTATATCAAAAACATTCCAAGTTTTTAAGCTCATGCACAATGGCTCCTCGTTAAATGACAGACGATGACCCGGACTTCAGAGACAGGGAAGTTTATCTACGCAACGATAACTTACCCTCTTAACAAAAAATTAAGTTTTCTTGGACACGAGCTTATCCTAAAACCATTCAAAGGTTTTAAGCTCGTGTATAAGACTCATCATTAAATATCAGATGATGACCCGATCTTCAAAGAAAGGAAAGTTTATCGCTGATGATAAACTTATCCTTACAATGAGAAATTAATTTTTATCGGGCATGAGCTAAAATTAAAAACATTCGAAGTTTTTAAGCTCATGCACAATGACTTACAGTTAAATATCAGACTGTAACTCGGACTTCAATTTTTAGGAAAGCTTATCTTTAAAGATAACTTATCCTCGTAACAGGAAATTAAATTTTCTCGGTCATGAGCTTGTATTAAAACATTCCAAGTTTTAAGCTCAGAAAGGAAAGTGAATCTTTTAAATAAGAGAACTTTTCCTCATAACGAGAAATTCACCATTCTCGGTCATGAGCTTTACGTTAAAACATTCAAAGTTTTTCAAGCTCATGAAAACGAATTCTAAGTAAATGTCAACTTAGTACTCGGTCTTCAGTTAAAAGGAAAGTTTATAGCCGATGATAAACTTATCCTTCACAACGGGAGGTTTACAACTTCTCGGACTTGAGCTCGTTTTATAAGATATTCATCATCTTAAGCTCAAGTAATTGGTTTTCAAAACTTTGAACACAATTTTTCGAGAATTTCTCAAAAGGTTTTTCTAAATCTTTCAAAATTGTGTGTTCAAAAATGTTTTTGATAAAAAGAGCATGTCTTCTGGAATCGATAATATTTACGATACTAGAAATGTCATTCAATAATGACACGGGGTTGTAAATAAAGTTCGAGCAGAAGTTCAAACGTTTTAAAACATGCTCAAAATAGTTTGCTATTATTTCATATAGTAACCCGCTTTTCATACTCAATTCAAGCATTTCACCGGAAAGCTTTGACTCAACAACGGGAATTAATTTTCTCGGGCATGGTTTAATTTACAACCATGTAAGGGATTGTGTTTACTTTATAACACAATCTAACACGGATATAAGTACGTTTCAGTGCATTTATTTTTTAAAACAAGAGAAATCTTGTTTTTATGAAGTTATCATCTCCACCAACCGTAGCAATTTAAAATTGATATCTACATACTCGACGATGCGACTACTCAAACGACGACTACAGCTCTTTCAATAGAACACGGGTCAACAATTGAGGGGGAGCAATTGTCCAGCATTCAGAATCCTTGATGCCGAGAGTGCCAAGTTCACATATTGGTGTCAAGACAACGATATCAATCATACACATGGAGTCAAGAGATAACTTCAGACGTGACGAGGTGACCAACATTCGTGAACAAGAACCATGTGAATCTTTCATATGATGTTCTCCATCATTCAGGTCCAACCTCACAAATCGCTAATCTTGTGGATACATTATCATATATGATCTTCGCACGTGATAAATACCTTACACTTGTGTTTAAAAGGTATTTAATTTATGTTTCAGCACACCCTCATTAATTTGAGGGGGAGCTTTGTAATTCATGAAGATAATTGGATTTTCATTTTTCTTCCCAAATTTTCTTAAAATGCTATTAAATCAATTGATATTAAAAACATCGATTGGGTTAATATTTTTAATATGGGGGAGAAAATGTGATTTAATATGAGAAATGATTAATCACAAATGGTTTGACTTAACGTGCTAGCTCATCCCGACATGTGCGAAATGTTTTCGGATATCGTGACATATGTCAAAATGGATTTGCACTTCAAAATGGATTTCATGGTGACATACACTTACCCAAAACATCTCTATTCACGAAGGTGAAGATTGTGGTGACATAAGGATGGTAGGATAGGTTAAAGTCCAATGATTCCTCTAGAACCGGAGGAATCTTCCCAAGGACATTCCATAACTAGAAATAGTAGTCCTTAGAAAAGATGGAGAAAGATTGTGAACGTAGCTGAATGCCGACCAAGTACTTAAGTTAGCACTGGAAAAATCACAACAAGGTGCTAGTTATGACGTATTGGTAAGCATTGAAGGGGTTGAAGAATGAAAAAGATTTGTAATGATAAAGGGTGTAAAGAAAGAAGCCCTCCTTACAACTTAGGCAAAAACCGGGTCAACTCATTTGCTATTGAGATAATTTTTAATGATGCTTGATATTGAAGATAGACATCATGGACCCAGTGATGCAATGCACAACCCATCCCAGCTAACTCAGATATCTCTCAAAAGATATTTGTTTTAATTCCACGGAGACAACGCATTATCTATTTATTTATTCACTCCGAATAAATTGGTATTGAAATGGTGGCACTCCTCTCCAGCCTCCGATCACTAAAAATCCAAAATGCACGATCGAGTCTAGAGCCATTTGTTAGGACACACTTTCTTATTTCCTTGCTTCTTCACACACTGTGAAAAGTAACAGAGATATTAAGAGTCCTACGCAAAATCTTCATGATCTTACCTGAACATCCGAGTAATACGAAAGTATTTACAATGAAGATGGAAATCCTCCTTGAGTGAATATCAAAAAGCTCATGGTAGGTGACTTGTGCGATTCTTTATGAATCAAACTTGTGATAACTGGAAAGCAACAGTGGTTTAATTATTAAATGAATTTAAACACGTTCCAGGCCTCTACGCAATATCTTAGTGATCTTGCCAGAACACTCAGAGTGATACCTTAGTGTTCACAATGATGAGTGGAAATCCTTCTAGTGTTAACCTCAAACAGCACTTGGTAGGTAACTTGTAAGATTCTATACGAATCAAGCTCGTGACAACTGGAAAGCAACGATGGTGCGGTTCTTAATTGAATTTCACTTGTTCCAGGAAATGAATTGACGGCTTCAAATCATGCGGATATTATTGTCTAAATGATTCACTCTTTATGTTCGCAATCAACTTTGGACGGTCGAATAAAGAGAACGGGTGTACCCGCGAAATCTTGTCAAGGAGGTTCTTAATTGAAACTACCTGTCACAAGTACGATATTTTATATCGTCCAACGGTCTTCACCGACCGGAGGTAAAATGCTACCGAATTAGAATGAAATGTTCAAGGCCATTTCATCCGTGTATATGTTTTGTTGCTAATTGTCTTATACAGCGTAACAAGAAGGTGGCATTGCGGTGCACAATCCAGAAGAAGTTGTCACCACGTGCTTATACTGTATGCACTTAATACTTCAACAAATTCAAGAAAGTCTAAAAGTCAAGTCTTCCGCTGTATCAAACTCTGACGCTTCAAGAATTTATAAAAGTATAAGTATGTGGAACATGAAGTCACAAGGAGGAAAATATCACAAGTGATGAATGCACAAGGTCAAGGCAAGGAAACATGCTCAAGACTAAAGTCAAAGATCACATCAATCATATTCACAAGAACAAGATCGAAGACTCAAGCATAGTATGCTAGGTTTAAGATTTTGTAAAATCGTGTGACCTCCCTTTGGGGGAGATTGTTGGAAATACGTTTTTCCAAGGAAAGTCTCGGTCACATCATTGTTAGCATAAATCACGAGCTATAGACTATTTAGGATATTGTAACTTGGAGTGACCTCCCTTTGGGGGAGATTCTTGGAAATATGTTTTACGTATTGAGAAAGGATCGGTCACTCCAATAATATTGGGCTCGTGATCCAATATAGCCCATATAGCCCACATGTAGGGTGGGCTATATAAACCCCTTCCTAGCATGTTAGGAGGAGTTGAACACTTACCATTTTATCACATTCAACCATTTCTCTCATCTCTCTCTTTTCTCTCTCTAAGTTCTTTCTTTCCCATCCATATCAATAGATTATTCATAGATTGCTAAATCCTTAGAAAACACGATTCTACAAGCCGTTAACTATCTTCTGACTTGATGTTGTGAGTTGGGAATAGCCGCTTATTCTAATAATAGTACTATTGGGCTGACAACCCTATCTGAGACCAGGGCATGACGCTGAGTAACCTCTGGGAAGGATAATTTTACGAGAATGAGAATTGATATTCTTGCAATTGATACCTTAGTAGGGGCACTGGAATTCTTATAGTCATGCTGGCATTTGGCGTGGGTGACTAAGTTAAGGGGTCGGTGTCATGAGCTTAATACAATTCATTAGCTATTGCTATAAGATGGAATGCCTGATTAATAGATTATATGGCCACAATGCTATTAAACAATTGTGAATGATTTTTACGATGTGTTCAAATATGTTTTGTTAAACCTATCGACTTGCTCAACCTTTGTGTTGATGATTTTAAGCATGTATTTCAGGTACTGAAGTTGATGAGTTGCGGAGCTTGCTGGAGAAGGATTGCGGAATTGGTTTTGTAATAGTTTGGTCTAAAACAGATTTCTTTCCCGTTTGTCATAAACATATAGTATATGGTCAAGTATTTTGGTAAAAGGTTGTCGATTTGTTAAGATCCTAGGGGAACCTGTACGCTACTCTGATATATTTTCAAACTGATTTTACTTGGGATTGAAGGTTTTAGATATTGATTTAAAATATTTCCTTATTTATTCCTAAATATACTATTTTAAGGTCGTATAAAGAGGTTGTGAAATGAAGTTTATGAATAACACTCAATTGTGTATTTCCGCTGCGCAATGTAAATTGGGGATGTTATAGATTGGTAACCAGAGCTTTTTAGTTATAGCGAATTAGGTCGATTTTTGAAAATGTCCTAAACTATAACTTTGGTGTCAAAAGTATTTTATAAAAGCAACGCAACTTCTCTACAAGGCTCTGGTAATATTTTTGTTATGCTTTGTTATTGTAGATGTATCCCTCAAAACTGTTCTGAATTCCTGGGTATTTATTAAGTAAATACTACGATAAGGTATTGGTATTAATGAAAGGACGTGGAGTGCTTTCATCATAATTTCATTTTTATGAGTATTGTATAATTATCATTTGCATTGCATCGCATACATATATATTTGGCATACGTAAATTATTTGCATTTGCATGATTATGCATTGCATATATATTTTTGAATAATGACCTTATGTACCTTTGAATTTTCTGTGATTTCAGAAAATGTCCGACACACCACTTAACAACAATAGCCGAGGATTTGCTGTAGGTCAACGGGGTATGCAATGTCAGCAAGGATGTAATCAATAGGATTCAGGTGGATGGTTAGATTATAAGGATGATACGGATGATAAGAAAAATGTTGTAGAATCTGAAAGTGATAATTATAGGACTGAGAGTGAAGTTGGAAGAACTGAGGTTAGAACTGAAGTGAGAAGTTATGGAACTGATTTTAAGAAATATCAAGAAGAAAGAGATAGGCTTCGCAGGTTAAGTGAATATGTAGCTCATCTTGAGCCATATCTTGGACCACATTGGAAGTTCCAGGATAGTGAGGTGTATGTTGATTCGCATTATATGGTAGATCCGCCGTGTCAAGGAGCGCATTTGAGGTATGGATTTGAGGAGCCGCTGTGTTTTGATCCAAAATGGAGGTGCTGTAAGTTAGGACCAGATGAAGATGAAGTAGGGCGAGCCTAGTTGGAAAAAGAAAATGATGGACCACATCATATGGAGTGATGGAGTGATGGATCTTTGTTGTATTTCAGTTTATGTATTGATGTGTTGTATTTGGATTATTTAGATGTTGTGAGGTAGTATTGTGATGGATTATTGTTGTCGTTTAGGATGATAAGGGTAAGTGACTGTAGTGACAAGATTTTGTTACAATTTTCTCGGATTTATGGATGAAATCTACTATTACCCTTTAGTATGATGTGTTTTGTTATCTTCTCTTTTGTGAGATGATTGTGGAACTGAGGTCGCATGTAGTATTCATGATATATCTTGATGAAAATATCCTATTCTTTCTATCTCGATGTGTATACTTATCATGTTTCTTTCATCTGTGATAATAGTAGAAAGAGTTGAGTGAGATATGTTTCTGTCATTAGTAGGGATTCCTGCGTGACTGAGTATCTTGAAATATGTCTCCAGAGGTTGTTAACTTTAGGGTAGATTATATGATTGTGGGAATAGTTGTTAGATTGTTTGAAGTTGATAGTCCTGCGAGGAGACGAGGTGCTGAGACTGAAGATGTTGTTGTTCCAGTTGAAGATGCTGCTGCTATTCTGCAAGATTTAAAAGGATGTATGTGTGTTAGATTCCTGGTAATGAGAAGAGATGCGGTGAAGAGTGTCGTGCGGATATTAATGGTAATTGGAAAGGTGCAACTATATGGATAAGTTCGAGTAACTGATGGATGTTTGGTATATCTATAGTCATTTGGGAATGTTCAGCTAGACGAAAAGAGATAGTAATTTAAGGATTAATCCTGATTCGAAATTAATTGTGGCAGAAAAGGGTAAAGGAACGGTATTGTTGCGGATGACAGTAAGGAATAGGAAATTTGTTTCCTCTAACAGAAGGTAAACTTGGAATTTAAAAGCCTAAGATAAGAAGAGATGGTATTTATGCGGTTACTATAAATCGGATAAGCAGGAGGAAGTATGATGTGTAGATCACATATATTTTATACCACTTAAGTAATTATACGGATTAGCTGGAGATCGGGCTGCTGAAGGAATAACAAGGAATGTGGTATAGGAATTAGTATTTCAATGGTAATGAAATGTCTTCATTTCGGTAAAGGAGATTGAATAATGGAATTATTCAAATAATGGAAAAATCAATATGAAAGGAATGTTGCTGCTATTACAGCCTATATTTTGGAAATACTGATAAGATTTGAGATTCAGATGTTGTAATTTGCATATTCTTATTTGGTAATTATTGAGTTAGGATTCCATTGAAATTTATGAAGGTGTTATTAATAGTGTGTTGAAATTCTGAAGGTGTTATTGATGGTGTATTGAAATTCTGAAAGTCTTATTCAGGATATAATGAGATTTGAAGATGTTAGATTTTAGTGGACCCGAGGATGAGAAATCAAAAGGAATTAGCGAATGGTTGAAATGAGAAATTAACCGATGGGAGGATTGTTAATAACTATATATATATTAAGGGAGTATTTTTTGAGCTTATAGAATTAAGAGGTATCGTGCAATTAACTGAAGTAGAGTGTGAGAAAGTTAACCAGGATAAGGATGAATGTCATAGGATATGATAAATAAAGGTGGAAAGAATTAAATTGGAATGTTGTTGAGCATTGAGTACTGATTTCAGGAAGTAATCAGTAGAATTTCTATTTGAAGATTTTATTGGTCAATGATGAGAAGGTATGTAGGAGGAAACAATAATAGGTCGAATTTTATGTGCGCTTTACCAGTAGTAGTCGGAAGGGAATGAGAAGATGAGTTAGTATTTAAGGGTATTTTGTGACTGTTCTGTGGAATCGTAGAGTTCACTGTTGTCTTGGGAAAAAGAAGCTTTGTGTTAGCTTAGTGATGGGAGTTATGTAATCTGATTGTATATTTTGTTATATGGCATTGTCAGGAAGTTGGGGATGGTAACATGATTAATTGTAAGGGTTGGCAGATGAGACAATAAGGATAATCTGATTTGACTGTAAGGGTAAGTCATCAAAGAAGTAATAATGGAAGTAAGGAAAGAATCTGGATGTTTTGGAAATAAGATGATTGCTATGGGGATGAACAAACAAAACATTTACTGATGATTGAAGAAAAATAAAGTATTTAATAACAATTATGTTTCGTTTGATGGATATTAAGGAAGGAAAGAAAAGTATTTAATAACAACTAAAAAAATTGTTAGGTAAAGAGGAATGGTGTGTAAAATTCTTTGGATATAAATTTTAGCTGGTGTTAATATAGACATTTTGGAATGTGCGATCTATGGCTGAAGTGATCGTGAAAGTCTTGACTAGATTAAAACGATTGAGGCTTTGTCGATACCGACGAAATCGACTGAAGCTTGTCAGTTCCTTTGTGTAAGCTGGGTATTTTTGGGGTTTATCGAAAGGTTTTCACTGATTGTTGAACCATTGATAAAGCTGACAAAGAAGAACTAGATGCATGAATGGATAGAATACATATAAGTTGTAGTTTTGAGATCTGATTTTTGTAGTTACGGAAGTTGTTTATGAACGCTGAGGATAGATTGAAGTTATGTGCCTGTATAGTTAGTATTGGAGGAATCTGAGGAATTATAGAGCTGCGATGATGATATTTGGATAATATCAATTGGAAAGAGAAGTAATAGTAGTGTGTTGACCTGAATAAAGAAGTATAACGGGATTTATATGATCATGAGTTTCGACGATGTGGTATTTATTTTGGGATTGTAAAGTACTACTTGTATGGAATCAAGTATGAAGGATAGTAAGGACTTAATTATAAATGCCATTTGGGAATTTAAATAGAAAGGAGTTAAGGATTGCCTAATGATGACTGGGAAATAATAATCAGTAAGTTGTAGATTAGATATGTTATAGTTCTGTATTACGAAGTATGTTTCAGATTATGAAGGATGAGTGTGGATACCTTCACTATCAACTAGTGAGTATTTAGTAAGGAGGAGAAGGAAAAAGGGCTTATAAGATTTCTAAAGTAATTGAGAATTAACTCTTGAGAATTAACTCTTGAGTCTTGAGATTTTTGGAATACTAGTAACAACAAGCAGAATGAATGGAATGGAAAGAAAGTTAGAATCGAATTGATAAACTAATGGAAAAAGGAATGCCAAGGAAAGGAGATCAACAGATTGTCGGAAATTTTGAATAGAATGGTAGTAGAAATGAGAGAGTTGAGATGTATGTTTTTGTGGAACAAAACGGTTATTGTGATTATCTAATTTTTCCATTATATCAGAGGACGTGTTAAGAATGCAAGGACCAGTGGTGAAAGAATTTTTCAGATCAAGGAGAATTTAACTATTCTAAGAGTGCTGAGAGTGTCGCATGTAGTATTGAAGGAATTTCACAAGTTGAAGTATTGATACAGTCTGATTGGAATAAGATGTGTTACGATATCAGGAAGTGATCTGACCATTATACATTTCAGATTTGATTATATGAGATTAACGGAGTTGTTTAAACAATATATGGTATGAGGAAGATGTAATGATGTACTATGGAAGGTACAGTAATTCAGTGTAGTGATTGTTAGAATGAATGAAAGTGGAAGATGAGTATAGGAGGTATATAAGTGACTAGTCAGAATTATTGGTAATCTTATTGTGTTTAGTTCAGTGTAACTTGGGACACAGAGAAAGAGTAATTTTTTAATATTGGAAATCGTTGTGATAAGGTATGAGTATTGGATAAGGTTTGAACATAGTATATGTGACCTAGAGATTGATATTGACTTTCGAGTATTAGAGATCTTTACAAAAAGTGAGAAGAATTGAGTCAAGAAGGAATATTGCGTATTTTCGGAAAGCAACGGACAGAGTGAAAGGATGATTTGAACGATGGCAATTGAATTTGTGTTGATGTGATTGAAGCATGGGATGATGATATCTTTAATATTTCACTATGAAGAATAATGAAACCTAGTGAAGATGAAATCTTTATGCGATAATAACTACACATCTTAATTTGAGAACTTACATAGTCGTGGGTCAAGTTATCAGAGTATTGAAGGAGGAATGAATCTGAGAAAGTGATGCAGAAGGAGTATGAATGATGAAGGAATATTATCATATTGGAAGGTGAAATGTGGAAGTTGGAGTGTAGTAATATTCGGTTGTATGGTGATATCATAAGAATTGAGTTGAATTGGTGTGAGAGACGTGAGTATCTCTTGAGGATAAGAGGTCACGTTGACTCTAGAAGTGAGAAAGTGTGAGTATGAGGCGGGTTGAGCGTCGGGACGTCGCTCTCTTTTAGGAGGGTAGGATGTGACAACCCAAACCCGTGGTCATTATTTAATTATATTTTTACGTATATTTTTGAAATTTTTGACGAGATTGATTGTCATAACGGTTGGTGATTTGATTTGGATGAATGTTGAAAGTTATATTTTTACGTTTTGACGAGTTGCGAGGATTATTAGTAATGACGATATCAACGGATGCCCGAAATTTTACGTTTTATTTTAGACATGTCGATGTTTAATATTTTGACGTTTTTAATTTTAATGTCGTATTAAGTCGTGTCAGGATATAATATCATATTTTGTGTGCGTTTTAAGTTTTGAGAAGTATTTTTATGAAACCTGAGACCCGTAAATATAATTTCAAAAGTGACTAATAGTCATTTCTTGCTTTTTAACCAAATATTTGCATTTTGGTCCACAAGAATCACAATTGGCAAAAACTACCCTAAATTTTTTCCATATAAAAAGAAAAATAAACACACATTTACACACAAAAATTCACCACCACCAAAAATCTTTCTCTCTCTCTCTCCCTCTCCTTTCTTTTTCCTTCAACCACCATGAACAAACACCCCTTGATTTTTGATTTCAAGCTTGAATCTCTTAAATCTAATCAAAGACCCATTCCTATCTTTTGATTCTCTACACATTGGTATGAAATTTAGCTACATGCATGAACATTTTTGTAAAACCCATTTCTTGATGAAAATCTTGTGTTTTGATCTTATATAATTGTTGTATGTAGGTGTTATTGTTGTTATATATTATTTTAAGTTATTGCATGTTGAAATTTTTAGTTGGATTTTATTTGATTTGATCATCTAGGATGATATAGTGTCTTAGGATTGATAGTAGTAATATTGGGATGATTATAGTGGTAAAAATGATGTTAAAATATGGTGAAAATTTGATTTTGAATGATTTTTAAAGATATAATTTTGACCAGAATATAAAAGTTAAATTTTAGAAAATATGAGTTTGAGTATGGTATGAACTAACTAGATATTGTTTTAGGGGATGTTTTAAGCTTCGATTTGGTATAAGGTAGAGCTTCTAGCTCCAAACGAGCAAAAAGTTATGTTGGTTTGATTATTCGTGTACCGGGAGACGAGTATCGTCACAATATAAAATTGCTGTCGATATTTGGATCGAATCTCGGGGACTATAAAAAGGATTTTGAAATGAGTCATGGACTGATGTTAAATGATAAACATAAGGATGTTGAGTCTATTTTCAAAGACGAGTTTTGGTTTTGTAAACGGAGTTAAATAAATAAGTTAAAAAGACTATATGAGTTGTTGACGTAAAACTGTCCGGTTTTTTAGTTCGAAGATGAGTCGGGCAGGGAACTTTAAAAGTAAAATATTTTAACCAACTTTTGGGAGGTCTTTCTATATATAGTAAGTGAAGTTTCTGATTAGTATCGTAAGCTATTGACGTGTTTAAGTAAGGAAAACAGTTTGGACGATTAATATATATATATATATATATCGACAGTTTTTGAAAGAATAAAAATATAAAAGTGTACGTAAGAAGGATGTATTAGATTGAGTATGGTGTGAGTTTGATTTTGGCTTTGAAATATTTATTTCATTTTATTAAGTATGAAATATTACTTGGATGTATTATTAAAGCCACGCGTTTTATTTTGATAGATTGTGAATTTCGTGTTCGCCGGGTATCATCGATCGTTGAAAGTCGTCATACTACTGTTAATACTTCAGGTGAGTCTATAGCCTCGCTTTCTACTTGTTTTAATGATTTTAAAACCCGCGAGGGGCATACATGCTATTTGAAGAAAAATGAACACATGTCATGAGTAATTGTTCGACCCGAATGTTGCCTTTGTTGCCTTTGTTGATTTAAATTGTATAAGTACCTAAATTGCAAAAGTCCCTAAATTCATGAGCCGTTAACTATCTTCTGACTTGATGTTGTGAGTTGGGAATAGCCGCTTATTCTAATAATAGTACTATTGGGTTGACAACCCTATCTGAGACCAGGGCATGACGTTGAGTAACCTCTGGGAAGGATAATTTTACGAGAATGAGAATTTGTATTCTTGCAATTGATACCCTAGTAGGGGCACTGGAATTCTTATAGTCATGCTGGCATTTGGCGTGGGTGACTAAGTTAAGGGGTCGGTGTCATGAGCTTAAAACAATTCATTAGCTATTGCTATAAGATGGAATGCCTGATTAATAGATTGTATGGCCACAATGCTATTAAACAATTGTGAATGATTTTTACGATGTGTTCAAATATGTTTTATTAAACCTATAGACTTGATCAACCTTTGTGTTAATGAATTTAGCATGTATTTTAGGTATTGAAGTTGATGAGTTGCGGAGCTTGCTGGAGAAGGATTGCAGAATTGCTTTTGTAATAATTTGGTCTAAAACACATTTCTTTCCCGTTTGTCATAAACATATAGTATATGGTCAAGTATTTTGGTTAAAGGTTGTCGATTTGTTAAGATCCTAGGGGAACCTGTACGCTACTCTGATATATTTTCAAACTGATTTTACTTGGGATTGAAGGTTTTAGAAATTGATTTAAATTATTTCCTTATTTATTCCTAAATATACTGTTTTAAGGTCGTATAAAGAGGTTGTGAAATGAAGTTTATGAATAACACCCAATTGTGTATTTCCGTTGCGCAATGTAAATTGAGGGTGTTATACCGACCCATTGGCGTCCCCTAGCCATGTCTTTTGTTTTGAGTGAACTGAACATAGGCGTTCACTCTTGCGCATATAAAAGTTTTCATAAAACTGCAACATGCATTCATGTACTAGTTTTCCTGCATAAAAATTTTCTTATGATTTATTGGTATAAATTTTTTTTCATGTATATATTTTATGCTTTGATCAGTTTAATCATGTATTTTTATGTTATACTGTCAGATGGTTCTCACACGCGAGCAGGAACAACTCAATGCAGCAGTCCAAGCTGCGATGCAAGCTTTGCTTCCTCAGCTGAGGAACGAAATGAGAGCTGAGGTGCAGGCTGCCAACAATCAGCAACAACACCCAGTACCTTCTCCTCCTCCTCCAGCAACATTGGTCACATGGCTGGAGAGATTCAACAAGCAACACCCTCGATCCTTCGAGAAAACAAATAGCCCCAGTGAAGCTGAAAGCTGGTTAGCTCATATTGAGAAGATATTCGATGCAATGGGCTGTGACCCCGTCTTCAAGTCGAGGTTGTCCTGTTACAAGTTCGAAGGTGATGTGCTAGGATGGTGGAAGGCACTCAAGCAGTCTGAGGGAGGTGATGATTGGGTGGCTGGTTTGACTTGGGCTCAGTTCAGGGAGTTAGTGATGGGACAGTTCTTCCCCAAGGATGAGCAAGACAAGCTGAAGAGGGAGTACCACGGAATCAGGCAGAGAGCTGGGGAGAACATCAACGAGTTCATGCAGCGCTTTCTTCGTTTGGCTGGTTTTCTTGGCGTAGCAGCAGGTACTGCCGAAGAGCAAGCATACCACTTCCGGCGGGCTCTTCGTACATCGGTCGCCAAAAACTTGGTGTGTGCTACGTTCAAAACGGTGGCACAAGTTACCGATGCAGCACGTAAGCTGGAGATGCTGCAAGAAAGAGAAGAGTTCAGGGAAGCAGAGAAACCCGAGAAGAGGTAAACATTCGTCATTCAGCCGTGACCATTCTGAATTCTTTCAGTATTATCCAATATTTATCTCTCTTTAAACTGCATCTTTCAGGCAGAAGACTGGGGACCGGTCTCAGCCGGCTACCCAGCAACAGCCTACTCAGCCCAAGGGAAACGGTCAGACTCACGATCGTTCTGCTACGGATAGGCGTGGCGGTATTGATAATTACCGTAACAACGCTGGAAACTCCAACAGCAGCAGGTCCTTACACTTACTCATTTTCTTATGTTACATGCAATATTTCATAATTCTGACACATTAGCAATCTTCTACCAGGAATCACGGTAACGGGAGGGACCAGAACCAAAGAGGTTCACAGCCTAACCGTCCAGCTATTACTGGTATTACATCTTACGATTTTCCGCATTGTCCTTTTGTACCTATAAACCATGTCTCATGTATACTATTCTTAACAGGCTCCGAGCCAACAAGGGCACCTGCTGGAGGGTATACTCATCCTCTTTGCACTACCTGCAACAGTAGGCACCCAGGTCCATGTCGTCGCGACAGCGACGCATGCTACAAGTGTGGCCTTACTGGTCATCGCATGAAGGACTGCAACAAGGGCGAGATGGAGGGCACATCTGGACATGCTGATTCCAAGTCGCCTCCTACAAGTGGACGCGTTTACACGACTTCTCGCGATCAGGCCAACAAGTCTACAAGTACCATCACTGGAATCTTGTATATGTATGGTCAAGCTGCATGTGTTTTATTTGACACGGGTGCTACTCATTCGGTCATTTCGACTGCTTATGCTAAGAACGTTAGGATATCCTTTATGCCATTAGAGAATGTACTAAACATTTTCACGCCTTTAAGAGACTCTGTACGCATAACCCATGTGTACAAGAGCCTTCCCCTAGAGTTTGACGACAAGATTCGTCATGTTGACGCATTTCCGCTGGACATGAGTGATTTTGACATGATATTTGGCATGGACTGGCTATCCAAATATCACGCCACCATAGACTGTCATACATATCGGGTCATCTTCGGTGATGCAAATGCACCAGAGTACATTCACAACGGGTTCGTACCCGGAAGGTCTGTACAAATCATATCAACCCTGCAAGCACGTGCTTTACTTTCACATGGTTGCGAGGGCTATCTAGCTACTATTCATGACATGGATGTTGAATCTCCATCAATTTAGAATCAGCCAATAGTGTCAGAATTTCTAGACGTATTTCCAGAAGAACTTCCGGGCATACCACCTGCGCGTGAAGTAGAGTTTAACATCGAGCTCATCACAGAAGCTGAGCCGATTTCCAAGGCTCCTTATCGCATGGCTCCCATAGAGCTGAAGGATTTGAAGGACCAATTGCAAGAACTTCTGGAACGAGGTTTCATTCGACCGAGCGCATCTCCATGGGGCACACCTGTCTTATTCGTGAAGAAGAAAGACGACAGTATGCGTCTTGCATAGATTACCGCGAGCTCAACAAGATCACCATCAGGAAAAGGTATCCTTTACCACGCATTGAAGACTTGTTTGACCAACTCCAAGGGGCCAAACATTTCTCCAAAATTGATCTGAGGTCGGGCTATCATCAGCTACGGGTTAAAGAGCAGGACATCGCCAAGACTGCTTTCCGTACACTCTATGGGCACTACAAATTTGTAGTCATGTCATTTGGCCTTACCAATGCTCCATCTGTGTTCATGGATTTGATGAATAGAATCTTCCATGAATTTCTGGACAAGTTCGTCATTTTCTTCATTGACGACATCCTGATATTCTCTAAGTCCAAGGAGGAACACGAAGACCATCTTCGTACAGTACTACAGATTCTTCGCCAGAAGTAGTTGTATGCTAAATTCTCCAAGTGTGATTTCTGGTTAGACAAGGTGGCGTTCTTAGGTCACATTGTATCAACAGAAGGAATCACCATGGATCCAGCAAACGTTGAGGCTATTACTAAGTTGCCAAGACCGACATCAGCGACTAAAGTTCGCAGTTTCCTAGGCTTAGCTGGTTACTACCATAGGATCGTATAGAACTTTTCCCGTTTAGCACTAGCATTGACCAAACTGATGCGGAAAGGGGAGAAATTCGTTTGGACTGCAGAAAGAGAGAAGAGCTTTGAAGACTGATAGGTGTGTAAACACCCATCCTTTTTACCACTTAATTGCAATAATAACCGAGCCAAAACGTGTATTTTATGTCATTTATGTCGGAATTATGCGTGGTTTGTGTTTTTGTCATAATTTAGGACGAAAAGGTGAAAAGTGGAGAAAACACGGGCATTCACGGGCTTTTATCGAAGAAAAAGACGAAAGACGAAGTCAAGAAATCAAGAGTGCAAAAAGAACGGAAGTCCAAGACCAATTCTGAAGATTTATCGAAGAAAAAGTCAAAAGACGGAAGTTTACTAAAAGCCGAAGAACTCAAGTCTAATTTATTGAAGAATTACAAGACGAGTTTGAAGAAATCCCGAGACAGAGTCATTAAAGTCAAAAGATTAAGAAGATTAAGGACTTAATGATGCAATTAGAGAAAGAATAAATAGGGAGGAAGCTTCCACTAAGCACCTCCCTAATCCACTATAAATTGATCCATTTTCCTTCATTTGTAGTTGTTGGCTAGTTTGACAAACTATGCTCTTCCACCTTTCATTTTTGCATTTTACTTAATTGTCATTTAATTACTTGTCTTGCACCTTAATTTCTTGCCTTTTAATTCAAGTAAGTCTTTTAATTTTTGAATCTTTTCTTTTAATCAAGTTCTTATTTTTAATCTCTCATTCTACCTTTCTTGTTTTGTTTAATCTTTATGTTTAAAAGCGTATTGTTATGTGAATTTGATTAAGGGTTATGTTTTTATGCTTTTGATTGTTTTGGATTATTGATTTTTATAGCTTATTTGTGTTTATCTTTAAGTTGCTTAAGTTTTTATAAAAGTTATTTTTATTTAAAAGTTGTTTTCGTATTTCTTTTTCATTTAAATGTTTTCAAAAGTCTTTAAATTTCAGCTTATTAGTTTTTCTTATGCGTGTTTTGATTAGGTTTTTAGTTGTGTGCATTATTTGAGTAATAGCTTATTTGTTTTGCTTATTTTTCCCCTTTTTCTACTGTATTCCGATCGCCCTAATCGGAAAAGGGTTTTACATTCCGATCAGTAGATCGGAAAAGGGCTTTCTGATTCCGACCTTATTCCGATTTGGGATTCCGATGAAGGAAATAGTTAGACATTCCGATGAAGGTAATAGTTTGACATTCCGATGGAGTTATGTTGTTATTCCGATAACTAATTCCGACCCACATTCCGATTGGATTACTTTGTCACTTTCCGACCACTTTCCGATAGGGGTACATTCCGATCGGATTCCGATTGGATTCCGATCAGGTGTATTCCGATTGGTTGTTTTTAATATTTTGTTTTTGTTTTATTTTTAAGTTTTCGTTGTTTTAAACTTTCAAATTTTTCACGCTTCCCGAAATGTCTGTTTTTACCAAGTATTTTTCTATTAATTTTTAGTTTAATTTTTAAAGCTTATTTTCCCGTCATTTTACTTTAGTGTTATTTTAATCGCTTTTCTTTATCTTAAATTTCAAATTTATATTTTTTATTACAATGTCAAATTAATTTTTCGTCAAGCTTTAATTACCGTCATTTACTTTAAAGTTTTGCACATTTATTTTACTACAACCAAAAATATTAATTTTTACCAAAAACGACTGAGTCACACTATAAACCGGAAATCCATTCGTTAAGACACCGAGAAAACGAACTCTTTTTAATCTAGCAAAAACCCAATTTCAAATGGCGCCGCTGCCGGCTCTTTTCGTGAAGATTAACGGTTTTTTGTGAGAGACGCGTTGGCTTTTGGGATCTGTTCACTCGTGAACGTTATTTTTCGTGTCAAAAATTTTCAAAAAACCCAAAAACATTTGAAAAATCATAAAAAGCATTTCTTTTTCAAAGTTTTGCACCAAAAATATTCTTCTTGCTTATTTATTTTTCTTTATGGATTCTTATGTCCATTGCGTCGGGTGTGGGAGACGATTATACGGGAACGACTCATGTCAATGGTGTACATGTGAGCAGTGCGGAAATGATATCGACAATACACAATTCGGATTTTGTCCATCGTGCAACTCGACTAATTCGTCCTTTTCTAATCCACCTCCTGTTCCCCCTTGCATATATTGTGAAAGCGATTCTCATTGGCATGTTTCGTGTCCAATTCGATACCCGCCTCATGGCGAGCAAGAACTGGGTTACAATTATGACAACGGTAATAGCTATCTACAAGAAGCACCGGGTTTTTCTCCATACCCATGTTGCCAAAATTGTGGGGGCCCTCACGATACTTATTATTGTCAGCCAATGAATTATTATGAGCCAGATCCGTGTCCTCATTTTTCTTCACCGATGACTTACTATGAGCCACATCCTTGCTATAATTCTGGTTTTCATAACTGTGAGCCCCCACACCCCAACCTCAATCATCAATCCTCTCAGAGAATTCATATTGCCCAACAACTCACTACTCTGAATGAAGAAAGACAAGCCATTCTTTGAAAACTTCATGACGGCTTACTTCAACTGACCGAGGCATTGCAGGAACAAAAGCGACAGCAACAAGAGCGACAGCAACAAGAGCAAGTATCTAATCTTAGTGATTATACCCCTCCTCTTGTGCGTCAATACTATTATGATGATGATGACGACGATGATGTCTACGCTCTCGACCCATCTTCTGAAGTTGCTACTCCTACTCTCGATATTCCTAATGCGTCTAAGGATGATGATTCATTGAGTGAGATTAGTAATTTTGGCCTCGATAAATTCTTTGATGATGAAGTGTGTGACATACCGACTACTATGGAGTCTGAGGACGACGTTGCTCTTACGGAAGAGGTCGATCTTAATGATGACGATTTTTCTCCACGCTATGAGAATTTCAC
This sequence comes from Glebionis coronaria, assembly GCA_025667525.1. Taxonomy (NCBI): domain Eukaryota; kingdom Viridiplantae; phylum Streptophyta; class Magnoliopsida; order Asterales; family Asteraceae; genus Glebionis; species Glebionis coronaria. The sequence continues at coordinate 542,743,544 of CM046876.1, read as the reverse complement.
TTTTGAAATTTCTCAATCTCCACCGGGAGATGCGGGCGATGACGATTTATTCTCTCCGGATTACGAGAAGTTCACCGATGAACTTGCTCTTGAAGATGAGTTGGAAGACGTGATTCTCCGCGACAGATTACGGAAAGTTCATCTTCTTATTGCTCAAATCGAAGAGTTGACTTCTCCTCCTCTCTTCGAGTCTTTGCCTTCATCTATTCCTCTCGTTGAAGATAATAACCCATTGCTGGAAGAAATTGACATTCACTCCATACCTCCAGGTATTGATGACGATGACATGGAGGGGGATATTATTCTTGATAATTTGTTGCAGGAAGGTATTGACCCAAGTCCCCCTCCCGAGCACCTTTCATCCTCCCTTTAGCCACTATTACGGAGGATGAGTGCTTTGACCCAGGAGGTGACATTGATTATGCTATCATTGATAACCTTACTGCTTTGCCGCTTTCTCAGCATCCATTGTCTTTGGGGAATGACAATGTGCTTACTTTACCCACCCCACCTCCCGTGGATCTTGATTTCACATACTTTTCGTATGTTGAAAGGACTTTTCTCACATTTAAGACTTATCCCCCCGCCTCTCCTTTGTTGATGTCAACCGGGAACGAGGACAAGGTCTTTGATCCCGGTATTGCATTCGAGGCTTCCCCATAGACCATTTAATTCGGGAACGAGTCAGGCTCGTGACTCGGTTAATATAAACAAGCGCTCTTTGGGAGGCAACCTGATTATCTATCTTCAGTTGTTTTCACCATAAGTGTAGGGGGAGCCCCGTTGGTGCTTCTTGCTTTCTTTCTTATCATGTGCAGGGATTAGAGCTTCAAAGACACACTCTTGATGACTTTTGACGAACCGTGATTCCTTGTTCCCGTCTTCCCGGTTCTATCCTAAACTCTTTTCGATTCACTATTTTATATTTCTCAATAGTAAAATAGGAATCTCTTTAGTTGTCTTTTCCTTAGCGAGATTTAAGCAAAGTGCACAATGTCCTAAGTGTAGGGGATTTTACTCCCACATGCTTAAACATTGAGGACAATGTTTATATTAAGTGTAGGGGGGACTTCTATCGAAGTTAAGTGGTCTTTTCCTTGTATTTTTCCTCATTTTAACCAGAAAATCAATTTTTCGACATTTTTCAAAATTTTTGATCTATTTTGGCCTATTAGTTTTTCCCTTTGTATAGTTATTTTCTTTCCTTGCTAGAATAAATTTTTAATAAAGTGGTTTTAATTTTTAAACATTGTGAATCTTTTGACTCAACCTAAGTTTACTTATCTAAGTTTAATCTAGCTAGTATCCTTAAAGTGTTTAAGTCAAGTTTTGCTAGGCTCTTATATAGGGATCTTTAAAACACGAAAGTCTTAACTCTCCCGGGTTAAGAACAAGAACTTTTCACAAGTTCCTATAATTGATCCTAGAGAGTTGTTTATCAAGGGAACTTTAAAATGAAATTTCTAAACTTGAAAAAAGTCTAAGAATTTGCAAGATCCTATAGATGACTCGAAAACCCAAAACTTTGATTTAATAGGCTAAGCATCCACGAGTCTCATTCCTTGAGATTTTAAACTGTGGAGAACGAGAGATGATAGAGTCAATTATAAGTTTGGTATTCTTTCGTGAATTTCTGTGAGTTAATTATAAGCCTATTCTCCCATCGCTTGCTAATAAATTTATCTGCAATAAATAAGGTTGTATGATTTGAAAAGTTACTTAGCTTCTAGCCCAAGATCGTTTAAAAGTTGCTCGGTATGGATTAGAGTTCATAGCCAAGGCATAACTTATTTAAGCGGGATGCGAAGATTGGCGAGTCCGAAAAGGTCCTAACAAGGCGTGAGGGCTATATTTTGTTGCTAAAGATCCAAAAGTGATGTGAAGAATCATTTATCGAAAATCAATATGAAGGATCCAGACATACGACAAAAAGCAAGTACTCCCAAAAGATCATGGAGAAGTCTATCCAAAAAGGCCCTAACAAGGTATGAGGATAAATAGATCCAAGTCCTAAAAGGAGGCGGATCGTTGTATATCAAAGTCCAAAATAATGATTGGAGAAAAATGAAGAAGTCGTGGTCCATATATGAAGAATCACTCAAAATTTCAAGTGAAGAAATTCCTATTATGAAGAGAAGACCATTATTTCATGAACGTCTCTCAAGATTTGAAGTATAAAGTCGCTGCCAAATATCGGTCCGAGAAAGGTCTCAAATCGCGATGCGAGTTATGCCAAGATATGAACTTTATGAGGTCCTGAGAAGCAGTTTTAAAAGATTTTGTCCTTTGGCTAACTATTGATTAAATCGTCCCACTTTATTTTCAGCCTAATAAACTATCGAAATAAGTCAACAATGCATCCTCGTGATCATTCAAGACAACAATAAAATATAAGAGATACACCTAGGAATAAGAGAGTCTAAGTGAATAATTGGCCCACATGAGTTCGTGTTAGTTTGCTAACTTATAATAACAATGATCTCGTTTTTAAGCTTGGTTTGGAGAAAGTGAAAACTTGAGGATGATGATCATTCATGACATTTTCAGAACCCTAAGGTATGTTTTTGATTTCTTTCTCACTTTGAATGTTTATAATTTTCTATCTCTTTAATAAAGGCCAACGTGGATTGATTATGATGAAAAATGTGAACGTGCTTTGTAACTAATGCATTGCATGAGGACATTGCAATGGTCAAGTGTAGGGGATTTGATAGGTGTGTAAACACCCATCCTTTTTACCACTTAATTGCAATAATAACCGAGCCAAAACGTGTATTTTATGTCATTTATGTCGGAATTATGCGTGGTTTGTGTTTTTGTTGTAATTTAGGACGAAAAGGTGAAAAGTGGAGAAAACACGGGCATTCACGGGCTTTTATCAAAGAAAAAGACGAAAGACGAAGTCAAGAAATCAAGAGTGCAAAAAGAACGGAAGTCCAAGACCAATTCTGAAGATTTATCGAAGAAAAAGTCAAAAGACGGAAGTTTACTAAAAGCCGAAGAACTCAAGTCTAATTTATTGAAGAATTACAAGACGAGTTTGAAGAAATCCCGAGACAAAGTCATTAAAGTCAAAAGATTAAGAAGATTAAGGACTTAATGATGCAATTAGAGAAAGAAGAAAGAGGGAGGAAGCTTCCACTAAGCACCTCCCTAATCCACTATAAATAGATCCATTTTCCTTCATTTATAGTTGTTGGCTAGTTTGACAAACTATGCTCTTCCACCTTTCATTTTTGCATTTTACTTAATTGTCATTTAATTACTTGTCTTGCACCTTAATTTCTTGCCTTTTAATTCAAGTAAGTCTTTTAATTTTTGAATCTTTTCTTTTAATCAAGTTCTTATTTTTAATCTCTCATTCTACCTTTCTTGTTTTGTTTAATCTTTATGTTTAAAAGCGTATTGTTATGTGAATTTGATTAAGGTTATGTTTTTATGCTTTTGATTGTTTTGGATTATTGATTTTTATAGCTTATTTGTGTTTATATTTAAGTTGCTTAAGTTTTTATAAAATTTATTTTTATTTAAAAGTTGTTTTCGTATTTCTTTTTCATTTAAATGTTTTCAAAAGTCTTTAAATTTCAGCTTATTAGTTTTTCTTATGCGTGTTTTGATTAGGTTTTTAGTTGTGTGCATTATTTGAGTAATAGCTTATTTGTTTTGCTTATTTTGCCCCTTTTTCTACTGTATTCCGATCGCCCTAATCGGAAAAGGGTTTTACATTCCGATCAGTAGATCGGAAAAGGGCTTTCTGATTCCGACCTTATTCCGATTCGGGATTCCGATGAAGGAAATAGTTAGAAATTCCGATGAAGGTAATAGTTTGACATTCCGATGGAGTTATGTTGTTATTCCGATAACTAATTCCGACCCACATTCCGATTGGATTACTTTGTCACTTTCCGACCACTTTCCGATAGGGGTACATTCTGATCGGATTCCGATTGGATTCCGATCAGGTGTATTCCGATTGGTTGTTTTTAATATTTTGTTTTTGTTTTATTTTTAAGTTTTCGTTGTTTTAAACTTTCAAATTTTTCACGCTTCCCGAAATGTCTGGTTTTACCAAGTATTTTTCTATTAATTTTTAGTTTAATTTTTAAAGCTTATTTCCACGTCATTTTACTTTAGTGTTATTTTAATCGCTTTTCTTTATCTTAAATTTCAAGTTTATATTTTTTATTACATTGTCAAATTAATTTTTCGTCAAGCTTTAATTACCGTCATTTACTTTAAAGTTTTGCACATTCATTTTACTACAACCAAAAATATTAATTTTTACCAAAAACGACCGAGTCACACTATAAACCGGAAATCCATTCGTTAAGACACCGAGAAAACGAACTCTTTTTAATCTAGCAAAAACCCAATTTCAAATGGCGCCGTTGCCGGCTCTTTTCGTGAAGATTAACGGCCTTTTGTGAGAGACGCGTTGGCTTTTGGGATCCGTTCACTCGTGAACGTTATTTTTCGTGTCAAAAATTTTCAAAAAACCCAAAAACATTTGAAAAATCATAAAAAGCATTTCTTTTTCAAAGTTTTGCACCAAAAATATTCTTCTTGCTTATCTATTTTTCTTTATGGATTGTCCATTGCGTCGGGTGTGGGAGACGATTATACAGGAACGACTCATGTCAATGGTGTACATGTGAGCAGTGCGGAAATGATATCGACAATACACAATTCGGATTTTGTCCATCGTGCAACTCGACTAATTCGTCCTTTTCTAATCCACCTCCTGTTCCCCCTTGCATATATTGTGGAAGCGATTATCATTGGCATGTTTCGTGTCCAATTCGATACCCGCCTCATGGCGAGCAAGAACTGGGTTACAATTATGACAACGGTAATAGCTATCTACAAGAAGCACCGGGTTTTTCTCCATACCCATGTTGCCAAAATTGTGGGGGCCCTCACAATACTTATTATTGTCAGCCAATAAATTGTTATGAGCCAGATCCGTGTCCTCATTTTTCTTCACCGATGACTTACTATGAGCCACATCCTTGCTATAATTCTGGTTTTCATAACTATGAGCCCCCACACCCCAACCTCGTTCATCAATCCTCTCAGAGAATTCATATTGCCCAACAACTCACTACTCTGAATGAAGAAAGACAAGCCATTCTTTGAAAACTTCATGACAGCTTACTTCAACTGACCGAGGCATTGTAGGAACAAAAGCGACAGCAACAAGAGCGACAGCAACAAGAGCAAGTATCTAATCTTAGTGATTATACCCCTCCTCTTGTGCGTCAATACTATTATGATGATGATGACGACGATGATGTCTACGCTCTCGACCCATCTTCTGAAGTTGCTACTCCTACTCTCGATATTCCTAATGCGTCTAAGGATGATGATTCATTGAGTGAGATTAGTGATTTTGGCCTCGATAAATTCTTTGATGATGAAGTGTGTGACATACCGACTACTATGGAGTCTGAGGACGACGTTGCTCTTACGGAAGAGGTCGATCCTAATGATGACGATTTTTCTCCACGCTATGAGAATTTCACTTTTGAAATTTCTCAATCTCCATCGGGAGATGCGGGCGATGACGATTTATTCTCTCCGGATTACGAGAAGTTCACCGATGAACTTGCTCTTGAAGATGAGGTGGAAGACGTGATTCTCCGCGATAGATTACGGAAAGTTCATCTTCTTATTGCTCAAATTGAAGAGTTGACTTCTCCTCCTCTCTCCGAGTCTTTGCCTCCATCTATTCCTCCCGTTGAAGATAATGACCCATTGCTGGAAGAAATCGACATTCACTCCATACCTCCAGGTATTAATGACGATGACATGGAGGGGGATATTATTCTTGATAATTTGCTGCAGGAAGGTATTGACCCAAGTCCCCCTCCCGAGCACCTTTCATCCTCCCCTTTAGCCACTATTACGGAGGATGAGTGCTTTGACCCGGGAGGTGACATTGATTATGCTATCATTGATAACCTTACGGCTTTGCCGCTTTCTCAGCATCCATTGTCTTTGGGGGATGACAATGTGCTTACTTTACCCACCCCACCTCCCGTGGATCTTGATTTCACATACTTTTCGTATGTTGAAAGGACTTTTCTTACATTTAAGACTTATCCCCCCGCCTCTCCTTTGTTGATGTCAGCCGGGAACGAGGACAAGGTCTTTGATCCCGGTATTGCATTCGAGGCTTCCCCATGGACCATTTAATTCGGGAACGAGTCAGGCTCGTGACTCGGTTAATATAAACAAGCGCTCTTCGGGAGGCAACCCGATTATCTATCTTCACTTGTTTTCACCATAAGTGTAGGGGGAGCCCCGTTGGTGTTTCTTGCTTTCTTTCTTATCATGTGCAGGGATTAGAGCTTCAAAGACACACTCTTGATGACTTTTGACGAACCGTGATTCCGTGTTCCCGTCTTCCCGGTTCTATCCTAAACTCTTTTCGATTCACTATTTTATATTTCTCAATAGTAAAATAGGAATCTCTTTAGTTGTCTTTTCCTTAGCGAGATTTAAGCAAAGTGCACAATATCCTAAGTGTAGGGGAGTTTACTCCCACATGCTTTAACATTGAGGACAATGTTTATATTAAGTGTAGGGGGAATTCTATCGAAGTTAAGTGGTCTTTTCCTTGTATTTGTCCTCATTTTAACCGGAAAATCAATTTTTCGACATTTTTCAAAATTTTTGATCTATTTTGGCCTATTAGTTTTTCCCTTTGTATAGTTATTTTCTTTCCTTGCTAGAATAAATTTTTAATAAAGTGGTTTTAATTTTTAAACGTTGTGAATCTTTTGACTCAACACGAGTTTACTTATCTAAGTTTACTCTAGCTAGTATCCTTAACGTGTTTAAGTCAAGTATTGCTAGGCTTTTATATAGGGAGCTTTAAAACGCGAAAGTCTTAACTCTCCCGGGTTAAGAACAAGAACTTTTCGCAAGTTCCTATAATTGATCCTAGAGAGTTGTTTATCAAGGGAACTTTAAAATGCAATTTCTAAACTTGAAAAAAGTCTAAGAATTTGCAAGATCCTATAGATGACTCGAAAACCCAAAACTTTGATTTAATAGGCTAAGCATCCACAAGTCTCATTCCTTGAGATTTTAAACTGTGGAGAACGAGAGATGATAGAGTCAATTATAAGTTTGGTATTCTTTCGTGAATTTCTGTGAGTTAATTATAAGCCTATTCTCCCATCGCTTGCTAATAAATTTATCTGCAATAAATAAGGTTGTACGATTTGAAAAGTTACTTAGCTTCTAGCCCAAGATCGTTTAAAAGTTGCTCGGTATAGATTAGAGTTCATAGCCAAGGCATAACTTATTGAAGCGGGATGTGAAGATTGGCGAGTCCGAAAAGGTCCTAACAAGGCGTGAGGGCTATATTTTGTTGCTAAAGATCCAAAAGTGATGTGAAGAATCATTTATCAAAAATCAATATGAAGGATCGAGACATACGACGAAAAGCAAGTACTCCCAAAATATCATGGAGAAGTCTATCCAAAAAGGCCCTAACAAGGTATGAGGATAAATAGATCTAAGTCCTAAAAGGAGGCGGATCGTTGTATATCAAAGTCCAAAATAATGATTGGAGAAAAATGAAGAAGTCGTGGTCCATATATGAAGAATCACTCAAAATTTCAAGTGAAGAAATTCCTATTATGAAGAGAAGACCATTATTTCATGAACGTCTCTCAAGATTTGAAGTATAAAGTCGCTGCCAAATATCGGTCCGAGAAAGGTCTCAAATCGCGAAGCGAGTTATGCCAAGATATGAACTTTATGAGGTCCCGAGAAGCAGTTTTAAAAGATTTTGTCCTTTGGCTAACTATTGATTAAATCGTCCCACTTTATTTTCAGACTAATAAACTATCGAAATAAGTCAACAATGCATCCTCGTGATCATTCAAGACAACAATAAAATATAAGAGATACACCTAGGAATAAGGGAGTCTAAGTGAATAATTGGCCCACATGAGTTCGTGTTAGTTTGCTAACTTATAATAACAATGATCTCGTTTTTAATCTTGGTTTGGAGAAGGTGAAAACTTGAGGATGATGATCATTCATGACATTTTCAGAACCCTAAGGTATGTTTTTGATTTCTTTCTCACTTTGAATGTTTATAATTTTCTATCTCTTTAATAAAAGCCAACGTGGATTGATTATGATGAAAAATGTAAACGTGCTTTGTAACTAATGCATTGCATGAGGAGATTGCAATGGTCAAGTGTAGGGGATTTGATAGGTGTGTAAACACCCGTCCTTTTTACCACTTAATTGCAATAATAACCGAGCCAAAACGTGTATTTTATGTCATTTATGTCGGAATTATGCGTGGACGAATTATTCTTTTTAGGGGGGAAGAGTTGTAAAACCCGCATGGTTTAACCATGAATAGTACCCTTAGTATCGATACCAATTGTAGGATCGATGTTTTCTAAGGATTAGGCATTGTTGAATTACCTATTGAGATGGATGGAAAAATGGAGAACTTAGAGAGAGAAAGAAGAGAGAGAAAGGAGAGGATGAAGAAGAAAAGATGAAATGTGATTATGTGAAATGGAAGTGATCAACAACCCCTCCTAACATGCTAGGAGGGGGGTTAAATAGCCCACCCTACATGTGGGCTATATGGGCTATATTGGATCACGAGGCCAATATCATTGGAGTGACTGATCCTTTCTAAATACGTAAAAATATATTTCCAACAATCTCCCCCTAAGGGAGGTCACTCCAAGTTACAATGTCCTAAATAGTCTATAGCTCGTGATCTATGCTAATAATGATGTGCCCGAGACTTTCTTTGGAAAAACGTATTTCCAACAATCTCCCCCTAAGGGAGGTCACACCATTTTACAAAATCTTAAACCTAGCATACTATGCTTGAGTCTTCGATCTTGTTCTTGTGAATATGCTTGATGTGATATTTGACTTTAGTCTTGAGCATGTTTCCTTGCCTTGACCTTGTGCATTCATCACTTGTGAAATTTGCCTCCTTGTGACTTCATGTTCCACATACTTATACCTTCGTAATTCTTGAAAGCTTTAGAGTTTGATACAGCGGAAGACTTGACTTTTAGACTTTCTAGAATTTGATGAAGTATTAAGTGCATATAGTATTAGCATGTGGTGACGACTTCTTTTGGATTGTACACCGCAATGCCACCTTCTTGTTACGCTGCATAAGACAGTTAGCAACAAAACATATACACGGATGAAATGGCTTTGAACATTTCATTCTAAATCGGTAGCATTTTACCTCCGGTCGGTGAAGACCGTTGGACGATATTAACTATCGTACTTGTGGCAGGTAGTTTCAATTAAGAACCTCCTTGACAAGGTTTCGCGGGTAAACCCGTTCTCTTTATTCGACCGTCCAAAGCTGACTGCGAACATAAAGAGTGAATCATTTGGATAATAATATCCGCATGATTTGAAGCCGTCAATTCATGTTCCTGGAACAAGTGAAGTTCAATTAAGAACCGCACCATCGTTGCTTTCCAGTTGTCACGAGCTTGATTCGTATAGAATCTTGCAAGTTACCTACCAAGTGCTGTTTGAGGTTAACACTAGAAGGATTTCCACTCATCACTGTGAACACTAAGGTATCACTCTGAGTGTTCTGGCAAGATCACTAAGATATTGCGTAGAGGCCTGGAACGTGTTTAAATTCATTTAAGAATTAAACCACTGTTGCTTTCCAGTTATCACAAGTTTGATTCATAAAGAATCGCACATGTCACCTACCATGAGCTTTTTGATATTCGCTCAAGAAGGATTTCCATCTTCATTGTAAATACTTTCGTATTACTCGGATGTTCAGGCAAGATCATGAAGATTTTGCGTAGGACTCTTAAGATCTTTCTTACTTTTTCACAGTGTGTGAAGAAGCAAGGAAATATGAAAGTGTGTCCTAATGAGATATTTGATGATCTCAAATGGCTCTAGACTCGATCGTGCATTTTGGATTTTAGTGATCGGAGGCTAGACAGGAGTGCCACCATTTCAATACCAATTTATTCGGAGTGAATAAATCAATAGATAATGTGTTGTCTCCGTGTGATTAAAACAAATATCTTTTGAGAGATATCTGAGTTAGCTGGGATGGGTTGTGCATTGCATCACTGGGTCCATGATGTCTATCTTCAATATCAAGAATCATTAAAAATGATCTCAATTGCATATGTATTGACCCGGTTTCTGCCTAAGTTGTAAGGAGGGCTTCTTTCTTTACACCCTTTATCTTTACAATTCTTTTTCATTCTTCAACCCCTTCAATGCTTACCAATACGTCATCACTAACACCTTGTTGTGATTGTTCCAGTGCTAACTTAAGTACTTGGTCGGCATTCAGCTACGTTCACAATCTTTCTCCATCTTTCCTAAGGACTACTATTTCTAGCTATGGAATGTCCTTGGGAAGATTCCTCCGGTTCTAGAGGAATCATTGGACTTTAACCTATCCTACCATCCTTATGTCACCACAATCTTCACCGTCGTGAATAGAGATGTTTTGGGTAAGTGTATGTCACCATGAAATCAATTTTGAAGTGCAAATCCATTTTGCTCCCCCTTAACATATGCAACGATATCCGAAAACATTTCGCACATGTCGGGATGAGCTAGCACGTTAAGATAAACCATTTGTGATTAATCATTTCTCATATTAAATCATATTTTCTCCCCCATATTAAAAATATTAACCCAATCGATGTTTTTAATATCAATTGATTTAATAGCATTTTAAGTAAAATTTGGGAAGAAAAATGAAAACCCAATTATCTTCATGAATTATACAAGCTCCCCCTCAAATTAATGAGGGTGTACTTGAAACGTAAATTAAATACCTTTTAAACACAAGTGTAAGGTATTTATCACGTGCAAATATCATATATGAAAATGTATTCACAAGATTAGCAATTTTACGAGGTTAGACCTGAATGATGAAGAACATCATATGAAAGATTCACATAGTTCTTGTTCACGAATGTTGGTCACCTCGTCACGTCTGAAGTTATCTCTTGACTCCATGTGTATGATTGATATCTTTGTCTTGACACCAATATGTGCACTTGGCATTCCTGGCATCAAGGATTCTGAATGCTGGACAATTGCTCCCCCTCAATTGTTGACCCGTGTTCTATTGAAAGAGTTGTAGTCGCCGTTTGAGTAGTCGCATCGTCTAGTATGTAGATATCAATTGTAAATTACTACGGTTGGTCGAAATGATAACTTCAAAAAAACAAGATTTCTCTTGTTTTAACAAATAAATGCACTGACACGTACATATAATCGTGTTAGATTGTGTTCTTACGTAAACACAATCCCTTACATGGTTATAAAGTAAACCATGCCCGAGAAATTTAATTCCCGTTGTTGAGTCAAAGCTTTCCGGTGAAATACTTGACTTGAGTATGAAAAGCGGGTTACTATCTGAAATAATAGCAAACCATTTTGAGAATATTTTAAAACATTTGAACTTCTGCTCGAACTTTATTTACAACCCCGTGTCATTATTGAATGACATTTCTAGTATCGTAAATATTATCGATTCCAGAAGACATGCTCTTTTTATCAAAACAGTTTTTGAACACACAATTTTGAAAGATTTAGAAAACCTTTTTGAGAAATTCTCGAAAAATTGTGTTCAATGTTTTGAAAACCAATTACTTGAGCTTAAGATGTTGAATATCTTACGAAACGAGCTCAAGTCCGAGAAGTTGTAAACTTCCCGTTGTTAAGGATAAGTTTATCATTGGCGATAAATTTTCCTTTTAACTGAAGAACGAGTCCTAAGCTGACATTTACTTAGAAATCGTTTTCATGAGCTTGAAAACTTTGACTGTTTTAACGGAAAGCTCATGACCGAGAAAGGTTAATTTCTCGTTATGAGGAAAAGTTCTCTTATTTAAAATATACACTTTCCTTTCTGAGCTTAAAACTTCGAATGTTTTAATACAAGCTCATGACCGAGAAAGGTGAATTTCTCGTTAAGAGGATAAGTTATCATAAAAGATAATCTTTCCTTTATTTTAAGTTCGAGTTACAGTCTGGCATTTAACTGTAAGTCATTGTGCATGAGCTTAAAAACTTCGAATGTTTTTATTATTAGCTCATGCCTGAGAATTAATTAATTTCTCGTTGTAAGGATTAGTTATCATCGGCGATAACCTTTCCTTTATTTGAAGAACGGGTCAATGTCTGACATTTAACAATGAACCATAGTGCATGAGCTTAAAAACTTGGAATGTTTTTGATATAAGCTCATGCCCGAGAAAAATTAATTTCTCATTATAAGGATAAGTTTATCATCGGCGGTAAACTTTCCTTTCTTTGAAGATCGAGTTATAGTCTGTAATGTGACTATAAGTCCTTTACACGAGCTTAAAACCCTTGAATAGTTTTAAATGTAAGCTCGTGTCCGAGAAAATTTAATTTCTCGTTTTGAGGATAAGTCATCATCGGGATGAACTTTCCTGTCTTTTGAGAGCGAGTTACAGTCTGTTATGTGACTGTAAGTCCTTTACACGAGCTTAAAACCCTTGAATAGTTTTAAATGTAAGCTCGTGTCCGAGAAAATTTAATTTCTCGTTTTGAGGATAAGTCATCATCGGGATGAACTTTCCTGTCTTTTGAGAGCGAGTTACAGTCTGTTATGTGATTGTAAGTCCTTTGTACACTGTAAGCTTAACTGGAAATCCCCTGAGACACTTGTTTCTTAGATATCAGCTTCTTTAGCAACCAAACTCTGAGAGTGTCCTTAATTGAGTGGTATATAATGATTGTAACACTTCGTTCTTTTGGAACATCCTCTTTGGTACCTGCATTCTCATTTGGAATTTGCATGCTTTGATATGGGTTAGCGATATCTATCTTAGAAGCAAGTGGGGGTGCACAGTTTTCTTTTCTTGTGCTAGAGGTTACCTGAGGAGATGATTTACTTGTCTTAGCTGGTAAACGTTTCCTTTTATAGAAAACCTTAAGTTCAGGCTTAAGTGATGTATCCTCCTTTTCAATTTCCTCCCTAGTAGTCTTAGTAGAATCAGAGACTATCCTAGTTAAAGGGCACTCGTTTCCTACAATAGTGAAAGTTCTACCAGTGGGGCGCCACATTTTACCAACAGGTTTGATTTTAGCCACCCACTGGGATTTAAGTCTAGCATGGGAGTTCACCTCATTAAGTAGTTTCTTGATACAAGAATCATGATTAGCCGTAAAGATACATTTTCTACATGTTTTACAAGTAGCATATTTAATGTCTGAGTAAGATCTAGAATTCCTGGACGATTGATTGATGCTCCTAGGATTTGACATGCTATGGTTAGCAGTGTTGGGTAAACTAGAAGGCATCTGACTAGGTTTGAAATTCCTATCTCTTACTTGTGTCTTTTGCTTAGCTTCCCTTAGACCAAATGTATGGCGAACGTCATTTGAACTAGTTCGAGACGTATTCTTTGGACTATGTCTAGGGAAATTAGAGGCAATCATGTGATTAGGTCTTGCAAAAGCTGTTTTAGTCACATTGGGCCTAGATGGTGGAGTGACTGGTCTAGGAAGATGAACCAAATCAACTTGGGAGGCAAACCGCGGTCTCGAGGATTGTGGTCGCTCAGATCTAAATGCAGTCGGTTGTCTAACGAACTGATTTGTAGGCGGTTTCCCCAAGATTGATGGTTGTTCAAGCTTAGTGTCCACACTAGTTCCTTTGGTTTTCCTCAATTCGTTTTTCAACGCAGCTATAGCAAAGACCTTTTCCTGTACTTGAGCTTTTAAAGTCTCATTCTCTTTGAGCAATTCATCTTGAGATGCCAACTTAGATTCAAGCAACTTAATTTGTTTCAAAAGATTATCCTTTTCAGTTTTAGAATCTAGAGTAGTTTGATCCAATTTTCGTTCAAGAACAACGTTTGACTTTTCAAGTTTTTCAAAATATGTTTCAAATTTCTCTGTTTTCTTCGAAAATTCAATTTTGGCATCCTCAAGCTCTTTTGATTGCTGAGCTAAAATCAGTTCAAGCTCTTTAATCCTAGAAGCAGAATTGGTTTCGTAGCAGTCATAAAGCACATATCATGATCTTTAGCATTCTGATCATTTTCTCCCTCAGTATGATTCACATCGGATGAATCAGAAGTGAAATCACCCTTTTTCATCCCATGTTGGTCATAGGTGGGTTATGAGTTCTCAACATGTTGTAGATCATTGTGAGATTCAGTATTCAATTGTACCTCAACGATTGGCTCTTCGTCATGTATGCTTGAGTCACGTTGGCGTGATGCAATGACGCTGCTATCATCGTTAACCAAGGCGGTCTCCATTGAGTCATCCGTAAGACCATTTTTCTGCTGTGTCATCTGCATCGTAGATTCTTGTATACCATTAGGATGCTCTGGTTGAGGTTGTGAATTTGCATAAATCGAAAGTGAAATAGATTTCATGAACTCGAGCAATCTATCCCTAAAGTCTTTAACGTCGATTTGTGTGTCTTCAAGGAATGACTGGCAGATCATTGAAGCTTCAACCTTGGCAGGATCAAATTGAAAGAACCTCGAAAAATGTCGCACTAGAACTTGAAGTAAATGTGAGGATTCAATTTGATTAATGTCTTCTTTGTTGATTTGCTCTCGTAGTTGGTTTAATTTGAGGAGCATTTGGTGGACGAAGGTGGTACGATCTTGACCGAAGAGTGTCACAAATCCGCTTCCTTCTTTAAGTAGAGAAATGTTCGACAGATGGGACCGAAGTGGTAGAAATAAAGTCATTCTACTTTCTCTAGCTTTAACTTTTATTTGATGTGAATCTCCCTCTTTAGATGGCAAATTCAACGACTCCATTGAATGTCGATGAAGGAAAAAGAATTGTGGTCGTGGTTGATTTCAGGATATTACAGTTCGCGAAGAAACGTCGAAAGATCCGTAAAAAAACTTTTACAAAACCACGATTGATGAGATCACACTTTTCTCAACGATGAAATATCTCGTTTGGGATGATATTGCTCGACTCAATAAATTCTTTATCGGCTCAACCGTTGATGAAATAAACCAGAGTCCAATTCAACTGCGGCTCACTCCATAAAAAGAAAGCTCGTCGGTCCGTTAAATAATTTACCACTTTGGTTCTTTCTAAATAACCGCCTCAAAACGATGTACCAAAAACTAATATATAAAATTAACTTAATTAAAAAAAATCAACTTTAAAATCTTAAAAAAATAACTTAACTAAAAATCGAAAAAAATCTGATATTTTGAAAGAAAACGTTTAGCTCTCCATGCGACAACTAGTTATCGTAGCAAAAGTTAGAATTAAAGGCAAGTTTGTTTACTTCTGCTATACCATTTTCAACAAAGTTAACTAAGCGTTTACAATGGGAAAATAGTCAAGGACCTTTTGGACACAAATAGCATGTGTGATAATGTATTTTGTATGATGCATTAAACATGAACCAATCCGGGAAATGTGGTAGTTTGGAAATTAGAACCTAGAAGTAAATTACAAAGCCTAATTCGACCACTCTCAATTTTCACCACAATCAAAGCTTGTCCATATGTTTGCTTTGATATAAGTGTTGAAAGAAAAAACGTGTCCCAAAATTGTACACGTGTAACTGTAACCTCCGTCTCACAAACCTAATCTCACAAATATATCCCTATATCTCTTTCATAGTTTAGTTCGCCCCATATTTTTCTCTCCCAAAAAAAAATATGCTCTCAAAAAAAACTTTCAAACTAGATCTATCACAACAGAATTACACCTCAAATCCTCAGTTTTCTAATCTTATAAATAACTCCCTAATCTGCTTATGCCTCTTGTTATCTCCGCCCCCTTTAAATCGATCGATGCTCCCTGATTATATAAAACAAATCATCATCATCATCTATCAATCCCAATCTCTCACTAAATCACTAAGTCACACAGGCACCAATCTACAAATCACTCATTTTTTGTTAACCAAAGCAAAGCCCATCAAATGAATCACTTTACGAATCGTGTGTCCAATCATCAGACGTGAAGAAGATCTTCAAGATCCTTAAAGTGGGTCTCGGGTAGGTTTTTGAGTTTCGTTTTATTTTTTGGTTTTAGATCGATGATCGTTGGGAGATCTTGAGTGTTATGTATTTTGTGGTTTTGGATCAAATAAAAAAATGTGATTGGATCTTGTGTTTGTGGTCTGAGAGTGATGTTGGTTGTATTGATGAGTGAGTTTATGTTCGAGAATGTTCGAGGGTGTGGGGAGTTGAGTCGAGGGTGATTTATGGGTTCGAAACTGTTGGTTGAGAGTTGATTGTCGTGTTCTTGTTGGTCGAGAGGTGAGAGTTCGAGAGGTGTTGTGAAGATGTGTGAGGGTCAGGGTGAGGGAGTCGAGGGTGGTAGGTGAGGAGACGAGGGTTGAGACGAGTGTGTAGGTCGAGAGTTGATGTTGGTCCGAGTCGGTTTTTGAGATTTGGTTTTTGGTCTTGAGTCTTGGTTAAAACGAGTCTTGGTATTTTGTATTCGGGACAATCAGTGATGAGTGGGTCGAGGCACAAAGTGATTTTGATTCATTTTATTGTCAGTCTAGAGTCGAGTCCATCGCAATCTTTTTCATTCTATCGCAATATCAACAATACTCACCATCGCAATAGTTATTATTCCATCGCAATATACAAATTCCATCGCAATACTCAAAACTTACAACCCATCGCAATAATCAAAAACACTCTTCCATCGCAATGTGTCTATAAAAATTTGGGCAGAGTTTCGTCTCACTTTTCCTTAAACCCGTCGCAATCACGATCGCAAAGTGCGATCGGAATACGCGTCGGAATAAGGGAATCTGAAAAAGTGATCGCAAAGTAGAACCCGAGGGTTATTGCGATCGATATGGACAAACCTGGTGACGATACGATCGGAATATGGCGACTTTCTATCGGAATATGAGAAAATTATGCATCGGAATGTTATACCCTTTTAGACAGATACAGAGACAAAAACAAAATGAAAGAAAAGTTTATAAAATAAAAAACAATAAAAAAATGAGATTTTTGGGACAAGACACCTAATTCGAGAAAAAAAAAACACAGATATAAATTAAAGAAATAAAAAAACTTGTGACAAAAAACAGTAGGAATATTTTACTCTTAAATTTTTGGACAGATTTAAGACGAAAAAGACTTATAATTGTTTTGACAAAACTCAAAATCAAGTCACAAAATTTATACTATATACGGAACTAAAAGTTTTATCAAAGATTTTATAAAAGTAAATTTTAACAACGTAAGCTTAAAAAATAGACGAAAGAAAGAAAAGAAAAGTGAAAGAAGGAAACTTTACCACCAAATCAAGAGATAAAAACGCTCAAATCCGAAGAATCAACCTAGGCTCTGATACCAATTGAAGGATCTTGTTTTCTAAGGATTTAGCAAGTTATGGATTAATCTATTGATATGGATGATAAATGGAAGAACTTAGAGAGAGAAAGGAGGAAAATGAAAAGAAAGATGAAATGTGATTATGTGAAATGGAAGTGATCAACAACCCCTCCTAACATGCTAGGAGGGGGGTTTATATAGCCCACCCTACATGTGGGCTATATGGGCTATATTGGATCACGAGCCCAATATCATTGGAGTGACCGATCCTTTCTAAATACGTAAAAACGTATTTCCAACATCGTACGTACATGATTAAAACTTTCTTTTTATAATATGAATACGTTTCACGAACATAAATTACAAGAACTATGTACGTGTTATTACACGATAAGTATTAAGTATGTAATGATGCACGATAATTATTATAGATAATAATTAAATCACGAACATAATATCATGAACGTAGGAATCACGAACGTATAATTATGTATTTACGTAATTATTATAACGACTACGTACAAGTATTTATATTAACACGAATATTTAATAATAACGTTACGTAAATACAAGCACACGAACACGTAATAATTTAGAACACGAAATAGCTACGGGTTTCCTTTGGTGGGCCCTACTAGCCGCGACACACAAAGAGAAAGGGGGCCCAGCCCAAATTGTTTTTACTTAATAAACAAATATGTAAACATAAACATTACAGAATAATTTTTAGAAAAGCAAAAACCCTATTTCTCTCTCTCTCTCTCTCTCTCTCTCTCTCTCTCTCTCTCTCCTTTAGGCCGGCGGCTACACCAAGAAAACAAGGGGGTTTGGTTGATTTTCATTTTAACAAATCACAAGTACGTGTTCGTGTATCCAAGATCTATTGATTCCACGTGTTTTGGTAATCTGAAAATCCTTTCTTTTTAATTCTTTTTTATGTTATATGAATATGTGATCATGGGGAATTAAAAACAAGATTAAAAACATGCTAAAATCATGGTGGGGAAAATTATTGGGATTGTTTTTGGGTTTTGGTGTTCGGCCGCCACACAAACCGAGAGCCATGATGCTCTCGGTGTCGTTTGGTTCGCATCACCACACGAGACAAAGGTCTCGGTGGTGTTGGTGTTCGGTCGGCAGCAAGGGCAAGGCACCCCGACTCGCGTCGGGGGTGTCCTTGTGGTTCGGTTGGTCTCGGCAGCCACAGCCCCACCACCGGCAACTGCCGGTGGCTATTTTTGGTAAGCAGGGGGGAACCCACCGCAGGCAGCAGGGGACCACTGGCTGCTGCCAGTGGGAACCTTGGTGGCGTCAACGGCTGGGCCGAGAGGGCAAGACCACCGGCTACAGCCGGTGGCCGTGAACCGAAGGCAGGGGCAACCGGCTTAGGCCGGTTTGCCACTGTTTTCGGTGGGGTTTTGGTTTGGACCGTTCATGGGTTCACGACATGTTTAATAAAAATAATACATGGGTTCGGGTTATTATTTTTACAAGTTTATTTATTTACATGTTAATTGAATTAATTTAACATGTCATATAATTAATTTAATTAAAACATGGACCTAGGTTTATTATTGTTAATTAATAATACATTATTTTAACCTAAGTATTTATTTATGTAATTTAGACTATAGTAATTAATTAATTATTAAAACATGACATATAATTAATTAATTTCCATGACTTAGGTTATATTAATATAAATATTAATACATGTTTTAACATAAGTATTATATACACTTTAATTTAATTAAATCATGATTATATTTAATTAAATCATATAACATATAGTTTATTTAATTAACATGTTATAGTTAATCGCTTACAAAATCATCTTTTCTAAAAATAGTCAGTTTATTTAATTAGCATGTTATAATTAAACCACATGACTTAGTATATTTAATCGGTAAAACTTAAGCTTATCGTATTAGCTTAATAATCCAACTTAATTCTAATTATGAAAACTTTCTATTTCAGAAAACTTACTATTTTTGGAAACTGTCTATTTTTAGAAACTTATCTGTTTTAAGCAGTTAATCTATTTTTGAAAACTATCTATTTTTTGAAACTTTCTATTTTTGGAAACTTTCTATTTTAGGAAACCTGCTATTTTTAGAAAGTTACTTATTATTACACAACAAGTATAATAATACAAGGAATACAAGTAATACTTAAACAGAATATACAGGAGGATGCTATATACTTGCAAGCATTTAATATGGCGAAACTTGACGAGGAAAGGTATCTAAAGTAGAAGGCGAAGATTGCTTGGCTTGATGCAGGGGACTCCAACTCGGCTTATTTCCATAAAACCATTAAAGGTAAGAACTCTCGAGCTTGCATTGATGTGCTTTTGGATAATGCTAATAATGAGATTACAGGGGCTGGTATTGTTGATGCCTTTGTTAATCATTATGAGGGTTTCCTTGTCTTAGAGGCAAATTGTGATCAGTTGGATATTGAGGAGCTATTTCTTAATACTGTTTCTGATATGGTATCCACTGATATGGTCCAACCTGTTTCTAATGAGGAGATTCGGAAGGCCATGTTTGATATAGGTGATGATAGGGCTCCCGGACCAGATGGTTTCACTTCGGCTCTTTTCAAGAAAGGATGGAATGTTGTGGGGGATGATGTGTGTAACGCGGTACGGGACTTCTTTAACAATGGAAAACTGTTAAAGGAAGTATACCATACATTTCTGGCTCTTATCCCTAAGATTCCAACACCCACTAAAGTGACGGATTTTCGGCCTATATCATGTTGTAATGTACTTTAGAAGTGCATTAGTAAAATTATTACTAGGCGAATTATTGGTGGGGTTGAGGAGGTGGTTAGCTTAAATCAATCGGCGTTTTTCCCGGGAAGACAAATATCAGATAATATTCTTCTTACACAAGAGTTGATGCCTAATTACCATCGTAATAGAGGTCCTCCCCGATGTGCGTTTAAAGTTGATGTTCAAAAGGTGTATGACACGATGGATTAGAGATTTCTTGAGCGTATTCTTTGTTGCTTTGGTTTCCATCAAATGATGATAAAGTGGATTATGGCGTGTGTTTCATCGGCTTCGTTCTCTATTTGTATTAATGGTGATGTTCATGGTTTTTTCAAGGGTAAACGTGGTATCAGGCAAGGAGATCCGTTGTCTCCTTATTTATTTACGCTTGTGATGGAAGTGCTTACTCTTATCCTGAAGAGACGGGTGTCTAAGTCGAAGAATTTTCGATATCATCGTTATTGTGAGGATTTGGAGTTGGTGAATGTTTGTTTTGTTGATGATCTTTTTATTTTTGCCCGGGGTGATGCTAATTCAGTTCGAGTAATTATGGAAGGGCTTGATGAGTTTAAGAGGACATCTGGTCTTGTTCCTAGCTTACCTAAAAGTATTGTTTTCTTTTGTAATGTCCCCATTCATGTGAAGAACTCGATTCTTAGTATTTTACCATTCACGGAGGGTACATTGTCTGTCTGGTATCTGGGTGTGCCACTGATTTCATCAAGATTACTAAATCGAGATTGCAAAGCGTTGGTGGATCAAGCTAAGAATCGGATTGGCGACTGGAAAAACAAATCGTTATCCTTTGCGGGTAGGCTACAGTTATGTAATTCGGTGCTTTCGTCCATGCAAGTTTATTGGGCTTCTGTTTTACTAATTCCTAAAGGCATCGTATATGATATTCATCAACTTGTGCGAGGATTTCTATGGTGCAATGAGGAATACAAGCGGGGCAAGGCGAAGTTTTCTTGGGATGTGATATCTCTCCCTAAAACTGAGGGGGGTCTTGGTATTAGAAGTCTAGATATTTTTAATGTTGCCCTTATGACTAAACATATTTGGAGCATTGTTTCTAGGCGCAAGTCAATTTGGGTTGCTTGGATCCACCGGTATAAGCTTCGTGGGCGGTCCTTTTAGGAAGTGCCAATGAGGAATGATCTGAGCTGGGGGTGGCGCAAGCTGTTGTAGCTTAGGAGTATGGTTTGGCCATTTTTAAATCAAAGGTGGGTAATGGTCTTAATACATCGGTGTTATTTGATAATTGGAGCAGTGAAAGTCCGTTTGCTAATCTTATTACTCCTAGAGATGTATCTACAGCGGGTTTTTCTGTGAATTGTAGTGTTGCTCAGTTTGTGGATCAGGGGAGCTGGAAATGGCCTACTACTTGGTTACTGAAGGCTCCAAATATAGGTAATATTCCGGTTCCAGATTTAAGTTCTTTGTCTGGTAATATTGTTCAGTGGTGCAGTAGGAATGGTAGCATGGCATTGTTTTCAGTTTCTCAGGCGTGGAAGATCTAAGGCCTCGTGGATTTGAGGTGCGATGGTATCCGGCCGTTTGGTTCTCTCACTGCATACCGAGGCATGCCTTTCACTTATGGTTAACCTTGAGGGGGGCGCAAGATAAACTTAGGCAATGGGATGTTGGTGATATGAATCTAGCTCTTATTACTTGCCCTCTATGTAATGGAGTGCCGGACTCGCATAGTCACCTATTTTTTGAGTCTCCGTTTTCTGAGAAGGTTTGGGGATATACGCGGGTTCTGGCTAATATGGAAAATGTCCCTCCTCTAATGCATCTTATTATTTTACATATTATTCCTATGGCTCGAAACCGATCTGCTAAGAGTGTTATTGGAAGGCTTGTTGTCGCGGCAACGACGTACTATATATGGATGGAAAGAAATAATAGATTGTTCAAAAATGCAAGAAGGACGGCGGAGGAGATTCGGGATATGGTTATGACCACGGTTCGTCTGAAATTATGTTCGTTCCGTTTCAAGAATAAAGTGCGAGTTGCTGAGATGCTCGCAAAGTGGAATATGCCCATTGGGTTTCGAGTGTATGGATGATTTTTTGGGTGGTCATGGCTCGTTTTGGGAAGCTCAAGCGTTAGGATACACATTAGATTGTAATTCTTGGTTTCTTGTTTCTCTTTGTAGTGTATTTGAGGCATGTCTCAAATGTTAGGTTGTCAAGCAAAGCTTGAGGTTAATGTGGTACTCTAGCCACATTCCATTGTTCTTATTGGTTATCATGTGATTAATATATTTACCGGGGTATCCCCTTTACCCAAAAAAAAATATACATAATACATGATAACACAGTATAACGTTAAAATCAGTAAAACAAGACATGAACATATAAAACGAGCTAGGACACAATATAAAATCAGTTACGTACTCAGTAATCATAATAAGTATACACGTACACTATTTATGTAGCATTAGTGAGATCGAAGTAGGACTCTCTTCCGTTCGTCTTCTTCGTTCACTGGACAATAAGGTATGGATTCTCCGTCCTTTTATTATGGACATTCTTTCCTTATTAGGATTCCCCGTATGCAGCCAACTGTTTTCCCATTATATGTTTTATATGTTTTGATTTGCTTATGTTTAATTAAATGCCTAAGTCATATACATGCATGACCAGTTTCACCTAGCTATGGAGGTACCATAACCATAACACTAGAGGCACCAGTGTTATGACTTCACCAAGACGGAGTGATAGCTCGTGGCGTCCCTTTTAGCTTTTGGCCATATTATTATATTATCATGTGGGGCGTATGGGTGCATCCTAGGTTACATGTTTTTAACAGATTGTTCAGGTGAATGTGCTGTGTGCCTTGCATCCTTCACAAGGAGCTGATTCCTCCTACCCAAACTTATATTAATTATAGGAAACCCCTCTAATAGCATGACGAGGTCACCCCTCCAAGTATTCATGCACGTTGATATTTCATGACCTATAGTGGCTTAATGGTTAACATGTAAAACAGTTTTCATAAGATAAACATAAGGCTTTTCAAACTATAAAACCAGTTTTACTAAGTTATACAAGTTTTCCAGGACTTAATCAATTCTGTTGCTATATGTTGTATATGCTTATGTTATTCATTCTATGTTTGTATATCCGTGCACTAAGTGTTATGCTCAGCCGTTTTCCTTTCATGTTCCCAAAACAGCAGGTACTCAGGGACGCTCGTAGACTCTAAGCGTACGTGCATATGGATTGGAAGCTTTCTAGCCTTCATTACTTTATGCTTATCATCATACATTTTGCTACTTCTTTCCATAGACATTGTTTAGTCCTTTTCCTTTACAGTACTTATGTTTGTGTGTGATGAGCTTATACTTTGGGGTACCGATGTTTGTTTTCGTTATTTCCTTTATCGTCATGTAATGTTTAAGACATTTATCCTTGTATGTTTGATGACACGCCATAATCAAGCGTGACATTCCATATACCAAAATGGGGTGTTACAACAAACATGTATAAATGAGGCGTTATCACTCCACTAGTGCTTTTCCAGTCCACATAGTATCCCGTATTATCCGAGTCCATGTAGACAATGATTTCTACGCCGGTCCCATTAGGATACCATAATCCTAAATGTATAGTGCCCTTAATGTATTGGAAGATACGCTTAACCGCTTCAAGGTGAGAGGTTTTGGGAGCCTCTTAGAAGCGAATACAAAGGCTAACACTAAACATGATATTCGGTCGACTTGCCGTTAGATACAACAAACTACCAATCATACCTCTATATTTGGTGTTGTCTACCGACTCACAATCATCATCTACGGTGAGTTTAGTATCCGAGGCCATATTCATCGGTCTAGAGTCTTCTAATCCAAATTTCTTTATCATTTATTTAACATACTTGGATTGATTAAAGAAAATACCATCGTCCATTTGTTTAATTTGGAGTCCTAAAAAGAATTTAAGTTCTCCCATCATACTCATTTCAAACTCGTCATGCATGATTTTGGCAAAGTCATCACACAATGATTGACAAGTTGAAACAAATTAATGTCATCAACATATATTTGTACGATAATGAGGTGAGAACCTTTCTTCTTTGTAAAGAGTGTATTGTCTACCATCCCCATGGTATACTCATGTTTTACAAGAAATGCTTTAAGGCTATCATGCCAAGCTTTGGGTGCTTGTTTAAGCTTGTAAACATGATCTGGTTTTCTTAAGCTTGTAAACATGATCCGGTTTCTCAAAATCAATGAAGCCGGCTGGTTGAGCCACATATACCTCCTCATTGATCAAACCGTTAAGAAATGCACTCTTTACATCCATTTGTTGAAGCTTAAAGTCTAAGGCACAAGCGTAAGCTAAAAAGATTCTAATGGATTTTAATCTTGCTACGGGTGCGTATGTCTCGTCATAATCAGTACCTTCTTGTTGAATATAGCCTTGAGCTACAAGTCTGGCCTTGTTACGAGACACAACACCATTCTAGTCTAACTTATTCCTATATAACCATTTGGTTCCTATGATGGTTGAACTTCTAGGTGGAGGAACAAGTTAACGTCATTATCAATAAATTGATTCAATTCTTCTTGCATAGCGATGACCCAACTCTCATCCATCAAAGCTTCTTTAACATTCTTTGGTTCAATCAAGGAGACGAAACAGAAGAAGTTACTTTGATTTTGGACTTGAGATCTTAGGGTCCTTTGATTTAATTCGCCTATGACGTTATCGAGAGCATGATCCTTTGACTCCTTAATATTTACTCCCTTATCAACACTAAGGTCTTCATATGTTTCTAACATCTTTGGCATTAACTATGTCTATTTCATCCAAGTCATCATCTACCAAAGGTGGTGTCTTAGATGGGAGGAGGGGTTTCATCAAATGTCACGTTAAGTGATTCTTCAATTACACCCGAGGTTCTATTGAGGACTATGTAGGCTTTGCTAGTTTGAGAATAACTTAAAAAGATACATTCGTAAGACTTCGGGTCAAACTTAGTAAGGTAATCTTTGGTGTTGAGAATGAAGCACTTGCTTCCAAACACCCTAAAGTATTCCAATGAGGGCTTCTTACCTTTAAGAATCTCATAAGGGGTCATTCCTAGAAAAGGTCGAATAAGAATTCGGTTGAGAATGTAGGTCGATGTGTCCACGACATTGCACCAAAATTTTTTAGGCAAAGATTGCTCATTTAACATTGTCCTACTCATCTCTTGGATGGTCATATTCTTCCTTTCAACTACCACATTTGATTGTGGAGTGCGAGGAGCCGAGAAGTTATGGGTAATACCATGAGCTTCACAAAAGGCACCGAATTGCACTTCATTATCAAATTCCCTACCATGATCCGTCCTAATAGAGACAATTGAACATCCTAGTTTATTTTGAATTCTTCGACTAAAGGTTTCGAAGTGATCGAAAGCTTCATTCTTAGACGCCAAAAATCTAGTCCAAGTGAATCTAGAGTAGTCGTCAACTATAACTAGGGTATAAAGGTTAGATCCATAACTCCGTATGGCGGAAGGTCCGAAGAGATACATATGTAGGAGCTCTAAGCACCGAGAGGTCGAAACCAAATTATTGGCTTTGTGACTTGAGTGAACTTTCTTCCCAATTTTGCAAGCATCACAAAAGTGACTATCAAACTTCATCTTGGGGAGATGTCTTACCAACTCCTTAGAGACTAAAGATTGAATTAAGCGCATATTAGCGTGACCTAATCTCCTATGCCAAAGAGTAGAACTATCATCTAAAGTTGTTATACATAAGTTGTCCTTTGACTTCCTATTGACCTTCATGACATAAAGCCCATGCTTTCTAATACCTTTTCCAATGACCTTTCCATCTTTTATGATTTCACTGTCATATTCCAAAAAGATGACCTTACACTTACTGTCACAAATTTGACCTATACTTAGAAGATTAAAACCTAAGTTATCTACGTGCTCTACATTTTCTATAGTCATAGAGTAAAGAGAGACTGTACCTTTGCCAATGATATTACCACGTCGATTACTTGCGAATGTAACGTTACCTCCATCATATGCTTTGTAGTGCGAGAATAAACTTTGATTACCCATCATGTGTTTAGAACAACCACTATCCTTAATCCACTCGCCGGGCTCCAAACCGATTCCCAAGCATATCTAGGTAACAACACACAAGATCAAACATTTGGTCCCCAATATCTCATGGGTCCAAAGTTGTTAGTTCCAAACATCCCTTGCATTTGGTTGGGATGCATGAATGAAGGAGACATTCCCCATGGGGAAAAGTATTGTTGTTGAAAATTATTCAAATTCATATGGCCATTTTGTTGTCCATAGTTTCTCCTAGGTGTCTTCGATCTTGATCTAGAATTATTGTTATTCCTCCTAGGTGTTGGAGTTTTACTTCTAGGTCGTGATTTATCTTGATCATCTCTTTTTGGTGTAGGTGTTCTACTTCTAGGTTTAGATTCATTTTGTACTCTTGGAGGAGTAGATGTTTGTCTAGATAAGTTTCTAGTTCCCATTAGAGGTTTAGTCAAGGGCTTGTAGAATTTATCTAGAGTAGGCTTTTTAATTATAGGTACTTTGACCTTGTTAATAAGAATATGTTTTGGTCCTTCACCTAAAATAGACTTTTCAGAAAGTTCAGAATTTTCACACAAACCTGCTTCTGGCCGCGATTCTTTAGCTCCACCCGCGGTTCCATAGCAATAAGGAACCGCACCATATGTTGGAGAACCACGTACAGTGGTGCGTTTTTCTGAAAACCTAACTGGTTTTGGTTCACTAGTTGATGCTTCATTAGTGTTATATCCTAGCCCAAGTCTTTCCTTAGAATAAATATGTTTGTTTAACATGTCATCAAGAGCATTAGTACCACTCATGAACTTTTCAAGTCTAATGGTGGTGCTCTTGAGATTTTCATTCTCTTGTCTAAGGTTTTCACATTTTAAACAACCTAGATCAACTTCTTTATTTTTCTCAAGCTTAGCTAATTTCTCTTTTAGCTCACTAATCTCATTCTCAAGTTTAGTTCTAGTTGATTTTAGCGTTTTGTTCTTCTCAATGAATTTAAGACTAAGCTTATGCAAGTTATTGTATTGGCCTTCTAATTCACTATCATCTTGAGAAGAACTATTATTGCTATAATAATCGGTTTCGGAATGTACCTCTTTAGAAGTGTGAGCCATGAGACATTTATCATCTTTGGGGTTGTCATCAACATCTTCACCGCTATCGCTCCATGAACCTCCAACAAACGCCGTGTGGTTATTGTCACGTAAATCCTTAGGACAATCACCGATGAAATGATTTGGATCACCACATCTAAAGCATTTCCTATCACTTTTATCATCTTTGGCAAATACGTTTTTGGAGAAGGGTTTCTTGTCGTTGTTTAGTTGCCTCACCTATTGACCTCGTCTTTTGAAGAACTTCATAACGTCTCTAACCGCCATGGCATATTGCTCATCATCACTATCCGAGGAGCTTTCATGGTCACTATGCGCCTTCTTGGCCTTGAGTGCAAGAGAGTTTCTTTCACTCTTAGTTTTCACCATTTCCGAGTCCTTCAAAATTATCATCTCATGAACCTTCAAGTTACAAATGAGTTCATCGAGTGATAATTCGGTGAGATCCTTTGATTCTTCAATCGCCGTGACTTTAGCTCTCCACTTTGGATGCAACGCCCTAAGAAACTTCCTAACATTGTTCTTGCTAGAAAAACCTTCATCAAGTGCTTTTAGACTAGTAATAATAGTGTTAAATCTAGCAAATGCACTATCAATGGTTTCATCTTCTAAGATGACAAATTGTTCATATTGTTGAACAAGAAGATCGATTTAACTTTCTTTGACTTGGATATTACCTTGGTGGGCTACTAAAAGAGTGTTCCAAATATCTTTAGCGGTTTTACACATAAAAATCCTTTTGTACTCTTTCTTTGGTAAAGCATTATAAATCACCATTTTAGCCTCATTATTTTTAGCAAGTTTCCTTTTTGTATCATCATTAGCTTTGTCAAAAGTGACTATCTCTTTGCTTTTAGAAACTTCATTATATTGATAAGGCAAAAAATCACCATTGGTAATAATATGCCAAAGATCTAAATTTTTTGATTTCACATAAGTCTCAAATCTATTTTTCCAATAAATAAAACTATCAGTTTCAAAAAAAGGTGGACTTTGAATGGATTGACCTTCTAGATACTTGTTGAAATCCATAGATCGATTCAAGTTTTAAAATACAATATATTTTAAAAAGGCTTCAGCAACCACGCTCTGATACCAATTGTAGAAACTAGAAAGGGGGGGGTTGAATAGTTTCTTAAATTTACTTGTTAAAGATTGGTTTTTAAAAATCCTTTTCAAAAACTTAGGCTTGAGTATTTATGTGAATCCTTCTTATACACAATATGAACAAGGTATATTGCAACTAAATTAATAATCACAATGTATAAAGAATAATGAATGTAAAGAGATAAGGGAAGGAAAGATCAAACCAAACACTAAGGATTTATAGTGGTTCGGAAACGAAGCTCACTCCCCGTTCCTACTCCACTCCTCGAGTACTCCTTACTCGAGAGTTCACTAATCAACAAGCTCCTTAAGGTGGAGAAACCGTATACAACGTCGCTTAACCAATTTCTGACTCTAAGCTAATAGTCGAGCCCTAATCTTAGCTAGGACCAATCTACAGCAATATACTTTAAGGATCAAGTATTAACCTTAATACATACACAACTTCCAAATAGACACAACTACTTGGATCTTCACAACAATGACACAACAATGAATAAATAAGTTAGGATCTTCAATGGATCTTTGAGGTAGACACAACACTTCAAGGAAGATAGTGTGCTTCTCTTTGCACTTTCAGGGGAAAAGATGAGAGGAGAAAGATTCACTTCTAAAAAAGTAGTAATCAAACAAATGATCAAGGATTTGAGTGATTTAAGAAGTATGAAATAATCTGGAAATGTATGTGCAAAAGAGGTGAATTGAAAGTCTGAGAATGGTCAACTATTTATAAGAAAAACATCCAACGGGTATATCTGTTCGCGGTTCCTTATTGGAGCCCGCGGTTCCTTATCGATAAGGAACAGCTATAGGTGCTAAGGAACCGCCTGCATAGACTCCGCTCCCTTTTGTCTTTTAGTGGATTGGTTCGAATCTGGGGATTAAAATATACTGAAAGGATATTTCAAACCAAGATATAATATGCCATTTTCAAATTTCAAATTTTCAAATAATTAATTGATTAAAACATTTTCTTAAAAAGAAAGTTTAATAAAAAACTTGTCACACTTAATAAAAAGTGAGTTTTAAGAAAATATTAAATCCTTGATCACTTAACTAGGATGAGTACTTGTTTGTTCATACCTTAAGTGATAATGGTTGAAATGAAAAATACTTGAACTCAAGAATTTGTTTTTCGTTGTTTTCGTAAATGCTTGTTTTTACATATTGTCGTAATCAAAACAAAGCGAGACCAAAAAATGCAAGTAACGTTTTTAGGCATCATTGCATTAACAGACCTTTCTTAGCGTAGGGTCCTCTAGAACACATAATTTAGTGTAGGATTTTCTCCTTTACGCGTAAGCTTAGTCATGGTAATACTTAACCATGAGGAGCAATGCGATTCAGCATGTCACTGAAATCAATCCAAAATTTGTACTGGAAAATTTCGGTGTGAAATTTCTTCTGACGTAGAATTTGTAGCGTAATGCGAAGATGGTCTTCGTGCTCCTCTCTAGTCTCAAAGAATACCAGAGTGTTGGCAATGAACGAAATGACGAACTTGTCCAGAATTCATGAAATTCGATTTATCGAGTCCATAATTACTGTTGGGCATTTGCGAGACCAAAAGATACGAAGATGAATCCATAATGACCATAACGTGTGCGAAGGCAGTCACAGAAGTGTCCCGCTCTTTCACTCGCAACTGTTGATAGCCTAATCGTAAATCGTTCTTGAAAAGTGTCTAGAGTCTGGTAGCTGATCAGATAGATTATTAATACTTGGGAAGAGGATAACAGTTATGAATGGTGATCCTGTTCGATTTACGGTAACTGATGCATAGCCTCATGCTACTATCCTTCTTCTTGATAACAGCCACGGTGCTTTCCATGTGATACACTCGGCGAATAAACCACGTTTCAGCAACTCTTGCGGTTGTTCCTCATCCTCCAACTCCTTGAGTTCAAGGTCAACTTCACTTTACGAATGGTGATATACTTGGTAGTTCTTCTGGAAATGCATCTAGAAATTTTGAAACAATCGGTTGGCTATGGGTTTAATAACTGCAGAAAGATCACGTCATAGATGATGGCTAGAAAAATCTTCACAGCCATGAAATAATAAGCACGTGCTCGCAACACAGAAAATTTTGTATAGATTTTCCTGGTATCAAAACATGGTGACTGTATTCAGGGACCTGAATATCGCCGAACATGACTCGATGTGAAATGGAAATCAATCGTAGTGTGACGTGCTGCTAACCATCTCATGCCTGAAATCATATCGAACTCGCATTTGTTCAAGGGAAAGTGCATTAGCAGAATGGGCCTTGTCGTCAAACTGAAATGAAACCCTTTTTATATACATGGGTGATACAACGGCGTCTTAGATGGACATGAATATACGAATATGTGATCGAGAAATGAAAGTGCCATGTCAATTTATGAAGTAAACGTGGCAGATCTCGCTGAATGTGTTTCGTCCGTCTTACACATAACGAATACTGCGCGTCCAACATGAACAATACGCCAGAGATGATACTGAAGTTTTAGTGATCTGCTTCGTACATGGCACCACAGAATAAGTATACACATTAGAGGGTACCTTGAATTACTGAGGCCTAGTTGAGAAGTTATGCGTGAGTTGTGTGCCTTGACTCATGCTTTGAGAATATATGTGTGACAAGTGTCTTGACTGATGTCTTGACAAGTGTCTTCAGAAAGTATACGTGAGGCGTGTGTCTTGACGAATGTCTTGACATGTGTCCTCGGAAATATACATGAGATAATGTGTCTTGACAGATGTCTTGACATATGAAAATGAATCAAATAGACGAATGGTGGTTAAATTTCCAGAATTGACGGATCGGTCGGACTGCTAACCTTTGTGCTTCTGGTTACGTCCGTTTTTGGAGTTTATGTCGTTAATGCAACCATGTTTTTGTCGCGGTAGTTTTCACTACCTCCTTGTCAGTCAGTTTCATGACGGTCATTATCATGACTGTGATTCATGTAACTATTCAGCTAAGTGGCCGGCTGGTATCGGTTCCCACTCTCAAGCATGAAAAGACGACTAGGTGATGTGTGTTATTTATCTGAGAGGTCAGGACATGGAATGTGGTGGAAAGCGTCTGGTGGTGAAGCATCTTTCTCGTCCGATCGTTCCGATCTAACGCATTTGTCTTCGTCTTGTAGGATCTCCAGGTTGTGAGCAACATTAACATCATGTAGAATCTCCAACTTCTGAGCAGCATCAGCATCTTGTAAAATCTCCAACTTATGAGTAGCATCAGCATCTTGTAGAATATCAATAAGTGGAATACGCCTGAGAGGATTAAGAAATCGACTAGCAAATATTGATGGAGTATTGTAGTGAAATACACATGGATTACGGTACGTGTAATACACATGGGATACGGTACATGGAGTACACATGAGATGAGCGGTATGGGTGTCAATTATCTGACATGCTTTTAAAGAAACTAATTGATTAAACGGTTAGGCAACCAACTAAAGCGAGCAACATGATAGCCTAGCCCTTCCGGCGTAGACATAATTCTGGTTGCATAGAGAAACGCAAAAGTATGATTAGACGAAATTCAACGATGATCAACATGAAAGCATGATCAATGAAAACCAACCATGACTATCATAAGAGCAAGATTAAATGAAAACCATCAATGTCTAGCATGAAAGCGTAATCAACATGATGAAAACAAAATCAACATAAAGAGACGTAAGACATAATCATCATGAAGACGAAATCAACATGAGAGTATGAAAACATCGTCGTCATAAGGAACATAAAACGTAATCAATGAAGATCAAACATAGACTGGTGTGGATGGCTATGGTTCAATCCATAAGATTTGAAGAAAATACATGTGACTAAGTATGTATGATTATGGTTCAATCCATACTTGTCAAATTTCAAGGGAAAAATATCATGGATATAATTTAACAACATATGACTAAATATGGATGGCTGGGGTCCAATCCATACTAGTCAAAATTTCAATGGAATACGGCTATTATACAAGGAACAACGTAAAATGATTAATCTGTTAGAAACATAGGACAAACATAAGAGATGCATGAAATAGTTTATGAAGGCATAACCAACTGAAATTGACATGAGCAAGGGTGAACGCCTATGGGTTGATTCACAAAACAAAATTAACATGAGCAAGGGCGAACGCCTTTGGGTCGGTTCACAAAACAAAATTGACATGATCAAGGGTGAACGCCTATGGGTCGGTTCACAAAACAAAATTCAGATGAAAAGCACATGCGACTAAATATGGCCAGTCCTGTCCCAACCATTACTTAGTCAAAACTTAACAGAAAACAATGATACATGAAATAAACAAATGAAAATCAACTGTCAGTTTAGGAAGACGTGGGTGACTACCCACTAGTCACAGGTCGCTTTTAAGAGCCTACAGGTCGAAACCTTGGGCTCTGATACCATAATTGTAACACCCCACTTTGATAAGTGGACCGTTACATAATAATTATAGCGTGTCATCAAAGCATGCAAGGTAATGTCCTAAAACATAAATGACCATAAAAGGGAAAACCGGAATCAAACATCGGCTCCCATACATAAGCCCAACACATAAATAAAGTAACTATAATAGGAAGGACAAAACAAGTGTCCAAGCAAGCATAAGCAT
The DNA here is from genome assembly GCA_025667525.1 of Glebionis coronaria. Classification (NCBI taxonomy): domain Eukaryota; kingdom Viridiplantae; phylum Streptophyta; class Magnoliopsida; order Asterales; family Asteraceae; genus Glebionis; species Glebionis coronaria. Next base: position 542,710,538 of record CM046876.1, on the reverse strand, counting down.
ATGAGGCAAAAGGAGAAGAAGTCTAAGGCAGCTTCCATCCTATGCACGTCATCCAATTCCTCCAGTCTGTCCTTGGGTACCTACCGTTTGGGTCATGGAAAGGAAAATATACGGCTGAGCAATTACGCGCAGTGAACGGATATGATAACAATGAAATGCATAGCATAAACATAAGTAAATAAGGAAATGAAAGTATGAAATGATAGTGCAACGGAATAATGTAAGTCCTGGAAAACCTGGTGTTTGTTTATAAACTGATTCATATTCTGAAAAGCTTATATTTTTTATACTGAAAACTATATTTTAAATATGTCTGGATCCCATATAGGTCATGTTATATCAACGTGCATGAATACTTAGAGGGATGACCTCATCATACAATTAGAGGGGTTGTCTCTAATTATTATAATATAAGTGGAGGGATCAGCTCCTATAACGGATGCAAGGCACACACCGTAGTTACCATGAAATCTTACTAACTTGTCCTAGGATGCACCCATTCGTCCCACATGATAATAATAACAAAGGCTAAATACTATAAAGGGACGCTATGAGCAATCACTCTCACCGCGAAAGAGTCATAACACCGGTGCCTCCAGTGCTATGGTTATGGAACCCCCATAACTAGGTGAAACTGGCATGCATGTATATAACTCAGGCAATCTAAAATAAACATAACATATAATGAATGTGTTTAAGATACGTAAACTACTAGGAAAAACAGATGGCTGCAAACGAGGAATCCTAATATAGGAAAGATGTCCTTACTGAAGGACGGAATATCCGTACCTTATGTCCAGTAATAAAGGATGAAAACGAAAGTTGAAGATCACTCCGGCTTCACGATAGCTACATAATAAAAAAGGACGTGTATGAGTTGTCTGTTTAACGTATACTTATCTGATTATTAGTTTACTTGATGTGTTCTTAGCTTGTTTTACTTGTTCTTGTCTTGTTTTAAGTGTTCTTAACTTATGTTACTCATGTTAAATCATGTATTCGGTTTAGTGTATTTCATGTTCTTATGTGTTAATATACTTGTTATATCATAATAAGTAACTTCCTCAAAATAACAGGTTTCCAAAAATAGCAAGTTTCTAAAAATAGAAAGTTTCCAAAATTAGTAAGTTTCCAAAAATAGAAATAATCTTGATGAATAAGTCCAAAATATAAGCTAGAGCTTAATAGTCTTAATCTATAAGTCATCATGATTTAATAGTAGAGTTTATTAAATTTAAATACTTTAGGCTAAAACTGATTATTAATTAATAGTAATGCATGGCGTTGATATAGATTATTAATTAATAACTAACAAGATTAATTTAACAAAACTTTACCTTATAAAATAATTAAATTAAAGTATGGTTTTTAATCTAATTATGCCATAATAAATACCTAGGCTATATCATAAATTATTGAGTTTAATAATTTAACCTAAGTCATGCTTTAAATTGGTTAATTGATAGTTCATGTAGTTTAAATTAATTAATTAATTAACAAAATAATTTGGCCAAACCTATGTGTACCCGAGCCCCAAACCTGATACAAAAACCAAACCGAGCACTAAAACACCACCACAGCCGGCGGCTGGGTGGTTTCTGACCAGCGGCCAGCAGCTTAAGCTGCTACCGGTTACCACTGATCGGCCAGGGTTCCCACTGGCCTAGGCTGGGTCCCCTTGTTGTGCACCTGGTTCCCACCGAGAGCAAGGAAGCTCTCGGTTCCCACTGATTTACCAATGTTCCCACCGTGGGACCTTGTGGCTTGCGGCTGATCAAAACCAATCACCACCGTGCCCATTGGGGTTGCGGCTGGTGGACATAATAAGCCACCGAGACCAATCTTGGTCTCAGTTTGTGTGTAGCCGAACCAAAACAACCCAAACCGGAACCTTTATCATGTTTAATCTTTTTAATTTCATGATTATAATAAGGGTTAATTTAGATTCATGGATAATTAGTAAAATTAATTAAAAATATTAAGATTAGAATATACCGAATGCATGATGATTAAAGGTTTAATGACACGAACATAAACACGTATTTACCCAAGATCAAAACCCAAAAATCGTCCCTTGTGTGCTCTTGGTATGCCGCGGCTAGGGAAGAAGGAGGATTAGGGTTGCCTTAATTTTTTCTGAAAATTATACTTTGCTAATTCCCTGGGAGTCTTTTTTTACCACATGGATTGTTTAATGGGTCGGGCCAAAGGCCCTCTCCCTTTCTCTTTTATGTCGCGGCCAACACAAGCCCAAAAGCCAAGTTCATTTTATTTTTTGTGTATTAATATTTATCGAATGTGTTCGTGTTTTAACTGTCGTGTTTTAATTCTTTTTATCCATACATATTTATCGTGTATTAATAATATACATAATACTTGTAATTAAATGCTAGTGACACGTGGCATATATTATTAATGGAAAGTTTTAATTTAATCGACTTTTCATGCATTTAATGTTCATGTGTTTTTTTAAGGCGGGTTTTACAAAGTAGCTTGGTCTCTCGAGGCCTATGAATTCGATGTTGTCATGTGGTCCATAAGTTGGTAGTATAGTTTGGGTAGTCCAATGTTGTACAGGTCATCACCAGGGTCAATTTTCCAAACTTTGAACATTGACTTTGTTTCTCCCTCTCCTACCATTATTTTATATCTTTTAAAATTATTAATGGCATCGACGATTGCTAGAAATCCCCTTCCTACAAATAATGGGCATATAGGGTCTTTTTGCATGTCTAAGACATAGAAGTCTTCTAAAAGTCTAAGTTTTTAAATTTTACCTCAACATCCCTAACTATTCTGAGGGGATAAGCCTTACTCTTGTCGACTAAAACAAATAGAGTGTCGGTCTTTACAAGTAATCCTAAATTGAGCTTTTTAAAGAGGTTCAACAGGATTAAGAATAAGGGCCAAGATCATGTAAGAAAATACAGGTTTACTAAACTGGGCATACTTGGGCTCCAAGAAGAGCTAGAAGGCCTACAACCACTCAAATTGAAGGGAGAAATGAGGATAACCACACTTTGTCCGGTTACAGAATTTTTGAGGCATGAAACACTATATTCGAGGAGTTATTTACATTTTTATGTTTTTAGACTTTATGTTGGACTTGTTTTTTTTCTAGCTCACGTTCTGTTTGCCTTTTGAGGCCCGTTATAGTTTGTGAGCCTATTTAAATAAAATGTTGTAACCCTAGCAGGGTAGTTATCAATTTTTATAATAAAACCAAGTCTTGGCAGCTTTTGTCGTTCTTTACCCCTAATAATTTATATTTGTTTGGAATCAACGATTGTTGGAAGAATTGTTTTCGGTATTCATAGAATCAACATATCCAATTTATTATCTCGTTTAGTCTACATAAAAAGTATAAGACCCTCTTTCTTAGTTTTGATCAAAACAAAGTGTAAAAATATTTATCGTAAAAAATAACCATAAGACGATTTATTCAACGAACACTATCATTAAGGTAATAATCATTAAAGTCTTACACAAACATATCTTATACATGTTTAGTGATCATTAAAAGTGATTAACCTTAAAACTCATATTTATAAAAATGTGACAAGATATTTGAATAACTTTCCTTTTAGGAAAATGTTTTATTAAAATAGAAAATGGAAATTTGAATTTAAGATATTCCAAATGGCCAAAGGATATTCTTTTTGGATATGTTTTTCGCTAGATGGCATTTTCCCACTAGAAGACCAAAATGAGTGGATTCTAGAGCCCGCGGATCAATATAGTTCCCACGCAGTTCCTTATCAATAAGGAACCGTAAGCTTATTTATTGAACCGCGCTCAGACAGCTGTTGCACCTTGTCTCCTATAAACAGTAGATCATTTCTCCATTTTCCAATGAACCTTTTTGAACAACTTTCTGCTTCTAATCTCTTTTCTATATTCCAATCATTAGTAAATGATCACTTAATGTGTTAAGTATGTTTACTTATGATTATCCTCTTGATCCCCTTCTTTATATGTCCAAAGAGAAGACCACTCACACATTTGTGATGTGATAAAAAATAAAGCCTTGATGAAGATCATACTTTCTTATAGCTAGTCATGTTCATCATATTTGTTCATTTGAGTCTTTTATAGCTCCAATGTATAGTGTATACTTGAATTAGCATTGAGTAGATCCAAGGTATATGTGTATATTTTGATTAGTTTTGTGTAGATCCAAGGTATATGTGCATACTTGGATAAGCCTTGTGTGTTAGTCCTCACTAAACTCTAAAGTGATGTAGTTGTTAGTGTCTTGTGTGTTAGTTCTCACTAAACTCTAAAGTGATGTAGTTGTTAGCGTCTTGTGTGTTAGTTCTCACTAAACTACAAAGTGATGTATATGTGAGTATGAGTGTTTGAGTTCTCACTTAACTAGAAAGTGATGTGAGTGAAGATTGGTTCTAGCTATGATTAAAACTCGACATCTAGCCTTGTGTCGGAAAAGAAGATGGGCGATGAATATTGGTTCTAGCTATGATTAGAACTCGACATCAAGCCTTGTGTCAGAAAAGAAGATTGGCGACGAAGATTGGTTCTAGCTAGGATTAGAACTTGACATTTAGCTTAGTGTTGGAAAACATTGTAAGCAACGTTGTAAGGTTTTCTCCACCAAGAAGGGAGCTTGTGAATATAGTGTAAATCTCGAGTAAGGTGTACTCGAGGAGTGAAGTAGGAACGAAGAGAGAGCTTTGTTGTCGAACCACTATAAATCTTTGGTTTCTTTCCTTAGGTTATTTCTTTCCTTACTCTTTACTTACACTTGTATTTACATTTAGCATTCCATCATCATAATCACTTGATATAGCAAATGTTTCGAAACACTGAAAATTGGCCTGACTAATATGAAACAAGTTTTCAAGTAATAGTCACTTCTAATGACGAACATAATTATAATTAAGGAAACTATTCAATCCCCCCCCCCCCCTTCTAGTTCTATAATTGGTATCAGAGACTAGGTCACTCAAGATCTTTGAATTATATTGTGCTTTAAAGCTTCGATCGATTTATGGTCTCTACAACATAGAAGGGTCGGTTGCACTAATGTCTCCTTTTTGGTCAAAATGGTTTTTCTTAAAAGTTGACCTTTAAACTGAAGCTATGTCAACTTATCTTGATTATGATCTTATAAGTAGCGTTTATGAATTTTAGATTTACTCTTAAAATGTATCTACTAGTTTGAATCTTTCTTTTGCGTAGGTACTCATGAAGGCTAGTCATTAATTTGATTATGGATTGGTAATCATGAGCCACTTACACTTTGGATATGTTTTTCACAAGATGGCATTTTCCCACTAGAAGACAAAAAGGAGCGGACTTTAGAGCCCGCGGATCAATATAGTTCCCCGCTGTTCCTTATCAATAAGAAAACGCGGGCTTATTGTTGAACCGTTCTCAGAGAGCCGTTGGACCTTGTTTCCTATAAATAGTGGATCATTTCTCCATTTTCCAATGAACCTTTTTGGACAACTTTCTGCTTCTAATCTCTTTTTTATGTTCTAATCATTAGTAAATGATCACTTAATATGTTAAGTATGTTTACATATGATTATCCTCTTGACCCCCTTCTTTTTAAGTCCAAAGAGAAGATCACTCACACATTTATTATGTGATAAAAGATGAAGCCTTGATGAATATCATACTTTCTTAGATCTAGTCATGTTCATCATATTTGTTCATTTGATTCTTGTGTAGATCCAATGTATAAGTGTACACTTGGATTAGTATTGAGTAGATCCAAGCTATATGTATATACTTAGTCTTGTGTAGATCCAAGGTATATGTGCATACTTGGATAAGTCTTGTGTGTTAGTTCTCACTGAACTCTAAAGTGATGTAGCTGTTAGTGTCTTGTGTGTTAGTTCTCACTAAACTCTAAAGTGATGTAGTTGTTTGTGTCTTGTGTGTTAGATCTCACTAAACTACAAAGTGATGTATTTATGAGTATGAGTGTTTGAGTTCTCACTTAACTAGAAAGTGATGTGAGTGAAGATTGGTTCTAGCTATGATTAGAACTCGACATCTAGCCTTGTGTCGGAAAAGAAAATGGGCAACGATGATTGGTTCTAGCTATGATTAGAACTCGACATCTAGCCTTGTGTCGGAAAAAAGATTGGCGACAAAGATTAGTTCTAGCTAGGATTAGAACTCGACAATTAGCTTAGTGTAAGAAAACATTGTAAGACATCGTAAGGTTTTCTCCGCCAAGAAGGGAGCTTGTGGATATAGTGGAACTCTCGAGTAAGGTGTACTCGAGGAGTAGAGTAGGAACGACGAGAGAGCTTCGTTTCCGAACCACTATAAATCTTTGGTGTCTTTCCTTACTCTTTACTTGCACTTGTCTTTACATTTAGCATTCCATCATCATAATCACTTGATATAGCAAATGTTTTGAAACATTGGAAATAGGCCTAACTATTATGAAACAAGTTTTCAAGTAATAGTCACTTCTAATGACGAACATAATTTTAATTAAGAAAACTATTCAACCCCCCCCCCCCCCCCCCCTCCCCCTTCTAGTTTCTACAAGCTTGATAAAGGATCAATCCTCCACCACCTTGGCCTAGGCACATAGAAAATACTATCAAAGAGTTCTTTTAAAAGTTTGTAACATAAAGACTCTGGCAAAAAATAATAGGTGAGGGATATGAATTTTTTACTTGACGAAAGGTAATCACCTAAACAATTATGTTTTAATCTACTCCTCTCGCGCCTTTCTTTAAACCAGATAACGGGATTCGGCCTATTGAAGTAGGCACTATATGGAAACGTTTGGTTTTCAAGGTTGCTATGAAAGGTATGGGTAAAGAAATCTCCAAGTACCTTTTTGATTCCGAGCTCGGCGTCGGAGTGTCAGGTGGTATTGAGGCTGTTTTACATAGCCCCAATAGGATTTTGAGTGAATACCACAATGATAGGTTTCTTGCAATGCTCAGTTTGGACTTCTCTAATGCATTTAAACTTGTGGGTACATCTACATTACTTCATGATGTTAGGGTGAGGTTTACCTCTATTTTTTTATGGGTGGATTTCTTATATGTTCAAGCAGCGAGATTGTATATAGGAGATACACGTATTTGGTCTGTCAGGGGGTGTAGTAAGGTGGCCCATTAGTACATCTTATATTTTCTCTTGTATTTCACCCATTAGTACATCTTCTATTTTCTCTTGTCTTTCACCCACTAGTGCATAAGATCAAAAATAATTGCAAGCTTCTTCTTCATGCTTGGTATCTTGATGATGAAACCATTATTGGAGATTCAGAAGAGGTGTCCAAAGTGTTAGACATTATAAAGGCGACTGGTCCAGTTTTAGGTCTTGAACTTAATATAAAAAACATATTATTTTCCTCGTGTAATTATACAAAGCTTCGGGAGGGTTTATTTCCGGTCGATAATCAAAGGTCGTCTTTGAGTGTGAAGCTTCTTAGGGGAGCTGTTAGTAGAGACACAAATTTTATCAGTAGTTTGGCTATGAGGAGTGTCGCGAATGTTGTTGATTTGATGGATCTTCTTACACAACTACATGACCCGTAGAGTGAGCTCATTTTGCTCCGATCATGTATGGGTATTGCTAAACTATTTTTTGGTTTAAGGACCTATCAACCTCTACACATAGAGGAGGTGGCGTTTTTTTACAAAGGTTTATGTGCGTCAATTGAGAATATAGAGGTTTGTGGAGGACCTTTCTTTGGTGACTTGCAGTGGAGACTTGCTTCTTTACCCATTTGTCTTAGTGGTTTGGGCTTGTAGTCGGAAAAAATGCTCTCCTTGTATGCTTTTGTGGCCTCGAGGGCCCAATCTTGGGTGTTACAAGATCACATCTTATGTGACAGTAGCATTGGTATGGATGATGATTATGTTTATGTTTTGGCGTGTCTTCATGATACGATTCCAAGCTTTGATTTTAGCGTTTTCTCTAATAAGGACATTGCCCCATCTAAAGCCCAAAAAACATTGATGAGTGCCCATTTTAGTGAGATGGTCAAAGATATGGAAGCCATTTTGACACGACGGTTAGACATAAAGCAGTTTTCGAGTGTCTGCGCGCACCACATGCTCAAGATTTTCTACTAGTTATCCTTATAAACGGGCATGGTCAACATATGTCACCGGTGGAATAACGCACTATCCTTAAGTACCGCCTTATGATTTCCTTATTTCCAGTTGATGCGATATGCCATGTTTATCGCAAGGCATGTTTGGATTATTCTTGATAACACGTGGTTCATTGTAAAGAACTTCTGGGCTTCAAGTACTGACATAATTTTGTTAGGGACGTTCTATTTGACATATGTAGGCGTGTCGGGATCTCCGCCAGGAAAGAGCCACATATGAATTTCTTGACCGACCCGTTAGAGGGAAGATTCACACTCAGACCGCCTGACGTTTTGGTTTTTTGGCATAGAGGCACCTATGCATTGATTTGACAGGGGTTTTCCTCTCGTGGGTTCAGTCCGGATTTTACAGTAGGTTAGTCTGCTTTAAAAGCCACCTCGTGCAAAATGACTAAATACGATAAATATGCATGTGTTGATTTGACAGGGGTTTCTCCTCTCATGGGGTTAAGCAGTCGGGATTTTGCAAGGGCCCAGGCTGCTTTAAAAGCCGACTCGTGCAAAGTAACTAAACACGATAAAGCATGTATTGAAAACAAAGATGTGTTTATTTCTTTTGCGTTTGCTATATTTGGGTCATTGCACCTGAGGTGGTGGAGTTACTTACCATAATACGACGTGTTATGAATATTAATGTTTTAACACCTAAACCCAAAAACGTTGTATTTAACAGACTTGATTTTGCTATTCAAAAAAGCTAGCAACACAACTTGTTGCTCATTTATGTTTTTCTACTATGTAAATTATAATTATCGGAGCAAAATTTATTTTCTCTTATAAATGAATTCTTTTTTTCAACTTTTCTTTGAATTAACAAATACCATATAAAAAATGATTGATGGATATAATTTGGATGCTTAAAAAGAAGCCAAATCACATGATTGAGATAATTGACTGAATAAAAGCTTGTGATGAAGAAAGAGAAAATATAAAATATCGAGGCTTTGTATTTCATCAATCACAAAACGACATGTAAACTTAGTTTTATTTTTAGACCTTTTTATTAGATCCATACATACAATACTATCAAGAGTGTCAATCGTTCTAAAAATTGTATATACAATTCTAATTAGCAACATGTAATTATCTACATAACTAACTCATTTAAATTTCGTATGTTTAAAAAAAGCTTAATCATAAGATTAAAATAAATGACTAAATGAAAAGCTGAGATGAAAAAAATATGTATATAAAAATATCGAACTTTTTGCATTTCACCAATCACAAACTAACACATAAACTTATATTTATTTTTAAACGTTCTTATTAAATTCATATATCAACACTCTTAACTATATAAACAATAGATATGAGCTCAAGCAATTTGGATAATCGGATGTAATAGTGAGTAAATTGCATAAATCGTCCTTAAAGTTTGGTCAAATTGCATGTTTCGTCGTAAACGTTACAAAAGTGCAAAGATCATCCATGTGGGGAAACTTTAATGCAAGCATCGAATATTATTAGGACGAAACCTGCAAAATAGCCAAAACTTTTGGGACGAAACCTGCAAAATGACAGCATTAAGGATGAAAATTTGTGAAATAGTTTGATTTTTTTTGACGATATCAACACTTTTAAAATATTTAGGACGAAGCATGCAAAATGACTAAACCTAAAGGACGATTTATGCAATTCTCTCTACTTTTTAACTAGAATGCAAACAAAATAAAAATACTCATAGAGACACTAAGAGCTCTGGATACGGTTGAGCCGTGGGCAAAAAGTGATGTCACATCACTACTTTCTTCCATAACACCAAAACTCTCTATAACCCCACAAACCCCCTCTCTGGTTAACACCAACTTTTCTCGATTTATCGTGACCCCACATCATCACTTCTCCCAAAAAAAAAATTAAAAAATTCATGGCGCGAGCCACAGTGTGGTTGGCTGCGCCATGACCTCGCGCCATCAACCATAACACCGGCTGACCATTGCAGCCCAAATTCCATAACTCGGCACAAGGTGTGATTGGCGACGCAATAACTTCGCGCCATAATGATCAACCAGTTTACCAGTCACCATACCCGGCCCTCTAATAATATGTATCTTGCACCAAAAATGGTACAACAAAATTTGACGGCTCGTAATTACCCCACCTGAATCGTCTCATATACTCCCATGATCTATATACATTATTATTGTGTTTTCGATATTCAAAATTTGATTTTTGTTTTCTAATTTGTTATTTTAATCCAGTCAAATCAGTTTATTTTGGTTCCCACCCAACTTATGGTCACGTGTGTTGTCTGCTGCGAGAACCATTAAGTCAATTTTCCTAGTATTAATGTACAATGTCAAAAGAGCACTAGCAGTCATTTACAAAAATTTACGGTGTCATAAAAAAAATTGTGTTAGTATTAAATTTACTGAGAATTAGTTTGCACCAAAAAATGTCATAGATTTTTTTTCTTTATTTCATTTACATTTTATAACAAAATAAAGATTTACGATGTAAAATAATCATTATGAAAAATTAATATTGACAAGTTATATAACAAAAAAGAAAATTTTAATTAAAAAAAAAAAGTAAAACCCTTGCCATCTGTTATATACCACTCAAGATGGGTCACGAGATTGGCACATGTCTATTACTTCTATAGTTTCCTAACAAACTCCCAACAAACTCTCAAATTTACTTTTCCCTCCTAGTTGTAAATCGTCTATAAACAGACGATTCTTTCTCATTTGTTGATTGTCTTGGTGTGTAATTCTCTCTTTTCTCTGTAAACATTCCATTTCATCAATAATAATCACAAATCCCATTTTAACCTTTTAAGCTTCGGATTGGCTTATTACAGTTAATTCTAGCTTATTAGTGTTGCTTATCCTTGCTTATCTGATAAGCTGGATTAAGTGTGTTACATTTGGTATCAGAGCATCGTCTTGCGACCGTGCTCCGCCATTGTTATCTTTTCCGGTCATCGGAAAAGTTGTTACAGTTTCTGGTATAGGTTGTTACGTTTCTGTTCAAAGTTTGTTACGCCACCGTGACAGTTGAAACGGTTAGGTTGTTACTATCATAACCGAATTACTTAATCAGTTTTTGTTGTACACAAGGCGATTCAAGGTGTACATGTGGCTTTAAAAGTTGTTACAAACAGTCTAACTGTCTAACAACTTTAACAAACTTTGTTGACCAGTGTTGACCAGTGTTGGTGAGTGGTTATAGCTATGGTTAATACTAGGAATCAATCTCAACCTCCTGAGACTCAGCTTGATGAAGTCTCAAGGAATTGGATTGCTAGTCATATCACAAGTGTTACTACTCCGATGCTTAATCAGATGGCTGAGATGAACGAGCGATTGAATCAAGTGATTCTTACTTCCATGACTAATGTCAATAGGAATGGGGAAGGATCTAGTCGGTTTAGCAGATTAACTAAAGTTGATTTTCCTAAATTCTATGGCGAAGATGTTAAAGGATGGTTGTATAGGGTCAAACAGTTTTTCACCATTGATGGTATTATTGAAGAAGATAAGCTTAAGCTGGTTTCTATTCACTTGTATGATGCAGCTTTAGCCTGGCACTTGCAATACATGAGGAATCATGCTACTGCTGTTTGGGAAGAATATGAGGCAGCTATACTTAGACGATTTGGTGATGCAAATGAGGATCCTATGGTTGAGCTTACAAAGTTGAAGTATAAGTCTACTATGAAGCAGTACCAGACTGAGTTTGAGGCACTCTTGACACAAGTCAACATCACGGAGGCTCAGTCCATTAGCATGTACTTGGCTGGTTTACCTTCTAATATGGAAAATGGTGTGAGGATGTTTAAGCCAAGGACACTTGCAGATGCTTTTAGTTTGTCTAATCTGCAAGAAACAGCACAAGCTATTGTGAAGCAGAGGTATACTCCATTACTTCCTACTCCAAAAAACAGTGGTAATGGTAGTACTTTTGTGAATAGAAATGCTAATTTTCATACCAAGCCCAATACATTAGCTTTGCCTGCACCTACTGTCTCCCCTGTTTCTAAACCAACGTTTGGCTCTAGACCTAGAAAAGTGTTAAGTCAAAAAGAATATGATGATAAGAGGTCTAGGAATGAATGCTTCTACTGTGATAAGAGGTATATGCCTGGTCATAAGTGTGAGGGTCAACTTTTTACCTTGGAAATAAGTGCTGCAGAAGAAGATGTGTTTCACGAGTGTTTGGGAGAAGGAGAACATGCTATGACTGAGTATGTTTTGCCTGAAGAGGTCCATCAGCCCACACCACATGTATCACTAAATTCCATTTCTGGCATTCCCACACATAATACTATGAGGGTGAAGGGACAGGTTCTCAAGCAAATATTACACATCTTGATGGATTCAGGAAGTACTCATAACTTTCTGGATATCCATAAGGCTAAAATGTTGGGGTGTAAGTTTAGTAAAACTTGTCCCCTGAATGTGTCTGTAGCTGGAGGAAGTAAACTGTTTAGCCAATATATGGTTAAGGATTTCAAGTGGAAAATTCCAGGCATCTCTTTCACCACTGATGTGATGTTATTGCCTTTGGGGGGCTGTGAGTTGATCTTGGGGATACAATGGTTATCCACTTTGGGTGACATAAAGTGGAATTTCAACCAATTGAGAATGGAGTTCATACATCATGGTCAGAAAGTTGTTATCAGGGGAACAAACCACTCTAAATTGACATGGATGAGTGGCAAGTCATTCTCTAAGTTCTCCAGCTATCAAGAAGCTCATTTGACTTCCATTTGTTGTATTGGGACAGCTGCTAGTCTTCATTTTATGCAATGTGACAATGATTCTACACTCTCCACTGATAAGAGACTATTGGATCTTCTTGATAACTTTGCTGATGTATTTGCAGAACCTAAACAATTGCCTCCCTACAGAATTTTTGATCACCAAATACCCCTTAAAGATGGAGAAGTTAATGTGAATATCAGACCTTATAGGTATCCTCCAGCCCAAAAGGATGTGATTGAGTCTATGGTTAAAGAGTTGCTTGATTCAGGTGTGATCAGACCAAGCCATAGTCCTTTCTCTTCTCCTATTGTAATGGTCAAAAAGAAAGATGGGTCATGGAGGATGTGTATTGACTACAGGCAATTAAACAAGTTCACAGTGAAAGATAAGTTTCCAATTCCTGTTATTGAGGAGCTTATTGATGAATTGCAAGGTGCTTGTGTTTTTTCTAAGTTGGACCTAAGATCTGGCTACCATCAAATTCGGATGCAAGAAAAGGATGTCTATAAAACAGCTTTCAAGTCTCATGAAGGCCACTATGAATTTGTGGTCATGCCTTTTGGGTTAACTAATGCCCCATCTACATTTCAAGCTCTTATGAACTCGGTTTTTAAACCATTTTTGAGAAAATTTACCTTGGTCTTCTTTGATGACATCTTGGTATATAGTTCTTCTCTTTCTGAACATATGGAGCATCTTAAACTGGTCTTACAAACTATGAGAGACAATACTCTGTTTGCTAAGAGGAGTAAATGTGTATTTTGCACAAGCACAGTGGAGTACCTTGGACATGTGATCAGTGGTGTTGGAGTTGCTACTGATCCAAGTAAAATACAAGCTATGCAAGATTGGCCTACTCCTATTAATCTCAAACCGCTAAGAGGGTTTCTGGGCTTAACTGGCTATTACAGAAGGTTCATTCAATCCTATGCTATGATTAGTCATCCCTTGACTGCTTTACTCAAGAAAAATGCTTTTCATTGGAGTGCTGAAGCTCAAACAGCTTTTGAAGCCTTGAAACAAGCTATGATCAGTACTCCTATCCTGGCACTTCCTAATTTTCATGAAGAATTTGTTATTGAAACTGATGCTTCAGGTTATGGCATTGGAGCTGTGTTACAGCAAAAAGGTCATCCAATAGCTTTCTTGAGTAAAACTTTGGCAACCAAGCATCATTCTTTATCTACTTATGAAAATGAGCTCTTAGCAGTGGTGTTAGCCTTGCAAAAGTGAAGAGGATACCTTTTGGATAGACATTTTAAGATCAAGACAGATCATTTTAGTCTCAATTACATGCTTGATCAAAGAATTACTACTCCTTTTCAGTCCAAATGGTTACCTAAGTTGCTTGGGTTTGACTATGAAATAGAGTATAAGCAAGGGAAAGAAAATGTGGTAGCTGATGCACTTTCAAGGGTAGAAAGACAAGCTGCCTTGTTTCATACAGTTTCTTCTGGCCTTTCTAATGAACTCATGGATGCTGTGGTGCTATCTTGGTCAAGTGATTCTACTTTAAAGACAGTCGTAGAAGCCTTGAAAGCCAAAACTTTGGCTAACACCAAGTATGAATGGGTTAATGATCAGTTATTACGGAAGGGCAGATGGGTGGTTGGCAAGGATGACCTCTTGAGGAACAAGCTTGTTTCTCATTTTCATGGATCAGCTGTGGGTGGTCATTCAGGGGTGCATGCCACTACCAAGAGATTATCTACTTTTTTCTATTGGAAAGGGTTGAGAAAGATGGTCAAACAATGGGTCAGAATGTGTGATACTTGTCAAAGAAATAAGTCTGACCTTTCAGCCTATCCTGGCTTGTTACAACCATTACCTATACCTCAGAGGATTTGGCAGGAGATCTCAATGGATTTTATTGATTCTTTACCTGTGTCCCAAGGCAAGACTGCAATTTTAGTAGTGGTGGACAGGTTGTCCAAACAAGCTCATTTCATACCTTTGTCCCACCCTTACACTGCTTCTCAAGTGGCTCAACTATTTCTGGATCACATTTATAAATTGCATGGGTTGCCTAAGTCAATTGTCAGTGACAGAGATAAGCTTTTCATGAGTCATTTCTGGAAATCCTTGTTTGAAAAGTTACAAGTGCAACTCAAGTTTTCTTCTGCTTATCACCCACAAACAGATGGTCAAACTGAAATAGTTAACAAGTGTGTGGAAGGCTATTTGAGGTGCATGACTGGAGAAAGGCCTAAGGAGTGGGTTAAATGGTTGCCTTTAGCAGAATATTGGTACAATACCAATTTTCATACTTCCTTGAATACTACTCCCTATGAAGTGGTGTTTGGGCAAACCCCTCCTTTGCATATTCCCTATGTAGCTAAGGATAGTAATGTGGAGGCTGTGGATAGAACTTTACAAGCTAGAGAGCATACTATCCATTTACTAAAGTTCAATCTGAAAAAAGCTCAGGATAGGATGAAGTCTCAGGCTGATAAGAGGAGGTCTGAGGGGGAGTTTCAAGTGCAGGATTGGGTTTACCTGAAGTTGCAGCCCTATAGACAAATTTCTTTAAGGCATGGAAGACAACATAAATTGTCTTCTAAGTTTTTTGGTCCATTTCAAGTCTTAGCTAAGGTGGGGACTGTTGCTTATAAGCTACATTTGCCAGCTGGTGCAAAAGTCCATCCAGTGTTTCATGTGTCTCAATTGAAGGCTTGCTATGGTGCAGTTAATGAGATGGGTCAGTTGCCTCAATGTGATGATGATGGTCTGTTAGCTGCTAGCCCACTTAAGCTTTTGGAGAGGAAGATAGTTAAGCAGCAAAACCGAATGGGGGTGTTTGGGTTAGTGCAGTGGACCAATGGCAGCAAAGATGATGCAACTTGGGAAGATTTGGCTGACTTGACTAAACGGTTTCCTGAGTTTGTGCTTGATCCTTGAGGTCAAGAATCTTTGGAAGGAGGCAGCATTGTTATATACCACTCAAGATGGGTCACGAGATTGGCACATGTCTATTACTTCTACAGTTTCCTAACAAACTCTCAAATTTACTTTTCCCTCCTAGTTGTAAATCGTCTATAAATAGACGATTCTTTCTCATTTGTTGATTGTCTTGGTGTGTAATTCTCTCTTTTCTCTGTAAACATTCCATTTCATCAATAATAATCACAAATCCCGTTTTAACCTTTTAAGCTTCGGATTGGCTTATTACAGTTAATTCTAGCTTATTAGTGTTGCTTATCCTTGCTTATCTGATAAGCTGGATTAAGTGTGTTACACCATCTTCTTTCCTGCTGCAAAAGACACAAACACAAATATTTCAAACACAATCACACAAACATTCGAAACACAAAAACACAATCACACAAGGGGATAACATCACTGCTGCGAAACGGCAGATAATTATCTACAGCAAAGAGTAAATTTTTGGGCAAATAACGTAAAAAGACACTCATCTTATGTTAAAATTCAATTAAAAGTACTCAACTTTTTTTTTCTCAATTTAAGGTACCAATCTTTTTTCTTGTTGCAATGTTGGGATAATAACAAACTTAAAGGTTATATATTAACGACCGTTTACTTTATTATTACATCGTTAGTCCTTTACATTAATAACACTTTATAATAAATTCAAAATTTGTTTTTTACAGTTTTCGACCGTTTTTCATCTTTTTCGTCTAATTTTTACCGTTTTCGTTTGTTTTTAATCAAACGAAAAAACGGACTAAGACGATTAAAAACCGAGTGAAAACGGTAAAAATCAAACGAAAAAGATAGAAAAAGGTCTAAAACTGTAAAAAACGAATTTTGAAGTTATTATAAAGTGTCGTTAATATAAAGGACTAACGATGCAATAATAAAGTAAACGGTCGTTAATATATAACCTTTAAATTTGTTATTGTCCCAACATTGCTACAAGAAAAAAGATCGGTACCTTAAATTGAGAAAAAAAAAAGTTAAGTACCTTTAATTAAATTTTAACATTAGATGAGTACCTTTTTATGCTATTTGCCCTAAATTTTTTTAATATTTATATTTTATACCCTTCAAATATTATCAATTCACACAAACCCACTAGTTTTTATTTAAAAAAAAATTGTCAACGCCAGAAATCATTGGCTGCTCTCGAGTGATGTGTCGTGGACGAATTGACGCCAAAGACTACCGGCTCATCCACCATCTTACCATTCCCCGAACTCTAATGCTACCATATAACTATTTACAAATTGAAAGATTTAATAGCAAAAGATATTATGACATGGTTTTGGCATATTATTCGGATTTTGTGGTTGGCATGTTATCGACGCATTATTTTAACACAACATAAATAAAAATACAATGCAAAAGTAAAAAAACAATAGGAAATTAAAAAATGTAAAAAAGAATTACGACAATAAAAACCATGCGACAAATTTATATAAATGGTGTTGATAGGTTAAAGGACGACGATTGTTAATTAAGATGTGAAATTGATACTTATGAGTTGAGAGAAATAGGTATATATCAAATTTTGTGAGTTTATAAATGTAAAATTAAGGGTATAGAATTTTTACTTTTTTTAAATTGAGTTTGAATTATATCCGTTTGGCTCGACAGTTGTTTTTTTCTGTCAGAAATCCAACGAATCAAGTGGTGACGAGGGATTGCGGTGTAGTAGCGAGGATTTGATGAATGGTGACGAGTGCGCGCCGTCACACCTTTTGTTCCACGTAAATACAATTCACGTTTTAAACTGAGCATCCTAACAAATGTGGTGAATAAAAATCTTATACTCAGAAAAAACGAATATTTTGTAGAAAGATTCCATTGATATATTCTCTGAAAACTTACAAATTAAAGTCATATCCTTATAAAATTCCAACCCAATCTTTTCTACTATTTGTCAACAGTAGTAGAAACCCGATATTTTCTATTATTTGTCAAACATTGAAACGATGTTAACTTACGGGGTGTTTATTTTGGCTTATACGTGGGCTTATGAGTTTATTTGATTTCAGCTTATATTTCATAAACTATAAGCCGAAACAAACACCCCCCCCCCTTATGGATATTGCAATGTGAGCTATAGCTATGATAGTAATTGTGAGATATTTGGTGTGAGTTGTAAAAATTACCGTTCTAAAAAAAAAATAAATAAATAAATAAATAAATAAAATAAAATAAAATAAAAATTAGATACATAAATGGTTAACTCTTAAGAGGTAGCTACAAACCTTAATACACTTGATATGAAATATCCTAGCGTCACTCGCGGTATTTGGCTGTGACATGTGAGTTGCCACCAACCAGAAGTTGTGGATTCAAGTCTTCTTGGGGACATTATGGGTATACTGTGAGATAAGTGGCGCAGACCGCAGAGCGTGAAAAAAAAACTGTCATTTCAAAAGAAGAAACACAACGAACCCCCAAAAAACATGTAAACAACCTCATGCCTGCCAAGCAGCCACAAAGAGAGAAACATAGCCACGAACATATATGTAAACATAGCAACAAAGGATATGTTCGGACTCAAGAGTAATATCCAAACCATTTCAGTTTGATTAGATTTCCGGTTTCATCATTTTCAATATTTCCAGTTCAGTGCCAGTCAAAAACAGCCATGGAGATACGGCTACAATAGCTTCCATAAATGTTGTACAATTCTTTGCACTCGCTTCACATTTGCATCTTCAAAATCAAAATTTATACCATGAAGATACAATCCATACAAAATAGGTTACTTGCCATTTAATCATGATCAGGTTGTAAAAGTGGTTTACTTTGGATTCACCTTCCCATTTAAAGTGTCAATCAGGAGATTCAGCTCACCAATGCTGGATCGGAAAAGAAAGAATCTTGAACTCTTTGGACACGTGCATATCTGTTTTGAATGTTCGAGACATGAGTACTTGTTGGGTGAACATGAACATCCAGCAGCAGAAAGGTACAGGTCACTAAAGCATAGGAAACACTCTCTTTTCACTGAACAGCCAAAATCTTCCTCCATTAGGCGTGACTGTGAGCCATTATTGCATAAGCACTCTCTCTTAAAGCTTTCGAGCCTCACACGTGACTGTTTCATAGAAACAATAAGTTTTCTATCAGTATATAATAAGAGGTAATGAGTTACGCGTGTTATGTTTCAAACCAATAATGAATACATCAAGTATTCATCGTACCCCTAGAAAATTTATCATCTCAAACAGGTCAAATAAAGACGCTTGGTTGAAAGTCACATTGTCCAAAGTGACTTTTTTTAAGCTAGAAATTCATAAACCATTTTACTACACATATAGACCATTAAGGTAAATAAACTTTTTATAATATTCTAAAAAAGAAACAATTAAAACTTTTTGCGGTCAACCCGTATCAAAACAAACTTAAAATAACCCATTTTAAACTCGAACTTGTTATGACCTTTAATCTAGCCCTTTGCAAGACAGTGGGATTGGGTATTGTTGTTTTTTTTTTTTTTTTTTTTTTTGGTAACCGTGATTTCCGACTCATTGGCCGACTAATCCACGGGGTTTGAGCCCACCGCCACACAGACTCAAACCAGGTAAAGCCCTCCCTTTTCAGGAGGTTGGCGTGGCCACTTCAAGGTTGTTTGCACCTAGTGGGAATTGTTGTTGTAGTATACAGATGCTTTACCTTAAGAGCTCGAGTAAGCCAGCCATCTTTTCCACAACCATTATTCCACCCTTGCTTTCTAGAGTCCAGTGATGATTTGGCAGCCTCTCTGGCCCCTTCCAACAACAGTTTGTCATAGGAGATAGATGTCTTTCTACGCATCTCACTGTATGTTTCTACTGTCAATTGTCCATGCGGCAACCAGTCAAGGGGGGCAAAGTTGGCTTTCTCAGAAACACTGAAGCCAGTATCAAATCCCGAGTAGTATGCTCCAGGAAATGTAAGAATAAACTGCTTCGGATGCTGTACACATCGGTATACAGGTATACCCTCTGATTTTAGGATAGATGGTGATAGTTGAGTGACCTGTACAAGTCAACGAAAACTTATTTTCTGAGTGTAATGGAACCTTTATCTATCAAGTCCTTGTATGTATGTGACTTTCTATTTCTCTATCCCATGAAAAGTGATTTTTTTTCTTTAAACGTTCATGAAAATTAATTGAGCACAGCGTTATACGAAAATGTTCTATTACTAATTAAAAAAACATAAATAACCACAATTTCGACCCATAAAATGAATGGGATAATTCGGGCTACTTTCTATCTGTAACGAACAAAGGTGTAAAACCAAATACGATTAGCTTAAAAAAAGAGAGATTAAATGGGTCGAAAACGGGTCGAAAGTCACCTAAAGTGTAATTCTGATGCATATATCTCCTAAATCATTTCATTCTATGATTAGAAAAATACGAAATAATACAATCATATCAGACATATTAACAACTCAAAAGAGCTATAAATATATTTGGGAGAAATAAGTAACCCAGGTCACACTCCCACTTGAACAATATCAACATTTTGACCCTTTTTGACCTGCTACCTAACCCACCCTTTGTGCTACACAAACTATTTGACTTCATGGAAGTAAAAAAATTAGTTTCCCTAAGATCAAAACAAAAGAAACATTGTACATTATCTGTGGATTCGTCAGAGATTTGGTAACAGTGTCAGATAGTACTTACTAGCTTATGAAACAATTCATGATGTCCCGATAACTCTGGGAAGGTTTTCTTCAGAAGTGCTTCACATTTTTGGTGATATTTGTAAGGGACGCCATACCAGATTCTTGGACTACCAAGGTGCATGTAGCTCAGCTTGTACAGGTGATGCTCTTCAACTTTCTAGACATGCAAAGAACAAAGCAAAATTACGACAATTACAAGTTACATAAACACACAGAAATGGCACAAAGACGGGTCGGTACCGGGAAAAATTAGGTATAAAATGAAAACGGAACACTTCAAAGTGTGGTTCAAATTGGGTTGTGGCTAGGGGTGAACTTTGTAAAGAGTACTGTCTTGCATATGATTACAAAAAAAATTAAATTTCAGAATAATGATATAATTTATTTTAGATAAAAAGGATTTAGGATATAACTAACTGAATACATGTTTAGCGATTTTGATGTGGTTAATCCGTTCGACCAGAAATGACCCAATACCATATAGATCAGTTACAAATGCCACCTGTAACCATATGAAATTGCAATGTTTTAATGCCAGATATAGAAATCTAAATCTTACCCAACAAAGAGATGAAAAGCACATTCCGACATCCATC
Organism: Glebionis coronaria; assembly: GCA_025667525.1. NCBI lineage: Eukaryota > Viridiplantae > Streptophyta > Magnoliopsida > Asterales > Asteraceae > Glebionis > Glebionis coronaria. The sequence goes on along the minus strand of CM046876.1, from coordinate 542,689,524 downwards.
CGTGGGGTCGAAATGGTAGAATTGTCGCAGTCAAAAGCAAGAAGAGAACCAGGCATCTTAGGGGTGTTATTTAAATTCCAACCAGATTTCCTGTATTTAGATTGATCATTGAGATCATCAGATGGTAACGGAAATCCACTGCCAAGAACTTTAACCTCCAAATTATGACCAGACAACACCTATAATTGGTTCGCATAACAGAGTAAGATATTAATAAATTCCTTTTCGAATAAAAGATTTATATTCTCGTAAAACAGGGTGTCAATATAACCTGGATTTCGTCCGTTGGATTTTGAATAATACGCCAATATTCAGCCTCAACATTCTCCCAAGCAGGAGTCCCGACACCCGTAAAAATGTCTTGTGTTTTAAAATAATTTTTTTTGAACTGCTCTGCATACCTCTTAAATGCTAGCAAAGTAAACTCAGGACCACTTTCAAATTCAAACCCATCTGATCCATCCTTTTGTTCAATAAATTCATTAAGTTTTCTTTTTGAATGCAGATATTTAAGTGCACTAATCTCTTGAACATGGGTACCAATTTTAGTAGTATCAAATTTATCTCCCTTCATAAGAAATGGTGGTTTCCAGGATTCTGGGGGAAGAATGCGACAAATTCCGAATTCTTCAGCTTTCGGACGTATTTTTTCAATATATTTAGATATATCTTTAAATTCCTGTCACAGATGTTCAAAATTCAATAATGAAAAACATTAAGGAATATTATAACATATCAATCCAGTTACCTCTTCATTTGGGTGAAAAACAGTTGTATAACGAACCCCTAAAGGCCTGCAACCTTCTTGAGGACGCCAACATGCAATAACCTGTAAAAGTAGTGATCAAGGGCTAGGCACTTGAGCACGACAAAATGAGAAGATAATATATCATAAATAATTATCTCAAACCTTCTGGCAGGTACTGCTGCTAGGACATCCACGAGTCACTCCTTTCGGAAGGGTATTTTCTACAGAGATATTCTGCAAGAAGAAGTGATTACTAACTATACTTCAAATTAAACAACAAAAAGTGTGTATGACAAACATTTAGAAAAGAAAGGGAAAAGGAGATAGATAACCGTGTTAAGATGTTGCGTATTTGGTTTTTCCAGGTTAGTGAGTTGATCATTAAGGATCCAAGGCCTTTGTTTGACAGACTTCTGAAGCTTTTCCAAATCAGTTGTCTTGGAATAGGCTTGATTCTGCTCTGTTTCACGGTCCCTTCTCCTCTTTAGTGTGAACGACGTGAGCGATATAAATCCTGGCGGGGCAGATGGTTCATCTTCTACCTTTGTTCTAGATCCTGTTAGGTCTTTGCTTGTCATCATTTCTGTTTTAAAGTCAACAACGACCAAACAAATTAGTTTGGTGTCCGTACTCGAGTTAGAAAGAACATGCCCACATACCGAACAGAAAGTAAAGTAACCTTACATAAAACGAGAAAGAATCATCAACACTAGCACAATGAAAATGATACTACTAGTGTCTAGTCTAATATGTATCCAAAACACATTTAGTACAGATGACAAACATGTGCTCTTTATAAATCAATTTTCAAACAAGACGCACATGACAGAAGATCAAATATTCGCTAATAACATATGCTTAGACATTAAGCATAACATGAATGATTTGCAAACTCTTTTCTTATCTGGAAAATTAGACGCTTCCTTCAAGTTTAGTTCTGAACTTTGTAAATTTGAGATTGGAATAATCTTACAGACAACAACAACAACTAACCCACTCCCGCCGGAGCGGGGTAAGGGGGAGGTTAGATGTAGACAAATCCTACCCCTACCACAAGGATAAACCCGACAATAGAGAGACTGCTTCCAGGGGTCCTCCGGCCAGTGTGAATGTGTAGATGAGGGGTGATCAAGAAAAAAGAGCGAGCAGGAGCAAACAAATACTAGGCAAATGCAGACACATACGACGGGAAGCAAGCAAATAGGCACACAAGACAACAAGCACACAAGAAAACAAGCAATGTAGCATCCTGGCAAAAACAAACCATCATATAAACTAAGAGAAAACGGACATGCAATAAAATACAGGCAAAAGCCACCGGGAGAAACACATACATAAGGACAAATAGGCAAAAAGAGAACTCGAGAGAGGCAAAAGGGAAAGTCCAAGAAGCCTAAAAAAAGCATACAAGCAAGAAAGCAAACGGGGAAAGGGCATAGAAAGAAAGCACGCAACAGAAAAGGACCTAACGGCAAACTAAAACCAGAGGGATGATTAAGAAAAAAGAGCGAGAAGGACCAAAAACAAAACCCAGACAAAAGGAGATTACATACGACGAGAAGCAAGCAAATAAACACACAAGCCAGCAAGCACACAAGAAAACAAGCAACAAAGCATACAAGCAAAAAAAACATGCTAAAAAGTAAGAGAAAACGGACATGCAAAAACGGACATGCAAAAACACACAAGCAAAAGCCGGAGAAACATACAAAAAGGAAAAAATAAAGCACAAGAGGGGCCAAGGGGGCAAAAAGCATACAAGCAAGAAAGCAAACGGGAAATGGCATAGAAGGAAAGAAGCACACACCAGATAAGGACCTAGCGACAAACTAAAACCAAAAAACTAAGAGACACATGAAGAAATAAGCAAGGCAACGCAAAGGGGATCAAAACAAAAGGGAATATTTTAAGAAACGAAGGGAGGCTAAACGACGCACTAAAGCCTAAAGAAGACAAGAAGTGAAACGCAAAATGCAGACTAAGATGTTCAAAATAAATCCTAAAAGCAAAAAATCTCAAAAAACACAAACAGCCTAGCCCCTTCTACCCTCCTATACTCATTCTATCTCTCCACGCGTTCCTATCAGAGGTCATGTCCTCGGACAAGAGAAGTTCCATGTCTAATTTTAACCTATCCCCCACCTAAGTTTTGGTCTACCCCTTCTCCTAATGCTGTCTACCCTCCTAACTGACGTTGTTTGTGGTCTCCTCTTGACATGTCCAAACCATTTCAGCCTTCCTTCCCTCATCTTGTAGATAATCACTTCGACTTCGAGTTCTGTCCTAAAACTCCCTTCGGGATCCTGTCTAACATGGTTTTACCACATGTCCACCTTAGCATTCCCAATTCCGCCACTAAACCCTGTTAGCTTGAGCTTTTGAAGTTAGCTTGAGCTTTTGAAGTACCAGTGCTATCAGCTATAGGTGTATCTCCGCATTATGCGTTACTCTTATGTTGCAATCTATATTTGAAAAGAAAAATACGAGTACTAGCTACATATTTACAAATTTCCACAATTTGTTTTTTTTTTTTTAATCGTCCTAAACCATTACACAAACATCTAAACAGCTTTAATAACACATCCCTAAGGCTACTCCCAATGGGGGGGTTTTTCACACCATTAAGGCTCATGTCGCACCATCAAGCCATTGGGTACCCCGTCCCGCACGGTGTGAGACCCTCACAAACATGAGTAGCTCACTTAAACAAAGTGAGTGTTTATATAATCAAATATTTGGATTGTGAGGTGTATGTGTTTAAAAGTGGGTATTTTAGTAAAAAGTGACTGTGGTGTGACCATTGGGGATGAAAAGTAAGAGGGAGACAAATGATGATGTAGCGCTGAGGTGGAGGGGATAACACCATTACCATTGGGAGTAGCCTAAAGACCAAGAACCCATCAAAACAGACTCAACCGCGAGCTTGGCGCCACATCATGCCCCTTCTTTCTCACTGACACACACTACCCCACATTCACCATTTACTTAGACCCAATATTCGGGGGTGTTTGTTTCGGCTTATTAAACATAAGCCCATTTGAGCTTATATTTCATAAGCCCCAATTTTCTGGCTTAATTTGAGACTTGGGGCTTATATAAGTTTATTACTAATGAGCCCTTATCAAAAAATTGAGGCTTATGAAATATAAGCTCAAATGGGCTTATATAAGTTTATTACTGATATAAGCCCCCCAAGTCTCAAAATAAGCCAGAAAATTGGGGCTTATGACATATAAGCTCAAATTAAATTTGATTTCGACTTATATTTCATAACCCCCAATTTTCTGGCTTATTTTGAGACTGAAGTATATCATATCGTAATAAACTTATATAAGCCCACATGTCTCAAATTAAGCCGAAAAATTAAAGCTTATGAAATATAAACCCAAATGAGCTTATGTTTCATAAGCTGAAACAAACACCACCTTCATATAAATATACACACACAGACACAACAAAACTCAGTTTGTTATTGGTCTCACCACGCGTGACGAAAGGAAGGGTATAGCAGGGGTAGGGCTTGTGACACGGCAATATTCCCAGCCTAAAGTGAGTTATCATTTGAAGAACATGAATCTTAAAAACAAAACATGATAAGCTTTAATTAAGATGAAGTGTGAATACAAATGCCTAAAATTGACTGGAAATGGATTTATTAATAAACATATATATCCTGCTAGTGAAGAATAAGTTGATTACTTGAAATGTGATAAACCCTAAGTAAGTAACTAGATAGGTAGATAAATAAATTAGAAAATTATTAGATAAGAAAATAGTATAAAGTTTAGTACCGTGGAGAAAATGATGATGTCGCCGATGATGGTTGTACTGTCGTGTCGGAGCTTATGAAAGAATAGGTAATATTTTGGTCACTGTTTTAAAAATGAAATACCCTCCTCGCCTCAGTGGATTCAACTTTGCGGCATAAATGTTCCTACTGTATAAGTTACGCACAGTGTTCTCGAATATCAATCACTCCGGAGAGGAAACTAAAAACAACAAATACTACTCCCTCCACCTAGTTAATCAAAACATCAATTTTTGTTCTTTTCTCTTACTTTTTATAAAAAAAATCATTTTATATTTAATCAATTAATTTATAACTTTTTTTATTGTTTGTTTGTAATAATAATATCTTCAAATAAAAAATTATATAATAAACTTAATCTACATTTATTATCTATTTTTAAAAATAAACAATTAATTTAAAACGTTTAAAAATTAGTAATATAAATATAATTTTGAAAGTAAGAGTAACTTTCTAATAGAAAAGGTAAAAGAAATATAGTTTATATGTTATTAGATGAAGAAAAAAAAGAAAAAAAAAAATTAAAGTATATTCTTAAGTTATAAAAAAATTGTCTAAATAACATGTAAGGATAAGCATTTGGATTATAGATTCAAATCGGATCGGAAATTGAATTGGACTGGACCAACTAGAATTAGATTGTACAATTTTGGTTTGGTTTTCGATTTGGGGTTTGGATTATTTTGATTTTTGTCCGAATCGATTGTATCCAAAACCCGTCAATTGTGTCTAGAAAGACAAGACTCAAAGATCAAACTAGACCAAACTGACCTGAATCAAACAATTTCGATCTGATCTCGATTAGATGTTTTAGACCATTCCAGTCTTTGAACCGATGTGATTTTGGTCGATTCAGTCCGGTGTGAGTTCGATGCTCAACTATAATACTATATGCTCTTTTATTTGTTGATGTCAAATCTTTGAAAATGATATATAGGTTTTGCATAACATGTATTATTTCATTTTCTTTGCTTCCAATAAAATGAGAAGAAGATTTTTAAAGAAGATGTTCCTTTTGTCTTCTTCGCTACTTTCTTTAAAGAGGTATTTGATAGAGTAGAATGAAACATGAAAAAAAAATTACTTACTTTGTTTGCTTTGATTTAAAAATGGAAATAAAAGGGTATAAACTAGAAGCAGTTTCATTTATTACATTATCTCTAAATTATAGAGAAAGTTGAGAATCAAAAGTTACAATTTGCCTTCGTTCACATCTCATTCCTTATAAGAATCAAAATGTGACATAAAATTATATGCCAAAATTCAAATCATCATAGAGATTAACGGGGTGTTTGTTTTAGCTTATATAATGGGTTTATAAGCTTATTAGTTTATATAAGCTTATAAGTCGAAATCAAGTGTTTGGTTAAGCTTATATAAGTAGGTTTATAAGCTTATATAAAGGAGTTTTAGTAAGATAAGAATTTGTAGCTTATATAAGAGTAGGTGACTTATATAAGAATATTATATAAAAAGACATTTATACCCTCATTTAATATTACATCTTTTTTATTTTTATGTACTTTTTTATCCTTTTACCTTATTAACTATGTAAGCTAAACCAAACACTTAAGTAAGCTTTATAAGCTTATTATATATAAGCCATAAATGGCATATATAACATTATATAAGCTCAACACATAAGCTTAACCAAACACCTCCTAATTGTTTTAGCTTATATAACATAAGTTTATTTTGACTTTTATAAAATAAGCTTAATTTTATGGCTTATATAAAGACTTATTGACTTATATAAATTTATTATAATATAATAAACTTATATAAGCTCATAAGTCTCTATATAAGCTTTAAAAAATGAGTGTTATGAAATATAAGCTAAGAAATGACTTATGTTCGGTTTATGTAACATAGCTTTAATTTTGTGGCTTATTTTGATACTTAGGGGCTTATATAGGAAGACACTGATGACTACACTAGTCACAGGTCAATTTTAAGAGCCTACAGGTCGAAACCTTGGCTCTGATACCATAATTGTAACACCTCATTTGGATCAATGGACCGTTACGTAGTAATTATGGTGTGTCATCAAAGCATGCATGATAAATGTCTAAAACATTAAATGACCATAAAGGAAACCGAAAACAACCATCGGCTCTAACATAAGCTCCACACACAAATGCATAAGTATAGAATGTAAGGAAATGACTAAACAATGTCCAGGAAAGAAAAAGTATGTAAATGCATTAAAAGAGAAAGAAGACTAGGCGCCTCCATCCCATGCACGTACTCTTGAATCCTAGATTTGACCCTTAGTACATGCCGTACTGGGACATGGAAAGAAAAATACGGCTGAGCAATACGCTCAGTGTGCGGATATATGACAATGAAATGTAAAGCATAACATAAGCAAGTAATGAAATGAATAACAACAGAATAAGTGTATGTCCTGGAAAACCTGGTTTAAGCTTATAAGAATGGTTTTATATTTCTGGAAAGACTTATGTTTAGTTTATTCTGAAAACTGTATTTTAAATATGTCCGGAGCCCATATAGGTCATGTTATATCAACGTGCATGAATACTTAGAGGGGTGGCCTTATCATGCAATTAAAGGGGTTGCCTCTAATTATTATAGTATGAGTGGAGAGCTCAAATCTTGTAACGGATGCAAGGCACACACCGCAGTTACCATGAAATCTTAATAACTTGTCCTAAGATGCACTCATTCGCCTCACATGATAATAATAACATAGGCCAAATAATGTAAAGGGACGCTGTGAGCAATCACTCTCACCGCAGAAGAGTCATAATACCGGTGCCTCTAGTGCTATGGTTATGGAACCCCCATAACTAGGTGAAACTGGCATGCATGTATATATCTCGGGGAATCTAAAATAAACATAACATATTGAAAGTGTTTAAGACACGTAAACTACTGGAAAAAATAGATGGCTGTAAACGGTGAATCTTAATATAGGAAAGAAGTGTCCTTACTGAAGGACGGAATATTTGTACCTTATGTCGAGTAAATGAAGACGAATACGAACGCGGAAGATCACTCCGATTTCGCAATAGCTACATAATAAAGGGACATGAATTAGTGTCTGTTTTACTTATACATACTTGTTACTTAGTTTACTTGACGTGTCATACTTATTACACTTGTTCTTGTCTTGTCTTATTATTTCATGTTTAAATCATGTGCTTCTTAGTGTTTCATATGTTTTAGATTCATGTATTTCATGTTTTAAGTGTTATAATACTTGTTGTAACATAATGAGTAACTTTCTAAAAATAGCAGGTTTCTATATATACTAACTTTCCAAAAAATAGTAGGTTTCCATATATAGTAACTTTCCAAAAATAGCAAGTTTTCTTAAATAGTAAGTTTATAAAAATAGAAAGTTTTCATAATTAGTAAGTTTCCAAAAATAGAAAGTTTTCATATTTGGTATCGTTTCCATAAATAGCATGTTACCATATTTAGTATGTTTCCATCATTATCATGTTATCATAATTAGTATAATTCCATATTTAACATGTTTCCATACTTAAGGTATTTCCATAATTAATCATATGCTTTATTAAATAATTAAATGATATAACATATAGTTTTAAGGGTTTTTCTAACATGTGCCCTCAAGCACATGTTAAGTTATGTTTATTAAACATCAACTTTCCTTTTATATCATAAAATACATTTAATTCACATTAAATACACTCTAAATTCATCATAAATAAATATCAATTTGCATTTAATACATTCAAACTTTACTTTTATATAAACTCAAACATGTATGTTGGGGCACATGCTAGAAATTCCCTAGTTTTAATAAGCTTACAATATGTCATATTTAATTATGTTGTAAAGTTTAATAGTAATAAATAATACTTAGGCTTAACTTATAATTATTAATTAATAATGATATTCCATGTTATCATAAGTTATAATTAATTAATAATATTGCATGTTAATATAATTAAACTTTACTTAGACCAAACACCTCCTAATTGTTTTAGCTTATATAACATAAGTTTATTTTGACTTTTATAAAATAAGCTCAATTTTATGGCTTATATAAAGACTTATTGACTTATATAAATTTATTATAATATAATAAACTTATATAAGCTCATAAGTCTCTATATAAGCTTTAAAAATGAGTGTTATGAAATATAAGCTAAGAAATGACTTATGTTCGGTTTATGTAACATAGCTTTAATTTTGTGGCTTATTTTGATACTTAGGGGCTTATATAGGAAGACACTGATGACTACACTAGTCACAGGTCAATTTTAAGAGCCTACAGGTCGAAACCTTGGCTCTGATACCATAATTGTAACACCTCATTTGGATAAATGGACCGTTACGTAGTAATTATGGTGTGTCATCAAAGCATGCATGGTAAATGTCTAAAACATTAAATGACCATAAAGGAAACCGAAAACAACCATCGGCTCTAACATAAGCTCCACACACAAATGCATAAGTATAGAATGTAAGGAAATGACTAAACAATGTCCAGGAAAGAAAAAGTATGTAAATGCATTAAAAGAGAAAGAAGACTAGGCGCCTCCATCCCATGCACGTACTCTTGAATCCTAGATTTGACCCTTAGTACATGCCGTATTGGGACATGGAAAGAAAAATACGGCTGAGCAATACGCTCAGTGTGCGGATATATGACAATGAAATGTAAAGCATAACATAAGCAAGTAATGAAATGAATAACAACGGAATAAGTGTATGTCCTGGAAAACCTGGTTTAAGCTTATAAGAATGGTTTTATATTTCTGGAAAGACTTATGTTTAGTTTATTCTGAAAACTGTATTTTAAATATGCCCGGAGCCCATATAGGTCATGTTATATCAACGTGCATGAATACTTAGAGGGGTGACCTTATCATGCAATTAAAGGGGTTGCCTCTAATTATTATAGTATGAGTGGAGAGCTCAAATCTTGTAACGGATGCAAGGCACACACCGCAGTTACCATGAAATCTTAATAACTTGTCCTAAGATGCACTCATTCGCCCCACATGATAATAATAACATAGGCCAAATACTGTAAAGGGACGCTGTGAGCAATCACTCTCACCGCAGAAGAGTCATAATACCGGTGCCTCTAGTGCTATGGTTATGGAAACCCCATAACTAGGTGAAACTGGCATGCATGTATATATCTCGGGGAATCTAAAATAAACATAACATATATTGAAAGTGTTTAAGACACGTAAACTACTGGGAAAAATAGATGGCTGTAAATGGTGAATCTTAATATAGGAAAGAAGTGTCCTTACTGAAGGACGGAATATTTGTACCTTATGTCGAGTAAATGAAGACGAATATGAACGCGGAAGATCACTCCGATTTCACAATAGCTACATAATAAAGGGACATGAATTAGTGTCTGTTTTACTTATACATACTTGTTACTTAGTTTACTTGACGTGTTCATACTTATTACACTTGTTCTTGTCTTGTCTTATTATTTCATGTTTAAATCATGTGTTTCTTAGTGTTTCATATGTTTTAGATTCATGTATTTCATGTTTTAAGTGTTATAATACTTGTTGTAACATAATGAGTAACTTTCAAAAAATAGCAGGTTTCTATATATACTAACTTTCAAAAAAATAGCAGGTTTCCATATATAGTAACTTTCCAAAAATAGCAAGTTTTCTTAAATAGTAAGTTTATAAAAATAGAAAGTTTTCATAATTAGTAAGTTTCTAAAAATAGAAAGTTTTCATATTTGGTATCGTTTCCATAAATAGCATGTTACCATATGTAGTATGTTTCCATAATTATCATGTTATCATAATTAGTATAATTCCATATTTAACATGTTTCCATACTTAAGGTATTTCCATAATTAATCATATGCTTTATTAAATAATTAAATGATATAACATATAGTTTTAAGGGTTTTTCTAACATGTGCCCTCAAGCACATGTTAAGCTATGTTTATTAAACATCAACTTTCCTTTTATATCATAAAATATATTTAATTCACATTAAATACACTCTAAATTCACCATAAATAAATATCAATTTGCATTTAATACATTCAAACTTTACTTTTATATAAACTCAAACATGTATGTTGGGGCACATGCTAGAAATTCCCTAGTTTTAATAAGCTTACAATATGTCATATTTAATTATGTTGTAAAGTTTAATAGTAATAAATAATACTTAGGCTTAACTTATAATTACTAATTAATAATGATATTCCATGTTATCATAAGTTATAATTAATTAATAATATTGCATGTTAATATAATTAAACTTTACTTAAAAATAATATTAATTAATTAAGCTAAGTTTTAATTAATTAATTAAATGAACATGAATAATTAAGTAATTAATTATTTTATCATAAAAGTTTATTTAAATAAAATGTACATACATAATAACATGATTTTATTTAAATAAAACTATATCCTAAGTCATGACATTTAATTAATTTATTTATCATGTTTTAATACAATTAAATTAATTCATAATTAAAATACATGTTTAGTAAAAATCTTGCCAAACACCCCCTTGTGTGTTTGGTGTTAACCGAACCCCAATCAAAGCTCCACCGAGACCACGGAGGTCTAGGATTAGCCTCGAAAACAACACAACACCACAGCCGAATGGATGTGGCTTGCGGCCGAACCCAATAGCAGCCACCGACAGTGGTGTCGGTGCCACTGTGTTGCGACGCAGCCCCTGGCTAAGCCAGGGTTGCCGCTGTTGTCGTTGTTGTTGCCCCCGCTGCCCACAGTCGTACCACCGAGACCACCAAGGTCTCGGTTCCCACTGACTACACAAGGTTCCTGATGTGATCGTGATAGTATATGTGATAATTAGATACGTTACAGGGTAAATTAGAAAATTACCTTTAGGAAAAAGTAATAGTCTAAAAGTACCAAAGACGGATTCAATTAAACACGTTGGTGAACCAAGTTCGTTGTACACGAAGATCGAGTGAATTTGAGACGTTTTATATCGATTTGGACAATTGATTCGAATTGGTTTTCGGTTTTTAAACTAAATTTAAATTCTACAAATTTAAAACCTAATTTTATCCTAAAGTGCATGAATCGTTACACCGAATTATTTTAATCTACAAACAATTACTTAAAAATTAAAACTTTTAGACTATTTAAAATTAACAATCTATTTAAAAAAAATAATTATAAATTTAATCTATTCAATTAAAATACTTTTACTCTATTTAAAAATCTATTTAAACTTTTTAAACTAATTAAATCTATTAAAAATTACTTCTACTTCCTTAATAAACCAAATATGTTTTTAAAACTATTTTTTTATTTAAATCTAAATTAATAAAGTTCTAATTATTTAAAAACTAATTAAACTTCTAAAATTAATAAAAACATTTTTAATTTTATTTTTTTATTTTGATTTTATATATTATTTAAAAACTTTATAAAAGTAAATATTATAAAATTTATTTAAAATGAAAATAAATTGGAGTATTTAAACTAAATAGAATCTGACAACTAATTTGAACAAAGCTACATTAATTACTTTAACCATCTTATAACCAAAACAGTAAGATAGCAGAGATGGTAAGACGCTAGGTGTTCAACTGTGAGGTCGCAGGTTCGAATCTAACGAGGGATAATTTTTTTGTGGATTTAATCTTTTTGGAACAGAAAGTATGTTAGGAAACATACGATGAACTCACAAGTATGAATACAAAAATATAAAACCTATTTAAACATTTAACCATCCAGTAAAATTAATCAATTCAAGCACAAAAGTAAACACCAAATCAATCTGTTAAAAACAAAACAGAAATCTATCAAGTACAAATCTATAACAGCAAAATGAAACAGCAAAATGAACTTATATCAGCAAAATCTATAACAGCAGGTAAATATATTAATATCAGCAAACTAACATCAGTCAAGCTAGCATCATTTTAGCATATTAATATCCAAGTGAAATCGATAGCAGATTTAGATCGAAGAAACATCAGCAGACGTGAACAAATAGCAAACTAAACAAATCAGTATCATCCCAAAATTATTAGCAGACTAATGAATTAGGAATAAGACTAAACGGTTAACAGATTAATTCATGAAAATCTCACTCAAAACTCACAAATTAACCTTACTGAAATCTCAATCTAAATCATTCACAAAAACAGATTAACCAAATTAAACTTAACAGACATTCAGATAATATAAAACTTCCAAAATCAGATTCTAAATAACACCTGAAATCTCAAATCAAACAGTAAAATAATCCAAACAGGCTTCCATCAGTCTTTAAATCTTCCATTCAAAACTCACTTATTTAACTACATAAATCAGTAAACTACAGCAGTGTTACACTAAGCAGATAAATCATCTAACACTGATAACAAATAATACACATATTAAATCCAACAACTCTAAATCATTCTAAACATTTAAACTACATAAGCATCTAAACACATTAATCTAAATAACATGGAAATTAAAAAGTAAATGAACCTTTTTGAAGTAAACCGTTGAGAAGAAGATTGCGATGAGCAATCTTATGAACCTAGTTGAGACCACCATACACCATAATTCGAACCGTCATCAATCACCACCTCACGAACCATCAACACATCATTCGGACATATTTTAATAAACTTTCAGTGGGAAAGTTTATCCCCAAATTAATTCTTTTAATAGTCAATTTAAGCTATTAATTAAAGCTTAAACAAATATTTTTATCATTATTATATCAACTAGAATGGAGAATGAGATTCATAAAATTCAAATTAAACAGTAAATAAATGACAAATTAAATAAACACAAATCACTTTTTATTAATAATAAACATCTGAGTACAATATTTGAAGAAAGAAATACATGTTTAAATCCTACACCTAATTTAACATAATAACTTTAAAGAAAAAAATGGGATTTCTTCCTCTATTTTACTTAATTATTAACAAAAGCTATGGTAGAAGCTTTTATCAACAATTCACACTATTATTAATGGCTTGTGGTTAAGAAATTGCAAGAAAGCTATAAATGAAAACAATTAACGAGCGAGACGATAAATCAGTGAATAAACTTTTTATAAAATCAATTATTCATTACATTATTAAAAGTAAAATTACAATTATCTAACTACAAACTACCATAGTAACAGTAAAAATAAAAAGAGGAATGATGATTACAGAAAAAAGAGGGGTTTTTATAGGACAAACGAGAGGGTGTTGGGTTGGCTGATGAATGCAAGCTAACCGTCGATTAGGCATCTTTTCATTCTCTTTCCTCTTTAACTTGATCCAAGGGCTGAGGAAAACACAACCTCACACGGATTGCCGCTGTGTCTAAACTTGTGCTAGTTTGTTGCTTAGGTGGACGAATATTACTGGCTCTTTGGCTGAATGACAGGTCTTGGACCAATCAAAATCAAGATGTGACACTTAAATCTGTCACGTTGGAGCCTTGTTCTTGGAATATTCGTGTATGACACGCTCCTATCTTCCCTGATTCTTCTGAATACCACGCGTGTAGGACACTCGCTTGATTATTGGAGAAACCCCCAATTTATTAGGGTTCATAAGCTGGTGGTGTTTTTTCACCCTTTCTTCTCTTCGTCTGGTTTTCTTTCTTTTCTTTTTATTCTTTGTTTTTTTGACCGATTGACCAAGTAGATATTACTTCATCCGTATTTTCTCCTTTCTTCTTTTGGGCTTTTAACCCGAATATTTACTTTCTTTATTTTTTCTTGGACCAAAAACCTTTGACCAAGTTTTATAACTCCATCCGTCTTTTCTCCTTGTGGGCTTTGACCCAATTTTTACTAGTAACTTGGGATGATTTTTGAAGTAGATTATATCTTTTTTATTTCATGGGCTCCCAGGCCCATTTAGCACATGTGGGACCCACTTGGCCCAAAAATCCTTCATAAATTTAAATCCGCTAAAACCGAGCTTATTTTTGGCTTTGTCGATCTTTTCATCAATCTCGTGCCGTTTTTACCGGTTTTCGTGATCATCGGTACCTACACACATGAAACAACAAAACATGCACATACAAGGATATATTCATGTGTTTTATGTAATTTAAGCTCGTTTTTAGATACAAATGATATGAGTAATTTAACTCATATCAGTTCCCCACCGTGGGGACCTTGTGGCTTGCGGTTGCCCAAAACCAAACACTACCGCACCCATTGGGGTTGCGGCTGGTGGAGTAAATAAGCCACCGAGAGTCATGCGACTCTCGGTTTGGGTGTAGCCGAACCAAAAACAAACCAAATCCAACCCTTTTCTTGTTTTAATCTTTTATAGTACATGTTTTAATTTATGTTTTTAAGGATTCATGAACATATGATCATAATTAAAATAAAAAAGATTAAAAGATTAAGATTCGATTAATACCAAATGCGTGGATGGATTTAGGAATGAAACACGAACACAACTACGTGATTATCCAAGATCAAAAAGCAATGGATTTCCCTTGTGGTTGTTATTGATGCCGCGGCCAAAAGAGACAAGGAGGAGAGATTTTTTGGGTTTTGTAAATTTACTGTGATATGTATTTTTATGAAAAATCCTGGAGTCCTTTTTGGTTAAGGAGTGGATTACAAATGGGTTGGGCCAAGCCCATTTCTCCCTTCTTGTTTAGACGCCACGTACACACTACACATATACATTGGTTTTAATTTTTCGTGTCTTAAATTATCATCGTGTGTGATCGTTTTAATGTTCGTGTTTTATGTCTTGTATGTTTGAAGTATTTTACATGAATTCTTATCGTGCATTAATATTCATGTTTACATACGTAATACTTATAATAATTAATTAATATATGTAATGTTCGTATTAAATGTTCGTGATTCATGTCGTATATTAATTAATTAAAAAGTTTAAACTTAACCGTAAACTCGTGCATTTAATGATCTTAAGGATTTTAAAGCGGGTTTTACAGTTCTCTTTATCATATGATCTTAAGATATAATTCAGCCTTATTTTACTTTTCTTGAACAACAAACTAAAAATCATTAAAGTTATGAAAAACATAATCCATATTTTAAGATCATATGATAATGAGAACCATATAATAATAAGTACGGAACAAGGAAATATCCAAACACATAATAAAAAATGTAATTAATACATTGATGATGATTACAATAATGATCAATTTCTTCTTCATGAATATCATCAACAACGAAAGCAAGCAAACCAACACCATCTAACCTAACAAAATCTAGCCTAAGTGGGTGTGGGTATGTGTGCCTGTAAAATTGGGAGGCTTTATTTAATAAATATTTCGCCGTCACCAATTTACACACACGACTCCAATTTTGGCAGTTGTTGTAGCACCACCCGTCGCAGGAAGCGGTGGCGGTGGAGCACCACCAATCGTAGGAGGAGGTGGCGATGTTGGGGATTTTGGGTTGGGTTTATGTTTGGTGCATGCTTTGGATTTTTTTTTTGCTTTAAAACACTATCCTCTTTCCATCCCATAGAGGATGTATCTTTGTTTCACGGGCATTTGTGGATAAGTTAACTCATTGGTCTTTACTGTTTCGTGAGAAAATTCGTTAGGGCAGAAATTGCTATTTACGATTTTTCCAAATGAACTCGGTTCCAAATTTTGTGTTACGTAAATACATCTTAATCTGAAATTTTGGGTACTTCGGTAAATACAAAACTTTATTCGAAATTTTAGACATCTGAAATGTAAAAACTTAGCTAAAATAATGGGTATAACATAAAAGCGTCATAGCAAATTTCGGATATCCAAATTCATGATATATGTTGTTACTAAAAAGTCCCTGTTAGCCTCAAAATATTGAATCAAACAAGAATGTTCGGTCATAAGTTTATTATGTATCGTATTTTAGAACGTTGTAATAGGTAGTAGGTTAGTCGTGTATTACGGGCTTAACTTTAAGCTAAAAGTTCATGTTTAAGGAACTAAAGCCTAAAAGGAAAGCCCGGCCCAACCTATATAGCCCAAACAAGCCCGCATGTGGATGGACTATATATACCCACCTCCTAGCATGTTAGGAGGTGGTTGGTTGTTCATTTGTTTTCTCTCCTCAATCTAATATTCCCCAAGTTTCCAACAATTCTCTCTATTTTCTCTCTCTACTTTCTCTCTCTAAAATTCATCTCTTTTATATCTTATTTCATTAATCTATCATCATATAATATGGGACAACATTTGGTCCCAATCGCCACGGGGTAGATTCGTGATTGGTTTTGGTTATTGAATTGTATTCGTGTGTTTTTAAAATCATAAACATCACGTTTCAAATTTTTATGCTTTTCGTGCTCTATAACTTCATAGAAATCTCCTACATAGTTGTGGTAGGGATTTGGTTAGTTGTTTTGGTTAAACACGAAATTTTGGGAAAAAATCTCGTCTTTCTTGATTTTTTGCGAATTTTTCAACTTATTGCAAAATCTTTCCTTAATAGATTTCGCAATATCAAGGGTTTAGGATTTATTGCGAAATCTTGCATTTCACAATATCTAGGGTTTTGATTATTGCGTATAGTGGTTATTGCGAAAAGTGATTATTGCGGAAAGTGATTATTGTGAAAAGTGATTATTGCGGAAAGTATTGGATTATTGCGGAATTTATTGCATTATTGCGGAAAGTATTGAGTTATTGCGAAAAGTTGCAGTGTTCAAGTATTGTGAGATTGTTTGAACTGGGATATTGCGAGATCTGCTATAGGGTTATTGCGAGATCTTGTTAATTGAAATATTGCAAAATCTTTTGCGATATTTTACAAATTTTTTGAGATTTTATAAAAAACGTTAATTTGAAATTTTTTAACTCGTGAGTTTTTTGGTCTTGGAATTTTTGGTTTCTCGAGAACACTTTGTTAGGGATTTCAACAACTTTTCTCTTCAACAACAATCACTATAACATCTACCTAAAAATTCGTATTCATTTCAACATTTTAGAGATTATCGAGATGGATTTTACTACAGAGTACCGTGTGACAAACAACAACATCATGGTGGCGGGTAACAAAGAAAGACCACCAATGCTTGTGACTGGTCGATATGATCAATGGCAATCCCGTTTTCTACGTTATCTTGACACAAAATCTAACGGTGATGCTACAAGGCAATGCATTTTTTATGGACTTTATAAATTTTCAAAGGTACAAGTTCCTGCAGTACCAGCCACAAACACAACTGACGAAGAACCCGCATATGAACGTGATGAAAAGAGAAACGACCTCACACCAGAGAACCGTGCTTGGTTTGATGTAGAGAATGAAGCAATCTACTTAATTCTCAGTGGCATTGGAGATGACATTTATTCCACGGTTGATGCATGCCCTACTGCTAAAGAAATGTGGACGGCTATTGAAAGATTGCAACAAGGTGAATCACTCAACAAACAAGATGTGAAAACAAACCTGTTTTGCAACTTTGTCAAGTTTACTTCAAAGGATGGAGAATCAATTGATTCATATTACTCCCGGTTCTACAAAATGATGAACGACATGACACGAAACAAATTGCAAGTCTACACCATGCAAGTCAATGTCCAATTTCAACAGCAACTTCAACCAGAGTGGACACGGTTTGTCACCTTGGTAGCAAAAGTAAGACGAAGTTTCCTATCACACACTCTTTGACATCTTGAAACAATTTCAGAATGAGGCAAACGAACTTCCTGTTGAACGAGTAGCAAAGGTTGAAAATCCACTTGTTCTGGTGTCTACCACTCAACATTACCCATATTATCGTTCTCGTGCTCCAAAGACCTACTCTACTCAATCATCATCACCGCGATCATCCATTGTCTCTAAGTCACATGCTCCCACAAGATCACGAGGCAAAGAAGTTGCAAGAGCACCATCACCAACACTTGAGCAATCATCCGAAGAAGACAGTGATGAAGAACAAGCTCAAAAGGATAGGGAATTCAAGCAACAAATGACTTTCATTATGAAGCAATACAAGAAAATCTACAAACCTACCAACAACAGCTTCAGAACATTATCAAACACAAGGAACAACTATGCTCAGAGTCCTTCAAGGTATGACACACGAAGGAGTGCTGAGAGTCCTCTAATGTATGATCGATAAACCGCTAAGTATGATAATCAGAGGGTTGTTATTGTTGTTGGAAATAGGGACACTGTTGGTACTCAAGTTGTGCAACAAAGTGGGATTCAGTGTTTTAACTGCAGAGGTTTTGGGCATTTGGCTAAGGAATGTCGGTAGCCAAAAAGGGTTAAAGATTATGGTTATCATAAGGAAAAGATGCTGGTATGCAAGAAGATGGAAGCTAGGATCAAGTTATCAGCTGAGGAAAGAGAAATGCTTGACGACACAGACGATGAACTCTCCGACCAAGAACTCGAGGCACATTATTCATACATGACAAAGATTCATGAGGTCCTTAACGTCACTGAAGATGACAATGGTCCTATCTTTGATACCAAGCCAATTGATAAGGTACAACACGATGATGAATATAATGTGTTTGGTGATACACATGAGCATAGTGATCTACCAACAACAATTACTGACACATGTATGATGGAAACGGTTGATAGCAATACCACACATGATTCATCAGACATGTGCAATAATGAGTTTGAGGACGATCAACATGCAAATGAGTATGATGATGAGGAGCATGTCGTGCTTGCTAATTTAATTGCTAGTTTACAAAAAGTTGTCAATGAAACTAGAAAGAGTCAAAAGCAATTAAAGAAGGCAAACGCAGCGCTCACTCAAAACTTTGAAGAAAGCAAAGTCGGTCTTATAAAATCTAGTGAGACCATTGATAGTTATAGGGCTCAGCTTCTTCAAAGAGACAAAGAGCTTGAGGGGTACAAAGGTCGTTTAATTAACGTTAAAAAGGACGATTTTGAAAATAAATACATCGAAGCTCTTGCTTTGTTAACTAAAGAAAAACGTCAATTTAATGTTTTATTAAGTGATGAACGTCAAAAAACGTACCTTGCCACAACAGAAGTAAACGAACTTGAACAGAGGCTTTCTGTGAATACCACAGATTCTGCTAAAATTCTTGAGGAAAAGAAACAAGAGGTTGAAAAATTAAAACAAGATTTCGAAAATAGACAAGGCAGAGATACTGAAAAGTAAGGGAACTCGAAGAACAAGTCGATTTTTTGAAAAAAGTTGTTTATAAAACACATGACTCTATTCAAACCATGAGAATGATATCACGTCAGTCGTTTTTTAAGTGTAAAGCTAGTTTTGAGAGTCCTAAGTACCTCGACCAAGCTCAAGCTACGAACCCCCACTTATGTCTTGATTAGTCCGAATGGACCGATCATGATTGCCCAGTAGTTAGGCTCGATAGTGAAGAGACATCCCTTTGGGATGAGGAGAGTAGATCACCGATCAATAAAGATTTTGTGAAACCATATAATTATGCTTATGGAAACAGTCTTTATGGTCTTTTCACTACACAAAAACAGAAGTCTCGTGAGGAATTGTTTCTTGAAAGCAAACAACGAAGAATTCAGTGGAAGGAAATTTTTGCCACTAAGAAATTAAATGTTTCTAAATATATTAACTATTTGCCTCTTGATGTGTCTAAAAGCAAAAGTAGAAAAACACTTGGTATTCTTAAACATCATATTGATAATGTTCAATCAATCGTTGAAAGAGATTGGCAAAAACGTGAAAATGATAAGTGGAAAAAAGAGATTCCTCACGATATAACTGTGCTTGTGAAAGAACTTTTAATACCAAATACGAAGATAATAAAATAAAATGTTCTTGAGTTTGAAAAATTAATCCGGTCTGAAATGTTTGACGATTTGAAATATGTTGAGTCCATTGAAAAAGAAATTGATGACCTTTAAACTGAAAAATCAGAGTTTTCAAACGAATATGATCTACTCTTAGAAGAATGTCTCTCTAAAGATATTTTAGTGTTGCTGTTACATCGTGTGATGCTATAGATGAATATTCTGATGTTGCATGTAAATATCTTGCTAAGACCAAAGAGTGTGAACGTCTTGAAACTGAGCTATCGAAACACAAAGAAAATGTTGATAAAAAGGCTTTTGAGTTACTTCAACACATAACTGATTTCCTTAAAAAACATTGTCATACTCTTGAACTTTCTTTGCAAAAAGACATCGGAAGTTTTCCACATGATAATAAATTGCAAGAAAAACTTTCCTAAATGTTTCGAGAAATGAATGAAAAGAGTATGGAAATTACAGATCTGAAAGCTCAGTTACAAGACAGGGAGATAGCGATTGCAGAGTTGAAGAAACTCGTTGCTAAGATGGGTGAGAAAATTGTGGAACCTAGCATTAAGAAACTTGTTGTAAGACAACCCAATGCGTATAAAGTGACTAAACCCTCTGTCTTGCGAAAACCATCTGCTTTCTCCAATTCTGCATTTGTAAAACTTGGGTTTGCCCCCAAGACGGTTGAGAAGGATAGGTTACCACAGATTACTCCCAAAACAGATATTCGACCACAAAGCTTTAAGAACACAAATGTGATCAAACCAGGGATGTATAGATTGTCCACTAAACCCACACACAACAAAGAAAGTCAATCACCTCAAACTTCTAGAAACACTAATAGACGTGTGTCTTTTACTACAGGAGTAGTTCCCACTGCTAGTGTTAGCCGGCCTCATCTTAAGAGCACTCGAATGAATGAAAAGGTTTGGCAAAACAAGAGCCAATGGAAGATGAAGAAAGTAGAAGACCACCCTAGGAATTTGAATGTTTCTAAGAATAAAACGCCTGTAATCGTATGTAATGATGATTTGAATGATTCGACTTTGAACGCTTTGAAAGTTATGTTTGTTTGTGTGAAATGTGGAAAATGTGCTAATGCTAATCATGTTATGTGTATTTCGAATAATGTCAAAGGCGTAGATACTAGAACTAAGAATTAAATTATGATGCCTATTAGTGCTAGTAAACCCAAACGTAAAGTGAACCATTCTGGTGTAACCCCCCCTAAGAAAAGTATTGCGTCAGACTCCACCACTAAGAACCCTAGAAGCAGAATTAGGGAATTATATGAGTCTACTAGAAAGTCTTGGAAATGGTGGGTTGCTAATCAATGTCCTCCAGGATATAAATGGATGCCTAAGGTTAGGAAAGAAAGCGTGACAACGAGCGTTAGTGTGCCTTTAAGTGCTGACACTAAGGAAACTAATGAATCGGAAATCACAACTAACATGGAATCCAATTTAGCAAATGCTCCATCGTGTTCTAATTCTTCTGCATGTGATCGAAATAATTCTCTTCATACTGGTCTCCGGATGCACGAAGCAAATGACGGAGAATCTCAAGCTTCTAACTAACTTTGTGGAGAAGTTCCTGGGTACGGTCCGATTCATAAATGATCAATTTGCACCGATCCTAGGATATGGAGATTTGGTTTAAGGGACTATCACGATAAAACGGGTATACTACATTGAAGGGCTGAATCATAATCTTTTCTTGGTTGGTCAATTCTGTAACGCAGATTTGGAGGTTGCATTTCGAAAGAAGACATGTTTTGTTCGTGATTATGATGGGAATGATTTACTCGCCGGTTTAAGGGGAACGGATCTCTACACAATTTCACTTCAAGACACAACTTCCTCAACTCTAATTTGTTTCATGGATAAAGCTTCAACGACTCCGGCATGGTTATGACATCAACGTCTATCTCATCTCAATTTTGATACTATCAACTTGCTTTCCAATAAAGATATTGTGTGAGGCCTTCCAAGCTTGAAATTAATCAAAGATCATCTTTGTTCTTCTTGTGAGCTTTGTAAAGCTAAACTAAGTAGTTTTAAGACAAATACAACACCAAACTCTAAAGGACGGTTAGATCTTCTTCATATGGACTTGTGTGGTCCTATGCGTGTTCAAACTATCAATGGGAAGAAATACATTCTGGTTATTGTTGATGACTACTCAAGGTACATGTGGACTTTCTTCTTGAGATCCAGGGATGAAACACCCGAAGTTCTCATCAACTTCCTTAAACTGATACAACGTGGTCTTCAAGCTCAAGTAAAAGTGGTACGTTCTGACAGAGGCACGAAATTCTTGAATTCAACTCTGAAGAATTATTTTGAAGCCGAAGGGATTGAACACGAAACATCTATTGCTAGAACACCTGAACAAAACGGCGTTGTTGAAAGACAAAACCGTATTTTAGTTGAGGTTGCTCGAACATTAGTATCCGCTTCAAAACTACCACTATTCTTTTGGGCCGAATCCGTGTCAACCGCATGCTACACACAAAATTGTTCCTTAATTATCCCAAGACACGAAAAGACACCATACCACATAATTCATGATCGCAAGCCTTCACTCAAACACCTTCATGTTTTTGTATTTACGTGTTACATAATTAGAGATGGTGAAAATCTGGACAAGATGAAAGAGAAAGGTGATGCATGCATTCTAGTAGGATATGCAACTCATTCTAAGGGATATAGAGTGTACAACAAGAGAACAAAATTGATAGTCGAGACTATTCATGCCAGATTTGATGAATTGCAAGAAATGGCACTTGAACAAAGCAGTTTAAGTCTCGATCTACAACGACAAAAAACTTCTGTGCACAACCGCACGGAACTCGGAACTCAAGACCACAACAATGAACCGTCAAGATCAAAGTTACATCAAGGACATGTTATAAGAGCAGATATGACAGTCGACACGACAATTGAAGAGTTGGAAATGTTATATGG
This sequence comes from Glebionis coronaria, assembly GCA_025667525.1. NCBI lineage: Eukaryota > Viridiplantae > Streptophyta > Magnoliopsida > Asterales > Asteraceae > Glebionis > Glebionis coronaria. The sequence continues at coordinate 542,666,311 of CM046876.1, read as the reverse complement.
ACCAATGTTTGATGAATATTTCACGGGGGAGAAACATGTTGTATCGAAGTCTTCCGCTATCACTCATGATAAGAATGATGATACCGATCATCGTAAACAAAAGGATACAACTTCATCTACTTCAACACGGGTTGCTGCAGATTTACCTCCTCATAATATCACTTCAACAATCGATCCAACAACATCCACAACTACTGTCATTGCTCCAGAGAACACATTTCAAGCAGACGATGCATTATGTGACGATGACGATTTTCATAATCCATTCGGTACATCGATACATGAAACTAAAGAGTCTTCTACTCGCCATGTTGATCCGTCAAATATGCATACGTTCTACCAACGAAATCCTTCAACACATCATTGGACCCGAGATCACCCTCTGGTTCAAGTAACTGGAAACCCTTCACAAGCTGTTCGTACAAGACGACAATTAGCAACCAATATGTTTTTATGTTCGCACTCGCTGTGAGTACAGCTGAACCGAAAAACATCAAATAAGTCATGGATGATCATGCTTGGATTGAATCGATGACGGATGAACTTCAAAATTTTGAAATACTTAAGGTCTGGGAACTTGTTGACAGACCATACGATGTAACTTTGTTAAATCTTCGATGGATCTGGAAAAACAAGATGGATGAAGAAAACACGATCATCAAGAACAAATCTAGGCTAGTGGCTAAGAGGTATGGCCAGAGAGAGGGTATTGACTTTGAAGAATCATTTGCAACAGTAGCTCGTATGGAAGCGGTCAGGATTTTCCTTGCTTATGCTGCACATAAGGGATTCATCGTTTATCAAATGGACGTGAAGACAATTTTTCTTAACGGTCCTTTGAAAGAAGAAGTCAATGTCACGCAACCGGAAGGATTTGTCAATCCGCATTATCCTGACAAGGTGTATCGTCTCCACAAGGCACTATATGGACTAAAGCAAGCTCCAAGGGCGTGGTATGATGAGCTCTCGAAATTTCTGGTATCCAAAGGTTTCTTAAAAGGTTCTATTGATCTAACCTTGTTCATATAAAAATATGGGGATGATATTTTGCTTGTGCAAATTTACGTTGGTGACATTATTTTCGGGTCTACAAACCCAAAACTTTCAAAATGGTTTGAAAAACTAATGCATAACAAATTTGAAATGTCAATGATGGGCGAACTAAAATTCTTTCTTAGAATTCAAGTTCACCAATCCCCAAGTGGTATTTTTATTAACCAAGCTAAGTATTTTCAAGAGATAATAAAAAAGCATGGTATGACCTCATGTGACCCCGTTGGGACACCATTATCAACCACTTCCCTAGATGCTGACTTGGAGGGAAATGCCATAGATCAAACGAGATATCGTTCCATGATCGGCTCCCTCATATACTTGACAGCAAGCAGACCAAATATTTCACATGCTACATGCTGTTATACACGATATCAAGCCAGAACTACTGAAAAGCACCTCAAGGAGGTTAAACGGATCTTTCGGTACCTCAAGAATATCATTCATTTGGGACTCTGGTATCCGAAGCAAACCGGTTTCTTTCTAACGGCCTATTCAGATTCTGGTCACGCATGGTGTCTTGATACTCGAAAAAGTACTTCTGGTGGTGCACAATTTCTAGGACAAGATAAGCTCGTGGGATGGTCTTCCAAGAAGCACGATTGCACGTCACTTTCATCAGCCGAAGCGGAGTATGTGTCTCTATCTGCGTGTTGTGCTCAAGTTCTTTGGATGAGAACACAACTTACGGATTATGGCTGCCACTTTGATAAAGTACCTATGTACTGTGACCCAAAGTCAACCATAGCCATCTCCTGCAATCCGATATAGCATTCCCGCACGAAGCACATCGATGTCAGATATCACTTCATAAAGGAACAAGTTGAAGGAGGTATCGTTGAGTTATACTTTGTTGGAACAGATTACTAATTAGCCGACTTGTTTATGAAAGCTCTGTCGAAATATATGTTTGAGTACCTCGTTAGGCAAATTGGTATGAGATGTTTGACTCCAGCAGATCTGGAGATTCTTGCAAAGGTGCCTGCTTGATTCATCTATCAAACATCTACTTGTAAATATCATTGAAAAAGCAAAATACAAAAATATAAAACATATAAAAGCAAAACACAAAATTAAAAATCTTTGAAAATCCAAAAATATTCTTCTCGACATGTCTTTCAGTATTGATAATATGGCCGTGCCTAGAAATGTCGCTCAATAACGACACGGGTGTGTACATAAAGCTTGAATAAAAGTTGTAAATATTTTTCAAAACATGTCATTTCTATTTTTAATAAAGGAAAATGTCTATTTTGGACAATTTACCACCTACGGGTAGAGCAATCTATCTTGGGTTGAGCTTGTCACAAAACATTCAACGTTTTGAGCTCAACACAATGGCTTGTAATCACTTTCAGATTGCAACCCGGGTCGATATTCACGGGGGAGTGTACGATTTAGTGCGCTTACCCTCAGCAAAAGAAGATAAATATTCTTACACTTGGGTGGATTCGTCAGGACATTCAAAGTCTATGAACTCAAGTTTATGCTTTATAAAAACCATGTCGCAAAAAAGAAATGGATTTTTCAAAAAGCGTTGAACACAATTTTTTCAAGAATTTCTCAATGATTATTCAAAATCTTTCAAAAATTGTGTGTTTAACAACTCCTATCCTCAAAAGTTTAATATGGATCATATCCTCGTAATGACAATTCAATTGGATCAATTTTTGAGGGGGAGCTTTCCAAATTCATGCTAAGTTAGACACATTTTTCTCCCGAAGATTTTCAAGACTATTTTTCACAATATATTTTAATCAAATTTGGTATCTCTAATATCAAACGATTTTATATATTAGAGATAGGGGAGAAAATGTGATTAAAATGTGATCTAAATACTCAAGCACTTTAACTCTTACCCACATGTGCGAAACACTTAGATCATCGATGCACATGTGAAGGGGAGCTTTTCTGAAACGACAAAACTATCAAGGTGTTAAATATTTTTCAAACACTTTGATAGACTTTCAGCGGTTTTATGGTTACGATCAAATACCCACAACATCTTTAATCCACGACGTTATTGGTGTCAAAAAGGTGGTTAGGTTTAAGTCCTATGATCCAACCAGAATTGGAGGGATCTTCTCAGGGACAATCCAATAGATTATTAGAAGTCCTTAGGAAAGATGGAGTAGAATGTGAGCGTAGCTAAATGCAGACTAAGTACCGAAGCTAGCACTGGAACAATCACAACAAGGTGCTAGTAATGATGTATTGGTAAGCATTGAAGGGGTTGAAGAATGAAAAAGAAATGTAAGGATAAAGGGTGTAAAGAAAGAAGCTCTCCATACAACTTAGGCAGAAACCAAGTCAACACATCATGAAGAACAACACATCATGGACCCAATGATGTAATGCACAACCCTTCCCCAACTGACTCAGGCTTCTCCCAATAGAAGTTTGTTTTATTGTCACGGAGATCAACATGACTTCTATTGACTTTCTCACTCCGAGATAGTTGATATTGAATAGGTGGCATTTGCTCCAGCCTCCGACCACTAAAAGTGTACAAATTGAGTCTAGAGCCTAGAGATCAATCAAATCTCGTTAGGACACACGGAATGAAAAAGAAGAGAGTCCTAGCTATATCCGTGCGATATTGCTAGAACACTCAGAGTGATACTACTTAGTATTCACAATGATGAGTGGAAATCCTTCCAGTGTTAACATCAAACAGCACTGCGGTAGGTCATGTGTAAGATTCTTTATAAATTGAACATGTGTAAACTGAAAAGCAACAGTGGTTTGATTCTGAATTGATTTAAACTCGTTTCAGGTTTCTACGCAATATCTTTATGGTCTTGCCAGAACATTCAGAGTGATATTCATTAATATTCACAATGACGAATGGAAATCCTTCTAGCTTCAACATCAAACAGCGCTACGGTATGTAACTTGTGAGATTCTTTATAGATCAAGCTTGTGTCAACTAGAAAGCAACAATGGTAAGATTTTTTATGAATCAAACTTGTTCTAGGAACTTGAATTGACGACTTTAATCAAGCGGATATTCATCCAATTGATTCACTCTTTATGTTCGCAGTCTTGCTTTGAGACGATCGAGTAAAGAGAACGGCTAGTACTACCGCGAAACCCTGTCAAGGAGGTTGTTAATTGAATCTACCTAATCACAGGTACGGTATTTAATATCGTATAACGGTCTTCACCGACCGGAGGTAAAACACTATCGATTTAGGATGAATGTCAAAGCCATTCAGTCCGTTTCTATATTTTGTCTCGAGAAGGTGGCGTTACGGTGTACTCAGCAAAGTAAAAGATTAAAGACACAAGATCACAAGATGGCAAAGACAAGTCAAGGATGGTGACCAGCAAGAATGAAACAATCATTTTGAAGATCGCAATACTAAAGATTAAGTATCTTCATAAATACTCGCATGTCGTAGAGGATTGACCTTGAGTGAGATGTTAGTCTTAAAATATTGTGTCGTCAAGAATGATACAGTCACAAATTTGAAGATCTCAAGATTAAAGACAAAGTCGAATGACAACGACAAAGGCTCAAAGATCACAACATGAAGGAACAAGACTACTAATACACATTCCGACTCATTTATGGCGAGATTAGTAATCTCTATAAATCTCCAAATGTCGTAGAGGAATGACCTCTCATTTGGGAAGATTGTTAGCCTCAAAATATTGAGTCAAACAAGAATGTTCGGTCATAGGTTTATTATGTATCGTATTTTAGAACGTTGTAATAAGTAGTAGGTTAGTCGTGTATTACGGGCTTAACTTTAAGCTAAAAGTTCATGTTTAAGGAACTAAAGCCTAAAAGGAAAGCCCAACCCAACCTATATAGCCCAAACAAGCCCACATGTGGGTGGACTATATATACCCACCTCCTAGCATGTTAGGAGGTGGTTGGTTGTTCATTTGTTTTCTCTCCTCAATCTAATATTCCCCAAGTTTCTAACAATTCTCTCTCTTTTTTCTCTCTAAAATTCATTTATTTTCTGTCTTATTTCGTTAGTCTATCATCATATGATATGGGACAACAGTCCCATTATCATATGATCTTAAGATATAATTCAACCTTATTTTACTTTTCTTGAACAATAAATTAAAAATCATTAAAGTTATGAAAAACATAATCCATAACTTAAATGGTTCTCTTATACGGTTCTCTTTATCATATGATCTTAAGATATAATTCATAACTTAAAAATCATTAAATAGGACTTTTGGAAGCTTAATCTTATATGGTTCTCTTTATCATATGATCTTAGGATATAATTTAGCTTTATTTATTTTTCTTGAACAACAAATTAAAAATCATTAAAGTTATGAAAAACATAATCCATAACTTAAATGATTTCTAGTTTGTTGTTCAAGAAAAGTAAAATAAGGCTCAATTATATCTTAAGATCATATGATAAAGAGAACCATATAATAAAAAGTACGGAACAATAAAATATACAAACACATAATAAAAAAAATATAATTAATACATTGATGATGATTACAATAATGATCAATTTCTTCTTCATAAATATCATCAACAATGAAAGCATGCAAACCAACACCATCTAACCTAACAAGATCTAGCCTAAGTAGGTGTGGGTATGTGTGAGTGTAAAATTGGGAGGCTTTATTTAATAAATATGTCGCCATCACCAATTTACACACACTACTCCAACTTTGGCAGTTGCTGGAGCACCACCGGCCGTATGAAGCGGTAGCGGTTGAGCACCATCGGTTAGGGCTGAGCAACAGGTCCGGACCGGACCGGACCGACCAAGACTGGACCGGACCGAGGACCGAAATGGTCCAAAACCCCGGACCGAGACCGGACCGAAATGGTCCGGTCCGGTCCGGGTCGGTCCGGTCCGATTCGGTCTTCGGTTCGGTCCGGTCCTATTAGACATAATCAACGTGTTTTTGTTAAGACCGAACCGGACCGACCGGACCGAGGACCGAAATGGTCCAAAACCCCGGACCGAGGACCGGACCGAATTTGTCCGGTCCGGTCCGTTTTTCCGGTCCGGTCCGGTCCGACGGTCCAAATGCTCAGCCCTACCATCGGTTGTAGGAGGAGGTGGCGATGGTGCGGATTTTGGGTTGGGTTAGTGTTTTGGTGCATGCTTTGCATTTATTTATTTTTTTGCTTTAAAACCTTATCCTCTTTCCATTCCAGAGAGGATGTATCTTTGTTCCACGGGCTTTTGTGAATAAGTTAACTCATGGGTATTTACTGTTTTGTGAGAAAATCCGTTAGGACAAAAATTGTTATTTACGATTTTCCTAGATGAACTCGGTCCCAAATTTTGTGTTACATAAATACTTCTTAATCTGAAATTTTTGGTACTTTGGTAAATTCAAAACTTTTATTCGAAGTTTTGGACATCTGAAATATAAAAACTTAGCTAAAATAACGGGTATAACATAAAAGCGTCAATGCAAATTTCGGATATCCAACTCCATGATATATCTTGTTACTGAAAAGTCCCTTAAATGATTGATGTTGTATTTTTGTATGTTGTGGTAAGTATTAGTTAACGAAGACGTAAAACGTAAACGGGAACCGAGAATGAGATCATTCCTAACGAGGAGAAAGTTAAGCCACTAAAGACTTTTTGGATTAGTCACAAGATTAGCAAGAAAGGGTTTGAAATTAAAAGACGATTCTACACTACGACGATTCTACACTATGACGATTAAAAACTAAATTGAATTATGCGATTTCGCAAATCGAGATAAAATAATATAAAATAAAAAAATCCAAAAATTTAAAAACTTAAAAACTAATTAAAAAGAAGGAAAATAAATATGCTAAAAAGTCTAAATGGGTCTCCAAATGGGCCAAATCAAAATCAGTCCAAAAGTTTTGCAAAAACAAAAAACTAAAAGGCCTACTTGACACAAAATTGAATTTTAAACAACTTTATCAACTGGCCCAAAAACTGAATCAGCACTTAACACCCTCAAATAAGCTATAAGCTAGCTTAATGGGCCTTTAAAAGCCCAATAAGCTAAAAACTTAAGCTTATAAGCTAGAGTTAAGCAGACCTCACTTTTTTACAATAAAAAAAGTTGCAAAAAGAATTTTGTAAAATGATTAACTAAGAAGCCCCTAATAAACAAAAATATTTTTAGACAAAAGGACAGAATAGTCGGTTTTAGGTCAAACACGACTAGAAGACCTAAATTTTTGCAAAAATCTTGGAAATGAAATAGCTAAGACACAAAAACTCTAAAATTTGCAAAAAGCTAGAAGGAAAAAGCTGAAATGACCAATAAGAACAAATGTAAAAAATAAGTTAGGTTCGAATTCTAGCAAAAGCTTAACCAAAGATGACACAAAGCTGGAAACAAGAAAAAAATGCAAGATAAGAGAGATTAACTACAAAAGCAAAGTTGTTGCTTGACAAGATAAGCTGGAATTGCTTAATAAGTAGTTTACAAGCTTATTTGTACAAACTGAACATAAAGGGTTAAAACTAAATGGCCCTTGGATCTTTACGAAAAAGGCCCAAGGGCATGCCGGTAGTGTGTGTGAGTGTAGAGATTTTAGGTTTGAGTCCCCTACAGTTGACAACCCAGTTATGTTGGGTCCCCTCGATCACCCTCCCTTGAAGCTGAACTGGCCAAGAGAGATGAACCCGCACCACATTTTATAACCTTCGAACCGAAAGCCCCAACTAGAGATGGAAAAAAGACCCCCGGTTGAAGTGCCACAATGCTCTTTTTGATTTTCGTTTTTTTATTATAGAAAAGCCCAATAATCCAATTAGCTTAATGGTTGTTATCACAATATAATCACAACCAAATAACAAGTAGCAATCACACAAACATAACAGATATAGCAGAAGCCATAAAAATTAACTAGACCTACAGTGCTTGAACAAGAACTAAGTTGTTATAGGTCCTATGACTGATTTGTAACTTTTTTTTAAGCAAGCAAAAATCTAAAACCATCCAATTAAGCCTAAAACATATGCAAACTACACTTTAGTCTACTCAAATCCTAAGTTTACAAATCTAAGGCCTCAAATCAAAGCATTGGTATATGCTGGTATGTTTGACACTCAAATGTGAAAAATTAGTTGAAGTTCTTAGCTCAACTTTCAACCTAAGTGCAAATCAAGACTTCAGATATATCAGATATCATGATATAGCAAATAACAAAGAAAAGTAACTCAGACAACACCACTTAGCATCAAATCAAAAGTACTTCTACCCTACTGTTTTAGTTGACAGAAAATAAAAAAACAAGCCAAATTTAATTTCAAAACTAATAAACTTAAAGTAAAAGTTGATTTCTCTCATCCTAATCCTAACTCAACTATCTCCAACAGTCTTCAACCTAAAGTTGAGTTTATCTTGACTTGTCAGCTCAATCCAAACACCCTTTTACAATGTAGACAAATTTTTTTACAAAGCAAATGTAAAATTTAAACTAAGAACTAGAAAAATTAAAGCATAGACATGATAATAAGCAAACAAGAAATGAAATTAAGCAATAAAAATAAGCAAATCATATAAGCTATAATCTTTGCATAAAAATGAAAAAGGGTTAAAGCTTTACTTGTGTTGAGTCACAGGGGTAAATCCCTTAGCCTAATCTTGCCACAAGTGCTACTAGGACCTCTTTGAGCTTAATCTAACCAAAGATAGCTTATTAATGGAGCTTATGACCCTTTGTTGGTAGGTCTAAAACAGACCTAAAGGGTGAAATGAAATGAGATGTCTTCTAACTTCTTGTACTTAAAATATATTAAGCAAACGCAAAGATAAAAGTGCAAAAAACTCCAAGCTAATAAGCACAGCTTATTGCTTAAGCTAGCTTAGGGCTTATTGTTTTAATGGACGGAAAATATAAAAAATCTTTGGAAATTAAGAAAAACCTTTTTACAAGTAGATTTAAATAAGACAGAAAAATTAACATTAAGGAACAACTATACTTATAAGCTCATTGTGTCAGAATAAGCTTATTGGAGTGCTTATAGCTTAATGGATTTCAAAAGTGTACATTACTTGAAAAACTCTCGATAAAACAAGAAATATAACGAGTGCAAATAATTGAAATCTGAAATTAAAATTTGCTTGAAATGTAAATGTATTTAAATACAATGGATCTCAAATCTTTACTTCTCTTTAAAATTGTATCAGATTACAATGAAACTTGAAGGAAAATTTGGAACGAGTACAAATGAAGAACTAAGCTAGTATATACAACATTCTGAGGAGATTCAAACACAAACACTAATGTCTAAAATTCCAAAATTACCCCTTGAAGATGCTTGGTATATGCTGCCCTTGATTCTCTCTTCTAGATGCTTCTATGAGGATACATGTGATTTGCCAGAAGGAAACTTGATCTTGAGCGCTGATAAAGTGTAGGGAACACGCCAATTGATCTATACCACAATTTGGTATTCTTCTTGCTATACCGCGTGACTATTCTTAGCTAGAGGGAGACTATGAATGATGATGTGTCACTTTTGGGCACATGGGTATGTTGGGGTTGAGCTACCAAACAAAACCCCTAAGATAATTATGAAAAGCCTTTTGTATTTTTCCCAATTGGTATTGATGGTGTTAGGGTTCTTGAATAAATAATAGGTAGTTTAATCCGTTTATGGGTTATTCATATGTGTTTCCCACTAATTTGTGTTTAAGCTTTGAGAATTACACAAATAGTCCCTCTGTTAAACTTTTAGTAAATGACCTATCAGCCCTTGTCTTTGTAAAAACGAATTCAACTAGAACCTTTGTTAAATAACTTTATGAATTGGAAGGATTGGTCCTTGTCTTTGTTGTAAACTTGTATAAGGACTTGTTTTGCAATTATTTCACACTTTAGGGACCACTGATGACATTTATGATTCTTACAAAGGTATTTTGTGTAAATGTGGGAAAGTTGAGGGGCCTTTTGGCATTTTCTTCAAATCTTCAAGGGTAAAATGGTAACTTTGAGCACTTTAGGGTTTCAAAACCGCTAAAACGACATCCGGCTTCGGTTTTCTTGTATGACTTCGTTCCTCATGTCCGTTTTGTCTTGTTTTGAGTCTTTTTACGTGATTTCTCGATATTCGTGCTTGCACATACACAAATAAAGAAAACAAGCATATATGGCAGACTTATGATGATATTTTACTCATTTTAAGCCCGATTTTAGGTACAAAAAGATATATAATTAGAGTCTCATCAATAATTTAAATAAACAATAAAAAAATTGTCGTAAAAAAATTCCCATTTCATATTTACTTTTAGCCCACAAAAATTTATGAGATGACTCGTATAGTAACTATCTAAATTCACGTGATAATTGTTTGTAAAAGAGATTTCAAACTTATAGAAGATATGACATTCAATTGTAAAAACAAAAAAACATAGGAGCAAAAAACACAATCCGGAAAAACCAAGCAAAACTTTTGGATTGAAGTTTGGTTTTAAAAAACTTATAGCCGAACTTTTGGTTTTATTCAAAAGTTGCATGAGACCGCCTCATGCTCACCCATAATCAAAACCCCCTATACCCGTAATAAAAATTATGTGCACCTAATGACTTTGTGTTCAGGGTCCGCCCATGTCTCCAACAAACTCTCTCTCTCTCTCTCTTTATATATATCTTTATACTATATATAGGTATAACTATGACTTGATACCACACCCCTAATCCATGTCATATGTGACATGGCATCTCTAAACCAATAGTATTTGTTTCTTAGCTAAAAAATCTCAAAAACCTTCCAAAAATACTTTACGAAAACGCAACTTAAAAAAGCGGGCCGCAATTTTCCTAAAGATGCGTTTTGAAACCGCAGATATATATAACAGGCAAAACCTATTTTTTTATTTTCCTAACAATCCCATCCACTGGGAAAACACACACACACATATCCACAGCCGCCAGTAAAAACACACACACAGAAACGATCTCCATTCAATTATCAACGATCCCACATCCATGATAAACAAATAACTGATCCATCCCCTCTTTCAAAACCCCAATCTTCAAACAAAAAAACAATCAAGGTTGGTACACTAATTCAATTAATTAATTAATTAGGGTTTTGCTATTTGATTGTTTTTGTGTTAACTATGTTATTTAATTAATTCCTGTTAGTTTAATGATGTTTACTTTTTAGTTTAATCAAAATTAGTGTTTAATCATTAATATTCATTACAAGACCATGATCAATAAGGTATGTTTTTTCGATTTTATGTAATGAATCAGAGTTTTCATTTGATTCAGTTCAGAGGACCCTTTCAGTCGCTGTTTGATCAACTGGTGCAGACCCGTTTAATATAGATGAGATTGAATCCATTGGGGTTGTGTGTGATGGGGTTGCAGGGGTGATGGAATCTTATAGTTTTTTTAATCAAACCAAGTGCAGATAACGATACAGGTACACCTGAAGCTTATAGGAGCTGATCTTTTTTCAGGTAATGTGGTAGCATCAGGCACCTTTTAATTGATCTCTTCATAACATATATTCTGTACAGTATGTCCCTAAGTCTTCCATTACCTTTTTAGGAAGTTGTTCTATATAAAAAGAAATAAAATCAACATTTGGGGAGATTTGGGTGGAGTGATCTTTTACACACTGAATGTTTTTCGTGTTTAAAATGACTAATGTTACCCTTCTTTTTATATGTCTATGTAGAGCAGTAGAGGCATAGCTTTGAGCAATTGGTAATGGATTATTGTACATGATATATACTACTTTTGGTTCATTATCTACTTCTATAAAGGTATATAAAGGTTAGATTAAGTCATATTTATGTAGAGTAAATTGAGTGCATCTGCAGAGGTTTCGTAAGAATTGCATTTTTTTCTCTTTTGTGGAAGAAATCATTTTAAAGTATGTACATACATTGTTCTGACCACCACTATTCTGTCAATGTGCAAGGTAAACGAGTATTGCATTTAAAGTATGCAAATGCATTTATTGTAGAGAGAAATATACCCTTTATATGCCAAAAGATTGATTCAAGTGCTTTGTTACTCGCCACTCCTCAAAGGCCACTGACGGGTCTTTATTTGTAGCTAAAGGCACAAGGTCTGTTAGATAAGGTAAATTGTGAATAAAGGCTTGGAAGAGCAATGCGGAAAAACATTTTTTGGCACAGTTTGCGCATAGTGCATGTCCCACTCGGATATGGTATTTGGCCAAAGAAGCATCAGACACGTTGGAGTTCTATATGTGCAAACATCGAGAATGGGATGATGAAGATGGAGACACCATCAAATGTGATGATAAAGGCTATGCTCCCGTCGTTGGACTCCCACTAGAACGACAGTATGTTGTTTGGCAATTTCTGCTGATATACTTTGTTGGTTTTACTAAATTCTTCGTGTTATGTTTTATCTAATGTTTTTTTCTGAGTCTTATTCCTGTAAGTAGTACCAATTATAGTCCATCTTAACTTATAAATTGAAACATTCTTTTGGTTTCTCATGATTATAGGTATGAGATGCAGCAACTGGTGCCAAAGAGTACACTTTTGAAAGTCACGATGCCCCAGTGTATTCGGTATGCCCTCGCTACAAATAAACATTCAGGTAAAGGGTAAGATAATGAGTAATTTTTAAATGATCAGTAGCGCAAAAGTTCACTTCTGGTAAATTAAATATGTCGGTAAGGTTTTTGAGTTTCCCATTGGTAATGTTTTTTGTTTGAAGATTTTTTGTTTCTAATTTCAAAATATAAAAATAAAACTTACACCTGGTATGTGTTGAAGCACAACGCTATAGATGGCCAATCCGATTTATATGTGAATCTGTAAACAAAAGAATAAAGGTCACATCTTACTGTATAATTCTTGAAGAACGAACAAATCTACAATAAGCTGGTGTGTGTGTGCTGGCTCTGGTATCGGGCAAAGCGATAAGAACAGTTTAATGGAATGTTGTTTCGAGTACTTCAATAACCTTTTTCAGGTTGATAATGCATACAAACTCTCATGTTAGCTTTCTAAATAAGATGAACCAAACACCCTGTTAGTAGAATTAAAAGGGAAACTAATCACCAGGATTTTGAGTTACATAAATTCACTTGAGGAATTGACATCACATACCCTATCTTAAGATGGTTGGCAACCAGTTTTGCAACGTCAAACTGATCACCGTTGATCATCCATCGCAAGATTGGTACCCCCACCCTATTTCTTTTGTAGTGGAGTTCCACCCGCAATGTGATTAGAACCCGCCGGTATATGGGTGGTTCAGAATCAACAGTTCTGGTGCCCATCCCGTGATTATTAAACCTGTATCCCAACTTTTAGATCCAAAACCCCAGGATAGTACCCTTCTTTTTATTTTGTGTGTCCGTCTTTATATCTGGACATTTTAATTAAGTCGTTTTTGTGAAAGCAGGTAAGCTGGTTTAAAGTGGTATCGGAAAACCCGTTTCTTCTATTTATTAAACAGACCATGTGTTGTATTCAAATTGCAAAAGCCTCTTTGTTGGGCACAATTGATCCACCTTGTGGTCTTTTTCAGTCAGAATGAGGTACGAAAATGAACCAGTATCCAACCCTATTGTTGGCTCTAATGTTATCAATTAGTATTCCTCTTTAACTTCATTCCAATGCAAAGACGCTTTCCTTTTCTATTTGGTGCCTTGGTGGTGTGAATTACTTATATTGTGGCTTTTGTTGTTTCATTTGCATATTAGAGTCGACTAAAGGGACTTATGTAAAAGAATGGGTTCAGTAGGACTGAGACACTTGAGTCTATGGTTGAAAAATGTAAAGAAGGTTTATGCCTTTCTGATCTTTTCATAAATGAGTATAGCTTTATCATGCGAACTCAGGTAACTGGACTAATCTAAAATCTTATTGACATCCTAAGACGCTTGAAGGTATTCTCTAAATTTTTGTTGATATATATCTTAATTTGGGATAATCGAGTCACTGATGTATTCTAAAAGGTACATTAAGGCCACTCAAATATGAAAATAACGAGTACAAATATAGTTTGCCTGCAAGTCCTTTACAGTTTTCACTCCTTTAGCTTTCATACTTTAAAACGAGTACCTTTATATCTGATATGTTGTAGATGACGCACCTCTTCGGATAATAAAAGGTAGGGTATTTTTCAGAATCTGCACAGTGAAAAACAAAAACAAAATAAAATTAAACACTAAAAAGGGAGTACTTGCCAAAAGAAGCCTATTAATTTTATGATACTTACATTTCGAGTAAGGCATTCTTTATTTATGTGTCTTAGAATGTTACAGTTTAGGACGAACTGAAATCTAAATCTGTGTAGTTGTAAATGATGCTTATGATCCGAGCATACAATTCAGGTCAATAGTTTCTTTAGAGCTACGGATAAGCTATAGTATTCATTTATCCATTTCTTTAAGATAACCAAGAGCTACAAAGAATGCATCTAAGTCGAGGGAGTCCTAGAGTTTGATTTATGATAAATAGGCCTGATAACATATAGGCTTATGATTCATACCCAGAAATACTAGGACCAGAACCCTGCATGTTAGAAACTTGCTTACATATGCCAAAGGAGTTTCTAAACTTGCCAATTGCGGTACCTATCTATCTGAACTTGAATATCGTCAGTTTAATCAGGTATGTGTGAAAATCCTACTACAAAAAGTACCTAGACTCCTAGCAATCTACGTATCATTGTTGATTACAATAATATTTTATATCTGACAAAAAAAAAACGGAAACCATTTTATTTGGGTAATGATCTGAATGTGAATGACTGTGCAAGAGAACATTCCTTTGCAGGATGTGAAGTCGAAGGTTGAAGTAAGAAGAGATACTATTCTCCACAATTTCTTGAGAGGAAACGATGTATTCAATCGCAAGACTTGGAATTCTCATGCAATATCGATACTTTCTTGGAAGGTAATTGTCTTATTATCAGAGACGGAAAAATTATCCTATTTCAAGAAAGTAGTTACCTATTGGAGTTATATAGCATCAAATATTAAGTAAAAACAACACAGGAATCACAAACAAAGCACATAAACATGGAAATTAACAAGAACAAATAATGAACAGCAAGTTTAGATTAAGTGCACCTAAGTTTTATAAGGACAAATTCAACACAAGCAATAAACTCAGCATAAGCACAAAATTTAAAACAAATGGAAAATAGAATAAGATGAACCTATACACTATGTGTATAACAAATTTTAAGTTCTAATACTTATTAAAGAAGGCACAAGATCTGCTGGTGTTTATGACCACACTATGGCCAAAATAAGAGCTATGAGTGAACACAGATTCAAGCCTAAGTGATACTACGTAACAAACCTAAGGCATATACTCTAAACCTCAAACAACTATAAGATAGGTAAGTTTAAGCAAGAAAAAAGTACAAACAACACCAATCCAGATCCTAAGATAGTCGAGTTTCAGAAGCTTCTAGATAATCCGTTCAAGATGAAAAAGAAAGGCTCATTCTACAGAAAATTCCACTTCAAAAGAATTTGGCTGAAATCAGTAAGATATTAGACTTATATGAGGTTCTTAGAATTATATTATCTGATCTATGCGCATAACTTACTATGTGCATTTAGGATGTTGGCTCTATTGTTAATATAATCATAAAATAAAATATTTTGACTTGACCCATATGAGATAAAATACACACTAAATTAAACCCGATCATATCTGGAAGTCTGGAACATTTGTTTTATTTATACTCTTCATTTGAATGTGGATGGTAGGAATTCAAGGAACATTTGAAGGATCTATCCTGTATATCAAAGAAATTTTGAAGTTGTAATTGTTGACGACACAATCCATAAAAGAACCAGATGTGAATCCTCTTGTCTGATGTTTCGGTTTCAACCGCATACTTTCATCAATCATTTGCTTCTTTGGTTCAGGCTCTTCGGGACGTGGAGGAGGAGCACCGTCTTTACAGCCAAAATATTTGATGTCAGATTTGTAATAGCTCCTCATGGTTATAAGGTTTGAAGCAAAACCTTATGGTTGCGCCTAAAAGTACAAACATGGCTGCATCTCCATGTGTAAGAGATACCATTGAATATTCAGAAGACGAAAGTAGGCGTGAGAAAAGGATACGAGAAGAGAAAAAGCAAGAGAAACATGAAAGACGTGAAGAGAGGAAACATGCCTGAAAACAGAAAAGACATGCTCGTGACTCAGATGACAAGAGGCATTAAAGAGATAAGGGTAAGAGAAGGGTAAGAGACGACATGATTCTGACTGAAAATTTTATGTTAAGTTGGATGTTACCTAAGGGATCTAAACGCTCATAATCAGTAACTGGTACTCCTTAACGGATTATATCCAATGTTTTCTTCAAACATATATTTCAGTTCATAACATTCAATTTGTCACATTATTACCATATTTCTCTATAATTTTTAGAATTTGAGCTATAAAAAGTCAGAGTAATCATGCCTTTCGTCAGCACACTTTTTTCTTTCAATTTTTTCCTAATTGTCATAATCCTTTCAGGTTCATCATTTACTCCTAACCATTGAAGCAACGCCACTTATAGCTACCAGTAGGAAAGTTGTTCAATTGATAACAAAGATGCAGATGGAACTTCATGCTTTAGGAGAAGGAGGTGGCAAAGGAGTTGGCGGCAGATTAGGAGCGTCTGGGAGCGTTGTAATTAAAGCCAAAAAAGTGACTTCAGGAACTTCAGTGTTGGGCGGCACTCCAGCATATGAGATACATGCATTAAACTCTCTTATCCTTCACCAAAGTTTCGGCCAATTTATGTCATTAGTATAAGTCAGTTTCGGCCAATTTATGTGCCGATGTCACACCTGGAGAAGCACACATGACAGTAGCACAATCGGATGTGTTATATGATTTGTCTATTAAAGGGCAATTGCCTGACACCTTTTCGGTCGGAGTTTCAGACATCAAGTCTAATCTTTTCAATGTCTGTAAATAAGTTAAAAGCCAAATCTACATGTAGTTGTAGTAAGGTAAATTCAACATTTTCAACCTCAAACATATATTTGCATTCTTACTTCTTTTTTTATCAAGTTTGCAAATCTCACTTGGGTACTAATAATAGGTTCAGAGGTTGGCAGTGGGACGTGTTGCAGACCTTATTGTTTTGGGAGAATATGATGAGCTGATTGATGAACTTGAACTGATGTTTGAGATCAAGGACGGCTACGCCCTCAGAAGGAATTGGACATCATTTTCACTGATGATGAAGGTGATATGATGCTCTTGGGGATGATCCATGGCAGTAAGTTCTTTTATTCCAAAGTAAATACACATATTCACAAACAAGACTCTTGGCCACTTATATCAGTTGGCATGCCAAACACAACGATACAAAAGATATATACACCATGCGTACTGTAGACCAAGACCACATATCTGGTGGTCCCCAGACCATCAACAAATGACAATATTTAGGACATAATGTTACTGCCCATGATTTATAATTTTTTAAAGTTTTTTTGTTATGCAGAAATGGGGTTTACACTCCCTGTTGATCTCGTGAAGGTAAGTTTGAGTTACTTATCCTTTTTATTATTGAATTTATTGTGTCACGTGTTTAAACCTTCCTTGAGAAGACGACAAACTTCTAGAAATAGAACAGTAATGCCTGCTCCGGCTTCTGCTGCTCCTGTACTCGGGTGAATAATCCTTGTAGTGCCTATAAGACGATCTATATTAGTTTGGTAAATAGTCCCTCGAGTAGTACTTGCTTCTTTTGTGATAACTGTCTTCTGGGCTGTAACACCTAGAATGGTGTCTGCTCCTTCTATACTAATGATCCAGGGTATAAGATCTTCGTCTTCCAACCGGTGAACTACTATAACGTGATTTAGAACGAGAGTAGGACCTGCCACGAGTAAATGATCGGCGACGCTTACTACTATAATATGGAGAGTATGACCTCCTCCTACTCCTGTCTCTCTCAGATGAGTAACGAGAACGACTCCTTATTTTTGTATAAGCACAAGATTTTTGTCAAAACTGATATATTTTTGGGTATTTCAATCATTAATATAATCCAATTATATGTGTTAAATTTAATATATATACTCTTTTGTCAGAGTTTGCTCACAGAGTTAGTTTCAAGGTTTGTGACGCTACCAAAAGAGCGGCTATTAGCATTGGTTAATGCTCTGCTCCCACGCTGCTATAAGTATCCAACCGCCAAACTGCAGAGGTTCCCCAGTCACTCAAAAAGGAGCTTTCGAGAGTGTTTGCAGCAGCTTTCAGCAGATGCTGTTAATAAACATGTTGAATTTATTTGTAAGAGAGTATAAGCAGGATTTTGAGCCAGATGACAAACCACAAATGGACGAGCTGTGGCCAGAAATCGACTAAATGATAGACACAAACCTGGTGTTGACAAGTTTGCAGATGAATGCCACTGACGGCAGTTCATTTTGCAGCTCGGTATGGTCAAACATCATTTTTGAATTGATAAATTTGTTTCTTTTGTTGAAAAACCAGTTTTATTGTTCATCCAGTTGTAAATTGCTATCTGTAGGCGTTATGGCGACTTGGGGTTTTAGTGTTTTTACACTTATTTTTATCTGTTACCATATTCTAATCTTAGTTGTGTTACCAAGCATCTTTCATTGATATTCACATCACTTTATTGCCGCTGTAGTGAGCTAACATAACATGCATATTTGAATAGAGTTATTGAGAAATTATGAAATTAATCCCTTTTTAAAGTAAGCGAGTAAAATATGATTAACATAATCCGTTAATCCTACTACATTACCCAGTTTAAAGTTGCAACAAGCGGATTCGAGGACACGCTGCATACTGAAGTCGGAGTTTAAAATTCAGTCACTTTTCATCTTAATAAATTTCGTATGAATATAGTTGCAACAAATATAATTTGAATGTAGTTGCTAATGGCAACATTTTATAGTAATAGACTAATAGTGCAGCTATCATGATTTGCCTACAAAACTATAGAATCCATCATATATTGTATCATTCTGACGAATCTTCACAACTGGATTCTTCAAAACTTTATGTTTTGACAAGAATCTTCAATTATATAGTCTCATTCTTACCCATGAATGGATCAATTTTTAACCCATTTTGATTTGATAATCTTGGTAAGCTTTTTACCCATTTTAATAGTCACCGTAAAGGTTTATGTTTGTTTAAAAGTAAAAAATGAACCGAGTCCTTTTTATTACTAAATGTCGCATATTAAGCCCTTAACATGTCATTTTTACTCAAACTACAAAGATGAATGAATTCGCTTTAGATTATGACATTGACTTTTTCTTTAAAACGCAATTTTCAACATTATATAAAATGGTAACTTACAGTTGTTAACGGTTTCTAAACCAGGGTGTCATTCGGTTCGGTTTTCGAGTTGTTCGGTTTATTTGTTTTTCTAGGTCAATCCGAAAACTGAATCGAATCGAACTAAATTTCAACCGAACCGAACAGAAAATTGAATTTGAATTCGGTTCGATTCTCGGGTTGACCCGAATTGTCTAAAATATTTAAAACAAATACATAATTATTTAGATATTAGCAAAAAAATTATTTCAAGAATAAAAGTTATATTTTTATATTAAGATTAAAACTTAATAATTATTTTATATACATAAATATACATAAATATATATATATATATATATATATATATATATATATATATATATATATATATATATATATATATATATATATATATATATATATATATTTATGTAAACCGCGAAATTTAGGGTCGAAATTTTAAAAGCATTAACACTTAAAAAAAAAAAATAATAATTTAGGGTCGAAATTTCGACCCTAAATATAAACCGCGAATATTTAAAATTTTTCGTGAAAAATTTTCGTGTGAAATTTTAAATTTTTCGTGAAAAATTTTTAAAATTTTAAATTTAGGGTCGAAAATTCGACCCTAAAGTTTTAAATATTAAAAATAATTTTTTTTTAAAATTATTTTTAGTTATTATAAATATAATATATAATACATAAATTAAAATTATTTTAAATTTTATATTTAGGGTCGAAATTTCGACCCTAAATTAATAAAATTAAAATTTAATTCTTTTAAAATAGTTTTTAATTATTAAAAATAATTTATATAAAAAATAAATTAATTTTTTTTAAAACTTTTAATTTAGGGTCGAAATTTCGACCCTAAATGTTTTGGGTCCCACCTGCTTTTTGACCAGCCTTTTTGGGCTCTTTTGGGTTGAAAATGTGTGGGCCCCACCTCAATTTAGGGTCGAAAATTTCGACCCTAATTTTAGTCCGACCCTAAACAATGATTTTGTTGTAGTGTAAATGTGCCATAAATTTATTATATTTACAATAATACCATTTTATCGAATTTGTTTTAATCACATTGTTAACGACACGTCTAATGGCACATCTATGTATTTTTAGGATACATATTATTTAGGTTTTTGTAGTTGATTTTATTTTTTCAAAAATGTATCACTTGTGTCTTTAGTTGGTTATGTATCTTTCGGATATGTATCACTTGAATACTTTTAATTTGATACGTATCACTTGAGTCAATTTTTGTTGGTTGTGTATTTTTTAAATACGTATCATTTGAGCCGTTTTAATTGGTTGTGTATTTTTGAGTATGTGTCATTTGGAATTTTTATGATCATATTAAAATAGATGCAACTTAATATAAATTTTGCATTACAAGCTTGTTACTTTTAAAAGAGTTAAAAATGATAGTAATTATTGTGAAAATAAAAAAATATGCATCACAAATAAACATGTATTATACTTATAGAAAAATAATAAAACCAACATCATGAAGGTCACGATCGATAAACACAAAAATAATAAGTTTAATAATTAAAAAATAGTTATCCATAAATGTGATGTACGTCCATTTTCATATAAAAATAAAAAAGACGTTATAGGTTCGGTTGTGTAGTCAATGACACTTATCAATCATTTTAATGCAAAGCCAATTGATTTTAATTATAAATGTGCCATTAGTTTTTGAATTTATCACAAAAATGCCATTGATTTAATATTCATCAAAGCACATCATTAGTGGTAGATCCAACGGTCCAATTTGGTTCTTATCGTTTTTATTTTAACAATGGTCACCAGTATAACGCCTATATATATATATATATATATATATATATATATATATATATATATATATATATATATATATATATATATATATTTGTATAAATTAGGTTTTCGGTTCGGTCTTCGGTTACGATTGTCAAACGCATATCCAATTCGAAAACCAAATTTGTAATTCGGTTATGTTCGGTTCGGTTATGACCCACAACCCGACTCTTTTCGGTTTGGTTCTAATTCGGGTTTGACTCGGTTTGATTTTCTATTTTCGATTTTTATGAGTCAAAACCAAACAATGAACACCCCTATTGTAAAGTTATAATTTCTTAAGTGAAGGGCATATTTTAGGGTCAAATTATTAAACCTATTTTCTTAAGACATGTAGTTGTGGGAAAACTTTGAAGGTCATGTATTTCGGTTAAAATTTGCAAAATATTTTTGGCAAGTAACCACGTAGACAAATGACCACTCCGTACTTTTTAACGACACTTTTTTTTTTGTCAAAAAGACTTTTGAGAGTTTCACACTGGGTAACGATTTTAATTAAAATTAGGTCGAAGTTATGGAACCACACTTTTTTTTGGGTGTCACTAAATTAAACATAAATTTAACAATAAAATTTGCTAAATATTTAAACTAACTAATATTTTTTTAATGTTTAAACTAATTACAAAAACCCAAAAAACTAAAATCATTAAAAAAAACACGTGAAGAAGAATCACAAGTCATACCCGTCCATTGGGTGAATCAAGACCTAATACTATCAAATGTTAGTTTACGTTTACCAACAAAATTTTTAAAAAAATATAAACATATATTTGTACAATCAAAGATTCGTATGAGACGGAACACGTCTCCTAAGTGGGTCAAGGCCTAAAAATATCAAAAATTATTTTCCTTTTAGTTTTTCTTTTAAGAAAAACAAGTCTCAATATCAACCGATATAACTAATACACAAACATCTTTTAAAAAATATTACGAAACCTATTTTAGCGTAAACTATAAAAAAATCTACTATAGATTAAATTACAAAACTAAAAAAACACAAATTACAAATCCTCGCCATCAATATAAGAAACGACCCGCCCGTTGGACGGGTTACGACGCTAGTATATATATATATATATATATATATATATATATATATATATATATATATATATATATATATATATATATATATATATATATATATATATATATATATATATATATATATATATATATATATATCTATATTATATATAGGTATATTTATGACTTGAAACTACAGTTTTAGATCCCAGTCATATTCCAGTCACATCTTTTAACCAATAGGATTTAAGTATTTGCTAAAAAATCTCACTTTTTTCCTTTTTTAACTCATTTTTCTTGATTTTGGGCGGACCGCTATTTTTAAACGCAATTTTTTTTTAGAAATCGCGTTTTGATACCGCGACTATATATAATGGTATTTTATTTTTTTTTTCCATTTTTCTCACACACAAACGGTGTAAAAACACACACACACCATCCATTACACAACCTCCAAAAAACCCACACAAAACCTAAAGCAGCCGTCACCTCTACAATCCTATGTTTTGATCATAGATTTCTTGTCTTCCTCACATTGATAATGGATCCTCTCTATCTCTCGATGTTCATTCATCTCCTCTTCCTTTTCCAAGCCTAATCTCTTTCTTATTCTTAAATTCCTATCAATTCCAAAATCAATTCATAACAAAAACCTAAAAATTTAATCGAAAACCATTGTGTTTGGATTCATGGAGACGGCTCCATAACAAGGTGAAAATTTAAATTAGAGTTTTGATGAGAATATTGAATCAATAATCTTCACCCAGGTTCTTTTCCCAATCTGATTTAGGTAAATATACCATCTTTTTTAATTGATTCATCTTTTTTCAGTGCCGGATTGCAGAGCCGGTTATGAAATTGTATAATGAAACAACAGACGGGTCAAACATTGAGACTAAAGAGAACTATCAATATCCTGATCCAGACTTTGTTTAAAAAAACATCATAGATCTATTCGGATAAAGGCAACATCAATGTTGGTTATTGTGGTTCGAGTTAGAGTGACAGTTTCATGTTACCTAACTCGTGCAAAACCAAGAAGACTTGGTGCATTAGGACACTCTTTTTGATTATGCATCAAATGTAACAGTTTTGAACCATATTTAAATTTTAGAATCGTACTGATCCGATAAAGTCATTTATGAACCAACAGGCGGTTATGCAATGCTCCACCAGGTCAACGTTATGGTGCACCCCAAGCCTCACTCTACTCAGCACCACCCCACATGCATCAGTGTCGTATCCTCCACAAACAGCTGCAGATCGATACCCACCACCTGGAGGCGGCCCTGCACCTTCTCCCTACCCCACCATACCCACCTGTCTCGGGTGCATATCCATGTTCTGTATAAGAGAGTCTTCACGTTATGTATGTGTATTGAAGGTTAATGAACTCTTATGCTACTTTATTTGTTGGTTGGCGTTGATATTAACGAACCTCTCGAACTATAAATGACGGCCTTAGATGAATATATTACATGACACAAACATATACACATGCAAAACAAAAGGTGTTACCTCTGCCAAATAAAAAATAAGATAATAGAATATCAACTTATGTCATAGTGTTTGGATCCGGGGTAATAACGACAGATGATGGAAGTAGATTCTGTTTAGATGACGAACCTGGCAGTACATCAGGTTCCTCTGCTGCACTCAATGAAGATGGAATCCCTATATACCTGAGTGCTATAATGGAATGGATGATTGAATTTGGGTCATCAATGGTTTTCATTTCTATTCGAACAGATATGGTCTGGTGAGTATAAAAAAGCAATTTATTTATAGGCAAATTTTCTTTTGTTTGTTTCGGGTATAGACTAGGAAAGCCATCAAAGCAATATGCCCCCTGGTACCAAACAGTATTAAAGACGACAAAGCTTGCTATTGGTATTATCACAATACTGAAAGAGCAAACCCGTGCATCAAAGCTGTCCTTTTCAGAGTTTCCGGATGTTACAAATTATATCCATATCAAACCCGTTCCAAAAAAAAGAACCATTACCATTTAGTAAGAATGTATATTTGAGATTCTTACCTAATAATTTTTTATAGTCCACGTTATTACCTTACCGATGTATGTATGTATATATCCATGAAGCTGACAAATAATAATTTATTGATTTAGGGCCTTTTACGTGTACAAGGAAGACCGTCTACAGCTTATGACGATCAAAGGATTAACAAATGACTTCAATGTACATATGTTATGCAAACCTCTATACCCTCAAGATCTCAGTAAAGTGATAAGTCAAGTTTCTAACACAAATCCTGATTAATTATAATAACTGTATACACCTTATTATAGTTAAAGAGCATTTAAGATGAATGAAAATTTTCATTTTAATAGGCATACTACAAGTTGATAAGTTTTAGTGTTTTCTTGGTTATGCTGGCTGAATCGAATTACTGATGTAATACAATGTCGTTTTGTAGTCTCTCTTATTGAAAAGGATCATTGATTGTTTCAATGTAAGCTCGGAACACGAAGCACTGGAATTAGGAGATCATTTTGAGGCGTCAATGTACACATGGACGGAAAAAACATACTAAAGTACTTTTTTTATAATATGTATGTCAAATTAATTATCATTTGTTTTTCTCTGATTGAACATGACAAGTAGCTATCTGAAGTAGTTTTACATGTTATCCTTTTTCAGTTAAGATACATGCTTACCTGCAAGTTCATTGAAAGTGGTGAGATAATGGCGATGATGCGGCTGGGCCTTAAATGGTCTGAATAAGTGACAAGTTAATTGAGGTTTTGCCAAGCTGGAAGACATACTCCAGGTAAATAGTTAATTGAGGTTTTGCCAATATTCAGTTCCAAGACTGTTGACGCTTGCATTACCTCAGATAGAGATGCATTTCTAGCTGAAAGGGGAACGTTTCAGATCAGAAAAACAAATAGTCTACATTTGATGACTTTGGTTATTGGTGTCTAAATGTTGTCTTTGTTTATCATAACTAAGACAACAGTTGTTTTAATGCGTATGCATTTTTTTTACAGTTAGCAAAGCTTTGGAGTTCAACCCACCTTTGCCCAGTCCGTTCATACAAAAAAGACCTGTTTCTCCAGGCCGTTTAGACCCATACTAAAATGTTCACTGGTTATTTTGAACAACACACGCAGGAAGCCAGAGCATGTTATGACCTTCTTGTGTGCAGAATTGGGTACCACTGGGTCACTTGATAGCTATCACAATCTGAAAGTCAATGGAAGATTCATACCCAAACTCCTTAAAAGAAATTCTAAATTGATACGCCGTTAAGTTTTAAACTCTTGAATGATTTCATCCCATCCTCTATCAAGTGACCCAGTGGTATGAAATCATTCAAGATAGCTTGATACCATGATTGCTTGATAAAAAAAAGATAAAGTTGGACCAAGAGTAAACAAAGGCCTATATAAAGCCATATATAAGCTTAATGGATGGCATAACAATGGGTTTTGGGATCGGCCTATCTAGACATGGCCGCTACAGAGTCACAACAAAGGTAAACAATTAAACTCCTTTCCAACTGTATTTCTTTTAGAAAAATAAAGGTAATGTGGATTCTAAATATACTTTTGATGATTAAGTGTTTATATCTACACGATTATTGATGAGCAGTATCATGTACACTTAACATTATTATATTCGTGTATGTTATGTTTTTTGATATTTAGTGGCTGCTGGGTGGCGCATCAGGAGAACACAGTAAGGCATTTGGAACCCCACATGAGACCTCTTTTGCAATTAGCCACCATCCTTCTAAGGTATCTTCTATTTCTACCAAACATGAAAATGTAGGAGTTAATAGTATATGCATCAAATCCCGTGTAAACTGTATAGCCATTATTTCAGCTTGGTTACAGGTCAATCGTTTATAGCCGCGGCTGTTGAACCCCAAAAAGGGACTCCATTAAAGGTATTGTTTGACAAGATTTTACCTATTTGTATGTTGGAGATTTAGAGAAAAAATTAATAAGTTTTATAATGGAATATGATACACAATTTTGTTGCAGATTGTTGTCAACTCTGTTTTCTTCTGGTCTCAATTAAATGACATGTTAATTCTGAAACAAGTGTTGGCTCAGTGTTTAAAAGAATTGCAACAAAGTTGCAGATAAAAATGTATCTCAGCGACAAGGCCATATACCCAATGTACAAGGACCACCATAATCTAATGAAAAGAAGCCATAATCGGGTCTTGATAATGAGATATCAAATGACGTTCCTACCACCCTCGATGATGTTCCCATTATTAACGAAGTTAAAGATCTCGAGAAAATGAACGGTAAGGCCAAACCCGACACGAAGAGAAGAAAAAAAAGAAGCCTGGCCCATGTTAATGGTGGATAGGAAACTAAAAACATGCCCATTAAGAAGTATGTTCAGAATTCAAGCAAGAAAAGTAGTCATAATCAAGATTTGGAAATTGAGAAACATGGGGATAATCATTCGCGGGAAGTTGCGGTTCGAAAACCTGATGAAACACGGGGCCCCTCTCACGCAGGATCAAAAACTCGATGAAACTCGTGTTCCATCTCGTGAAATTGAACATCAAAAACTTGACAAAATCTGGCACCATCTCGTGAATATCAAACTCAGAAACACGAAAACGATTAGGCTCCTTCTCGAGAAGACTAAGCTAAGAAACATGGCAAAACTCGTGCTCCCTTCTTGATATTCAAAGTCAGAAACTTGACAACAAAAATTCTCGAGCCCCCTCTCGTGAAAATAAAGTCAGAAAGCACCCGCCCACAAAGATGAAGTTTCTAAACATAAGATTCAGATTTTAGCTTTGTGGATAACGTAAGGAGGGATTTGTTCAACCATAATTTGGATAAAAATATAACTCCGCCATTGAAAAATCCACCTTTAGCTTTGGAAATGATATAGGAGTTCCCTTTGACCCACATATGGATAGAAGGTACAATAGCATCAAAGATGACTCTTATGTAAGTTCAGATTATAGGTGGCTAGATACTACTAATATTGAAGGTTCAAACTATCTTACAAGACATGAACATGGTCAGTACTCATCGGGCTACGATAGGGTTGGCAGAGGGCCTTATTTTGATGAGATGGGTTCGCGTGGTAGTAGCTAGCCAGTGACCCATCATGAACAAGGGTTAGCCAGGTATGGATCTTTGGACAGTACCTCGTATAACAGGACTAGCTCATCTACGATGCAACGATATGCATCAAAGTTAGATGAGTTGAATCATACTAGGCCGAATAATTTGGGTCAGTCGGGACTGTCTACAATGGAAAGGTATGAACCAAGGCTAAATGAGATGAATCACACAATCACACGAGGATGAACAACTTGGGTCAGCCTGAACCGACCTTCAGTCATGTCGACCATCTTTTCACTTAATTTTTTCCAATCTGAGCATTGAATTAGGTCCCTTCATTGACATGATCTGCTCCACACATTCTTTGAATATGCAGCAACCTGAACCAAACACGCTGTTAATGTGCTGCTCATGATTGATTTTTCTGGTGAATATTTTCGCAAATAATATTTGTGGTTTTGAGGAAATTGATTTTGCTCTATCAGATTGTAATTTTCTCGAATCTCCGATTAAATTAATTGTATCTAATTGTTTAGTTCTCCAGGTACAGTTGATATAAATGTCTGCTCCTACAAAAGATCCACTTTTACAAGTGGAAACAACTTGTGGATCACTTGTATACGAACTCCAAGTAAAAAGGTTACACTTTTTACTTCAATATTTGAATTTAGATTATGTTATTTCTTGATTTCCTTACTATCTAAATGATTATGTTTATTTGAGGGTCTGGAGAAAATAAATTATATAGGATGATGTCAGCGAGAATGATGTTGAAAGAGACAGAATGTTGCTAGAGCTCGGCGAAAATTTAGAAGTGTATAGGAGGAAAGTGGATTTGGCTATTAAGAGGAGAGCTCAGTTAAGGCAAGCGATTGTCTATGTCCATTGGGCAACCAAACATACTTTTTATCTACATCAACAACATCAAAAATTCTTACATTAATGTGACCCAACGACATGATCTAAAAAAGCATGTTGTAACAGAAGGTCTGCTTGCACGGGGTATAAACACTAATGGGGTCACACAAATTAGGGACAAACTATCAAAATGGACTACATGTTATGCTCATATAGGTAATAGCTTATGCTACTATTTTCTTTCTTAACTGTTGCATTAATAACATATTTATATATTTTTTTATTTGGTCATTTAATTTTTTTTCGCATGTTTGCAGAACCAACTCTTGGTGTGACTTCCACTTCAAGCAACAACTAAATTAAGTGGATTATATCTTTGGACCCACCCTATCTATTTTCTCTAATTACAGGTATTAGAAGGGAGGCGTGTGTTTTCCAGTGGCTATTTTTTCGGAAGGAAAGACTCAATTGCTTCGTTGTTGTATTATTTAGCTGTGATATGATTGGGTGGTTGGTAAATTACGCACTGTATGGTATACATTTGACCTGTTTGGTAAGAATCGCAATCTGCATCGACCCATTGATGAGTAAATGCGTAAAATTTTCCCTTTTTGACCCGAATTATCATAACACGCTTTCAAATTACAAGTTTATACCAAACAAGCTGTATAATATTGCGCGACAAAAGAACACTGTAGTTCTGTTGGTGGTTCAAGGTGTTCCATCAGATTGGGTTGGTATGAATTAATCTTTGTGGCCTCTACAGCTTTATCAGGCGATGTTTTGCTTTGTTACAGGTTTATATGCTGCTGGTATATTCTTTGTCAAGCCAAAATGTCAAAATAAAATACCATATAGTAGCCCTGTGGTCATTACTCAAGTTTCTTCAAGAAGATCCTAATTGCATATTAACTTTTCCACCTCCTAGGTGCACCCGATCTGTCACAATTTGTATGCCCCCTGCTTCTATTTTCATATTTCCATCCTTTAATCAAATAACGGTCACTTGTGTTTGCAGTTTAACGTGCATTTTGAGAAATAGTCAGTCAAAATTATACAAAGCCACAAAGGGATCTTAACACAAGTCAAGAGACAAGAGGCTAAATAGTCACACATTATTCTGGTGGTGTTGCATATCACTTTGGCGTGAAAAGGCATGAACAAGTACATCAATAGGTTCATTGAACTTTTGATACAGTGTGTTTTACTTCATGTAGTGCATCTTACTCGTGCAAATTCTCCTTAATATCTTAAATGCTCACAGAAACAGGTAGATCTGATTTTTTTCGCTTTAGTTGGGGCAATTGGAGCTCTCGAGTCTATGATCTTTTTCTTTTCCTTTTTTATGTGACACAAAGGTCTGAATTAACTATCTTATTTAACCAAAGAGGGAATGGCTACAATATTATTTGGACTTTATACATCTTTTTTGTATCTAAGGTAACTGGAATTCTCCTTAGAGGGATCTTCTTATTAAGGAAGAAAGAGATCGACTGGTTTTATGAAGGCGGAGCTACTACAATATACCCTGATGGTATGCTTTCTTATCCTGTTCTCCAATTAACTAAACTGAATCCATGCCTGCGAGTTTTTGTTCCACTTGAAAGTCAAAGCTACAATGTTAATAATATATATAAATAAGCGTCGGTGGATGCAGCATTTGCCAAAAACAGCCAGATTCTGTTATTGCCAGTAGGATATATTTTAAATATGTATAAAATGGTATTGGTGATTTCCAGGTGCATACCATGTGATTCATAGATACACCCTGAACAGAATGATGTGGCTTGAGACCAATCCGAACAATTTTAGGAGCATATTCGTGGTTATTTTCGTCACGAATGCCTGGAAGTAATCAGAACAATTAGTCGTCGGAATATGCTATTAAAGAGATAAAAAGAATAGATAATAAGCATTGTAATTAGAGGTGCCGAATGAGCAGACCCTGAAACACCTTCTGTCCAAACAAAGAACACAATTAATTGGTACCATCAATGTTAACAGGAAATTGGTTGCATCAATATGCTTATTATCAAAGGTTGCACACGGATCCAAAAAAGAAACTGAGATGACATCGGGGTCTGGGTCTCCTATTTAAGTTTGAACTTCAATATGAAATTGAAGAAAAGTAGTAAAAGAAGGAAACTTTAGTAAATCTTAATGCTACTGATTTCTGCATAGATAATAATAGGCGATCTTCACAGCCTGCATCAGACAAACTGAGGTGTGAGAAAGAGCTTCTAAATTCAACTGAGAAACAGTTGAGAGGCTTGAGGTATGCTTTACCAACTGATAAAAGTTTACTGATTTTTACTTGAAAGAACAGGTAGATAAATTGTACTGTATTTGCATTGATCATAGTATAGTGTACTGTTCGACCCTTCTGGTAAGAGTGGTTGAAGAGGGAAGTGATAAGAAAATTCCTTATGATGATCCATGTCCCTTTCGCATCAGAGTAAGTTAGAGTGTTTTGGATCGCTTAATAAAATATTCAGAATAAGTAGAACTATGCAATTAGTTATATGCAAAATTGAATATGTGAGATGGTGTTTGGATTAAACTTACTTTAACTGATCGAGTATCTTCAATAAGACACTAATTCTACAAAGATCCACCAAACACCCCGTAAACGGCTTCTTTACTGGACAAAATTAAACGCCCCTGATTTTGCTATTACTGCCGCAGCAGCAGATAACCTAAACCCCTTATTCAAGTTGTTGATGTGTTTATGTACGTGTTTTTTTATTGCATGGAGTGGCACAAGAAGTTAATTGATCATCTCCAACCAATCTGAGATTTCTATTCTCTATATGCTTCAATGATTTAAAGTTTAATTACCATGTAGTATAAGTTCTGTGCAAATTCACAATTATTTACATTTTGCAGACCCAATCTAATAGATGTTATTTAGACCAAGTGTTAGCAGAAGGTGCGAGCAAAGCCTCAGATATTGGAGATAATACTTTTAGTAATGTAATCTTAGTTTGTACGGAAACTTTAACAATTTAGTACATCTAATCTATTAGTAATGTAATTTTAGTTCTACAGAAACTTCAACAGTTTAGTACATATGATCTCTGTAAGAATTAGATATATTTGGGTTATCAAATAAGATTATTCAATACTTTTGTTGACAAACATATGCAGCTGCGGAGCGCGGTCCTAATAAACAGAAGAAACGCATTATCTTGTTATAAGAATGAGTAAACTCTAAAGGAGCATGGGTGAATTGGGTCAGAGATGCATTAATATCATAGTTTGAAGGAACAGCGGCACGTGAAAACCTATGATAATATGCCACGTAGACATCTTCACCAGCAACTACTTCTCTCTCTGTTTCCTCTGTCCTTCGTAGGGTGAGCGGGGCAGGCTTCCCACAAATCTTACATCATGCCTTTAACTTAGTCACATACTCGGAAATTGGCATTATATCAAGCACTACAAAGCTTCTTCTACATATGGAATTTATATTCAAAAAGTCAGCTCACACTTGTATCACTTCAACAAAGAGAAGCGAACTGCTTCTCCACGCTAAATGCTTAGACTAGAGGTTGCCAAAATGGTGATTTGGATTGACATGACATAAAATATGGAATGGACATTTACATTACAACATGGTGAGACTACAGATTATGAGTGTTACCTTAAATAATCACCATCTAAGCCAGCAAGGCAGCAATAATGACAGTTTAACCATCTTGGCCAGCAGCGTTGATGCAAAACTCATACAGGTCTTAAAAAAAACTGATCTTCATCGATTCCAATCACCTCTAACTTTTGATACAAAAATAGTGAAAGGAAACATCACTAAAAAAGCACATACTGGCCAAAGGAGCAACAAGCTGACATTAGGTAAATAGGTTTAGGGCCAAGCTATACAGACCCCCCCTAAACTACTTGTTGTACCCCCCTCTTTTTTGATTTTTTTTTATTTTTTTTATTTTTTTTTAATTTTTATAGCTTTGAGATTGTTATAAAACTGTGAAACGGAAAACATGAAATCGAAAAATTAAAGTCTGACGAGTCAAAACTGTTAAACTGTTAAAAAACGCGGAACAGAAACTGATAAAAACACTGTCAAAAAAATGACAGGAGACAAAAAGTACATGAATAGTGTACTTTTTGTACCTTTTTTGTGGGGTAGGGGGGGTACCAATAGGGGTACCCATAGGTTTAATGTACAAACAGGTTAATTAAATATTATTTACAAAGTACGTAGTAATATTTTGGTTGTTTTCATATGTACGGTAATACGGTATAATGTTTGATCGATGTTTTATTTACTACAATTTGGCCATATATTGTTGATAAAGTGCAAAAATCATTTTTGTGATTTGTCAAAAGTTCGATTTACATTCTTCGTCAATACTTTGCGCAACACATATCTTTGTGGTTGTAAAATGATGCACTATACATGGTGCTAATTGTTTCAGTTAAGAGTTAAAATGCTTTGTAACATTAGGGGTGTTTTAGTCATTTTCCCTCGGTGATAATTTTTGCACTTAACTTTTTGGAAAAAAAAAATTAAAAAATTTCAAAAAAGCTTTTTTTCAAAAAAATTTGGAAATAAGTTTTTCAAAAAAAAATATTTTTTTTTTCCAAAAAAAAATTTTCTGAAAAATATTTGCATCATCCGTCCTTAGGGATGTATGGTGTACTATTCTAAAACCACAAAAATGTATATAACGAACCCGAAAATATTATTTAAAAAATAGTTTACAAACCAAACCTGATAAAACTAACACACAAAAGTACTTTAGAAAAAATTTACGAGACGACCCCGCCCGTTGGGCGGGTTACGACGCTAGTATATATATATATATATATATATATATATATATATATATATATATATATATATATATATATATATATATATATATATCTTAAAACTATCCAAAATGCCATAATTTAACAAATATACTACCTGGGTTAAATGTCAATTATGTGATCAAAGAGGTTTACCAAAAGACATTAAAAACCATGAGTTAAGCTACAACAATCGGCCGTCAGCACAACAAAACATAATGTCGGTGATGCCAAAAGCATCTGGTAGAAGGAAGCAACCTAAGAATGTTGGTACTTCATCAACTGCGTAAGTTGATTCTTTTTTATGTAGTGTGAAATAAAGTATCTGAGATAGGATTCGTTAGTGTTAGACATGTTTGTGTAATGTTTATGTGTGTTAGTATGTTTAAGGGAGTATAGGCATGTCTATCTCCCTTTGAAAAAATTGTAACTTGATTGGAGGGGTGGATCGAGGGGTTCACGGGAACCCGATGGATGTTGTCTCATAATATAAGTTTTTGTAAAGATTTACAATTTTTTTTCATGGACATGGTCCCAAATTTTGTGTTACGTAATATTTCTTAATCGAAAATTTTGGGTACTCGTAAATACAAAAACATAGCAGCAAAAAACTATCTAAAATTCACGTGATAATTTTTTGTGAAAGAGATCTCAAACTTGTAGAATATATGTCATTCAATGAAAAACATAAAACATAGCAGTAAAAAACCAAGAACCAAAAAAACCAAGCAAAAATTTTGGTTCGGGGTTTGGGTTTAAAAACTTTGGTTCTATTCAAAATCTGTGTGAGGCCAGCTTACGCTCACCCATAATCAAAACCCCATATATTCGTAAAAAATTTATGTGCACGTGATGACTTAGTAGTGTTCTGGGTCCACCCCTGTCTCCAACACACACACACACACACACACACTCATCCTTCTCACACAAAAACACAAACACACACTCTATCTAACAACTATCAAAAATTCTAAAATCCAACAAAGATACTATATGGGTTAAATGTCAATTATGTAATTAAAGAGGTTTACCAAAGACATAAAGACCTATGAGTTAAGGTGCAACAACCAGCCCTCGACACAACAAAACATAATGTCAGGGATGCTAAAAGCGTCTAGTGGAAATAAGCCACATATCAGAACACGTGAATCACATAATTCACACTTAACCATTTTTGAAAGGTGAGGGTGATTAGAGAGTGGAGTGTCTGTTTTTGTTTGTGGTAACTAGTTGTTTTGCATTTTTGTTACTAATTTTATGCATTCATTATTTAAGATTAAAAAAAACACGAAATAACCATTTTTGTCAAAATGTCTAAAATTTATAAAAACGGCCAAAAGACTTAAGTTGTAAATATGACGAAAATTAGTTATCACTAGTGATAAAAACAATAAATTATCACTAGTTATTAAGCAATGAACTACTATCAGTGATATTTTATAAACATATTTATTGTATAATATAATGTTTCATTGGTTTCACTAATGATACGTATTTACAACTTTAGTTTCTTCATTTTTTATTTTTTTTGCAACTTTTGGACATTTTATCCGTCCTTTTTGCAACTTTTGAAATTATTCTGAATTTTTTTTAAATTTAAGTTAATCCCACATTAAATTTAAGCAAATGAAAAGTGCAGATTATTAATACGTGTATGAAACAATAATGCAAAATAACTATGGTAAAATATATTTGTTTAGGCACATGTTCTCTGAAGATAGTTTCTTATCAGGTGATCGATCGTATGCTTTGCTTTATTTTATCTTCAGTCGATAACAATTACGAGTATGTATTTAACCAATTTAGTTGGATTTTTTTTAACCAATTTATTTTACCGGCAAATGGGTTACAACGTCACATTTAACTGCCAACGGTGGTGATTATTGCTTTGTTTTATGAATAATTTAGATGGTTTTTGATAATGTATTAATTGACTTAATATTAAAAAAATTAAATTTATTAAGTCATATAAAAAATGTTTGTTTGTGACTTAATAGAAAAACATGACTTAAAATATTAAGTAATAAAGTGACTGTCTTCATTAAGTCATCTATTAACTAAACATGACTTAATGAAAAAATTTAACAATTAGAAACAAACAGAATAACGCTAACAATGTCAATTAACTTAGGGCTTGTTTGGTTGATTTTTCAATTAAGTCATGTTTAATTAAGACGATTTAATTCAGACAACCTTAGTTTTGTTACTTAATATTTTTAGACATCTTATGTTATTAAGTCATAAACAAACAATTTTTTTATGACTTAAATTACTTTTCATAGACTAGATCACTAGATGTCGACTATCGAAAGCTATTGTTCGCGTATATGGCCGTTGGGCCATGCCCACGTGCCAAATCTTCTAGAAACAAGATTGGCCACACGGTCTGGCAGACCGGCCCACCTACCAAGCGCAGACCTAGAGGGCATCCTCGAAAGCAATGCCAACGCATCGGGAAGGAACGGCGCACCCTATTGTCCAGTGGACATTCGCCTGGCGTTCGGATAAAGGAGTGATATGAGTGTTTTTACTCATATCATTTATAGCCTAAAACAATGAAATTATGCTCATAATGTATTAAAAAATGCCTTTTGTTTGTATATTTCTTGTTTCATGTGTGTAGGTACACAAGTTCGCAAAAATCGGCAATAATCGACACGAGAATGATGAAAAAGATCAAGAAGCCAAAAATCGAGCTCGACAAATAGTGGATTTAATAAGTTTGCTAGTTTATGGTCAAGTGGGCCCCACAATGGAAAATGGGCTCAAAAGCCCATTTACTAATCAAGTTACAAATGGTGAATAGCCCATAAGGCCCAAATTGCAAATGGACGAATAGAGGGTTACATTGGGCCAGGCCCAAGCCACGAATTGATAAGGGACGAATATAATGGGCTTTTAGGGTTTTCAGTTTTATAACAAATGAATTGTGATTGTCACATTCACACAATAAATAAATCCTTACCCCATTCACATTCAATACACGATTCATTTTTTCCACTCATTTATTAATATTTTCGATACATTCTATGTGAAATCCCACTCACCCTCCCCATTTACTTTCTTCCCCAAAAAAATAAAAACCTGAAACTTTATTCACTGTTCATTTACCCTAGCTTAATAAAAAGCCATTTTTTACAAAGGGCTTTTTATATATTCCATTAATTCACTCAAAAAGAAAAGAAAACCCCATACTTATAGGAAGAGAAGGAGTGTAACGAAGGTGCTACGTGGCCTAATCATATTGGATGCTACACATCATTCTCCCTAATCAACCAATCAGAATGCTTGAAAGAAGCACAACAAACACAAGGATTGCCACCTTGGCAATCCGTGTGAGGAGAGAGCTTATATCCACCCTTGGATCCAAACTGAAAAGAGAGAGAAGGTTAAGAAGGAAGATCGAAGGCCAAAATTGAAAGGGAATATTCCTGTGGAGATCCGAATATTCGCAAGAGGATGCCTTGGGGGGGCTATAAATACCCCCATTTTCCCTGTATTTTTTATCCCTTTTCTTAGTTAAAAGTTATAATGTTAAAATAGCTTTAGAATTGTTTTTATTTTAAATTTTGTAATCAATTTTAGATTTAATAAAATTGAAGTTCATTTTTCTGCAATCTCATTTAGTTTTGTTTCACTTTAGTTGATTTTGATATGCAAGCTTTATAACTGTTTAAACATTATAATATATCTATTGTTCATATAAGCTTCTTGATAGCTTTTATGGATTAATATTAGCTGAAAAAGGGGAATCGGCTTATTCATTAATAAGTTTGATAAGAAAACATAACGTTGAATGAATGAAGGCTGCCTCACCTAGGAGAGGTGAACAGTGGGTTGAATTATTAATAAGCTTGTAATAAGCTTATTTGTAGTTGATTATATTGGGGTTGAAGACTCAGGCCTTTAGGCAAAGGCTTCGTTTGGATAGGAGCATTGCTAAAAGGTATTTGTCCTTCTTTTTAATTCCTCTTAACTTGTATTTCATATTCATAGTTTATTTAGTGAATTGCTTAATTGGCTGATGACTATTTGAGTTATCTGATTTTACTTGTATAAAATGATGAATTGATTCTGTTATTGATTAGCTGATTAGAGTGTTTAAGTATTTTTTTTATAGTCTGTTATAATAAATAGCTGTTTTCAGATTTGTTTGTGTAGTGGCATTTGATCTGATTTATAGTTAATCATATTCTGCTGATTATGTTGCTCTCGTTTAACTGATTTGAGATTCTGCTATTGATAGATAACGCGTCTGTTATACCTTCATATATTCTGTTATCATGTTGCTGAGTTTTTCTTTGGTACATTGTTGATTAAGATCTTGTTTAGTTGTGCCTGAATGATTGCCCATCATTTGTTGATAGCTTATTACTGGATCTGGTGTAACTCTGAACTCGAGAATCTGCTTGTGGTTTTTGATGAATCTGCTTGTATTGATATTTGAATTAATCGAGAATCTGTTTAGTTTGTTAGGTAGATTGGTTATTTTCTAGTTAGAAATATGGACTGTTCTTGTGATATTATTGGTAGTTTTGTTATAGCCTACTTGTGTGTTAGCATTTACTGTTTGAAAGCTGATACAAATCTGTTCCTTATTTGCTGAATATTTGAAGTTTTGTTACCAAGGTTGTAAAATGCTATTTGATGTAAGATTTACTTGCTAAATGTATTTGATCAGCTGACTTATCTGGTTATTTTAAGTTTATTAGAATAATTTAGATTGCTGTTAATTTTTGAATGAATTTGATTGCTGGTAATTGTTCTGAGTTCTTTGATCTGAGTTATCAGTTAGTTCTAGATGATTATTTATTAATACAACTTGCTCATCAGATCCCAATGATCTTTTAAGCTCAATAAGCTGTTCCTTGCAGCTTAACCAATATAAGCTGCTCAAAAGGTCTTTCCTAAGACACCAGTTTTTTTTAGCTGTCAAAAAGAAAAATTATTCCAATAACTTTGTCATCTATGGGGTTCGAACTCGCGACCCTTAGTTTGTAGGTCAAACGTGTTAGCCATCTATGCTACATGTTCTTTTGATTTTATTTCCTAATAACTAATTAATATAGAGTAGTTAGACTTGGCAGTTTTCATTTAAGTAAACTTTTAATTCCTTTTGATCCGTTTTTTTTTATATTTTTAATTAATAAAGTAAGTTTTGGTTAAATAAAAAAATAAAAAAAATAAAAAAAAAATGAATAAAAAATGTTTTTATTTTAAAAAAAAAAGTTTAATTAGTTTATTTTTAATTAAATAGATTTATTTTTATTAGATTATTAAATAGATTAAAATTTTCATAGATAATTAAATTAGTTTAAATTTTAAATAGAGTTTTAATTTTTAAGTAATTAATTGTTAGGTTTATTTTAAATTAGCGGGGTTTTACGATTCATGCACTTTAGGATAAATTTAATTAGCTTAAAATTCGTAGAGTTAATTTTTAGTTTTAAAATCCAACGACACATTCAAATCAATTGTCCAAATCAAAACGAAACGTCTCAAATTCACTCGATCTTCGTGTACAACGAACTTGGTTCACTCACGTGTTTAATCGTATCCGTCTTTGACTTATTTTTGGTTAATTACTTTTTCCTAAAGGTAATTACCTAAATTTGTCCTATAACGTTTATGTGTCTATCCACGATGCATCAAAAATTTTGGCGTCGCTGCCGGGGATCTTGTGTACGATTCGCTTTTGTGGAGATTTGTTGATCGTGGATTTGAAGACCCTTTCCGCCCTCGGAAAGTTTTGTTATTTTTCTATTATATAGAATGTATCGTTTTTCTCGTTTTTTGTGAATAATATATTGTATTACGTAGAACAATAATTTTAAATACTTTTCAAATAAGCCTTAGTTGGGATTTCATCACCTAGCTATTGTATTCGATCCCAAAACAAAAATAAAGGCAAAATAGATAAATACTAATAAGAAGTTTGAACTCGATTTATACAAACTATAAGGTGGGTATAAGGCGACGTGCTATAAAAGGCCGTCTAAGGAAAAAGGTTTTTAAGTGCTTTGTGCCACCTCGTTTCCCCGCTTGCTTGTGCGTATATTGAGAGGGACGACCTATTATTGGTTTGCCGACTCAAGTAGTAATAAATCTTATTTTTTGTTGTTTACTTATTGAACCTCGAGACGTTTAGGTTTTCACCTAACGTTTCAAAGTCGACCGAGGGTAATTTACTTCCATATTAGTTATCCTTATTCCTTGTTTTTTATCGATCATTTTTGATTGAGCAATACCAATAAAAATACCAAAAATAATCTTCTTTCTTGTCTAATTTCTTTTCTTCAATCCTCTAAATTCTCGTCTTTGTAGTGTATGCAATTACGTTCTTCTCGTCTTGTTATTGATTTTAATAGGCTTGAAAATATTCCTCGTAGAAATAGAAATCGTCAACAACGAATAGTGGAACCCGAGCTTCCACCTATTGTTGTAGAGATGGCCGATAACCGAACAATGGAGGAATTGCTCCGTGCACCCACCGAAGGGTATGGGGAAGCAATCGTTGTGCCGGCTATTTTGGCGGATCATTTTGAGATTAAGACGGGTCTTTTATCGCTCATTCGTGCCGACCAATTTCGTGGCAATGAGGCCGATAGCCCGCATTCTCACATTCGGAATTTTAATCGAATTACCTCGACTCTCAAGTTTAGAGATGTGCCGAATGACGTGATTAAGCTCATGCTTTTTCCGTACTCGCTCGAGGGTAATGCTAAGCTTTGGTATGAGAAAGAACCACCGGGTTCGATTTTAACTTGGGATGATTTAGTGTCAAAATTTATGAATTACTTCTTTCCACTGTCCAAGACAACACACTTTAAAAATGAGATCACTAGATTCGAACAAAAAGTGCATGAATCGTTTGGGGTTGCTTGGGAGAGATTTAAGGATTTGTTAAGACAATGTCCACACCACGGTTTCTCGGAATTGCATCAAATAAATACTTTCTATAATGGGCTAAATATGATTGAACAAGATTCTTTAAATGCCGCCGCGGGTGGTAATCTTTTAAGAAAAACTCCGAGAGACGCGTGGAGAATAATTGAGGATAAGTCTAGAGCACAATATTCACGAAACACACCGGTTGTTTCCAATGTGAATTCATCTAATCACGAGATTGCTAGATTGGACTCTAAGATTGATAGTGGATTTGCGACTTTGTTGAGTGAGATTAGGAAGAATCCTCATGGATCGATTAATATGACTGGGAATGTTTGTGTATCATGTGGTGGAGCACATCCTAATTATGCTTGTTTAAACGCGGGGTTTGATCAAGCTAGTGCTTTTGCCGCGACGGGAACTTATGGCTCCAACGGTCAAGTTCCTCGTCAAAATCATGTTGCTCCACCGGGTTTTCCACCGGTTCAAAATAGGTACAACAATGGTAATAATGGGAATAATTTTAACCGTGGTAACCAAGGGAATTTTAATCAAGGAAATGGGTTTAATGCTAATCAAAACAATCAAGGTTTTCAAGGGAATAATCAAAATGATTTGTCAAGCTACATTAAAACAAATGAGGCAA
Organism: Glebionis coronaria; assembly: GCA_025667525.1. NCBI lineage: Eukaryota > Viridiplantae > Streptophyta > Magnoliopsida > Asterales > Asteraceae > Glebionis > Glebionis coronaria. Next base: position 542,625,914 of record CM046876.1, on the reverse strand, counting down.
ATTTGAAGGCTTTTCAAAACAACATTCAAGGACAAATGGCAACTTTGAAAAATGAGTTTCAAAATACGCTAAAGGGGCAAAATAACAAGATTGAGCTTAATCAACAAAGAATGGAACAAAGATTTGAACAAATGTTTGAGCAAGGTCAAAATCGTTTGCAACAAAGTGTGGAACAAAATCAAAATAAATTGCTTTCGATGTTTGAGGGATTTATGTCTAAACCATCTACTTCTTCGGGTTGCTTACCTAGTAATACCATTCCAAACCCGAGGGGAGAGCTTAAGGCTATCACCGCTTATGATAATTTAGAAGGGAAGCTTGAGCTTATTGTGCCACCTAAAGAAACCTTTTGGAATGTCACCAAGGCTACTTTAAATGTGATTAGTACCTCGGATTTTATTGATCTCTTTCCTAAGAAATATAATGATCCGGGTCACTTCTTGATACCTTGTGTTTTCGATGAGCTTGGGGAATACAAAGCTCTTGCCGATCTAGGAGCTAGTATTAACGTTATGCCCTTGTCCATTTGGAAAACTCTTGACTATTTGCGACTTATACCCACTCGAATGATCATCGAGCTTGCTAATGGAACCACCACTCGACCGGTTGGTATAGCGGAAAATGTCATTGTTAAAGTGGGGGAGTTCGTTTACCTAGCCGATTTTGCTATCATTGATTATGAGCCGAATCCTCGTGCGCCTATAATTTTAGGACGACCATTTTTGTGTACGGCCGGTGTTTTAGTTGATATGAAAGAAGGGGAGCTTAAATTGTTTCATGGGGATAAACATATGATTTTCAAACCGGAAAAAATTTCAAGATTGCTTCCTAAGAAATCGGAAAGTGAAGAACTTAATTTTGTTGAATCATGTTGTAATGTTACCTCATCTATACTCACTCCACACGAGGATGATAAGATTGAAAAACAAATTGATGATTACTTGAGTGAGCCATTCGATGCTAGTGAATTTGATAATGAGAATTTTGATCCCGAGAGTGATATTGCTTTAATTGAACAATCTTTGAAAATGGACTCATTTTCACTCTCTTCTATGGATCATGTTGATGTTCCTAAGGCACAATCTTCAATTGAAGAGCCTTTGATTCCTAGCTTCACACCGAGTGAGGTTAGTGACTATTCGTTGGATAAGTTCATCGATGAACTTTTTGCTATCCTTGATCCACTTCCACGGGGAAGTGAAGACGTTTCCGATCTCGAGATCGAACGTGATTCTCGTGTTTTACCTACCATTCTCGAGGAATTCGCCGATGAATTGCCTTCGAATGAGAATGATGATCTAGTATCCGAGTGTGACACACTCGATACTTTGTCGGAAATTTCTTGTGATGACAAGGATGACGACACTTTTGTGACTTACTCAAATCCTCTATTTGAAGCTTCATTGAACAATAATCCATTGATTCAAGAGGATTTTGAGAACATCATACCTCCTACATCTCACAACCTTTGTGATGATGATCTTCTTATGAAGGAGGTTGATGAGGTTTGTGATGATGATCACACCTTTTGTGATGAGTATGTCGACTCGGATGGAGAAATTTATATTATTCCCAATCTCCCTCCCACTCGCGTTGATCTTAATTTGCGGGTTTTTCATGTGACTCATATTGAGTACCATGACCCCTTTGTTCACGTTCCTAAGAGTGAAAAAGTCGACAAAGTCATGCAAGTTGAAACCACTATGGTTGAGACTTTTGTACCACCATTACCATGTGCTTCATATGACTTAGGATTAGCATGGGGGGACGACACCTTGTTGTCTATTCCTTTCTCCACCGAGGACGAGGTATTCGATCCCGGAATCATTGATTTAGGGAAATCTCGGACTTTCACCGATGCAATAATTGAAAGACTTTTCGATCATCTTGGTACGAGTTTATCTCGTGGAGCATGCTACATCCATACGATTGTTTGTACCTACCATCTCTTGTTAGAGATTAGTGTTGGAGTTTTATCCTTTCGTTTGTCATCCGACAACGAGGATGAGATCTTTGACCCCGGCATCATGCTTCATGATGGATTTTATCCTATTATGCCGGTTTGCACCATCTTTCCCTAAGGACCAATGAATGCGGGGATCGAGTCGAGCTCATGACTCGGTGAACAAAAACGAGTATTTTCTATCTTCTCTTTATTTTTCTAACACCTAATAAGGCTTGATCTTTCAAGCTCGTGTTCGTGATTTGTTGTGTTGTGATCTTAGGTACGACCCTTATATTTGAGGACTCTCGTGTTCGGTTTTTGCCGGTCCACTTGATCTTCCATTCTTTGAATGCCAAAAGGGGCACACTTTCTATCCCTTGATTTTTATCGACTAACGTTTTATCTTGAGGCATAATTAATAAACGGCTTATAGATTTGCGTGCTCTTTCCATGCTAGGAATTTGCATTAGACTCTTCGTATTTTAGCAAGGGGGTGTTACTCTTGAGCTAAGAAACATTGAGGACAATGTTTGGTTTTAGCATGGGGGAGTCAATCGATATAATCGCTTGCTATTGCTTTTGTCGTGTCCAAACGTATATTTTCTCATTTTTCAATAAAATTTTAAATTTTTTGTGTAATTTTTAAGTTTTAATAAATAAAATAAGTGTTTTTGACACAAATGTACGCTTTTAATAAGAATAGTTTTTGAGTCGACTCGGTTTTTAACCTTAGCTTTTCCTTAACTTATTTGAATTAAGTTTTGCTAGGCTATTATATAGGGAGCTTTAAAATGCGAAAGTCTTAATTCATACGAGTTAAGAACAAGAACTTTTCGCAAGCTCCTATAATTGATCCTAGAAAGTCGTCTATCAAGGGAACTTTAAAACGCAAATTCTAAAACTTGCAAAAGTATAAGAAGTTGCAAGATCCTATAGATGACTTGAAAACCCAAAACTTTGATTTGATAGGCTAAGTATCCATTGATTTCATTTTTTTGGAATTTTACAATATGGAGAACAAGAGATGATAGAGCCAATTATAAGTGTGGTATTCTTTCGGGAATTTATGTGAGTTAATTATGAGCCTATTCTCCCATCACTTGTTAATAAATTTAATTGCAATAAATAAGGTTGAACGATTTGAAAAGTTACTTAGCTTCTAGCCCAAGATCGTTTAAAAGTTGCTCGGTATGGATTAGAGTTCATAGCCAAGGCATAACTTATTGAAGCAGGATGCGAAGATTGGCGAGTCCAAAAAGGTCCTAACAAGACATGAGGGCTATGTTTTATTGCTAAAGATCTCAAGTGATGTGAAGATTCATTATTCAAAAATCAATATGAAGGATCGAGACACACGACGAAAAGCAAAATACTCCCAAAAAGTCATGGAGAAGTCTATCCAAAAAGACCAAAAAATAAGGTATGAGGATAAATGAAGCCAAGTCCAAAAAGGAGGCGAATCGTTGTAAATCAAAATCCCAAGTAAAGATTGGAGAAAAATGAAGAAGTCGTGGTCCAAGTATGAATCTCTCAAAAATTCAAGTGAAGAAATATTATGAAGAGAAGACCATTATTTCGTGAACGTCTCTCAAGGTTGGAAGTATTAAGTCATTGCCAAATATCGATCCGAGAAAGGTCTCAAATCGCGAAGCAAGTTATGCCAAGATATGAACTTTATGAGAGCCCGAGAAGCAGTTTTAAAAGATTTTGTCCTTTAGCTAACTATTGATTAAATCGTTCACTTTATTTTCGGCCTAATAAATTATCGAAATAAGTCAACAATGCATCCTCGTGATCATTTAAGACAACAATAAAATATAAGAGATACACATAGGAATAAGGGAGTCTAAGTGATTAATTGGCCCACATGAATTCGTGTTAGTCTACCAACTTATAATAACAATGATCTTGTTTTTGCACTTGGCATGGAAAAGTGAAAAGTCGAGGACGATGAATCTATTTGAGCTTTAATGATTCTTAAGGTTATTTTATGTCATTGCAAAATAAATTGTCAAAAGTTGAATAATGGTGTAGACATAGTTTTATTTTATCATTGCGTGAGGACACGGCAATTGCTTAGCATGGGGGAATTTGATATGAGTGTTTTTACTCATATCATTTATAGCCTAAAACAATGAAATTATGCTCATAATGTATTAAAAAATGCCTTTTGTTTGTATATTTCTTGTTTCATGTGTGTAGGTACACAAGTTCGCAAAAATCGGCAATAATCGACACGAGAATGATGAAAAAGATCAAGAAGCCAAAAATCGAGCTCGACAAATAGTGGATTTAATAAGTTTGCTAGTTTATGATCAAGTGGGCCCCACAATGGAAAATGGGCTCAAAAGCCCATTTACTAATCAAGTTACAAATGGTGAATAGCCCATAAGGCCCATATTGCAAATGGACGAATAGAGGGTTACATTGGGCCAGGCCCAAGCCACGAATTGATAAGGGACGAATATAATGGGCTTTTAGGGTTTTCAGTTTTATAACAAATGAATTGTGATTGTCACATTCACACAATAAATAAATCCTTACCCCATTCACATTCAATACACGTTTCATTTTTTCCACTCATTTATTAATATTTTCGATACATTCTATGTGAAATCCCACTCACCCTCCCCATTTACTTTCTTCCCCAAAAAAATAAAAACCTGAAACTTTATTCACTGTTCATTTACCCTAGCTTAATAAAAAGCCATTTTTTACAAAGGGCTTTTTATATATCCCATTAATTCACTCAAAAAGAAAAGAAAACCCCATACTTATAGGAAGAGAAGGAGTGTAACGAAGGTGCTACGTGGCCTAATCATATTGGATGCTACACATCATTCTCCCTAATCAACCAATCAGAATGCTTGAAAGAAGCACAACAAACACAAGGATTGCCACCTTGGCAATCCGTGTGAGGAGAGAGCTTATATCCACCCTTGGATCCAAACTGAAAAGAGAGAGAAGGTTAAGAAGGAAGATCGAAGGCCAAAATTGAAAGGGAATATTCCTGTGGAGATCCGAATATTCGCAAGAGGATGCCTTGGGGGGGCTATAAATACCCCCATTTTCCCTGTATTTTTTATCCCTTTTCTTAGTTAAAAGTTATAATGTTAAAATAGCTTTAGAATTGTTTTTATTTTAAATATTGTAATCAATTTCAGATTTAATAAAATTGAAGTTCATTTTTCTGCAATCTCATTTAGTTTTGTTTCACTTTAGTTGATTTTGATATGCAAGCTTTATAACTGTTTAAACATTATAATATATCTATTGTTCATATAAGCTTCTTGATAGCTTTTATGGATTAATATTAGCTGAAAAAGGGGAATCGGCTTATTCATTAATAAGTTTGATAAGAAAACATAACGTTGAATGAATGAAGGCTGCCTCACCTAGGAGAGGTGAACAGTGGGTTGAATTATTAATAAGCTTGTAATAAGCTTATTTGTAGTTGATTATATTGGGGTTGAAGACTCAGGCCTTTAGGCAAAGGCTTCGTTTGGATAGGAGCATTGCTAAAAGGTATTTGTCCTTCTTTTTAATTCCTCTTAACTTGTATTTCATATTCATAGTTTATTTAGTGAATTGCTTAATTGGCTGATGACTATTTGAGTTATCTGATTTTACTTGTATAAAATGATGAATTGATTCTGTTATTGATTAGCTGATTAGAGTGTTTAAGTATTTTTTTTATAGTCTGTTATAATAAATAGCTGTTTTCAGATTTGTTTGTGTAGTGGCATTTGATCTGATTTATAGTTAATCATATTCTGCTGATTATGTTGCTCTCGTTTAACTGATTTGAGATTCTGCTATTGATAGATAACGCGTCTGTTATACCTTCATATATTCTGTTATCATGTTGCTGAGTTTTTCTTTGGTACATTGTTGATTAAGATCTTGTTTAGTTGTGCCTGAATGATTGCCCATCATTTGTTGATAGCTTATTACTGGATCTGGTGTAACTCTGAACTCGAGAATCTGCTTGTGGTTTTTGATGAATCTGCTTGTATTGATATTTGAATTAATCGAGAATCTGTTTAGTTTGTTAGGTAGATTGGTTATTTTCTAGTTAGAAATATGGACTGTTCTTGTGATATTATTGGTAGTTTTGTTATAGCCTACTTGTGTGTTAGCATTTACTGTTTGAAAGCTGATACAAATCTGTTCCTTATTTGCTGAATATTTGAAGTTTTGTTACCAAGGTTGTAAAATGCTATTTGATGTAAGATTTACTTGCTAAATGTATTTGATCAGCTGACTTATCTGGTTATTTTAAGTTTATTAGAATAATTTAGATTGCTGTTAATTTTTGAATGAATTTGATTGCTGGTAATTGTTCTGAGTTCTTTGATCTGAGTTATCAGTTAGTTCTAGATGATTATTTATTAATACAACTTGCTCATCAGATCCCAATGATCTTTTAAGCTCAATAAGTTGTTCCTTGCAGCTTAACCAATATAAGCTGCTCAAAAGGTCTTTCCTAAGACACCAGTTTTTTTTAGCTGTCAAAAAGAAAAATTATTCCAATAACTTTGTCATCTATGGGGTTCGAACTCGCGACCCTTAGTTTGTAGGTCAAACGTGTGAGCCATCTATGCTACATGTTCTTTTGATTTTATTTCCTAATAACTAATTAATATAGAGTAGTTAGACTTGGCAGTTTTCATTTAAGTAAACTTTTAATTCCTTTTGATTCGTTTTTTTTTTATATTTTTAATTAATAAAGTAAGTTTTGGTTAAATAAAAAAAATAAATAAAATAAAAAAAATGAATAAAAAATGTTTTTATTTTAAAAAAAAAAGTTTAATTAGTTTATTTTTAATTAAATAGATTTATTTTTATTAGATTATTAAATAGATTAAAATTTTCATAGATAATTAAATTAGTTTAAATTTTAAATAGAGTTTTAATTTTTAAGTAATTAATTGTTAGGTTTATTTTAAATTAGCGGGGTTTTACGATTCATGCACTTTAGGATAAATTTAATTAGCTTAAAATTCGTAGAGTTAATTTTTAGTTTTAAAATCCAACGACACATTCAAATCAATTGTCCAAATCAAAACGAAACGTCTCAAATTCACTCGATCTTCGTGTACAACGAACTTGGTTCACTCACGTGTTTAATCGTATCCGTCTTTGACTTATTTTTGGTTAATTACTTTTTCCTAAAGGTAATTACCTAAATTTGTCCTATAACGTTTATGTGTCTATCCACGATGCATCAAGGAGCCACCCGCCTGCACACCTCAAAAGCAGGGTAGATTCCCTCGGGAACAAACGGCGCATCCTTTTACCCAACCTCCTGGACCAAAGCTTGGCCTGTCAGATCCCAAGGCTCAAGGAGCGTTGCCTTCAAGGACAACAGTCCACTACAGTACTCTGAGTACTATAAATATCCCTCATTCAATGTAAGTCATATCCATACACACACAGTCATTTAATACACATACTTACGTGGCCATTCGGCTCTGCATGATATTGGCCATTCGGCTCAATCAGATACTTACTCTCACACCGGAGTTGGTCTCGGGCTCTTCACCCGAGGCGAGCTAACGTGTGCTACTTTCTTATAGGCTTGTGGATAAGAAGACCCGGACGGCCCAGCGGCATTCTCGGCCCACTAAGAGGCCCAGCGGACTTTTGCATCTACAAACTGGCGCCATCCATGGGACCCTAAATTCGATCTACCAAGTAGCTAAAGAATGGCGGGTCCTACCCCAACATCGCCTGAAGTTGAAATTCATAATGACAACCACAATAGTCTCACCAATGAAGAAATCATTGAGGGTCACCTTTCGGCCCTAAAGGAGTTAATAAAAGACAAAAGCAACCGAGACTACATCAAGCCAAGGCTAATCAGTTTTGACGAAGGGGAAGAACATTCAGGAGACAAGGGAAAGCAGAAGGAAGGTCAAGGCGAAGGAGAGAAGAGTAAGGGGAAGAAAGTGGCAGATGATGATTTGGGAAAGCCTTTCAAATCACTGGCCAAGTGCCCCCTTAGCTGAAGGATCATTGAGTACTCAGCCCCTAGCCACAGGATGCCGGCCAACGTTAGGATTTACGCTGGGACGGGAGATCCGGCCGACCACATCAACCATTTTAAAGGGATGGGGAACCAAGGGGAATGGCCCATGCCCGTGTGGTGCCGAATGTTCCAAAAAACGTTAGATGATAAAGCCAGAGCTTGGTTTGACGAGTTGCCGTCAGGAAGCATTGATGATTGGGACGATTTGGAGGCCAAGTTCCTCACACGGTTTGGGATGCTGAAAGCGTGTGCGAAGGATCCCACAGAGATCACGAAGATCATCCGAAAGGCCAACGAGAGCCTACCGGTATTCAAGGAAAGGTGGGTAAGTGAGTCCAATTCTATCCCAAATGTGCCAGATCTCATGAGGATCTCTTCATTCATGGGCTCACACAAGTGCCCTGGCTTGGCCAAGCGATTTGCTGAAAGCATACCAAAGACGGTGGATGAGATGTTGAAGCATGTGGACGACTTCGTCCGTGCTGAAGCAGCATTCAGGGATGCTGAATTGCCCAGGGGAGAGTATATCCGAGGAGACGGTTCTCCGACGGGAGGCCAGAGGTACGATCGGGCCCAAAAAAAGAGTTTTGGGGGAAGAAGAGGGGGAGGACGAGGAGCCTATCAAAATAGAAACCCCTACACCCAACCCTATACCTTGCCTTACCGTAACCCGCAGCGTCCTCAGGAGGTGAATCGAATATTCACCCTAGAGGACTTATCCAGCTCGCCGAAGGAAATTTTAGCAGCAGAACACCAATTAAACCTCCCGGCCCCACCTCCCTTGGTAGGAGCACCAAAAAAAGAAAACATGGACAGATATTGTGACTATCATTGTGCGAAAGGACATTACACGAACGATTGTTTTCAGTTGAGGAGGCAATTGGAGGCCGCCCTAGAATCTGGAAAACTTAACCATTTGATTAAGGACGTGAGGTAGAAAGGTAAAGGCGGTCAGAAGGGCCACCCTCAAAAGACCAAGGTGATAAACATGGTATCGGGGCATAGTGATAACCGAAAGAGGAAGTCAAGGTGGATCAATGAAGACTGGATGAACGTCCCAATAACATTCCCACCATGCCCAGACGAGGACTTGTCGGAAGAAGCGATTGTGATAGATGCCGAGATCGAAGGATACTTGATAAGGAGGGTGCATGTGGATGGCGGTGCGTCCGTATAAATAATGTACGAGCATTGTTTCAACAGCCTTCACCCAAGCATACAAGCTAGGATGACTAAGACGCACAACACGGTGTCAGGATTCTCAGGAGAAAGTGTAAAGCCGTTGGGAAAGATAGAGTTGGAGGTGTGCTTCGGGGACGGAGGGTTGTTCCGGAGGGCCATGATGAGGTTCACTGTAATACCTGCCCCTTCTCCATATAATATCATCCTGGGGAGGCCAGGGATAAGAAGGCTGAGGGCCATCCCATCTACCATCCACGCCATGATGAAATTCCCAACGCCCCGAGGTATTGCAACTCTCGTTACATCATCTTCAATTATTAACGAATGCAGAGAGATAGGAAAAAGGAAAATGGCAAAAGGCGAGCCAGAAAAGCAAGAGGAGCGCCAAGACGTCAACTTGACAGAAGAAGTGATGATCAACCCAGCCTTCCCCGAACAACTGGTCACGATTGGGGGAAACTTGTCAAAGGAGGGCTCGGAGCAATTAAAACAATTGCTGAAGGACAATTTGGACGTCTTCGCGTGGGAACCGCAAGATATGACCGGAGTGCCAAGAAGGATTGCTCAACACAAGCTCAATGTGAACCCATCGGTTACGCCGGTGAGCCAGAAACGAAGAGTATTGTCTGCTGAGAATAGTGAAGTCGTGGCCAAGGAAGTGGAAGAATGGGTAAAGGCAGGAATCGTGAGGCCGGTTAGGTATCCTACGTGGATATCCAACACGGTGTTGGTCAAAAAAGTAGATGGGGCATGGAGAATGTGCATAGACTTAAAAAACTTGAATTCTGCCTATCCGAAGGACTATTACCCTCTACCAGAGATTGACGCCAAGATAGAAGCCGCCATGGGATACAAATACAAAAGCTTTCTAGACGCCTACAAGGGTTACCACCAAGTGCAAATGTCCCAAGAAGACGAAGAAAAGACAGCCTTCTACACCGATCAAGGGACGTACTGCTACACCAAAATGCCCTTCGGTCTGAAAAACGCAGGAGCAACTTACCAAAGGTTAGTGGACACGGCGTTCGAGTCGCAGATTGGACAAAATTTGGAGGCATATGTGGACGACATGGTTATAAAGAGCAAGACCGAGAAAGAAATGCTGGCGGACATAGCTGAAACGTTCGACAACTTACGAAAGATAAACATGAAGCTTAATCCAAAAAAGTGTTCTTTCGGGGTTGAAGAGGGCAAATTCTTAGGGTACATGGTGACGTCAGAAGGAATAAGGGCTAACCCAGCCAAGATCAAAGACGTCGCCGATATGCAATCGCCTAGAACATGGAACGAAATGCAAAGCTTAGCTGGGAAGTTGGCCGCGCTCAACCGTTTCCTCTCAAAATCTGCCGAGAGATCACTACCTTTCTTTGACACTCTGAAGAACATAACCAAGGCCAACAAGGAAGAGTACAGATGGACGGAAGAAACAGAGGAGGCTTTCCAGCAGATGAAAAAAATGGTAATAGAACTGCCATCCCTCACCACGCCCAGGCCCAAAGAAACGCTTTCTCTATACCTAGCGGCAGCGAAAGGAGCAATAAGCGCGGTACTGTTAGCAGAAAGAAAGGGGATCCAAAAGCCAGTCCGCTACGTCAGCCGAACGCTACACGAGGCGGAAAGAAACTATGCTCCTCTGGAGAAGCTAGCCTTGGCACTTCTAAGCACATCAAGAAGACTAAGGCGATACTTCGAAGGACACCCAATCAAGGTCATCACAGATCAGCCCGTAAGGCAAATCCTAAACAAGGCCGAAGCCTCGGGCAAGCTCGCCAAGTATGCCATAGAATTGGGGACATACGACATTGCCTATGAACCCCGAAGCGCCATAAAGGGCCAAGTGCTAGCAGACTTCCTGAATGAAGTACCAGTGGGGACGGACACTTCGAAAGACCTGGAAACACATGTTTCCAAGGAATAAAAGGTCGATAAGGAGGAGGATTGGGTACTATATACGGACGGAGCGTCCAACCCAAAGGGCTCCGGGGCGGGTTTAGTATTAATCAGCCCCAATGGCATGGAGTACACGTATGCTTTGAGGTTGAACTTCGGCAGCACAAATAATGAGTCAGAATATGAGGCCTTGCTAGCCGGCCTAAGGATAGCAGAAGACATGGGAGTAGAACATTTGGCAGTAAAGGTGGACTCAAAATTGGTAGCCAGCCAAATCAACGGGGATTTTGTGGCCACCAATGAAAGCATGATCAATTACTTGAGAAAGGCAAAAGAGCACGCAGAACGGTTCAAGAGCTTCAAAATCATGAACATACCGAGAAGTAAGAACCAAAAGGTCGATGTACTAAACAAGCTGGCTTCAGTGGCATTTAACCATTTGACAAAAGAAGTATTGGTGGAAGTGTTGGACAAACCCTCAACAGATAGGGAAGAAGTGAATGCCATTGTGGAAGAAGAGGAAGATAATTGGATGACACCCATCATAAGGTGCTTGGAGCAAGGGGTATAGCCGCAAGACCACAACGAAGCACGTGCCCTTCGGATGAAAATCAACCAGTATGTAATGGAGGAAGGTGTGCTCTTCAAGAAATCTTACTTAATGCCGATGTTGCGGTGCGTGGGGCCACTACAAGCCAACTATGTGATCCGAGAGATACATCGAGGAGCTTGTGGCATGCACTTGAAGACAAGGTCAGTGGTGGCCAAGGCGCTTAGGCAGGGATACTATTGGCCCACGATGCACCGTGACGTGAGGGAAGAAACAAAAAAGTGTGACGCATGCCAGATTCACTCACCGGTGCCCAAGATGCCTAAAACGCTGATGACATCAATTATGGCCCCATGGCCGTTCTTCCAATGGGGCATGGATGTGTTGGGGCCATTCCCCGCGGCGCCAGGTAAGGTCAGGTACATCATTGTGGCAATTGATTATTTCACTAAATGTTTGGAAGCAAAGCCCTTGGCCAATGTAAAAGGCAAGGACGTGATAAAATTTGTGTGGGGTAACATTGTCTGTAGATTTGGCCTACCACATGTAATAGTGACTGACAATGGGACTAACTTTGTGGATGACCCATTCAAGACATGGTGCAAAAAACTCAATATTAAGCAAATGAACACAGCAGTGCACACCCACAGGCCAATGGTCTTGTGGAGAGGGCAAACAAGTCACTCATGGAGGGGCTAAAAACAAGGCTAGGTCGGGATCGAACAGGATGGGTAGACGAACTTCCAAATGTACTCTGAGCACACAGAACATCATTAAAAACAAGCAATGGAGAGACTCCCTTCAGCCTAACATACGGAAGTGAGGCCGTAATCCCTGCGGAGATAGGAATGCCAACACATAAGACGCTTGTGATCAAGGACGAGGAAGCCAACGATGAAGAGCTCAGACTCAATTTGGACCTGTTACAAGAAAGAAGGGAGGCCGCAGCCATCCGGGAGGCCAAATACAAGAAAAAGATGGAACAGTACTACAACAAGAGGGTCAGAGCCAAGTCTTTCAAGGTGGGGAGCTATGTCTACAGAAGGAACGAAGCCAGCCGCGTGGAAAAACCAGGAAAGCTGAGTCCAACATGGGAGGGCCCTTACAAGGTGACAGAGGCCTACATGAATGGCTCATATAAGCTGGAAAGAGTGAATGGCAAGGCCGTACCACGCACCTGGCACGCAATTAACTTAAGGGAGTGCCACATCTAGCCTAAATGCAAGCTTGTACTGACATTGTAATGTTTTAATTGTGAAATTAATCAAAAGCTATCTCCCAGCCGAGGAATAGCAATTTTCCCTACGTGATAAAGGAGTATAAACATAAGAGAAAAAGTGGCCCCCTCCGAAAGGCCAATCACCTACGGTAGGAAATGTGTGGCCAATGTTTATAACCACCCTTTAGAAGAATAAACACATGAATGGTTCTGAATAACCCATGTGCATAGATAAACAAAAAGCGATCCTAACGTGGTCAATATCTAACAAAATAGGCAAAGTGCAAGTGACCTCGACGGAAGGCTCGCAACCTCCGAAATCGATAAATATGGTCGATGTCTAGGGAAGGGGGATAAAGGGTTAAGTGGCTCCGAGTGGAACTTAGATCCCTTCACTCGATATATGTAGTCAATATCCCCCAACCAAAACCAAGAGTTGAATAAATATCCAAGTGGCTCCGGAGGGCAGGTGATTCCTCCCGGTCGATCAATGTAGCCAAGGTTCACTCTTAAGAAAAAATATATACGTGTCGAAACACCTATGGGCCAAGAACGAAAGACCAAAAGGGAGGACAATGAAAAGGTGCATGGATAAACGGGCACGATGGCCAAACGTACAAGGGGACACTGAAAAATGTACGAGCAAGTTAAGGCCAATGGCCACATAATTGTTATTACAGACATTAATATAAAAGTTCATAGCAAATCATTGGGCAGAGGAGCAATCCTGCAGAAGGGGTCCTTGGCAAGGAGTCACTTCTCCTTCGGGCATCAAGTTTTGGAGCTCCATTGGACTTCTAAAGCACGCCCGAGAGATCTTCTCCACGAAAGGATACTTCTTCACAAATAAGGCCTCGAATGCCGCCACTAAGCCAGTCTCTGTCACAGAAGGGTCAACACCGGACGCCTCGGCCAGAGCAGCAGCAATTTCTTCTTCAGTTCTCCCACGGCTAACAGCTTGCATGAAGCCCAAAGACATCGCAAGACTGAAAACATCCCCATGGGCAGATTTGTACTCTTTGCTCGCCAGGAGGCGTCGAACAAACACAGGGAAGAGATCCTTCACCAAGTTCTTCCTCAGAGTGGCCTCACGGCCCAAGTCAACGGCCAACCTAGTGTTATCAGTCCTTAACCCTTGGGCATCTTCCTCAGCAGTCTTTAGCTCGTTTTCCAAAGTAGCAATCCTCGCATCTCTTGCTGCGATCACCTCAGCGTGAAGTTTCTGTGCCTTCTCAAGAGCGGCCAAGCGCCCGGCCATGTCCATCTCCGAAGAGAGAAGGAGATCATGTTCGCCAAGGAGCCTATCATAGTCCCGACGGCTCTTTAGAAGCTCCTCGTTAGCAGTATCAAGAGAGGTGCGACAAGCCTCTAACTCGGATTGGGAGGACACACAAGCTTTGTGCTCTTCTAGCAAAGATTCGAAGCGGAGTAGAACACTGGATTGCATATGAGTACTCTGGGCCAATCTACGCCAGCTGGACCGTATGGCCACCTCATGATCAATGCCTTCATTAAAATATACAAGGTCAGCAGGAGTAAAGAGGTTGGCAAGCAGGTCACGACAGTCCTTGGATTTGTCCACACGAGTAGACTCAGTGATGCCCCATTGAGGATTGAAGGGTCGCTTTCCAAAACGCTTATAAGGATCACCTGCAAAGACAAAAGTAAACATAAGAGGAAGGATATGCTCTCCAAACAGTAGTAATACGATGGACGAAAGAGATGTCCTTACGGTAGGAACTCTCAGCCTCGTCAGGAGTAACGTCTGCGTCCAAATTAATGGGTTTGGAAGCATCACCTAGTAGAGGAAAGTGACAAATATAAGAAGGATGTAAAAATATATATATAATAATAAAACACACATATATAAAGGAGAGAACGGAAGGGGGGCCAACCTCCAGGAAAGGCAAGATTTTCGCCATCAAGAGAAACGTGGCGCCCACTAGGAACAACAGATGGGGGACGAGAGGCAGATGAGGGAGGATTTTCCTCTTCGTGAGGCCCACCTTCAGAAGCTTGCGGTTGAGATAAGACATCATCAGTATGCTGTCGAAGGTCTTCCATAACATTAGGCCCCCCGGCTGAAGGAGTTGGAGGGTGAGATTTGCTAGCATCATCCACCTCAACAGGGCTGGGAGGAGCCGAAGGAGGAATAACGGGAGCTCTGGCGGCTTTAATCTTCTTGTGAGAAGATTCTTTCTTTTTGTGAGAGGAACCCTCACCATCGGCCCTCCTCTTCCTGGAATGTGTGGTAGCTCGGGTAGCCCTAGTGCCAGCACTATGAGAGCCACCAGCCGCTACATCCTCACGAGCCGCTTTCTCAACAGCACGCCTTTGTTTTCTCTCGCGATCAGCAACAACCCTAGCATCGACGGTCTCAGCTTGTTCCATAGCAAGAGTCTTTGGAGGGATGGGAGCATCCTTGGGCAAAGGAGAACTAGTATAGGTAGGGATAACTGTGCCCTGTGGTAAAGGATCACCCTTACGGATGGACGCACCAGCAAAACGAGGAATCCTCAAGAACTCAGACATGGTGACACCTGCAAAAGGGAGGAAAAGTTAGTCAACGTATAGGACGTGAGGAACCAAGCAAGGGAAAAGAGGAAGACATTACTTTCCCCGGCCGGACCACTGAGTACACAATCGAAGCCTGGGTACTTCCAAAAAGGGGAAAGACGGCCGGCATACAAAAGACTTTGGTAAGGCCTCCGAAGGGGAATAGCAAATTCGCAAAGTTTTTTGGCATCTAAAGGATCATACTCCGAAGCTTGGGGAAGGGGATCAGCCACGCTGGAGTCATGGTGCCTCCATGGCATAGCAATGGGAGCAGCCCTGCGATCGACAAAGAAAAAGAGACCTTTCCAACCTTTTAAACTAGTAGGGCCATCCTTAAGAAAGGCACGATAAGGTTTGGCACCACGACTCTGGAAGGAGAACCAATCCCCTACTTTACAAAGTTTATAGAACAATCGGAACAATGCGACGGTAGGAGTGACATCCAAGCCACGACAATAGACCTCGAAGAGAGTAGCTTTATTAACACCAATAGGAACAAGCTGAGAGATATGTACACCAAAATGTTCAACGACCCGGAGAAAGAAGGAAGAAAAAGGAATGCGAAGACCGCCTTGAGAAAAGTGGTGGATGTAAAGACCAATAAGATGAGAGGGAAGTTCATTCATGCGAAAATTGCGGGAGGGAGCAGAAGGGTTCAGATCTGAGGGAATGTGGTAAGCCGTGGCCACGCGGCGCACATGATCCGAACTCAAATCGGAATGGTAAAAATGCATGTCAAATTTGGGCATAACCTGGGCCTCATTAATGGCCTCACGCTGTTCTTGGCTAGGGAGGCCAAGCTCATAAGACCCGTCGGAAGACATAATGACAGGCCGGGGAAGACCAGGGAAAAGACAAGAAAAGAAAACTAATAAAGAGAAAGACAGACCTGGGAAGAAGAGATGTACCTCACGGCTCTCGACGGTAAAAAAAAGGGGAAAGGTAAGAAAGGAGAAGGGAAAAGGGGTATTTATAGGCCCCAAAGGCCGACCAAAGGTCATTCCATCAAACAGTAAAAACACGTGGCACCTTTCTCAACCACACAAAGCGCTAATGCTAGCCAGCTGGCCGACAAAACACACAGAGGCATTAAATGAGCACGATTATCAGTATTTTTGACCGAGAGTAATTATGAGGGTAGGTACGCGCCCACAAAAAAAAAAAAAAAGAAGAAGAAGAAAAAGAGAGAGGGGGAGGAATAAAATATTCAGAAACTACGAGTACAGGACAAAAGAAAAAACGGAGGGGACGGCTGCACGGTTAAGTATTGAATCATCAATGCTTCACATTGATAATCCAATATTGGGGGGACATGTTCGCGTATATGGCCGCTGGGCCATGCCCACGTGCCAAATCTTCTAGAAACAAGATTGGCCACACGGACTGGCAGACCGGTCCACCTACCAAGCGCAGACCTAGAGGGCATCCTCGAAAGCAATGCCAACGCATCGGGAAGGAACGGCGCACCCTATTGTCCAGTGGACATTCGCCTGGCGTTCGATAAAGGAGCCACCCGCCTGCACACCTCAAAAGCAGGGTAGATTCCCTCGGGAACAAACGGCGCATCCTTTTACCCAGACGCCTTGCTTAACCTCCTGGACCAAAGCTTGGCCTGTCAGATCCCAAGGCTCAAGGAGCGTTGCCTTCAAGGACAACAGTCCACTACAGTACTCTGAGTACTATAAATATCCCTCATTCAATGTAAGTCATATCCATACACACATAGTCATTTAATACACATACTTACGTGGCCATTCGGCTCTGCATGATATTGGCCATTCGGCTCAATCAGATACTTACTCTCACACCGGAGTTGGTCTCGCGCTCTTCACCCGAGGCGAGCTAACGTGTGCTACTTTCTTATAGGCTTGTGGATAAGAAGACCCGGACGGCCCAGCGGCATTCTCGGCCCACTAAGAGGCCCAGCGGACTTTTGCATCTACAGCTATGTTTTGAGAAAATGATTTAACAAGGTGTTGCAGTGGCAAAGATAACCAAACGTGCTTTTATACCAGCTTATGTTTGGTATATAATATGAGATGTAATAGAATGAACTTCTTAATGAAATAAATAAATTAATGAAATAACGCATTTACCATTATAATTATGTTTGGTTGTCATTACAGAATAAAATGTAATCAATAATAAAAAAAACTAATTTTTGTTGATATATTTTTAATGTTTTGACGAGTAGTTAATAATAGGCTTTTATGTAATTATGATTTTATTTCAAGCCGTAATGAAAAATAGTAATGGACCCCTAATGAACGAAAATGATGATTTAGATGCAAAGAGTTATTACAAGTAATCATTCATTGCATTCCATAGTTGTAAACAAACATAATATTTTCATTCCGTCGTAATTATCATTTCCATTCTCATTCTCATAATATTTTCATTCCGTCGTAAGTACCATACGCTAGGTAAAAACCATCTATTCGTTGTTGTATTATTAATGTAGTATTTGCTATTCTGTGATATTAGTGGCATAGAGTTAAAAATAGAAACTGTCATTTTAGAAGAAACAAAACCAACCCTAGCAAAACATGTAAACAAACCTCATGCCTGCCGAGCAACCACAAAGAGGAAACACAGCCACAAACATATACTATGTAAACACAGCCACAAAGGATACGTCAGTTTATTAGATCTCGGGTTTCATCATTTTCAATATTTCCAGTTCAACACCAGTATTTAATAGCCGTGAAGAAACTAAGATAGCTTCCGTAATAAGTTGTTTAACCTTTACATTTCACTTACACTAGCTTCACATTTGCACCTTCGAAATCAGATTTATACCAACGAAGATGCAATCCATACAAAACAGGTCACTTACCATTTGATCATGATCAGGTTGTAGAAGTGGTTAATTTTGGATTCACATTTCCATGTAAAGCGTCGATTAGGAGATTCAGCTCCTTAATGCTGGATCGGAAAAAAAAGAATCTTGAACTCCATGCACACGTGCATATCTGCTTTGAATGTTCGAGACATGAGTACTTGTCAGGCGAACATGAACATCCAGCAGCAGAAAGGTACAAGTCACTAAAGCATAGGAAACACACCCTTTTCACTGAACAGCCAAAATCTTCTTCCATTGGGCGTGACTGTGAACCATTGCATAAGGACTCCCTCCTAATTCTTTCACGCCTCACGCGTGACTGTGTTATAGAAACAATGAGTTTTCTATCAGGATATAATGAGAAGTCGTGAATATCAAATAATCTGTTATGATCCCACATCGGCCTTGTATGGGAATGGTTGATGGTTTATAATGACCAGGTGTCCCCTCCTCAAACAAGCTAGCTTTTTGAGTGAGTTCTACACTTGGGACTTATGAACCAATTACGAGCCTAGTATAAGATAGGTTCGTATCAATTGGTATCAGAGCCAGCCCTACCTTACGAGGTTCCAACACTCGGGGTGGTGGCCTATGGAGTGGTGGCTTGGACCCAAAGGGGGTGCCAACCGTGACCAACATAGCCGTGACCAACGAGCTCGGAGTGGTGGCCTATGGAGTGGTGGCTTGGACCCAAAGGGGGTGCCAACCGTGACCAACATAGCCGTGACCAACGAGGACGTTGGTTCTTCAAAGGGTGGGGTAATGTTATGATCCCACATCGGCCTTGTATGGGAATGGTTGATGGTTTATAATGACCAGGTGTCCCCTCCTCAAACAAGCTAGCTTTTTGAGTGAGTTCTACACTTGGGACTTATGAACCAATTACGAGCCTAGTATAAGATAGGTTCGTATCATAATCATGATACACCTATGCAAATAGAAAATGTATCATCTCATACAGGTCAAATAGACACGTGGTTGAACGTCACATTGTCCAAAGTGAAACCTTTTAAGGAGAAATGGCATAGATCGTTTTACTAGAAAAAGCGACCATTAAGGTGAATAAAGTTTTTTTATAAGATTCTAAAAAAGAAACAATTAAAACTTGTTGAGTTCGACCCGTATCAAAACAAACTTAAAATAACCCATTGAGATCTCTAACCCATTTTATCCCAAACTTGTTAATTTGGTATGACCTTTAATCTAGGCCTTTGTAAGACAGTGGGATTGGGAACTGTTGTTGTAAGCTAAGCCAATGATTTTGCTTTTCGTTATAAACAAAATAACATAAGTTTGAAACTTGTTATGCTACAATTTTTTTTTACTTAATTCAGCTATCAAATTTATTAAATTTGAAAAGAGATGGCGTATAGAGATGATTTACCTTAAGAGCTCGAGTAAGCCAGCCATCTTTTCCGCAAGCATTATTCCACCCTTGCTTTCTAGAGTCACATGATAATTTGGCAGCCTCTCTGGCCCCTTCCAACAACAGTTTGTCATAGGAGATAGATGTCTTTCTACGCATCTCACTGTATGTTTCTACTGTCAATTGTCCATGCGGCAACCAGTCAAGGGGCGCAAAGTTGGCTTTCTCTGAAACACTGTAGCCAGTATCAAATCCCGAGTAGTATGCTCCAGGAAATGTAAGAATAAACTGCTTTGGATGCTGTACACATCGGTATACAGGTATACCCTCTGATTTTAAGATTGATGGTGATAGTTGAGTGACCTGTACAAGTCAATGAAAACTTATTTTCTTGGTCAAGAGTCAAGACTATAGATGCTATCAAGTCCTTGCATGTATGTGACTTCCTATTTCTCCATCCCATGAAAATTGATTTATTTTTTCGAACGGCCATGAAACTGAATGCGCACAGCGTTATACGAAAATTTTCTATAATTAATTAATTAAAAAATATAACCACAGTTGGCAATTTCAACCTACTAAATGAATGGATTGATTCGGGCTGAACTGTATCGATTAGCTTAAAAAGATCAAATGGGTTAAACGGTCGAAGTCACCCAAAGTGTAATTCTGATATGCATATATCTCCGAAATCATTTCATTTTATGATTAGAAAAATGTGAAACGGACAATCATATTAGACATACTAACAATTCAGAAGCTATAGAAATATTTGGCAGAAAAAAAGTAACCCAGGTCAGCCCGACCAGAAGAATATCAACAGTTTGACCCTTTTTGACCTGTTACCTAACACCCTTTTTGCTACAATCTATTTGACTTTATGGAAGTAAAAAAGATTAGTTTACCTAAAAGATTAAAACAAAAGAAACTTTGTAAATTAGCCATGGATTCCTTAGAAATTTGGTAACAATATCATATCGTACTTACTAGCTTATGGAACAATTCACGATGTCCCGATAACTCTGGGAAGGTTTTCTTCAGAAGTGCTGCACATTTTTGGTGATATTTAGAGGGGACGCCATACCAGATTTTTGGTGACATTTTTGGTGAACTACCAGGGTGCATGTAGCTCAGCAAGTACAGGTGGTGCTCTTCAACTTTCTAGAGATGAAAAAAACAAAGCAAAATTAAGACATTTACAAGTTAGCTAAACACAAAGAAATGGCACACAGACAGGTCGGGTACCGGGACAAATTGGGTTTGGGTGAAACGAAACACTACTAAGTGCGGTCCAAAATGGGTTGTGGTTGGGCCTTTTGGTCCATTTTGTTGAATGTAAAGAGGTACTGTCTTGCATATGATTACAAAAAAGTATATTTTGAAAATAATGATATAATTTGTATTTAGGTATATTATTGGGAATGCTAAAGTCGTAATCCCTAATTATACGGCTACAAATACGTGAGCCTATTGGGGGGGCACACGTGTACACCGAGGGAATGTTTTATTAATATGATTAATGTATTTATACGAAATGACTAACGGTTGTTAACTATACCGTTAGACGTTATAACTAACTTATAGACTGCTAATTAACAAGTAAAAGAGTTGTTAGTTTATGTACAAATTCGAAACATTTGGGAGCTTGTTGTAGGTCGGTGAAAATCAAGGTTGGAGAAGGGAGGTGTTTGTTGGTAAGCCAACCTTAAGGAGGTGGCCTAGTTTGACTTGGACTCCAAGTAACTAGCCTATATATTGAACCCTTGATTCATTATAATTGGTTTGCTTGACAAACCCTACAACCTAAAACCGATCCCCTCCTTCTTCCAAGAGTTTCAATCTGCAGAAATTCTCTCAAGGGATTCGATCGGCACTAAACCAAGAACATCATGTTAAGTTGTTTATACGTGATACGTGATTCAACGTTCTTTAATAACGTGTAGTGTATGCAACCTTAGAGGTGATTTACTTTAATCACTTAAGGAATTCGTTCAAGATCAAGAATCACTTGTCTTAGTAATTCAAGTGATAAAATCAAGAGGTTAGTAATTATGTGTGGTTATTTGTGTGTTAATTTATAAGCATCAACCAAGATCCCTATGGGACACCTTCCGCTTCGTACTCGTAGTACAAAGGTTATATGTTTGTTAAATATATAACCAACTGAATACATGTCTAGCAATGTTCAACCGGAAATGACCCATTACCATATAAATCAGTTATAAATGTCGCCTGTAAGCATAAAAAATTACAATGTCTTAAAGCTAGATATAGAAAATCTAAATCTTACCCAGCAAAGGGATGAAAAGCACATTCCGACATCCATCCGTGTGGTCGAAAGGGTAGATTTGTCACAGTCAAAAGCAAGAAGAGAACCCGGCATCTTAGGGGTGTTATTTAAATTCCAACCAGATTTCCTGTATTCATCATATTGATCATTGAGATCATCAGATGGTAAAGGAAATCCACTGCCAAGAACTTTAGCCTCCAAATTATGACCAGACAACACCTATAATTGGTTCGCATAACAGAGTAAGATATCGACGAAATCCTGTTCAAATAAAAAATTTATATTCTCGTAAAAGAGGGTGTCAATATACCTGGATTTCCTCAGTTGGATTTTGAATAATACGCCAATATTCTCCCTCAACTTTCTCCCAATCACGAGTAACACCCGTAAATATGTCCTGCTTTCTAAAATAAATTGTTTTGAACTGCTCTGCGTACCTCTGAAATGCTGGCAAAGTAAACTCAGGACCACTTTCAAATTCAAACTCATCTGATCCGTCCTTTTGTTCAATAATTTCATTAAGTTTTCTCTTTGAATGCAGATCCTTAAGTGCACTAATCTCTTGAACATGGGTACCAAATTTAGTAGTATCAAATTTATTTCCCTTCATTAGAACTGGGGGATTCCAGGACTTTGGAGGAATAATACGACAAATTCCGTGTTTTTCAGCTTTTGGACGTATTTTTTCAATATATTTATCTATATCTTTGAATTCCTGTTACAGATGGTCAAGATTCAATAAAGAGAAACATTAGGCAATAGTATAACAGATCAACCCAATTACCTCTGCATTTGGCTGAAACGTAACCGCATAATCAACCGAAGGAGGCCTGCAGTCCTCTTCAGGACGCCAACATGCAATAACCTGTAACTGTAGTAATCAAGGGTTAAGCACGACAAAATGAGAAGATAATATAACATTAAATAATTATCTCAAACCTTCTGGCAGTTGCTGCAGCTAGGACATCCACGAATAACTCCTTTCGGAAGGTTACTTTCTACAGATATATTCTGCAAGAAGAAGCGATTATTAACTGTGGCTTCATTTAATCAATAAAAACTGCGTATAACAAACATTTAGAAAATAAAAGGAAAAGGAGATAGATGACCATGTTAAGATGTTGCGTATTTGGTTTCTCCAGGTTAGTGAGTTGATCATGAAGGATCCAAGGCCTTTGTTTGACAGACTTCTGAAGCTTTTCAATATCATTCTGCTCTGTTTCACAGTCCCTTTTTCTCTTTAGTGTGAAAGATGTGAGTGATACAAATCCTGGCGGGGCAGATGGTTCATCTCCTATTTTTTTTCTAGATCTTGTTAGGTCTTTGCTTGTCATCATTTCTGTGTGAAAGTAAACAATGATCAAGCAAATTAGTTTGATGTCCTTACTCAAGTTAGACAGAACATGACCTCATACCGAACAGAAAGTAAAGTAACCTTACTAAATTACTGTAGTTCATACCCGTGCTCTTTATATGTATCCAAAACAAAATTAGTACAGAACTACAGATGACAAACATGTGCTCTTTATAAATCAATTTTCAAACAAGAAGCACATGACAGAACATCAAATACTTCTTATCCATATAACATGAGAGACCGGTAGTAACATATGCTTAGACATTAAGCATAAAATGAATGATTTGCAAACTTTCTTATCTAGATAAGGCCACACCTCCTTCAGTGTTAGCTCTGACCGACTAGTCTAAAATACCAGTGCTATCCAGCTCTAGGTCTGCGCATTAGGCGTTAACTCATATGTTGCAATCAATATTTGAAAAGAAAAATGCGAGTACTAGCTACAGATTCACAGATGTTCCCAATTTATATTGTTCCAAATATCCTCCTAAATCATTACACAAACATCTAAGCAGCTTCTAATAACCCATCCCTAAAGACCAAGCACCCATCAAAACACACCCTGACTCAACCGCGAGCTTAGCGCCACATCATGCCCCTTCTTTCTCACTCACACACACTACCCCTCATTCATCATTTACTTACACCCAATATTCGGGGGTGTTTGTTTCGGCTTATGAAACATAAGCTCGTTTGGGATTATATTTCATAAGCCTTAATTCGTCGGCTTATTTTGAGACTTGGGGCTTATATAAGTTTATTATTGATATAAGCCCCCCAAATCTCAAAATAAGCCAGAAAATTGGGGCTTATGAAATATAAGCTCAAATCAAATTTG
The DNA here is from genome assembly GCA_025667525.1 of Glebionis coronaria. Classification (NCBI taxonomy): domain Eukaryota; kingdom Viridiplantae; phylum Streptophyta; class Magnoliopsida; order Asterales; family Asteraceae; genus Glebionis; species Glebionis coronaria. The sequence goes on along the minus strand of CM046876.1, from coordinate 542,601,848 downwards.
ATTTCGTCTTACATTTCATAAGCCACAATTTTCTGGCTTATTTTGAGACTTATAGACTTACATAAGTTCATCATATCACAATAAACTTATATAACCCCACAGGTCTCAAAATAAGTCGAAAAATTAAGGCTTATGAAATATAAGCGCAAATGAGCTTATGTTTCATAAGCCGAAACAAACACCCCCTTAATATAAATAAACAAACACACAGACACACAGAGAAAACTCAGTTTGTTATTGGACTCACCACGCGTGACGAAAGGAAGGGTATAGCGGGGGTAGGGCGTGAATACAGATGCCTAAAAGTGAGTGGAAATGGATTTATGAATAAACATATATATCCTGCTAGTCAAGAATAATTTAAGTTGATTAACTGAAAATTGATAAACCCTAAGTGAGGAACTAAATAAATTCCAAAATAAGAAGGTTAGTACTAGTGAAGTAGTGATAACAATGGAGGATGAGTGACAGTAGTTTAGTACCGTAGAGAAAACGATGATGGATGTCGCCGATGATGGATGGATGTCAAGTGTCGGAATATTTTGCTCCACTGTTTGTTTTAAATGGGAAATACCCCGCCTCAATAATTCAGGTCGATTCAACCTTTACGGCATAAATGTTACTCTTTCGTAACTAGTTTGGTAAAGCGCTGAGCACGGCAGACTTAAAATCGATTTAAATCGAAAAATTAGATCGAAGCGGATTGATTTGAATCGGATCCGGTAAATTCGATTTGATTTTCGGTATGCAGTTCTGGACCATTTCGATTTTGGTTTGGCTTTGTTAAAAATCTCGTTAATTATGTGTAATAAGACCGATTGGATCGTGAACTGAATTAGATCTGATCGACCCGAAACGGATCAGATCATTTTGGTTCTGAGTTTTGAACTATTTCGGTTTTTGATCCGATCTAGTCTTGATCAGTCCGGTCCGACCCGATACTCGGCCTTAGTTTGATAAGTTAAAGATGGTGTTCTCGAGTAACATTTAAGATAATAATAACAATAATAAAGTAAAAAAAAAAAATTTATTAAATATATTTTTATAAAATAATGAACCTTTGGAAAAGAAGAATTTCATGTTAATGTTTCCCAAAAATAGAACAAAAAACGTTCATTTTAATATTTTTATTTTTTTTAATGAAAAATACTTATTTTAAAAAAAGTGGAAAAATTCTATGATTTGTCTCTGTGGTTTGCACCAAACATTAAGATTCGTCCCTATCTCAAATTAAATATACGGATCTTCCTTATTTTTTAAACTATCATCAACTTTGGTCCCTATTTTGGATGGCTGTTAACTTTTTCCGTTAAATGTATTTATTGAAAGGGTACTTGCGTATTTTCGCATCTCTCAACCCACCAACACTACCATAGGGACGAAACTTTTTTCTTACTTTAATGAAAACCTTGGTATCTCAACAAACCACGTGAGTAAATTTTACACAAACACAGTACACTTATTTTTTTAGAGTACTTGTATCTCTTTTCTCTTTTATCAACCCCTCATCTCTCCATTTCCAATCACATCTTCATACTCCATTTTAATAAAAGAATTAGGGATCTTACTTATTTTTAGTTAGCAAATGAAAACAATCGTGGACCAAACCTCAAAGGTGGCCTATAAGTGATTTCCCGTTAATGGCGATGATATCATAGACAAGGAATCTCCTTTCCTGCGTGTGAGTGGTGGGGTCAGTATCAATGACCATCTGATACAACCCTTCAGCGGGTTAGACTCCAAAGAAGAAGTAATCACATAGAGAAGAAGACTTGGGGCAATTTTCTCATATTTCACTCATAAAAAAGTACAATATAAATACTAAGAAAAGATAACCACTAAGCTAAACTTTAGGAAGTAACTTGACTGAAAATATAAACGTGGGTTACTAATGCAGTGTGGAAGACCACTTCTTTATCCTAAATGAATGCATGTACTACTACACATTCAACATGCATGACATCATGTGTAGTAGTGGTAAAACAGAAGGTATGACTTCTTCAAACTGATTGTATTGCTAACATGCTGACTTCTTGACTTGGGCCTGATTTGGCATCGACAAACTCGAGTCTATTCGTATCACCATTTCTCCATCAAGCAGAGTGTAGTAATGAGTGTTTGCAGATGCACCCTCATTAGTGTATCCATGTGGAAAACGCAAGTCAACACGCCTAAAATCGAACTTTCTATCAATCAGGTAGCAGCCATCGCATGTAACAAGCAAAAGGAATCTAGTTCCATCTACCTTTCGAGAGACACGATAGTAGCGCTGCCTCAAGAGTTGTAGGTTTCCGTGTGTAAGAGAAACAAGGTGGGATCCTGGAAATCGTGGTCCCCGTGGACTCAACTCAAGAACGTCATTGCAGAACATCCTGAATGACTCCATATTATGAAAGGGCACTGGATCTCCCAGAATATCATCGTTTGTCATCTTGTTGCAGCTAACATTCCAGATTCGTCTTTATTTTTTTAGATGGAGATCTAGAGTCTTTGTTTTTATAGAAACTGATTTGGGTATTGTTACTCTGGTGGATTGTATAGGTTTGTATTAGTTTTTTTTATAGATCTGTGATGATGATTGTGTGAGATCCAGTTGGGTTTTTTTCATGAGTTGTGACGTGAGTGGTGATTTTTTTTTGGTGACGATGAGAGTGATTTGTTTTGTAAGGTGTGTGACTATGAGTTTTGTGATAAGGTGAGTGTGGGTTTGATAAGATTATGTTTGTGGGTTAGATAAGGTTATTGTTATTACGAAGAGTTGTTGGTGGAAGAGGAGGGTGTTGTGGGAATATGGTTTTAGAGTGGTTTGTGTGAAGATGTTGGATTCTATTTTTGGTATTTTTGGGTTTGGATTGGGGTAGAAAGAGATGGGTGTTTTATAAAGTGTTTGTGTGCGTGTGTGAGATCATGTGTGTTGAAATGGGTGGGTGTTTGTATTAATAAAGCCAAAACAAGAAAAGTACCAAAATACTCCTCCACTCACATGACTTAACGAAAAAAGTTAACAGCCATCCAAAATAGGGACCAAAGTTGATGATAGTTTCAAAAATAGGGATGATCCGTGTATTTAATTTGAGATAGGAACGAATCTTGATGTTTTGTGCAAACCACAGGGACGAATCATGAAATTTGTTCAAAAAAGTTAAACAATGATCTAACAAATCAATGTCATTGTCATATTAAAATAACTTAAATTATGTGTTTTAAAAATAAATAATTCTATAATCAATAATTGGAAAACGTGATTTTAAAAAATAATATTTAGATTTATTATATTGTTTGAAATAACAATAATCAGATTATTAATTATTTGTGTTTGATAAATTAGATTATTTGTTTAATTGATAAGTAAATAACTAAAATAAACTCATTTTACCTTTTCTCCATTTTGAAAATAAAATAAGTAACTCATCACCTACTTTTTCAAAACTTCATTTTGAAAGTTTCCAAACGCAAATAATCACTTTTTTCTTATATTATCAAAACAATCATTTTAGCTTATCTCCATTTTGAAAATGAAATAATTAGATAATCTAGTTACAAAACGCAATCCCAAACACACCCTTAGTTGTTCATCATTAGAGTGGGGGAACAATAGATGGTAATTGGGTTGTTAGAGCTTTGACACCACTTGAGTTTTGGCGCACCGTTCCGACTCTGGCGCCAAGAGGCCTCACGCCAATCCCACCAGCTCACGCCAAAGAAATTCTGTTTTTTTAGTAATGAAAGGGGTATTTGTGGGCCCATTATACCCCTTTGGCACCACTTTTTCTCGTGCCAACAACTCCCCCGTAAATGTGGTGCCAAAGGGTTTTTGATGCCAAAGCCCCAAAATCATACGTGGCGGCTTTAACACCACTTTCTCGTACCAACGATTCTCAGCTATCTTAAGATAAAACTAGGTTTTTTCTTCCTTAGTTGTTTAAGTGCTAGGTAACAACGCCGGGACAGTACCAGTGCAAGTTTGCGACGTTATATGACAAAAGAAAACGTAATGACAAGTTACTCACCATTGCATATTTTGCTCTAATTTTTTCTAAATCATAAAAGAATTTAAAAGTAACGAGTATTTTTTTCACAAATTAAAAACTAATAAAACAAATATTCCATATTTAGTAAGAAATAGAAAGAAACAAATCTTAAATAATTGCTCATCATTGTTCAACTCCTTCATCTCCGATTTTTTCTTTTCAAATGAGTGTAGCACCTTTAAAACTCATATAAATCACTAGAAAATTACTCAGTCGGGAAAAACTACGTGGCACGTGTAACACCCCATTTTGATAAGTGGACCGTTACGCGTAATTATGGCGTGTCATCAAAGCATGCAAGGTAATATGTAGTAAAACATACATGACCATGACGAAAACCGTAATCAAACATCGGTTTCCAAACATAAGCCCAAAACATAAATAAGGTAAATGAAATGAATGAAAGACTAAATAAGCATAAGTATATGAAGGCAAAAGGAGAAGAAGTCTAAGGCCGCTTCCATCCTATGCACGTCCTCTAAATGCTCGAGTCTGTCCTTGGGTACCTGCCGTTTTGGGACATAGAAAGGAAAGTAACGGCTGAGCATAACGTTCAATGCAACATAGTATGAATGGCTGAAACATAAATAAGACTAATAGCAACGGAAATGTATAAGTCCCAAAAAACCTAGTTGTCTGTCATGTTCACTGGTTTTAGTTTTTAAAACATAGCTTATGTTACTTATGAAAATCTATATTAGTTAATGTACCAAAATAGCCAATATAGGTCATGAGGTCAACAACGTGCATGAATACTTGGAGGGGAGACCTCATCATGCAATTAGAGGGGTTGCCTCTAATTAATTGGTAAGTGTGTAGGAGGGATCAGATCCTTGTGAAGGATGCAAGGCACACACCACATTCACCATGAAATCCTAACTGAAACATGTAACTAGGATGCACCCATACGCCTCACATGATAATATAATAACAAAATGGCCAAATAACTGAAAAGGGACGCCACGAGCTATCACTCCGCCGTGGTGAAGTCATAACATTAGTGCCTCTAGTGTTATGGTTATGGTACCTCCATAACTAGGTGAAACTAGTCATGCATGTATATGGCTAAGGTAACTAATAAACATAAGCATTTAATCTATAACTACTGGGGAAAATAGTTGGCTGCATACGGGAAAATCCTAATGAAGGAAAGAATGTCCATACTGAAAGGACGGGAAATCCGTACCTTGTGCCCAGTGAACGAAGAAGACGAACGAAAGGAAGTCCTACTTCGATCTCACTAATGCTACATAAATAGTATACATGTATAAGTATTTTGTTTACTGAGTACGTAACTGATTTTATATCGTGTCTTAGCTTGTTTTATATGTTCATGTCTTGTTTTACTGATTTTAACGTTATGTTGTGTTTATCATGTATTCAGTATATTCTGATTAAGCATTACTTGTATTCCTTGTATTATTATACTTGTTGTGTAATAATAAGTAACTTTCTAAAAATAGCAGGTTAAATCATATATTAATATTATATTAATATAACCTAAGTTATGGTTTATTAATAATATTCTATTCATTAAATAAACTATAGGTTATATAATTTATTTAAATATAAACATGATTTTAATTAAATTAAAGTGTATCAAATACTTAGGTTAAATCATATATTAATATTATATTAATATAACCTAAGTTATGATTATTAATTAATTATATGTCATGTTTAATAATTAATTAATACTATAGTGTAAAATAAATAATTAAATACTTAGGTTAAAAACATGTATTATTTATAATAATAATTAACCTAAGTCCATGTTTTAATTAAATTAATTATATACCAAGTCATATTAATTTAATTAACTTGTAAAATTAATTAAACCTGTAATTAATAATAATGAACCGAACCCGTGTATTATAATTTTAAACATGACGTGAACCGGACCCGGAACCCCATGAACCGGACCGAATTAATTTAATGATTCTTGTATAACTAAGGTTTAAATAACATAACCTATCTTGACGAGATTAAATCAATATTAATTAGATTAAATAAAATTAATATTGCATGATTAATTTAATACCCTAATTAAATTAATTAAAATGACTTGCAAAATGATAAACCAAACATCCCTTTTTAAAATCCTAAAACTGTCACCCAAACACCCTGACCAAAACCAACAGCCAAACACCCCCCCTGTGCTGCTGTTGGTTGCGCAGCAGCCACTGGCAGTTGCCAGTTTCCCCCTGTTGCGTCAAAAGTACCCACCGACAGTGGCTATACTCCCCCCTGCTTGAACCATCTTCCCACCGAGACCACTAGGGTCTCGGTTCCCACTGCCTGACCAAACCACCTGTTGGAGTTGCCATTGACAGAACAAACCAAGCCCACACCCATTAAGGGTTGCGGCTGGTGATTGGTTTTTACCACCGAGACACATATGTGTCTCGGTTTGTGTGCAACCGATTCTAAACACCACTAACGACTGATCCCCTATTCCAATTTGTTTTAACATGTATTAAACCCAACCCTTGATTCGTGATCTATTAAACAAAAGAAAAAGGAACGAGATTCAACTACCTAGTTTCGCGTGTTAGGGTTTAGGACTGAAAATATCACAAACACCAATGTTGTTCTAGATCCAACCCACGTCTGATTCTCCTTGTTTTTGTTGTTTAAGTCGATGGCTGGAAGAAGACACAAAAGAAAACAAGCGGCGGCCACTCTTGTTTATTTAGGGTTTTATGTTTGTCCAAATATACATACTCCCTCCCCGTCTGTTTCTTTTGAGTCGATCTAAACCCACTTGGGCCTTGAGCCCAAGTCTTTCTTCTTGTCCTCTCTTTTCTAATCGGCCCAAACGACAACACGTAAAACATTTGTTTTATAATTCGCGTTTAATTAAATATGTACTCGGGTTCGTGTATTTTTATGTCGTGAATTATCTTTGTAGTAATTTCACATGTTATACGTAATATTAATTTACGTAATTACTTGTCGTGTTTAATTAACTACGTAACGTGTTCGTGTATTTTAAATATTCGTGTAGTTCATGTTTTAAATGTTCATGTTATATTTATAATACGTAATAATTATTGTGTGCATTTCTATACGTAATCCAACGTAATTAATATTCGTGACGCGTGTTCAATGTATAAATGGAAAGTTTTAATCTTGTACGTACGATTATTAGTGTATTATTCATGGTAAAAGCATGCGGGTTTTACAACTCTTCCCTCTAAAAAGAATAATTCGTCCCCGAATTATAGCTAACGTAAATTGAAAGAATATGGACGTGGAACGTGACGTGCCTGAAAAGAATATGACTGAATTATGGAAGGATGAGAGGATAGAATCCGGATGGATTCCTCTGTTTCCAAGTGACTTCCCTCTCGGAACGGTTCCTCTATGAGATATTGACACATATGATAATCTTGGTCTTGTGACCTTGATTTGACAATACGTAAAAGTTCCTGGTTATCAACGTAAGATAGATTCTCCTGAATTCGATCGAGGGAATAAGAATTAACGTGTTAGGGTAAATGAAATGTTACGATGCAAAATAAACCGAAATATCTGACATTAATAATGTCTGAGCAATGATGCACGAGGAATGCTGAAACATAGTACGTGAACAATTGTGAACGTGATACGTGAAAAAATGTGAATGTGATACATGAACAATTGTGAACGTGATACGTGGAGATATGGTGAGTGTAATGTAAGAAGCATACGATGTACAATGATACATGTAACATATCGTGAACGTGATATGTGAAACGTGGAATGAACATGACATGTGAAACATATCGTGAACATAGAATAACTTAGATGATAATGCTAAATGGTATGAGTAAAACGTGAAATGTGACATGGAACGTCTGCCTGGGGATGGAAATTTTATTAAACTTGGGTCTGGTCTCCCAACTTATGTAAACTTCCCATAACAAAATTTGAAACTTAAATCTTAAGGTAGGATACGATCATGAACGTGAATAGTGTCATGAGCGTGAGTGCGAAAGTAATAAGTGTGAAAACACTTATCCTTTTACCTTATTTCCAATAATAACAAGACCAAAACGTGTATCTTATGTCGTAAAAGTCGGAATTATGCGTGGTTTGTGTTTTTATTGTGTTTTAGGACCAAAAGATGCAAAAGGAAGAAAACATGGGCTATCACGGGCTTTTATCGAAGAAAAAGACTAAAGACGAAGTCGAAAGATCGAAAATGCAAAAAGAACAGAAGTCCAAGGCTAATTCTGAAGATTTATCGAAGAAAAAGTTTAAAGACGGAAGTTTAATGAAGTCGAAGAACTCAAGTCTAATTATAGAAGAAAATTATAAGACAAGTTCAACTAATATCAACTAATCCCGAGACGACGTCGAGAAAGACAAAGAAATTAAGTCGAGTCGAGACGAGAAGAAAGAAATAAGATAGCTTAAGCATGTAATCTCCCCGCCTCCTATAAATACCCTCCTAATATGTCATTAGGAGGGTGGTTAGGTGGTTAATTTTTAGTAGTAGTTTATTTTTAGTTTTCAAGTTTTTCTTAAGTTTTCTTCTCTCTAGTTTTCCAAGTTTATCAACTTTAATCTTGTAATCTTTTGATCTTAATTTTTAATCAATCAATCTTATTTTTCTTAATTCTCATTCTACCTTTCTTAATCTTTTACTTAATCTTGATAATCATGTAGTTTTATTTTAATATTGTTGATGGTTTGATTGTGTAGCTTATTTGATTGTGCTTATTAAATTAGTGATCTAAAAAGTTTCTAATTAAAAGTGCCTATTTTTCTTAATCTTTATGCTTAATAGTTTTTAGAATAAGTAGTTTTTAATAAGTTTAAGTTTTTATAAAAAAAGTGCTTTTTGATTTATAGCTTATTTAGTGTTTAATAGTTTTTTAAATTCTAGCTTATTCACCTTTTTCGGAAATCATTTTAGTTTAACTTTTGGTAAAGTGCTTATTGATTTTTGGCTTATTTTTGCTTATTGCTAATTTTTCTTGTTCTGAAATCTGTCAAGTCCCTTATATTCCGGATAAGAGGTGCTAAACCCTCTTTCTCCGGATATCAGTCACTACCATTTTCCGGATAAGCTTCTTAATAGCTTATTCCGGATAAGTTACGTTTCAAGTATTCCGGATAGTCATCTTAAGATTATTCCGGATTTGCAGTACTCCTCAGTTATTCCGGATAGTGGTACTTTGAGTTATTCCAGATAAAAGATTTATTCCGAATAGTGGGCATCAGAACATTCCGGATAAGGCTACGAAGCACTTATTCCGGATAAGCCAGTCAGTCAATTTCTCCGGATAAGCATCTTAACTTTATTCCGGATAAGAACCCGAAGAATATTCCGGATAAGCACTACAATTTCATTTCTCCGGATAAGCTATTAGTAATTATTCCGGATAAGCGCCAGGATAATATTCCGGATAAGCAGAAGAACTTCATTCCGGATAAGTTGCAACTCTAGGATCCCGGATAACTTTCACTTCTTCATTCCGGATAAGTATTCCGGATAACACCTCCTTGCCGATTCTGAATAGCAGCCTTCTCAGTCGTTTTTCCGGATAAGCTACATTTCATTATTCCGGATAAGTGACATTTTTGCATTCCGGATAAGGTTTTGTTTTTACAGTTTTTGAATTTCAACTCTTTCTCGCCTTTTCTTACTTAGAATTATTTTAACTTGGTTTGTTTTAATTCAATTTTAAAGTTTACATTTTTATAAGTTTTAATCATTTACTTTTCAATTCAAAAGTCTTCATTTTTAGTTTTAAATTTTCAAGCTTTCATTTTTATTTATTTACTCAACGACATTTTCATTTTTAGTTTAAAATAGATAATCAAAACCCTTTTATTTTTCCACCAAGAACAATTGAGTCGCACTTTCAACTTGTAATCAATTCGAAAAGATCGGAATCAACGAAATTATTTTTTACTCGGCCAAAAGCCTTGTATTAAATGGCGCCGTTGCCGGCTCTTTTCGTTAAGATTAACGGCTTTAAGTGAGAGACGCGTTGGATTTTGGGATCCGTTCATTTTTGAACGTTATTTTCCTTGCTATAAAATTTTCAAATCCTAAAAAAATTAAAAATTTTCAAAAATACAAAAAAATAGAAAAACATAAAAACCAAAAATATTTCTTGTCTATTTTGCTTTTCCTTTTGTAGGTGTGTATGCGTACTCGTGCTCGTAAGAAGAAAGTAGCTCAAGCCGAAGTCATTACTCAACCTATTGTCACCATGGACAATCAACCAATGATCGAGCTTTTGCAATCGCACGTAGAAGGCAACACTGATGCTATTGTCATACCCGAGATTGGAGCCAACAACTTTGAGCTTAAATCTGGCTTCATTCAAATGGTCTCTGCTCAACCTTTCTTGGGGCGTTCACTTGATGATCCTCATGACCATATTAAAAGGTTTCTTCAACTTACTAATACGGTTAAGTATAATGGGGTTTCACAAGAGGTAATTCGCTTGCAACTTTTTCCTTTCTCCTTAGAGGGACAAGCCCGGCATTGGCTTGATAAGGAACCGCCACAAAGTATTCTTACGTGGACGAATTTAGAGACCAAATTCATCAACTACTTTTTCCCACCCTCACGTACTACCGTTTTGCGGAATGAAATCATTACTTTTGAACAAAAGTACGGTGAGACATTTAGTGAATCTTGTGACCGTTTTAAGGAACTTTTAAGAAAGTGTCCACAACATGGTTTAACAAAAGTACATCAAATAAATACTTTTTACAATGGTTTAAGCATGAATGATCAAGATTCACTAAATAGTGCTTCGGGGGGTAATATTTTGGTTAAGTCTTCTAATGCTGCATGGGACATTATTGAGAACAAGTCTAGAGTACAAACTAAAAGTGTTCGGACTAATGTGGCTAGTGCTAGCACTAATGAGAGTGACAAGAGAATTGATAAGCTTACTTCGCTTGTTGAATCACTTGCTCTCCAAACAGCCAACAATGCCAAACAAATCACCGCCCAAGCTAATGCTTTGAGTCAATCATGTGAAATATGCGGGGGATGTCACTCATACACCGATTGTCGTTCGACTCACGACAATCCTGAAAATGTGTATGCCGCCAACGGTAACTTTTCTACGGGAGGATATCAAGCACGTCCTCAAGGTGACCACAATTTGCTCAGCTATCGCTCAAACAACTTTCTTTCACCACCCGGTTTTCCCCCTCAAAACCCAAACAACCTCAATCGCAACAATCAAAACCAACCTCGTGCTCCAAATCAATTTCAAAACCAAAGAAACCCATATCCACCTCAAAGAAACAACCAAGTTTACCAACAACCTGCTTATCAACCACCTGCCTACCATGCTCCTCCCAACCAACCCACCATATTACACCAAGACGTTGAAACTTACATGAGGACTAATGATGCGATAGTGCAGAATCTTCAGCGGGAAATGGCCAACATGAAAGCAGATATGGTGAAGCAAGGGAATGATCTTCGAGCTGATATGCGAAACACTTTGGCAAGTCAAACGAATGACTTAAGGAACATGATGGCTAGTTTCTTCCCAAGTAATCAAGCCTCTGGTTCGGGTTCTCTTCCGAGTAACACCGTTGCTAATCCCAGAGGGGAGATGAAAGCAATCACCACTCGTAGTAGAAAAGGTTTAAAGGAACCTGAGCTTCCTACACCTACACTGGTGATTGTGACTAAGGAAAACGAGTCTCCTTCTCCAGTTCCTCCACCTTCTATTTCTCCAACACCTCCAGCTTCTACTTCTCCAATTCCACCACCTTCTACTTCTTCCCCTCCACCACCCAAGGATGTGAGTGAGAATTCCATTCCAAAGCCTTCATCTCAACCCAATATACCTTATCCTTCGAGGTTAAGGAAAGAGAAATTGAAGAACAAGGATGATATTCAGGTTTCTAACTTTCTCAAAATGCTTAAACAACTGAATTTCAATACCTCCTTTGCTGAGGCTCTCGCTCAAATGCCGAAATACGCTAAAATGTTTAAAGATCTTCTCAGTGATAAGGAGAAACTCCTCGATATTGCTCAAACCTAACTTAATGAGAATTGCTCCGCAGTGCTCTTAAGGAAATTACCAACCAAACTTGGTGATCTGGGTCGTTTCTTGATTCCTTGCAACTTCCCTGGGGTAGAGAATTGTATGGCCCTAGCCGATCTAGGTGCTAGTATAAACTTAATGCCTTTAAGCGTTTGGAAACAATTGTCTCTACCCGAGCTAGTCCCCACGCGAATGACTTTGGAATTAGCCAACCGTACAGTTTCTTATCCGGTGGGGATAGCCGAAGACGTCTTTGTTGGGGTCGACAAATTCACCTTTCCGGCAGATTTTGTTGTCGTTGACTACGAGATGGACCCCCGTGTTCCATTAATCGTTGGACGTCCATTCTTTAGGACCAGTCGCACTCTCATTGATGTAGCCGCGGGCGAATTAATCATGAGAGTTGGTGACGATAAAATCGTCTTCAACATGGGTAAACTTTCTAAGCAGCCTTCTGAAAACGAGAGTGTTAATTTCATTGACGTTCTTGATGAGGCTTGTGAAGAACACTTCAAAGACGCTTGTAAAAGTGGTTCTTCTTCTCTACCCACTGTTGAGACCGTTGCCTCTATTGCTCCTTCACTAACTCCATTTGGAGAAGTGATTTGCTTTTCAAAGACTTTGAAGCCACTTTGGGAGATGTTGACTTAAAATATGACGATTCTCCCACCAATTGGGATGAAGACATTCGTACCATTGAGAAACTTCTCAATGAGGACCATATTTCTCCACCATCTCCTAAGGATATCTCTATCGATGAACCGAATTTGACTACGCCTTCCATCGAAAATCCGCCGGATTTAGAGCTTAAGGACCTACCGTCTCATCTCGAGTACGTTTTCCTTGAAGACAACAAGAAGTCACCCGTCATTATCGCAAAGGACTTGAAAGAGGAAGAAAAATCTCGACTTATCGCCGTGTTGAAGAATCACAAGAAAGCGACTGCTTGGAAAATCTCCGATATTCGTGGAATTGATCCTCACTTTTGCACACATAAAATTCTCATGGAGGACGACTTTAAACCCACTATTCAAAGCCAAAGAAGGGTGAATCCTAAGATCCATGACGTTATCAAAAAAGAAGTTATCAAACTTCTTGATGCGGGAATGATATACCCTATCTCGGATTCACCATGGGTTAGTCCCGTCCATTGTGTGCCTAAGAAAGGCGTAATCACCGTTGTGCCCAATGAAAACAACGAGTTGATTCCTACTCGTCTCGTTACAGAGTGGAGAGTTTGTATAGACTATCGCAAACTCAATGATGCTACGAGAAAGGATCATTTTCCCCTTCCTTTCATGGACCAAATGCTTGAACGTCTAGCGGGTAATGACTATTACTGCTTTTTAGACGGTTTCTCCGGGTATTTTCAAATTCCCATCAATCCCAAAGACCAAGAGAAAACCACATTCACTTGTCCTTACGGAACATTTGCTTATAAAAGTATGCATTTCGGCTTATGCAATGCTCCTGGGACTTTCCAAAGGTGTATGATGGCTATCTTCCATGACATGGTTGAAGAAACTATGGAAGTCTTCATGGATGATTTCTCGGTCTATGGTGATTCTTTCTCTCATTGCCTTGCCAATTTGGAACGCATGCTTAAGCGGTGTGAAGACACTCGCCTTGTTCTGAATTGGGAAAAATGCCATTTCATGGTAAAAGAAGGCATTGTGCTTGGACATAAAATCTCAAAAGCCGGTCTTGAAGTGGGCCGTGCTAAAGTGGATGTCATAGCCAAATTACCTCCACCTTCAAGCGTGAAGGGTGTGAGAAGTTTCCTTGGTCATGCGGGCTTCTATCGTCGATTCATCCAAGATTTTTCTAAAATCGCTCGCCCGATGACCCACCTCTTGGAAAAAGATACTCCCTTTATCTTTTCTAAAGAGTGTCTTGAATCCTTCAATCTTCTTAAGGATAGGCTAACTAAGGCACCGGTCTTGGTTACCCCTAATTGGGAGCTACCTTTTGAGTTGATGTGTGATGCTAGCAACTTTGCTATTGGAGCGGTTTTGGGCCAAAGAGTGAATAAACACTTCTAACCAATCCATTACGCTAGCAAGACAATGACGGGGGTTCAATTGCATTATACCACTACCGAAAAAGAGCTTTTAGCTGTAGTGTATGCTTTTGAAAAGTTCCGCCCCTATTTTGTCCTTTCCACTACCATCGTGTACACCGACCATTCCGCGTTGAAGTACTTGTTGACTAAACAAGATTCTAAGCCAAGACTTTTTCGTTGGGTTTTGATCCTTCAGGAATTCAAAATTGAAATTCGTGACAAGAAGGGAGCCAAAAACCTAGCCGCGGATCATCTAAGTAGACTTGAAGATCCTTATCAAGGGGATCATCCGAATCAAGAGATCAATGACTCTTTTTCCCTTGAGGCCTTAATGTCTATCAACTCCAATCTTGATGACACCCTGTGGTTTGCGGACATTGCAAATTACTTAGCGGGTGGAATTCTCAAGGAAGGGTTAACGTCCCAACAAAAGAAAAAGTTCTTTAAAGATATTGAACATTATTTCTGGGACGACCCTTACCTCTTCAAAATATGTGCGGATCTTGTCATTCGTCGATGTGTTGATGGGCCGGCAGCGGTACAAATCCTTGACGCTTGCCATAAAGGACCCACCGGTGGTCACTTTGGTCCCAACTATACCGCGAAGAAAGTATTTGACTCTGGATTTTATTGGCCCACCATTTATCGTGACGCTCACAAATTGGTTAAGCATTGTGATGCTTGCCAACGTCAAGGCAAGATCACACATAAAGATGAGATGCCTTAAAATTTCATACAAGAATGTGAAATCTTTGATGTATGGGGCATCGACTTTATGGGGCCATTTCCATCATCTAAAGGGAACAAGTACATCCTCGTAGCCGTTGACTACGTTTCTAAATGGGTTGAAGCTAAGGCTCTCCCCACGAACGATGCGAGGGTGGTTGTGAACTTTTTGAAGCAGCTCTTTGCTCGATTCGGTGTTCCTCGTGCTATTATCAGTGACCGCGGGAATCATTTTTGCAATGATCAATTCGCAAGAGTCATGGCTAAGTACGGTGTCAATCACCGTCTTTCCACCGCTTATCATCCCCAAACTAATGGGCAAGCCGAGATATCTAACCGTGGATTGAAGTGAATTCTAGAGCGTACTGTGGGAGAGCATCGTGCCTCTTGGGCCAATAAATTAGATGATGCTTTGTGGGCTTTCCGTACCGCCTATAAGACGCCGATTGGTTGTACACCTTATCGTCTTGTGTACGGGAAAGCATGCCACCTCCCTATCGAGCTAGAACATAAGGCATACTGGGCCTTGAAGTGGGCCAATTTTGATATCAACAAAGCCGGCGATCTTCAGAAGATTCAACTCAACGAGCTCAACGAACTGAGGAATCAAGCTTGTGAGAACTCATTAATCTACAAGGAGAAGACCAAGATCATCCATGATGCAAGGATTACGAACCGAGAGTTCCACGTTGGTGATCAAGTTTTACTCTTTAACTCTCGGTTGAAGATCTTCTCGGGAAAGCTGAAGAGCCGATGGTCTGGTCCATTCACCGTCGCCAAAGTCTTCCCATATGGCACCATTGAGCTTTCTCAGCCAAATGGGCCCAATTTTAAGGTGAATGGCCAGCGCGTGAAGTTGTACTTTGGTGAGGACATCTCTCATGAGATGATTCCATCCCTCACCACGTTTCCCTTGAATTAAGTTCTGGGTCGAGTCAGGCTCGTGACTCGGTTATAAAAAACAAGCGCTTCTCGGGAGGCAACCCGTTGATCTATCCTTTACCGTTTTCATAATAAGTGTAGGGGGAGCCCCGTATGTGTTTGTTGTCTTGTTTCTTCTTCTGTGCAGGGATTAAAGCTTCAAAGATCCATTCTCGATGACTTTTGACGAACCGTGATCCCGTGTACCCATCTTCACGGTTCTATCCTAAACTGTCGTGATTCAATATTTCATATCTTATATGTTCACACTGAAATCACTATAGTTGTCCTTTCCTTAGCAAAATTTAAACAAAATTCACAATGTCACAAGTGTAGGGGATTTTACTCCCACATGCTTAAACATTGAGGACAATGTTTATATTAAGTGTAGGGGGGACTTCTATCGAAGTAAGTGGTCTTTTCCATGAATTGTCCTCATTTTAACCGGAAAATTTGATTTTTCGACATTTTTCAAAAAATTTAATCTATTTTGGCCTAGTAATATAGTAGTATTTCCCTTTGTTATCATTATTTTCTTTCTTTGCAAAAATAAAGTGGTTTTAAATTTTTCAAAGTCATGAATTTCTTGACTCAACCCGAGTTTACTTATCTAAGTTTACTCTAGCTAGTATCCTTAACGTGTTTAAGTCAAGTTTTGCTAGGCTTTTATGTAGGGAACTTTAAAACGCGAAAGTCTTAACTCTCACGGGTTAAGAACAAGAACTTTTCGCAAGTTCATATAATTAATCCTAGAGAGTCGTTTATCAAGGGAACTTTAAAATGCGAATTCTAAACTTGAAAAAGTCTAAGAGTTTGCAAGATCCTATAGATGACTCGAAAACCCAAAACTTTGATTTACTTGGCTAAGCATCCACGAGTCTCATTCCTTGAGATTTTAAATTATGGAGAACGAGAGATGATAGAGTCAATTATAAGTTTGGTATTCTTTCGTGAATTTATGTGAGTTGATTATAAGCTTTTTCTCCCATCGCTTGCTAATAAATTTATCTGCAATAAATAAGGTTGTACGATTTGAAAAGTTACTTAGCCTCTAGCACAAGATCGTTTAAAAGTTGCTTGGTATTAATTAGAGTTCATAGCCAAGGCATAACTTACTGAAGCGGGATGCGAAGATTGGCGAGTCCGAAAAGGCCCTAACAAGGCATGAGGGATACATTTTGTTGCTAAAGATCCAAAAGTGACGTAAAGAATCATTTATCAAAAATCAATATGAAGGGTTGAGACACACTACGAAAAGCAAATACTCCCCTAAAGATCATGGAGAAGTCTATCCAAAAACACCCTAGCAAGGTATGAGGATAAATAGATCCAAGTCCTAAAAGGAGGCGGATCGTTGTATATCAAAGTCCAAAGTAAAGATTGGAGAAAAATGAAGAAGTCGTGGTCCAAGTATGAAGAATCTCTCAAAACTTCAAGTGAAGAAATTCCTATTATGAAGAGAAGACCATAATTTCGAGAACGTCTCTCAAAGATTTGAAGTATGAAGTCGCTGCCAAATATCGGTCCGAGAAAGGTCTCAAATCGTGAAACGAGTTATGCCAAGATATGAACTTTGAAAGGTCCCGAGAAGCAGTTTTAAAAGATTGTGTCCTTTAGCTAACTATTTATTAAATAGTCCCACTTTATTTTCAGCCTAAATAACTATCGGAATAAGTCAAACAATGCATCCTCGTGATCATTTAAGACAAAAAATTAAAATATAAGAGATACACCTAGAAATAAGGGAGTCTAAGTGAATAATTGGGCCACATGAGTTCGTGTTAGTTTGCTAACTTATAATAACAATAATCTCGTTTTTAAGCTTGGTATGGGGAACGTAAAACTTGAGAATGATGAACATTCATGACAAACAAAAACCCAATGTAAATCTATGATTTCTTACTTGTTTTGTTCTTTTAGTGTTTAGCATTTAATAAAGGCCAAGGTGGGTTATCTTTGATGAAAAATATAAACCGTGCTTTGAAATCAGTTCATTGCATGAGGACATTGCAATGGTCAAGTATAGGGGATTTAATAAGTGTGAAAACACTTATCCTTTTACCACTTATTTCAAATAATAACAAGACCAAAACGTGTATTTTATGTCGTAAAAGTCGGAATTATGCGTGGTTTGTGTTTTTATTGTGTTTTAGGACCAAAAGATGCAAAAGGAAGAAAACATGGGCTATCACGAGCTTTTATCGAAGAAAAAGACTAAAGACGAAGTCGAAAGATCGAAAATGCAAAAAGAACGAAAGTCCAAGGCCAATTCTGAAGATTTATCGAAGAAAAAGTCTAAAGACGGAAGTTTAATGAAGTCGAAGAACTCAAGTCTAATTATAGAAGAAAATTATAAGACAAGTTCAACTAATATCGACTAATCCCGAGACGACGTCGAGAAAGACAAAGAAATTAAGTCGAGTCGAGACGAGAAGAAAGAAATAAGATAGCTTAAGCATGTAATCTCCCCACCTCCTATAAATACCCTCCTAATATGTCATTAGGAGGGTGGTTAGGTGGTTAATTTTTAGTAATAGTTTATTTTTAGTTTTCAAGTTTTTCTTAAGTTTTCTTCTCTCTAGTTTTTCAAGTTTATCAACTTTAATCTTGTAATCTTTTGATCTTAATTTTTAATCAATCAATCTTATTTTTCTTAATTCTCATTCTACCTTTCTTAATCTTTTACTTAATCTTGATAATCATGTAGTTTTATTTTAATATTGTTGATGGTTTGATTGTGTAGCTTATTTGATTGTGCTTATTAAATTGGTGATCTAAAAAGTTTCTAATTAAAAGTGCCTATTTTTCTTAATCTTTATGCTTAATAGTTTTTAGAAATAAGGAGTTTTTAATAAGTTTAAGTTTTTATAAAAAAGTGCTTTTTGATTTATAGCTTATGTAGTGTTTAAAAGTTTTTTAAATTCTAGCTTATTCACCTTTTTCGGAAATCATTTTAGTTTAACTTTTGGTAAAGAGCTTATTGATTTTTGGCTTATTTTTGCTTATTGCTAATTTTTCTTGTTCCGAAATCTGTCAAGTCCCTTATATTCCGGATAAGAGGTGCTAAACCCTCTTTCTCCGGATATCAGTCACTACCATTTTCCGGATAAGCTTCTTAATAGCTTATTCCGGATAAGTTACGTTTCAAGTATTCCGGATAGTCATCTTAAGATTATTCCGGATTTGCAGCACTCCTCAGTTATTCCGGATAGTGGTACTTTGAGTTATTCCGGATAAAAGATTTATTCCGAATAGTGGGCATCAGAAAATTCCGGATAAGGCTACGGAGCACTTATTCTGGATAAGCCAGTCAGTCAGTTTCTCCGGATAAGCATCTTAACTTTATTCCGGATAAGAACCCGAAGAAGATTTCGGATAAGCACTACAATTTCATTTCTTCGGATAAGCTATTAGTAATTATTCCGGATAAGCGCCAGGATAACATTCCGGATAAGCAGAAGAACTTCATTCCGGATAAGTTGCAACTCTAGGATTCCGGATAGTATTCCGGATAACTTTCACTTCTTCATTCCGGATAAGTATTCCGGATAACACCTCCTTGCCGATTCTGAATAGCAGCCTTCTAAGTCGTTTTTCCGGATAAGCTACATTTCATTATTTCGGATAAGTGACATTTCTGCATTCCGGATATTATTCCGGATAAGGTTTTGTTTTTACAGTTTTTGAATTTCAACTTTTTCCCGCCTTTTCTTACTTAGAATTATTTTAACTTGGTTTGTTTTAATTCAATTTTAAAGTTTACATTTTTATAAGTTTTAATCATTTACTTTTCAATTCAAAAGTCTTCATTTTTAGTTTTAAATTTTCAAGCTTTCATTTTTATTTATTTACTCAATGACATTTTCATTTTTAGTTTAAAATAGATAATCAAAACCCTTTTATTTTTCCACCAAGAACAATTGAGTCGCACTTTCAACTTGTAATCAATTCGAAAAGATCGGAATCAACGAAATTATTTTATACTCGGCCAAAAGCCTTGTATTAGAAAGCAAGTCGTAAAATTAGAACAAGGACGTGGACGTAAATAAGGAGCATAAATGTGAACCTTTGTCTTGCACGATAGCTGAGAGATTACCAAGTGATCTGATGAGCCTTGTCTGGAACATGTCCGATCAATCTGTTGGTTCTGAAATCATTGCGGATGTAAGGATTCTGCAGACTTGATCGAACTGTCGGCAATAACCCATATAGCATCATGCTTCTTCTGAGTTTGCGTTAATCTAGTAACCAAAATCCGTGGAGATCTTGTCCTATTTCTGTTCACAATTTCTGATGATGGAAAAACATCCTATTATGTTGGTGTTCTATCTTAGCCTCTTGGTATGTCAGGTACTTAGATATGAACGTAATTGTATCTTACTTCATAGAAACTTGATACATAGAAGTTTGCGAAACTATGAGTCTCCGAAATTAGACTTTTCTTAGCGTAGGATTTCTTTGAACACCTAATGTAGTGTAGGGTTCTCACCTTTACGCATAAGCTGAGTCATGGTAAGATTAACCGTGAGAAACCATGTGATTCAGCATGTCACTGTAATCAACCCGAATTTATATTGGAAAATTTTAGGGTGAAATTTCTCCTGTCGTAGAATTTGCAACATAGTGCAATATGGTCTTCCTACTCTTCCTAGACTTAGAGACAATCAGGTTGTCCTCGATGAAAACACTGATGAATTTGTTTATGAGTTCATGGAGACTCATTTTATTATCATGAATCCGATCTTGGAAAAGTGTTTAACACCCTAAAGTCGAATGGACATGTTGTCAATACGTGGAGGAGAATAACGGTTATGAATGGTGATTTATTTGAATCGACGGTAGTCGGCACATAATCTCATGGTACCGTCCTTCTCCTTGAAGGTTCTTCTGGAATGTATGGGAAGATTTTGGAATAATCGACTGGTTATGCGTAAAAGGACTTCAGTATTCGTGTCTTAACTGACAGCTAGAAAATTTTAGCAGTCATGGCTAACAAAGCACGTGCTTGTAAAGCATAGATGATTTGTACAAATTTTCCTGATGGAAAACCATGCTGAATGTATTCAAGAGCCTGAACATTACTGTACAAAATCATGAATCGTAGCAGGGTGTGTTGTTCGTAGTCCATAATTAAAATTAAATTCAACTCGCATCTGTCCGAGGTAATGCGTTAGCAGCTTGGATCTCATCATTAGGCTGAAGGAAAACCTTCGTATACATGGGGAATACGAATGACGTCCTTTATGGTCATGAATATATGAAATATGGGTGCAAGAAATGAAAGTGTCATCGAGCAATCGTGACAGATCTCACTGATACACCGGTGATAGCACTGAAATTCTTGTGGCCTGATTAATACACGGAACCACAAAATGGATATACCCTTTGGAGGGTACCCTGAATTTCTTAGGGATGTTCCAGAATTGGACGTGAGTCATGTGTCTTGACTCGTGTCTTGGGAAATATAAGCATGACATGTGTCTTGGCTAGTGTCTTGACATGTGTCTTCAGAAAGTATACGTGAGACATGTGTCTCGAGATGTGAAACAAATAGAACTGCAAATATTAGGTTATTATGCCAGAATTGGCGGATCAGTTTGACTACTAATCCTTTGTATTTCTGATCATGTCCGCGGCTGGAGCTTCGGTTGCGATTGCTAGGATAGTTGCTGTCATAGTAGTGGTTACTATCGTCTTGTCTGTCAGTTCCATGACGGTCATTCTCATGACTGTGATTCATGTAACTATTCAGCTGAGTGGTCGGCTGGTACCGGTTCACACTCATATGACTGAAACGACAACTGAATGACGTGTGACATGTTACTAAGAACTAGGGACAATGATTGATGGAAATCGTCTGGTGGTGAAGCATCTTCTCGTCCAATCGCTTTGATCTAACGCCTTTGTCTTCGCCTTGTAAGATCTCCAGGTTGTAAACAACATCAGCATCTTGTAGCGTCTCTAAAATCCGCATCATCAACCTTTAGTAACATCTCCAAGCTATGAGCGGCATCATCAGTTTGTAGAGTATTAGCAAGTGGAATACGCACATGGGATACGGTACATGGAGTACACATGGAATGCACATGAAATGATTCGTATGGGGTCGATCATCTGACATGATTTTAAAGGAAAATATTTGGTTAAACGGTTAGAACGACCATCATGATAACCTGGCAATGCCAGTATATACCTCATTCTGGTTGCATAGAGAAACGCTAACGTGTTGTTAAACGAATTTCAACGATGATTTTCCTGAAAGCATGATTAATGAAAACCAACCATGATTATCCTGAAAGCAGGGTTTAAATGAATTCCAACAGTGTCTTGCATGAAAGCATAAACAACAAAATAGGCGTAAGACGTAATCAACATGAAGACGAAATCATCATGAAGAAACATGAAACAACTTAACATGAAGGAGTATATAGCATAATCAGCATGAAAATGAAGTTAACCATGATAGTATGAAAACATACTTGACATAAAGACATAGTAACTTATGAGGGGACAAGAAAAATTATGCCAATAAATCATGAGAAAAATTTTATGCATGTAAGCAGTGCGTGAATGCATGATGCAGTTTATGAAAAACTTTATATGTGTGAGGGTAAACGCCTATGGTCAGTTTACCCAAAACAAAAGACATGGCGAGGGGACGCCTATGGGTCGGTCCAAAATTTAAAAGTTTCGATAAAAGCACATGCGACTAAATAGGGCCAGTCCTGTACCAACCGTTACTTAGTCATAAACCTGCGACAATGATACATGGAATAAATGAATGAAACTCAGCTGTCAAAACTTAACAGAAAATTTTTTATGTGACTAATTATGAACTACTGGGTTTCAGTTCACATTAGCCATAGTTCACAAGGAACATCGTGCATGAAACAATGACACATAACTAAGTATGGAAGACGGTTGTTCAGTCCATATTAGTAAAAGCAATACTGATGAAAACATCATGGTTAAAACAACAAGGTGCTGAAAACATAAATACATGGAATAACAAGCGTTGGCTTAGGAAGCTCCTGATGACTACCCACTAGTCACATCTCAAGTTTTAGAGCCTACAGGTCGAAGCCTTGGCTCTGATACCATAATTGTAACACCCCACTTTGATAAGTGGACCGTTACGCGTAATTATGGCGTGTCATCAAAGCATGCAAGGTAATATGTAGTAAAACATACATGACCATAGGGAAAACCGAAATCAAACATTGGTTCCCAAAAGCCCAAAACATAAATAAAGTAAATGAAATGAATTAAAGACTAAACAAGCATAAGTATATAAAGGCAAAAGGAGAAGAAGTCTAAGGCCGCTTCCATCCTATGCACGTCCTCCAAATGCTCGAGTCTGTCCTTGGGTACCTGTCGTTTTGGGACATGGAAAGGAAAGTAACGGCTGAGCATAACGCTCAGTGCACGAATATACGACATAGTATGAATGGCTGAAACATAAATAAGACTAATAGCAGCGAAAATGTATAAGTCCTGGAAAACCTAGTTGTCTGTCATGTTCACTTGTTTTAGTTTTTAAAACATAGCTTATGTTACTTATGAAAATCTATATTAGTTAATGTATCAAAATAGCCAATATAGGTCATGAGGTCAACAACGTGCATGAATACTTGGAGGGGAGACCTCATCATGCAATTAGAGGGGTTGCCTCTAATTAATTGGTAAGTGGGTAGGAGGGATCAGCTCCTTGTGAAGGATGCAAGGCACACATCACATTCACCATGAAATCCTGACTGAAACATGTAACTAGGATGCACCCATACGCCCCACATGATAATATAATAATAAAACGGCCAAATAACTGAAAAGGAACGTCACGAGCTATCACTCCGCTGTGGTGAATTCATAACACTAGTGCCTCTAGTGTTATGGTTATGGTACCTCCATAACTAGGAGAAACTGGTCATGCATGTATATGGCTAAGGTAACTAATAAACATAAGCATTTAATTTGTAACTTCTGGGGAAAACAGTTGGCTGCATACGAGAAAATCTTAATGAAGGAAAGAATGTCCATACTGAAAGGACGGGAAATCCGTACCTTATGCCCAGTGAACGAAGAATACGAACGAAAGGAAGTCCTACTTCGATTTCACTAATGCTACATAAACAATATACATGTATAAGTATTTTGTTTACTGAGTACGTAACTGATTTTATATCGTGTCGTAGGTTGTTTTATATGTTCATGTCTTGTTTGACTGATTTTAACGTTATGTTGTGTTTATCATGTATTATGTATATTCTGATTAAGCATTACTTGTATTCCTTGTATTATTATACTTGTTGTGTAATAATAAGTAACTTTCTAAAAATAGCAGGTTTTCTAAAATAGAAAGTTTCCATATTTAGAATTAAGCTGGATTAATATCATAAGTCATGTAGTTATAATATAGTTTATTAATAATATTCTGTTCATTAAATAAACTATAGGTTATATAATTTATTTAAATATAAACATGATTTTAATTAAATTAAAGTGTATAAAATACTTAGGTTAAATCATATATTAATACTATATTAATATAACCTAAGTCATGATTATTAATTTATATATGTCATGTTTAATAATTAATTAATACTATAGTGTAAAATAAATAATTAAACACTTAGGTTAAAAACATGTATTATTTATAATAATAATTAACCTAAATCCATGTTTTAATTAAATTAATTATATACCAAGTCAAATTAATTTAATTAACTTGTAAAATATACTTGTAAAATTAATTAAACCTGTAAACAATAATCATGAACCGAACCCGTGTATTATAATTTTAAACATGACGTGAACCAGACCCGGAACCCCATGAACCGGACCAAATTAATTTAATGATTCTTGTATAACTAAGGTTTAAATAACATAACCTATCTTGACGAGATTAAATCAATATTAATTAGATTAAATAAAATTAATATTGCATGATTAATTTAATATCCTAATTAAATTAATTAAAATGACTTGCAAAATGATAAACCAAACATTCCTTTTTAAAATCCTAAAACTGCCACCCAAACACCCTGACCAAAACCAACATCCAAACACCCCCTTGTGCTGTTGTTGGCTGCGCAGCAGCCACTGGCAGTTGCCAGTTTCCCCCTGCTGCGTGAAAAGTACCTACCGACAGTGGCTATACTCCCCCCCTACTTGAACCATCTTCCCATCGAGACTACTAGGGTCTCGGTTCCCACTGCCTGACCAAACCACCTGCTGGGGTTGCCACTGACAGAACAAACCAAGCCCACACCCATTAAGGGTTGCGGCTGGTGACTGGTTTTTACTACCGAGACACATATGTGTCTCGGTTTGTGTGCAACCGATTCTAAACACCACTAACGACTACTCCCCTATTCCAATTTGTTTTAACATGTATTAAACCCAACCCTTGATTCGTGATCTATTAATCAAAATAAAAAGGAACGAGATTCAATTACCTAGTCTCGCGTGTTAGGGTTTAGGACTGAAAATATCACAAACACCAATATTGTTCTTGATCCAACCCACGTCTGATTCTCCTTGTTTTTGTTGTTTAAGTCGACGGCTGGAAGAAGACACAAAAGAAAACAAGCGGCGGCCACTCTTGTTTATTTAGGGTTTTATGTGTGATTTTATGTTTGTCCAAAAATACATACTCCCTCCCCGTCTGTTTCTTTTGAGTCGATCTAAACCCACTTGGGCCTTGAGCCCAAGTCTTTCTTCTTGTCCTCTCTTGTCTAATCGGCCCAAACGACAACACGTAAACATTTGTTTTAAAATTCGCGTTTAATTAAATACGTAGTCGGGTTCGTATATTTTTATGTCGTGAATTATCTTTGTAGTAATTTCACATGTTATACGTAATATTAATTTACGTAATTACTTTTCGTGTTTAATTAACTACGTAACGTGTTCGTGTATTTGAAATATTCGTGTAGTTCGTGTTTTAAATGTTCATGTTATATTTATAATACGTAATAATTATTGTGTGCATTTATATACGTAATCCAACGTAGTTAATATTCGTGACACGTGTTCAATGTATAAAAGGAAAGTTTTAATCTTGTACGTACGATTATTAGTGTACTGTTCATGGTAAAAACATGCGGGTTTTACAGCACGTGTCACATGTGGCACATACATAAATCTGCCCCTGCTTTTATATTGAAGAGATGAGTTAGTTTGAACACATGTATTTAATTGCATTTTAAGGTATTTTGACCACTAATTACATAAGACTATATGAAAAATTTATGAAATGTTTAAAATTGTCAAAATGTACAAAAGTTATTAAAAAAAGTTGAAGAAACTAAATTTTTAAATATACGAAATAATGGTTATCACTGGTGATAAAAATATCTTTAGTGATATTTCATTACTTTTATCACTAATGCTATAGTTATTTCATTACTTTTTTTTATAAATTTTGTACATTTTAACAAGTTTAATTTTTCAGAATGGGGGAGTGGTGGCTGACCACTTGGCTGAGCTTTTGGCGTTACTTTATGGTTGGCGCACCCCTCTTTGCCTGGTGCCAACATGTCTCGCGCCAAAAACACCAGCCCAGCTGGTAGAGTTTTTGATTTCTTTTTTATTTTTTGGTAATAAAAGTGAGTATATGTGGGCCCATTATATGACGCTAAAGAATTTATAGTGCCAAAACCCCAAAATTCTACGTGGCGACTTTGACACCATCTTTAAACCCTAACCACTCCCAACTTTCTCAGTGTTTTTTAAGAGACAAGGGTGTCACAACAAGGCATCCCCTCAAAATTTTGCCCAGTCAGCTGCCAACTCAGCGTCACATCACACCAACACAACTAACCAAAATACCCCTTCACTCACAACACACCCAACCCCTCTTCATTTGGGCCTCACCATTATCTTTTATTTTATTTTTTTCATTTTCACACAAACTTAAATTTATTTCATTCAAATTTAAACATTACAAATACAGAAATAAAAATTACAAATACGGAATAAAATTAAAAACGATACGATACGATACGGTATGGTTCGACGGAATTTAATCGATTTCGGGATCCGAATCAGATTCCGATGAAATACCCCACGAATTCTTGATGAATTCGCGTGTCTTTTCCCACTTGATTTGCTTCACCAACTCTTGTTTCTCCCGTTCTTCTTCTGCTAATGCTTCACGTAATGCTTCTTCATCATTAAGCAGTTGATGTTCTTGTTCCTCAGTAAGACAAAACTTAGTAGGTACCTGGTATTCTTCAACAGGGCTCTCTGGTACCTTTTTCGGTGTCGATGGGTTGCTTCGAGTAGCTTTTCGTTTGTTTTGTTTCTTGTTTGCAGAAGTGTTTCCTTGAGACATGTTTGAGAGTATGGTTTTGTGTGAGAAAAAAATACTAAATGGAAGTAGTATCTATAGAGAAAATATAGCCGTTGCAACCCATGTTAAATATAGCCGTTGGAAAATTCAAATTTAAACATATCCGTTGGAAAATTCATTACTGAAATTAAAATTACAACATAGAAAATAAAATAACATTACTGAAATTAAAATAACATTATTTAAATTTGAACTAGAACACAATTAAAGTTCTCTGATCCATTCTTTTTTAGAATCCATCTGTTTTTCGATTTTAACGCCTTCTTCAACCAAAGCATCATGTATTTCATCGTATTTGTTCGATTCTTTTTTCAAAAATTCGATTATCTGATCACGCCACTCTTTTGGAATATCCTTGCAATTTTCACATGCCTACTGCAGTTCAAATTTTGAAGAGGATGCACTTTCAAATTTGAGGGCTAAATCCATAATCGCTTTCTGTCGAATGTTGTCTTCTTTAAGTAGTTTAGCAACTAATATTTTGATTTGATCATAAGTGTGTGGAGCCGAACAAGCCATTCTAGTAGTATTTTTTTATTTTAGGGAATGAATATAATTGTTAAAATTGTTAAGTGGGGAGAGTTTATATAAAGATTAAGAAATAAAAAAAAACTATAACCAAACGGCTATAACACCACTACCAACGGTTATATTCTGAAAAAGCGCTCGTCGTCAACATTTCGCAAAACCAAAATCTCTACGGCGAAATGAAGGGGGTCGGTGTGGCGAAGAGGCTCGACGAGCCACGGCGAGGGACCACATCGGCGCGACGAGGTACCCCTCGCCGTGACACCTTCCTCTCTAAGCCGTTAAATAAAAAACAAATAAAAATAAAATTAGTTTCTTGGTATCTGTAATAAAAAAAAACCCATGAAACTAACAAAATCTTACATTTGCGAATTTCTAAAAACAAGCGCAATCATTTTGCTATTTTTTACTTTGAAAAATCACAAAGTGAATTTTTCTAACCAACCTTGCGACTTTTAAAAAAATCAACGTTTGACTAAGTGATGATTAGTATTGCGTTTGCAACTAAATTATTTACTTAGACTACCCACAACGGTCCAACACTCGATCGATCGACACACGGTCGCGACCGAGTCGCGCCGTTGTGGCAAATCGGTCGCGCAATTCGATCCGGCACAAATAGGTCTTACCCACGACCTTTTCTAATTTTTGGGAAGAAAAAACTAGTTGTTGCTAGTGCTAGTTATCGTTTGAAACAAAAAAAAGTTAATTAAAATTAAAACCTATATATGTATACTACCCTTCTTCCATTTTTTCATACATCTCACACTCAAATTTCTACAATAACATTACCAAAATGTCTAGCAAGAGAACCACAAAAACAAAAACCCTAAGACCCGAGTTCGTGAAGAAAACGTTCCACATGTTACACCGGATTCAGCTTTTTGATTATCCGGCGTGTCTCCTCAATTCCGGTTTAGACCCGCCGGATTTGAATACCATTCACCACAACCATCACACCAAAACTATTCGAACTGTCCATTCTATCCCCCATAACGTGATTATCAATAACAACCTTTCTATGAATCATCGACGGGTGTGTATCGTCCTGCTACGGATTCTACCACTCCTTTCTATCCTAACCAGCAGTATTCTCCGATTAATCATTGTCAGGTTGATGCCGAGTTTGATGAGATGATGTATAACCAATACAACTATGTCGATGAACGTGCGGCTGAGGGTCCTAGCCAAGATCAATCTATGGGCCACGGTTCGGGACAAGGTTCATCTCACGGTGCATATAACCTTGAAGACGAGGAAGAGATGTCACCAATCAAACCAAAGAAGCCCTCTAGACGTGCTACGAAATCCAAGCAGGTTTTGTCGAATGAGGCACCAAAATATTGGACAAGTGATGAAGAGGCTGTGTTGTGCAAAGGTTGGTGTCATGTTTCCGAGAATAGCGTTGTAGGAAACAGTCAAAAAACAAAAGGCTTTTGGATAAAAGTATTGAAGTACTATGAAACCGAGACGGGTTCTACTAGAGGGTATGACACGCTTGTGAGCAAATGGAAAAATAGGTTGCGTCCCAGCGTTGGTGCTTTTTGTGGTATAATAATGGATAACATTGAGCGTACTTATGATAGTGGTGCCAATGATCTGACTGATTACCAAAAAGCTTGTGTTGACTACCAGGTGACTTACAAAAAAGAGTTTCAATAACAGGAGGCGTGGAATGTGCTCAAAGATCACCCAATTTGGATATAGATTGAGATGCCAAATTTTTCACAGAAACAAAGTAACAAGAAATCCAAGACTTCTGAAACCACTTCTGGTTCTGGACACGCAAGTTACATGGATGTGCTCGATGATTCTGAAGATGAGGGTGGAAGAGACTCAAGAATACCGGCCAATAGGTCGTGATAAAGCTAAAAAGAAGTCATCAACATCTTCGTCAACATGGAAGTCTTCATTTGTTGATGTTGTGACCACCAAATGAGAAAAGATGAAAGACATCAGGTGGGGAAAAAAGAAGCATCAACAAGATGAGTACTTTCTCATCAAACAATGTGATACCCAGAACCCGAGGTCACTTATTTTACCCTAAATTACGAATATTTTTGAAATTTTTAAGAAATTTCGTTTATTATATATTTGACGGTTTAAGTTGAAACCAACGTTTAAGAAAGCCGACGACGACTACGATCTCGACGGATGCCCAATTTTTACGTTTTATTGTCGCTTTGTCGATATTAGAATTTTCGAGAATTTTATTTTTAGTTCGTGTTAAGACGAGCCGGGTGCGTTTTATCATATCCCGGGTGCGTTCAAATTGCTTTAAAAGTATTTCTAAGTGTTCGAGGCGACCCCCGACTCCCGCAAATTTTCAAAACCAACTAGTAAGTCGGTTCCCGCCATCAAAAGTTTTCGTTTAAAAATAAGGCCAAAAGAAAACCCATTTGACAAAACCAACCCCTCCAAATTTCACAAAATGGGGAAAAGAAAAACACACATAATAAACACTTCAAAAAAAAAATTCTTCTCCTCTGTCCCCTTTCTCTTTGGCCGTCAGCCTCCAACCCACCACCACCATAAAGAAATTTCCTTCTTTATTTTGAATAATCCAAGTTTAGACCACCTTCTAAATATCCATTGTAAGTGTTTTTGTGCAATCCATTACAACATGCACTAACTTAAATTTTTCAAGAATAAAAGATTTTCAAAAACGTGTTTTGATTCAATTAGATCATTTGCATGTTTAATTGATGTATTGGTAATGATTAATCATCCATAAAACTAGCTAGAATCATTTGGTTTGGGTGTTTTTGGTCACCAACACCCCACGGTCAAATGGGGGTGTTTGGTTGTTCTTGGTGTTTGATGTTTTGTGATGTAGGTTTATGTTGGAAATGATATTTTTGATGTTCCTTGATGGTTTAAAATCATTGCATATGTGATTTAGGAATTAAGTTTTTATGAAGGTTTGATTTTTCTAGTAGTGTAGGATGATTAGGATGTATATGATTGTTCATAAGTGGTTAGTATAGGTCTAGGTGATGTTAGAATGGATTGGAAACATGTGTTGAGTTGATTTTGAGGAAGGAAAAATTAGGCAGATTGTTTAAGTAAGTTTTCGTGGGTTTAACTTTGTAAACAGTTCATGAGGCTAGGGTGTAGTTGTAGATCATTGTCTTAGCTTCGATTTGGTATAAAAATGAGCTTATGAATCCAAACGAGTCAAAAGTTATGCTAATTTGAAATTTCGTGTACCGGGAGATGAAAATCAACATAACCCGATTTTATGTTTGATTTTAGGTCAAATCCCGAGGACCATAGATAGAGTTTTATAAAGAGTTTAAAGTTGTTCTTTGGTGATAAACCTGTGTTTTTAGTCTATTTTTAGACTTAGGGGTCAAATTAGCTAATGGTACATTTTAAATAAGTCAAAGAAGTCTTACATTGTAAAGGTGCAAATCTGTCCAAAAAGTTAAGTCTAGTGATGTAATGGGTAGTGGGTCTTAGAAGTGAAAACTTTCTATGAAATTTAAAATGGGATATCTACAGGTTGTAAGGGATTTTTACAAATTTTCTCATAAATTATAGTGATGCTTAAGTGTTGGAAAACAACCCGTACTTTTGGTAAGTACCGGCAAAATTATAAAATGGGTAACATTTTAATTACATAGATAGATAGTACGAGTCTAGTAATAATCACATGTATGAGTTTTGGCGTGAGTTTTCATAAGACTTAAATGTTTTTATATACGCGTGTTTAGTACAATAATGTACACGGAGTATTGATTCGGTTTTCGTATTTTGATTTTTAGGTCACGTGTTCGATTTTCTGGGGCAACCACATCGTCGGTGATATTTCGATACGTCTTCGCTAGAACCACTACTACTACACGAGGTGAGTTTATAGCCTCGATTTATAACACTTTTAAATGGTCTACCCGCGAGGGGGATGCATGCTAGTTTAAATAAAAATGAACATAAGTCATGAATGATTGTTGGACCCGGAAGTTGCTTGAGTTGTGTTGAGTACCTAGTTGCAAAAGACCCTATATTCATGAACTATTAACTATTGTTTAATCCTCGTGTGGATTGGAAATAGCCGCTTATACAATTGATAGTACTATGGGGTTGACGACCCTATCCGAGACGATAGCTAGTACGTTGAGTACCCTCTGCGGACGGATAACTTGTGATAAGAAATATGGTATAATTGCAACTGATGCCTTTAGAAGGGGCACTAGTTTCATCTTAATCATGCCGGTAAATGTACGCGGGTGATTGAGTTAACGGATTAGTGTCATGAGCTTAAACACAATTATTATCTATTGCTAACGATAATAACCTTGAATGATAGATTGTTTGATCGACAATTCTATAAATGATCGTGATTGATTTTATACACTTATGTTCAAAAATGAGATTGTAAAACCTATAAATTTCGCTCAACATTATTTGTTGACCTCTCTAAGCATGTGTTTCAGGTAATCGATGATATGGTAGAAGGGAGCATGCGAGGATGGAAGTTGTTGTGGATTGGCGGTCTACTTTGTCTTTCCTCCCTTTATTACTTAAAACTTTTATATTATGTCATGTGAAACGAGTAATGTACTTTTGGGTTGAGATTCAGTAGGGACCTAAACGCAACTCTGTCTTGTATTTTCTATGGGGTTTGGGAAGCGTAGGCTTTGATGTTTTAACAATGTTTAATTAATGTTTAAATTTCTACGTCTCTTTGAGGCGTTCGAAATAGCTTGTGTGTAATGATAACTGCCTAGCACCCAAATGTTGTAGTTCTGCTGCGCATACGATTTGAGGGTGTTAGAGATTGGTATCAGAGCCATGAGTTATAGAGAACTAGGTCATTTTGAAAAACCCTAAACTATAACTTTTGGTGTCATAAGAAATTGTCCAAGCACACAACTATCCTGCATGGCTCCGGTAAGGTTTACTTTTAGTATTGATGGAAATAGATGTATCCCTTTTAAATTGAAATAAATGTATGAGTATTTATTACGTAAATACTAAACTACTATATGTAAATGTTGAAATTGTACGCGGAGTACTCGATACCGTAATTCTTGTACTGCATATGCATGAACATCATATTATCGCGTTTTGGGCATGTGTACTACCTTTGCATTGCATTTGCATGCATAGAATTATAAATATTGAATGATGACCTTACGTACCCTCCAAAATTTTTTGTGATTACAGAGATGGCCTAGGTACCACCTAACGGTAATGGAGACGAATTTGTCGTGGGACACGAAGGGGGACCGTTTCCTCCAAACCCGCTGAATGACCACAATGGATGGATAGACCAAGAAGAGGAAATAGAGACGGCAAACGATGATGATGAAAGTAATGTAGACAACTTCAGTGTTAGTGACGATGGCGAAGAGGATTCTGCGAAGGAGGATCCGGTGGATGACGGAATTCCAGCAGATGCCGTCGGTCAAACTGAGCCCGATTTGGTTCAATCCCCCAACTCACCAAAAGGATTCGAAGTGCCTCCAACAGGCCGTTATGATCAGCAACCTATTCGTCCCCCAATGACTACTTGTAAGGCTTATTTTAGGACTGTGTCGGGGTTTGCTCGGGTAAGTGATGAGTTTTGTGCGGAGTCCAGTGCTGCAGCTAGATCGCGTTCTCTTCACGAAAATATTGCGAAGGTTTACTTTCCAAGGCCAAGGAACTATATGAAATCTGAACACCGTCTAAGAAGGATTGATAGGCTAATGTACGAACGTTACGTGGTAGAGACAAGAGTGATTAAGAGGTTTGACGAGAACGAAATAGCATATCAAAAGTTATTGACAAGGACCGCAAGGGCTGAGTACAATAGAGCATCGACTAAGAATGATATTGATAGTTTAAGAACCATGATAGCAAATTTGAGTGCAAGTCTAGAGCGGGTTAGGGAAGACCAAGCTAGGTTAGTCAGGATGCAGAGTTGGGAGCACCGTTTAAGACCATCCCTACCGCAAGACTGGAGATTCGTGGACGACTCTGAGCTGGAGGCCAATGATTTCATGGTTCAACCGCTCGCCAGGGGTGAGTGTGTTGCTTTTGGGAATCAGGTAGCGCCGGAGTTTGGGTCTACTTCTAGAAGGAAGAGGGTGGCAGAATGTGAGCCGAACGATAAAGGGAAGAGAAAGATGGATGAGGAAGAAGATAGTGAGGAAGAGCCAGAGGAGGATGAGGAAGAACCACCGTCCAAGAAGTCATGTGGATCACCACGTGGCTAGTTACTCGTATTTCATTTTTATCTTTTGATCGTTGTAATTAAACTTATTTAGACTCCCGTATGATGGCATTGTGATGAAAACTTGATAACTTTAAGTTTGTTTGTGTATGGTTGTAGTGGCATTACTTGTCACAGATTTTGGTTGATCTATCAATGCAATCCATGTTTACCTTTCATAATCTATGATAAGTCTTAAATTTGCTCTTTTGTGATGTGATTGATGAATATTAGTAACCTTGTTGATGTGTTGTTGTACTTATATTATGTCCTGAAAAAGAAATCCTTCTTAATCTTGATATGTATACTTACCTTGTTTTCTATTTCCATGTCATTGCAGAGAGGTGTAACTAAGACTTCACCATGCCTCCAAAGTTGACAACCGCTCGAGTAAACACCATGATTCAAGAGGCAATCGCCAATGCTCTTGAGGCAGATCGTGCGAACAAAGACCAAGGTCAAGGTGGAAATGTGGAGAGGCAACCAGCCCCGAGGAAATGTTCATACGCCGGTTTCGTGAAATGTGGTCCCATACAATTTCGTGGTACCGGTGGAGCTTTGGAACTCCGTAGATGGGTGGAAAAGATTGAGAGCACTTTCGAAATCAGTGGGTGCTATGAGGTAAACAAAGTTAAATTTGCAGCTGCTACTTTCCTGGATGATGCTTTAAGCTGGTGGAACAACTAGGTGGGTACTGTCGGATTGGTTGTAGCAAATGGAAGAACTTGGGCTGCAACCAAGGCACTTTTGACCAAGAAGTTTTGCCCCGAGGAAGAGCTGGGTCAGTTAGAGGATGAGTTGAGACACTTGTCGTTGAAGAATAATGACATCACTGCTTATACAAGAAGGTTCAATGAGTTAAGCCTGCCGTGTCCTGATGCTTTTGTAGACGATCGCAAGAAGATGAAACAATGTATCAAGAGTTTGTCGAGCAACATTAAGGGTGAGACTAATTCGTCAAAGCCCGGATCATTTGATGAAGCCGTTCAGATGGCTCATGCACTGATGGATGTTAAGTTGCAAGACAAGAAAGACTATATTGCTGAGGGAAACAAAAAGAAATGGGAAGCTGCTCAGGTGAGTCAACCACCAGGACAGAATCGTGGGGGTCATCACAACAACAACCAAGGACGAAATCGTAACCAACAGTTTAACCAAAGGAGGAATGATGGGATGAGAGCCGCTACTGCCCCCAGAGGAATCAAGGTCAATCCTCAGTATAGCCGTTGTAACTTGTACCACATCGGGAATTGTCCTCCTGCATGTGGCAAGTGTGGGAAGGCTGGCCATAGAGCTACAGAATGTCGATCTAGAGGTGTGGCTACAAGGGGGAATGCCACTAGAGTAATGGTCTGTTTCGTTTGTAGAGAAAAGGGGCACAAACAAGGAAACTGTCTGAAAGCTGGGAATAGACAGGGAGGAAATTATGCTACTTGATTGTGGTAAATTACACCTCTTGTTTAGGAAAACAAAAGAGAGTAAATGAGCGGTAAGTATCGAGTGATGATTTAGGAAAATCAAGCACTAATGACCCTTATGGTGTGAAAGTTTGTTTCCCAAGGAGGTATATGTGTGTGAAAAACTTGTTAAAGTTTGTGATTAATGATTGGTTTAGAAGGGGATGAGAAAAGAGGATGACGAAGACGTGAAATTAATACTACGACGACAAAACGTAAAACCGTAAAAACTACAAAAATAAAAATTAATTCTAAAAATTACCAAAAATTCACCAAAAATCAAAATAAATAAACTAAGAGTTTACCAATGATCAAAACTTTTTTCAAACCTTTTAAATAATTAAATATTCAATTTTTAAATGCTAATTAAAGCCCTAAAAATCAATTAAATTATCAAAAAGCCCAAATAAAGATTTTTCAATTGGTAAACCTTTAAAATGACCTAAAAAGATTAAAAACTATTTTTAGAAAATTTAAACTAATAAAAACTATTTAAAATGATTTAAAAACTATTAAAATTTAAAATAATTATAAAAATTAATCTAAAAGTGATAAAATTATTCTAAAAGTTGCTAAATTCCTATTTTAATGTATTAAAGCTAAAAACAATGTAAAAAGTTGGAAAATGTGAAATTTGAAAAATAATATTAAAGTAATATTAAAATCCAAAAATTATAAAAACTTACAAACTAGTTTATTTTAACCTAAATAAACAGAAAATCAAAGTAAAATGACCAGAATACCCCTAATGGGCCCTTAAATGGGCCAAAACCAAAAACAGTCAACCTTAATGGGCTTTTTAGCCCAAAAAGTCATACTTGGCCCAATTGACTTGGAAAAGCCCTAACTGACTCAAAATTTGATTCTAAACACAAAACTCTAAAGGCCCAAAAGCTGAATGTGAGCTTATCACAGCTTAATAAGCAAACAGCTTATCCTTATTGGGCTTTCTAGCCCATTAAGCAATAAGCTAATGCCATAAGCTCTAATTTGACACACAACCTTCTTTTGGGATGCTTATGAGATCTGTAAAAAGAAATTTTGAAAAAGCACACTCAATAAGCCAGAATAAGCAAAGTACAAATCCACAAAACGACAAAATAGTCGGGTTTGAGATTTAGGGCACCTCAAAAGCTCTAGTTTGTTGCAAAAGCTCACAAATAGCTTAACTAAGAATAATCAATCAAAAAAATCACAAAAAGCCAAGTAGAATAAGCTATGAGAACCAATAAGCACTCTGAAAAAGCCAAATAAGCTAGTTTCCTAGCAAAAGCTTAACCAAAAGACTTGTAACCTTCCAGACTTGATATTAAGCTGAGAAAAATGAGTTCTATTACAAAAACTAAGTTGTTGCATGTACCAATAAGCAAAACAGATTCAATAAGCCTTGAAACCAAGTTTGACCAAAAGTCAAACGCTGGTAAGTGAAAATCAAACGTTGACAGGAACAAAATGGACGTTGACAGACTTAACGAAGTGTATAGACTTGTTTTTCACCCTGCTGGTCAAGGTTTGAGTGCAAACCTTGTGAATCAAAGCCTACCAGTTGGGTAGACTTGACAAGTTTTGGCACAAATAAGCCAATAAGCCAGTGGGCTTATAAGCTATCCACCAATAGATCCAAATAGCCAAATAATCTCACAAGCAGCACACAAATAGAATCCAAGCAACAAAACAACAATCCTTATGCTAGAAATCAAAATGCAACACCAAATGAGGTGGTCACTTTGCTGATGCAAATGACCACTTCAGCCAACTTTGATAAGCTATAACAATCACAATAAGCCACCAAATTCAACAACCAGATAACCAATAGATAGCTTATCACCCAAACTATTCCCAAACCTGATTTCAGACCTTAGATCCAAGTAACAAAGAAGTTATTGGATCTGATGTGTTTGACCACTTCCAAAATACTTTTTATCAGATTTTAGCAAAACTTCCAATCCTTTTCCCAAACTTTCAGAAACTAAACCAATGACTAAAACTTGTTCAAAATGACTTGTTTAGAACTCCCAAACCCTAAGAACCAAGGGCTCAAGGCC
This sequence comes from Glebionis coronaria, assembly GCA_025667525.1. Lineage (NCBI taxonomy): Eukaryota > Viridiplantae > Streptophyta > Magnoliopsida > Asterales > Asteraceae > Glebionis > Glebionis coronaria. The sequence continues at coordinate 542,564,508 of CM046876.1, read as the reverse complement.
ACAAGGACTTATGAACCAGTAATCCCAAACAGTCCTTAATCAACCACTTTTCAAAGCAACTTGTGATTTTTAAACACAACCTACTGATTTTATCATTCAAATAGCTACACTAGGTGACAACTAACAGATTGCAACCATAAAACACAAAGCACAAACACAGAATCACCAAATCACATGCCAAAGTACAAAACAGACAATATCATATGATTTTTGAGAGGAATCTTAACAAGAGGTTATACCTGCCCTCCACAACATCCTAGGAGGGCCAGCTATGCTCCTTGGACCTTGTTCAACAACTAGAACAAGACCAAGGTACTTCAACAAGAAGATCAAAGCCTGCTGATGTTCAAAGTAGAACAAGGCTTTGATTATGATATATCTTCAACACAAATACGCAAACAACCCAACCAAAGGCCCTAATCCCTTTACAAGCTTGGTGTCAACAAGCTTGCAAGAGCTTATAGCTTATGGTTAAGGATTAGTACACAATAATAAGCAAATTCAGAAACCTCTTTTCAAGCTTTTTCAAACTTGAAAAACTTACCAAACATAAACGTCCTTGAACCAAATGATTCAAGCACACTTATAACAACAAATGGAACTCAGAATCACCTTTAAACAACACCAACTTTCAAAAACATAAAAAGGAATTACAATTTTATCAAAATACCAACTTTTATAAATTTCAAAAAGGAATTACAAGTTTAAAAGGTAAAACTGGAACAAAGGGACTCTCACATGTTGAGGTCTCCTTTTATAGGTAAATGCCTGGCTAACACTATTCACAAACCCTAGCACTGAATTCCCTAAAATGTCCTTGAGTCTTCTAGATCATTTGATGGAATGAGCTGTCCAAATGCATCTTGGACGTTCATTTTAGCTTGCTAGTTAAGCATAGAGTCTAGGCTGTTGATTTGGCCACGTCATTTGCCTTGGGGAGTAAGTTGAGTTTTCATTGGTTGAGGAGGTTGAGTGTGGGGTCCTTTGGGTAATGGGATTGAGGGTTTCGTGTGTGGAATGTGTTTCTGCACATGTGAATCACATAAGTGCCAGGGTAATTGCAATTAATCCTTTGTTTTAAGTATGGTAAAATCTGGGTGGTGAAAGTAAATAGTTGTCCTTTTGATCCGTTTTTGGTGGAGTGGAAATGTGTTTGGCGCATTTTCATTTCAAATGTTTCATTTGCACAGCTTTGCCCCTTGTGTTTTGGTAAAATAGGTAAAACGTGTTTATCAGCCTTGAAACTTTCTTTTCCTTTGTAAATAACTTTCAGCCTTTGGCAATTTTGGCACAAAACTTTCCAACAAGGTTTAAAAGGGTTGTTTTTGCCATTTTTGGATAATTGAAGGACTGATTTTGGACTTTGTTGATCTTCAAAGGTCTTCAATGTGTCTTTGGCTTCATGAGGGACCATTAATGACAATGTTGAATAGTTGAGGGACTAAACTTGCCATTTCTTCAAGGTTGAAGGACCATTTGTGTAATTTTGACAAACTTAAAGGACCAAACTTGTAATTATCAATATACAAGGGTTTTAAGTGTCATTTCTTCATTCATTGAGGATCAAACTTGCACATCTTCAAGTCTTCAAGGATAAATGTTGGATAAATCATGATCTAGGGCCCGGTTCTTTGTACGGCTTCGTTTCTCGTGTCCGTTTTTCCTTGTTTCTTGTGATCTTTTGTCTTCTTCAAGATATCCATACCTAAAATACACAAGTAAACAAACACAAGCATATATATGGTATTTTATGACATTTTTATGCATTTAAAGCCCGAAAAGAACGACGAGATCATGTATAAATGCCATCTCATCACTCCCCCATACTAAGCCATTGTCGTGCCCTAACGCAATGCTAGAATAAAGTATCTAAGCACCACCAAAGTTCAATTTTATTAAACTTTATTGAAAAGTAAAAGATTTGCAACACACTACGAAGATGTGTAAAGACATAATGTATGATTTTCATCACAAAAGTGACTTTTAAGGTCAAAGAATAGAAACAAGCAAATGTCCCTTAGAGTAAACTTCGTCATCCTTGATTGTCATACATTCCATGCTAAGTGCAAAAACGAGATCATTGTTGGTACAAGTCACAATGCTAACACTACTCATACGTCCAAATTGTGTAATACTTTTTCTCCCCGCAATCCTAGTTATTATAAAAGGAAATGGGTTACTAGCATTTTTTAACTATTTGTCATGGATCACAAGTGATTCATATTGACTTATTTGAGTAGTTATTAGTCCGAAAGCAAAGTAGCACGATTTGATCGATAGTTAGCCGAAGGACAAAATCTTTTAAAACGGCTTCTCGTGTATCTCCTTAAGTTCATATCTTGGCATAACTTGTTTCACGATTTGAGACCTTTCTCGGACCGATATTCGGCATGTACTTCATACTTCAAATCTTGGGAAGACGTTCTTGAAATTATGGTCTTCTCTTCATATATTTGGAATTTCTTCACTTGACGTTTTTGAGAGATTCTTCATATTTGGATCACGACTTCGTCATTTTTCTTCAATCTTTACTTTGGATTTTGATATACAACGATCCGCCTCCTTTTCGGACTTGGATATATTTATCCTCATACCTTGTAAGGGTCTTTTCGGATAGACTTTCTCCATGATCTTTAGGGGTGTAATTGCTTTTCGTCGTGTGTCTCGATCCTTCATATTGATTTAGGAATAATGATACTTCACATCATCTTTGGATCTTTAGCAAAAATAGAGCTCCTCATGCCTTGTTAGGGCCTTTTTGGATGATCACCAATCTTCGCGTCCCGCTTCAATAAGTTATGCCTTGGCTATGAACTCTATTCAACCCCGAGCAACTTTTAAACGATCTTGCGCTAGAGGCTAAGTAACCTTTCAAATCGTACGACCTTACTTATTGCAATTATGATTTATTCCTAATGCATTGATCTTATGGGAAGAAAAAGCCACAATTAAAAACATATGAGTTTTTGAAAGAACATTTTCATGTTCTACGTTTAGCATGATCACTTGTTTAACTCTATCATTTCTCGTTCTTCACTATATAAAGACCTCTAATTAAAGAGACTCGTGAATACTTAGCCTTGCAAGTCAAAATTAAGCCAAACTTGGATTAGCTTTCATTAAGACTATATCAAATCAAAGTTTTGGGTTTTCAAGCCACCTAGGATCTTGCACTTTCTTGGACTTTTTCAAGTTTAGAGAATGCATATTATAGTTCCCTTGATAAGTAACTTTCTAGGATCAATTATAGGAACTTGCGAAAAGTTCTTGTTCTTAACCCGTATGAGCTAAGACTTTCGCGTTTTAAAGCTCCCTATATAAAAGTCTAGCAAAATTTGAATTGAGCGGGTTAAGGAATGTAAATGGCTCCAAATGCCCATCAAGTTGAAAATTAGCTCTTATTCTACCCATCGGAAAATATACATTCGTGTCTTAAAAACACTTATGAAAACTAAGAAATTTTTTAAAATTTGGCCATTTTTAGCCTTATTAACAACCAAAACAAAACATTGAAAGTTGGAGAGCGTGAGGGCGTAGCAAAGCAAGTACCTATTCACCCCCCCATACTAAAAGTAAACATTGTCCTCAATGTTTCGAGTCTAAGGGTGGAGCACCCCCATACTAAAAGTAAACATTGTCCTCAATGTTTCGAGTCTAAGGGTGGAGCACCCCCATACTAGAGACGAAGAGTCGAATGCTTAGGATCTAGCATGAAAAGGGTGATCAACAATATATCTAAAGCCATTTATTAAGTATGCTAAAAGATAATTGTTAGAACAATAAAGGATATGTCATGGATTCGTGAAAAACTTCTTCAAGCAAACGATGGAGGCTCGCGTAAACGAACACGAGAGTCTTCAATCGTAGATGATGATGATGATCTAGATAACACAATCACAAACAACCACGAGACAACGAGTTGAAAGGGTACAAGTCCCCTTATTAGTGAATAGTAAGCAGAAAGGATAAGCATGGGATCTCCCCCACGAGGCACCTCGTTTTTTATTACCGAGTCATGAGCTCGACTCGATCCCCTCAATGCTAATTATCATTGGGGAAAGTGACTTGGTCGAGGGCAACCATTGAAGGAATTTCCCCACCAAAGTAGTGCTTAAGCCTATGTCCATTCACCTTGAAGTTAGGACCATCATCTTGAGCTAGCTCGATGGTCCCATAAGGAAACACTTGTGTAATGGTGAACGGACCCGACCAACGAGATTTCAATTTCCCGGAAAATATCTTAAGTCGAGAGTTAAAAAGTAACACTTGATCACCAACGTTAAAAACCCGATTTTTAATCTTTAAATCATGAAACTTTTTAGTCTTTTCTTTAAAAATTAATGAATTTTCATAAGCATTATCTCTTAATTCATCCAATTCATTCAATTTTATTTTCTGGTGATCTCCCGCGGTCTTCAAGTCAAAGTTTGCATGCTTAAGGGCCCAATATGCCTTGTGCTCCAATTCAATGGGCAAATGACAATTCTTCCCATAGACTAACTTATAAGGAGTGCAACCGATAGGTGTCTTATAAGCGGTCCTAAAGGCCCATAAAGCGTCATCGAGTTTGCCGGACCATGAAGCACGGTTTTCTCCAATTGACCTTTCTAAAATCCTCTTCAAAGCTCGGTTCGAAACCTCGACTTGCCCACTCGTTTGGGGGTGATAAGCCATAGAAAGACGATGAGTAACTCCATATTTCTTTAGAACCTTTTCGAATTGGTCATTACAAAAATGGGTTCCACGATCACTTATAATAGCACGAGGGGTTCCGAACCGAGAGAATAGTTGCTTCAAAAACTTCACTACCACACGAGCATCATTAGTAGGTAAAGCCTTAGCTTCCACCCACTTAGAAAGGTAGTCCACGGCGACGAGGATATATTTTTTGCCATGAGACGATGGGAACGGCCCCATAAAGTCTATTCCCCATATGTCGAAAATCTCACATACTTGAATTATGTTTTGCGGCATTTCATCACGTTGAGACGATTTTCCTTGACGTTGGCACGAATCACACGACTTCACAAGTGCGTGTGCATCACGATAGATAGAAGGCCAAAAGAAGCTGGCATCGAACACTTTCTTAGCCGTGAGATTAGCACCGTGGTGACCACCCGTGGGTCCCTCGTGACAAGCTCTAAGGATATTAGAAGCTTCGGCACCAAACACACAACGTCGAACGAGTTGATACGCACAAACCCGAAAGAGATAAGGGTCGTCCCAAAAATAGAACTTGACGTCATGAAAGAATTTTCGTTTTTGTTGTGTCGTCATACCCTTGATTATGAAATTGCCCGCATGGTAATTTGCAATGTCGGCAAACCATGGGGTGGTGATTTCAGAATTTACTACACCGAGAGTCTCAAGAGGAAATGTTTCGGTGATTTCCTTATTCTCGAAAACATCTTTGTGAGGATCTTCTAGACGAGAGAGATGATCGGCCGCTAGATTTTCGGCTCCTTTTTTGTCAAGCACGGTGACATCAAATTATTGGAGGATGAGCATCCAACGAAGCAATCTCGGCTTAGCATCTTGCTTAGCTAAGAGATACTTGATAGCCGAATGGTCGGTATACACGATGCTTTTAGTCAAGACGAGATAAGGTCGGAATTTCTCAAAAGCATAGACCACAGCAAGGAATTCCTTTTCCGTTGTGGTGTACTTTAATTGAGCCTCGGTCATCGTCTTACTAGCATAGTGGATAGGACGGCAATGTTTGTCATAACGTTGCCCTAAGACGGCCCCTATAGCATAATCACTTGCATCGCACATGATTTCAAAGGGTAATTCCCAATTAGGAGCAACAAGAATGGGAGCTTCGGTAAGTTTCCTTTTGAGAGTTTCGAAAGCTCTAACACAATCCTCATTGAAGTTAAAAGGAGCATCCTTCTCGAGAAGGTGTGTCATAGGTCGAGAGATTTTCGAAAAGTCTTTGATGAAACGACGATAAAAGCCAGCGTGGCCTAGGAAACTCCTAACTCCCTTAACGGTTTTGGGATGAGGTAACTTGGCGATGACGTCTACCTTAGCTTTATCGACCTCAATCCCCGCTTTCGACACCTTATGTCCTAAGACGATTCCTTGTTTACACATAAAATGACATTTTTCCCATTAAGCACAAGATTGGTTTCTTCACAACGTTTTAACATTTGCTCGAGATTAGATAAACACGACGTGAACGAATTGCCAAACACCGAGAAGTCATCCATAAACACTTCCATCGACTTCTCGATCATATCGTGAAAAATCGCCATCATACACCGTTGAAACGTACCCGGTGCATTACAAAGTCCGAAAGGCATCCTACGATAAGCGAACGTACCATAAGGACACGTAAACGTAGTCTTCTCTTGATCACGAGGGTCGATAGGGATTTGAAAGTAACCGGAAAAACCATTTCCCGCGAGTCGCTCCAACATTTGATCCATGAAGGGAAAAGGAAAGTGGTCTTTACGAGTGGCGTCATTTAACTTTCGGTAGTCAATACACACCCTCCAACCGGTCACAACACGAGTGGGAATCAACTCGTTGTTTTCATTAGGCACAACGGTCATTCCTCCCTTTTTAGGGACACAATGGATTGGGCTCACCCATGGGCTATCGGATATATAGGATAAATCATTCCCGCGTCAAGGAGTTTCAACACTTCCTTTTTAATGACATCGTGAATTTTGGGATCCACCCTTCTTTGACTTTGAATTGCGGGTTTGTAGTCCTCCTCTATTAAAATTTTGTGAGTACAAAATTTTGGGTCAATACCCTTAATGTCGGAAATTTTCCACGCAATTGCCCCTTTATGAGCTTTAAGAACTTTCAAGAGCTCGGTTTTTTCATCATTAGCAAGTCCTTTTGCAATAATAACCGGCAACTTGTCATCACCTTCCAATAATGCGTATTCAAGGTGAGAAGGAATTTCTTTCAATTCAAGGATAGATGGTTCCTCGATTAAAGATTTTGGTTCAACACTCATAACTTCCATCGGCGGAAGAAATGGTGGAATAGAAGTATCATCACTAATCAACACCTCATCTTCATTGTCGATTTCATTTGAAGTGAGATCGCCTCCTTGGAATGGAGTGAGATTTGGTGTGGAATTAGCAAGAATCGGATCCAAAATAGTGGGATTGCCACTTGACGAGCTATCGGAAAAACCTAACACTTCTTGTTAAAAATCATCGCAAACCACATCAACGATGTCAATGTGATTGATGGTCGCGATTGCATAAACATGAGAAGGTTTCGAGTTTTGAGCAGCGTTTATAACAAGTTCCTCTTCGTTGAATCTCAAAGTGATAGTTCTCGCATGAACATCGATAAGCGATCTCGAGGTGTCTAAAAATGAACGACCTAAAATTAGAGGAACTTGAGGATCCGCGGGGATGTCAACTACTATAAAATCAACGGGATAGTAGAACTTCCCCACTTTAACGAAAACATCTTCGGCTACTCCACATGCTAAAATCGTAGAATGATCGGCCATCTCGATAGACATGTTCGAAGGAATGAGAGCCGGAAGCGAAAGCGATTTCCAAATGGAAAATGGCATCAAATTAATGCTCGCACCAAGATCGGCCAAGGCGAGGCATTCTTTCATATCTTGTATGTCACAAGGAATGAGAAACTTTCCAGGGTCACCAACTTTTTCCGGTATGCGGTTAAGATAAACCGAAGAACAATTAGCAAGCTTTGAAAGCTTTTCCTTATCGCTCATCATACTTTTAAAAGTGGAAGCGAAAGAGGCATATATAACAACGCGTCGGCTAAACTCACATCAAAATGCACTTGTTGGAACATTTTTATAAAAAGCTCGATTTGTTGTTTGTTACGTTCTTGCAATTTCTATTTGTTTCGTCTCGAAGGGTAGGGTAAAGGTGGTGTGGGTTGGTCATTAGGCAACGGCCTTGGAAACCCGGGTTCCACAATTGGTATTGGTTCAACCGTAGGTGTGGTTTGAGCGGTACTTCGTGGGATTGTAATGTGCTCCTTTTCGACCATCACCTCGGGTTCTTTCTCGATTTCCTTCTCCGTAGATGTACTTGGACGAGAGATTGGTTCTTTGAAAGTTTTACCACTTCGTGTAGTAATAACCTTCATTTCTCCCTTCGGGTTTGCAATGGTATCACTAGAAAGACCACCCGAGGAAGAGGGTTTACACATGATTGCTTCAAACATCTTAGCCATTCGGTCCTCAAATTTTGATTGCCTAGCATCCGCTTTTAATAATTCTTGCTTAATCTCATGTTGTCCTAATTCCATATTTTGTTGGTTTTGTTGAAGACGTTGGACATTTCCTTCCATTTTATTTGCATGAGTTTTAAGTTCATTAGCAAGTTCATTTTTAAGCTCGTTTTTCAACTCGGATCTTAAGCTAATCATCCCACGTTGCATGTTATCAAATTTAGCATCATTTGCTTTAGCATAATCCAAAAATTCTCCTTGAAGATTTTTAGTGTGAGCATTTTGAAAACCTTGTGTAGTGTTTTGAAAATCACAGTTTTGGTTTTGATTAGTGACTTGTCCATTCCCATTTTGATAATTCCCTTTGTTGTAGTTACGTGAATTGCCTTGGTAATTACCACCTTGGTTGTTGTTTCGATAGTTATTAGCATTTTGATTTGGTGGAGCTTGATTTGGGCGGGAACCTTGACCGTTTTGGTTGTAAGTTCCCGTTGCTACATAAGCACTCGAAGTGTTACCATCCGCGGTAATGCACTCGGAAAGATCATGAGCTCCGCCACAAGACAAACAATTCTTAGCAACCGCTTTAACCGAAGCGGAATTCGAAGCTTCTTGAGCTTTCCAATGGGACATAAGATTAGCAAATCTATCAAAAGACCGATTTTCCTCATTAGCTTCATCATGTAAAGCATTAATGCTACGAGATGATGACGATGATGACGAACCCAAATTGGCAACACTCGGTGTGTTACGAGGGCTATAAACCTTAGATCTATTCTCGATGATTTGTAAAGCCTCATTGGTCGTCTTGCACAAAAAATTACCACCCGCGGCGGCATTCAAGTAATCTCGTTCATGATCATTAAGCCCATTATAAAAAGTATCAATTTGATGCAATTCCGAAAAATCATGGTGTGGACATTCATGTAACATTTCTTTAAAGCGTTCCCATGCCATTGAAAAACTTTCATTATTTCTTTGCACAAATCGTGAAATCTCATTTTTCAAATGCGTTGTTTTAGATGGTGGAAAAAACTTGTTCACAAACTTAGAAACGAGATCACCCCATGTCAAACTTGAATTTGGCTGTTTTTCTCAAGCCAAATTTTAGCGGGTCCATCTAACGAGTATGGAAACAACATCATCTTAATGGCGTCATGTGGAACATCCTTAAACTTGCTAGTAGCGGTGAGACGGTTAAAATTCCTAATGTGATAGTGCGGGTTGTCTTTCTCATGACCTCTAAACTTATTTGCTTGAAACATTGACATTAAACCCGTCTTAATCTCGAAATTCTCCGCAAGGATGGCGGGAATCACAATGGCCTCTCCAAAACCCTCGGTGGGTGCTTGTAGCAACTCCATCATAGTACGATTAGCCATGACGACTTCTTGTTCTACAATAGGTTCAACAATTGGAGGTTGTTCAACAATCAACGTCTCTTGATTGGCTTGCTTTTGAAGACGTTTACGAGCTCGTTTTGCTTGATTACGAGTGATCATAAACTTCAGGAAGAATGGGAGGTGAGCAAAGAAGATTCTTTTTGGGAGTTTTGTGAATTTTCAATTTTTTTTTTGTGTTTTTGATTGTTTTTAATTTTTTTTGGATTTTGGTGTATCTTCGTAGACAACAATCTACAAAATCTCTCCTCGAATCAAACTCTTGATTAAAGAAGCCTCAAAGGAATGAAAACGATCACGTGGAGTGAACGCCTTCGAATGACTTTAGAACTTTGGTGAAAACCAAATTGTTCAAGAGGGTTTAATCACAAAGAAACCAAGCAAATATATTATACGTAATAATACTTTGGGCGGCAAAACCCTCGATTAGCCTTCAATCTCAAAATACTCACAAGCAAGCGGGGAAACGAGGCGGCGCGAAGCACTTAAGAGCCTTTTTCCTTAGGGTATATTTTATAATACCTGCCTTATACCCACCTTATAGTTTGTATTTTTCAAAATCGAGCTTCACGAAAGTATTTATCTATTTTTGCCTTTTTCTTTTTGTTTGAGATTCGAATACAATAATTAGGAGATCAAATCCCAATTAAGGTTGTGTTTTCACACTTTTGGAGATATTGTTTATTTGTTGTGATACTTAATACAATATAGTAATAATATTTTCACAAGAAAAACCAAGAAAACCGATAATACGTATTAGTAGAGTTCTACTAATACAAATACTATTTGGTTAATATTAAAAAAAACAATGCAAATTAATCACGACACACCTCCCCGGCAGCGGCGCCAAAATGATTGTGGTAAATTACACCTCTTGTTTAGGAAAACAAAAGAGAGTAAATGAGCGGTAAGTATCGAGTGATGATTTAGGAAAATCAAGCACTAATGACCCTTATGGTGTGAAAGTTCGTTTCCCAAGGAGGTATATGTGTGTGAAAAACTTGTTAAAAGTTTGTGATTAATGATTGGTTTAGAAGGGGATGAGAAAAGAGGATGACGAAGACGTGAAATTAATACTACGACGACAAAACGTAAAACCGTAAAAACTACAAAAATAAAAATTAATTCTAAAAATTACCAAAAATTCACCAAAAATCAAAATAAATAAACTAAGAGTCTACCAATGACCAAAATTTTTTTCAAACCTTTTAAATAATTAAATATTCAATTTTTAAATGCTAATTAAAGCCCTAAAAATCAATTAAATTATCAAAAAGCACAAATAAAGATTTTTCAATTGGTAAACCTCTAAAATGACCTAAAAAGATTAAAAACTATTTTTAGAAATTTTTAAACTAATAAAAACTATTTAAAATGATTAAAAACTATTAAAACTTAAAATAATTATAAAAATTAATCTAAAAGTGATAAAATTATTCTAAAAGTTGCTAAATTCCTATTTTAATGTATTAAAGCTAAAAAATTGTAAAAAGTTGGAAAATATGAAATTTGAAAAATAATATTAAAATAATATTAAAAATCCAAAAATTATAAAAAAATTCTAAAAACTTGCAAACTAGTTTATTTTAACCTAAATAAACAGAAAATCAAAGTGAAATGTCCAGAATACCCCTAATGGGCCCTCAAATGGGCCAAAACCAAAAACAGTCAACCTTAATGGGCTTTTTAGCCCAAAAAGTTAAACTTGGCCCAATTGACTTGGAAAAGCCTTATCTGACTCAAAATTTGATTCTAAACACAAAACTCTAAAGGCCCAAAAGCTGAATGTGAGCTTATCACAGCTTAATAAGCAAACAGCTTATCCTTATTGCGCTTTTTAGCCCATTAAGCAAAAAGCTAATGCCATAAGCTCTAATTTGACACACAACCTTCTTTTGGGATGCTTATGAGATCTGTAAAAAGAAATTTTGAAAAAGCACACTCAATAAGCCAGAAATAAGCAAAGTACAAATCCACAAAACGACAAAATAGTCGGGTTTGAGATTTAGGGCACCTCAAAAGCTCTAGTTTGTTACAAAAGCTCACAAATAGCTTAACTAAGAATAATCAATCAAGAAAATCACAAAAAGCCAAGTAGAATAAGCTGTGAGAACCAATAAGCACTCTGAAAAAGCCAAATAAGCTAGTTTCCTAGCAAAAGCTTAACCAAAAGACTTGTAACCTTCCAGACTTGATATTAAGCTGAGAAAAATGAGTTCTATTACAAAAACTAAGTTGTTGCATGTACCAATAAGCAAAACAGATTCAATAAGCCTTGAAACCAAGTTTGACCAAAAGTCAAACGTTGATAAGTGAAAATCAAACGCTGACAGGAACAAAATGGACGTTGACAGACTTAATGAAGTGCATAGACTTGTTTTTCACCCTGATGGTCAAGGTTTGAGTGCAAACCTTGTGAATCAAAGCCTACCAGTTGGGTAGACTTGACAAGTTTTGGCATAAATAAGCCAATAAGCCAGTGGGCTCTATCCACAAATAGATCCAAATAGCCAAATAATCTCACAAGCATCACACAAATAGAATCCAAGCAACAAAACAACAATCCTTATGCTAGAATTCAAAATGCAACACCAAATGAGGTGGTCACTTTGCTGATGCAAATGACCACTTCAGCCAACTTTGATAAGCTATAACAATCACAATAAGCCACCAAATTCAACAACCAGATAACCAATAGATAGCTTATCACCCAAACTATTCCCAAACCTGATTTCAGACCTTAGATCCAAGTAACAAAGAAGTTATTGGATCTGATTTGTTTAACCAATTGCAAAATACTTTTTATCAGATTTTAGCAAAACTTCCAATCCTTTTCCCAAACTTTCAGAAACTAAACCAATGACTAAAACTTGTTCAAAATGACTTGTTTAGACCTCCCAAACCCTATGAACCAAGGGCTCAAGGCCACAAGGACTTATGAACCAGTAATCCCAAACAGTCCTTAATCAACAACTTTTCAAAGCAACTTGTGATTTTTAAACACAACCTACTGATTTTATCATTCAAATAGCTACACTAGGTGACAACTAACAGATTGCAACCATAAAACACAAAGCACAAACACAGAATCACCAATCACATGCCAAAGTACAAAACAGACAATATCATATGATTTTTGAGAGGAATCTTAACAAGAGGTTATACCTGCCCTCCACAACATCCTAGGAGGGCCAGCTATGCTCCTTGGACCTTGTTCAACAACTAGAACAAGACCAAGGTACTTCAACAAGAAGATCAAAGCCTGCTGATGTTCAAAGTAGAACAAGGCTTTGATTATGATATATCTTCAACACAAATGAGCAAACAGCCCAACCAAAGGCCCTAATCCCTTTACAAGCTTGGTGTCAACAAGCTTGTAAGAGCTTATAGCTTATGGTTAAGGATTAGTACACAATAATAAGCAAATTCAGAAACCTCTTTTCAAGCTTTTTCAAACTTGAAAAACTTACCAAACATAAACGTCCTTGAACCAATTGATTTAAGCACACTTATAACAACAAATGGAACTCAGAATCACCTTTAAACAACACCAACTTTCAAAAACATAAAAAGGAATTACAATTTTCTCAAAATACCAACTTCTATAAATTTCAAAAAGGAATTACAAGTTTAAAAGGTAAAACTGGAACAAAGGGACTCTCACATGTTGAGGTCTCCTTTTATAGGCAAATGCCTGGCTAACAGTATTCACAAACCCTAGCACTGAATTCCCTAAAATGTCCTTGAGTCTTCTAGATCATTTGATGGAATGAGCTGTCCAAATGCATCTTGGACGTTCATTTTAGCTTGCTAGTTAAGCAGAGAGTCTAGGCTGTTGATTTGGCCACGTCATTTGCCTTGGGGAGTAAGTTGCGTTTTCATTGGTTGAGGAGGTTGAGTGTGGGGTCCTTTGGGTAATGGGATTGAGGGTTTTGTGTGGGATGTGTTTCTGCACATGTGAATCACACAAGTGGCAGGGTAATTGCAATTAACCCTTTGTTTTAAGTAGGGTAAAATCTGGGTGGTGAAAAGTGAATAGTTGTCCTTTTGATCCGTTTTTGGTGGAGTGGAAATGTGTTTGGCGCATTTTCATTTCAAATGTTTCATTTGCACATCTTTGCCCCTTGTGTTTTGGTAAAATAGGTAAAACGTGTTTATCAGCCTTGAAACTTTCTTTTCCTTTGTAAATAACTTTCAGCCTTTGGCAATTTTGGCACAAAACTTTCCAACAAGGTTTAAAAGGGTTGTTTTTGCCATTTTTGGATAATTGAAGGACTGATTTTGGACTTTGTTGATCTTCAAAGGTCTTCAATGTGTCTTTGGCTTCATGAGGGACTGATAGGTGTGAAAACACCCATCCTTTTTACCACTTAATTACAATAATAACCGCGCCAAAACATGTATTTTATGTCATTTATGTCGGAATTATGCGTGGTTTGTGTTTTTGTTGTGATTTAGGACGAAAAAGTGAAAAGTGGAGAAAACACGGCATTCAAAGGCTTTTATCGAAGAAAAAGACGAAAGATGAAGTCGAAAGATCAAGAGTGGAAAAAGAACGGAAGTCCAAGACCAATTCTGAAGATTTATCGAAGAAAAAGTCAAAGGATGGAAGTTTACTAAAAAGCCGAAGAACTCGAGTCTTATTTATAAAGAAAAATCAAGACGAGTTAAAGAAATCCCAAGACAAAGTCCAAGATTAACAAAAGATAAAGAAGAAAAGGACTTAAGTGTGCAATTAAGGCAAAGAGGAAAGAGGGAGGAAGCTTCCTAAGCTCCTCCCTAATCAACCCTATAAATAGATTAGGCCTAGTTCATTTTCATGTTGTTGGGTGGTTTGACAAACCACCACTTCTACCATTTTTATTTCTTGTTAATTACTTTCTTGCTTTTTAATTTCATGTTATGCACTTTTAATTCAAGTAAGTCTTTTAATTTTTGAATCTTTTCTTTTAATTAAGTTCTTATTTTTAATCATCTTCTTCTACCTTTCTTATCTTGCTTATCTTTGATTCATGTTCATCTTTGATCTTATTTTCATCTTAATGCTTATTTGATTTAAAGGTTTCTTAAAAAGTTCATCTTTTTAAAAGTTTGATTTGAAAGTTTGCTTATTTTTAGTTTGATAAGTTGTTTTTCATGCTTATTAAGTCAATTTCGATTTAGATTCGTGCAAGTTTTAGTTTGAGCTTATTAACCATAGCTTATTGCTTTTGCTTAATTTTCGGATCAAAAAGTTAGATCGGAAAGGGTAAACCCCTTTCCAATCACGTATTCCAATCAGCATTCCAATCAACATTCCAATCAGCATTCCAATCTACATTCCAATCAGCATTCCAATCAGCATTCCAATCAGCATTCCAATCAACATTCCAATCAGCATTCCAATCAACATTCCAATCAACATTCCAATCTACATTCCAATCAGCATTCCAATCAGCATTCCAATCAACATTCCAATCAGCATTCCAATCAGCATTCCAATCAACATTCCAATCAGCATTCGAATCAACATTCCAATCAGCATTCCAATCAGCATTCCAATCTACATTACAATCAGCATTCCAATCAACATTCCAATCAGCATTCCAATCAACATTCCAATCAGCATTCCAATCAACATTCCAATCAACATTCCAATCAACATTCCAATCAACATTTCAATCTACATTCCAATCAGCATTCCAATCAGCATTCCAATCAACATTCCAATCAGCATTCCAATCAACATTCCAATCAACATTCCAATCAACATTCCAATCAGCATTCCAATCAACATTCCAATCAACATTCCAATCAGCATTCCAATCAACATTCCAATCAGCATTCCAATCTACATTCCAATCAACATTCCTATCAGCATTCCTATTAGCTTCATTATTTTCACTTTCCGATTAGAGTTGATTTTAGTTTTAATTTTACGTCATTTAATTTCACGTCATTTACTTTTAACGTTTTAAATATTGCACCGTTTACGTTTCAACTAGTTTTAGTTTTAATTTCCCGTCCTTTATTATTAAGTCTTGCACATTTATTTTACCAAATCCAAAAATATTTGTTTCACCAAGAACAACTAATCTCACACAATTAACCGGAAATCAATTCGATTAGACACCGAGAAAACGAACTTTCAACTAGTAAAAACCTTACATTAAAATGGCGCCGCTGCCGGCTCTTTTCGTGAAGATTAACGGTTTTTTGTGAGAGACGCGTTGGCTTTTGGGATCCGTTCACTTGTGAACGTTATTTTTTCGAGTAAAAAATTTTCAAAAAAAAAAAAAAAATCCAAAAACATTTGAAAAATCTTAAAAAGCATTTCTTTTTCAAAGTTTTGCACCAAAAATATTCTTCTTGCTTATCTATCTTTCTCCATGGATTTTTATGTCCATTGCGTCGGGTGTGGGAGACAACTGTACGGGAACGACTCTTGTCAATGGTGTACATGTGAGCGGTGCGGAAACGATATCGACAACACACAATTCGGATTTTGTCCCTTGTGCAACTCGACTAATTCATTCTTTTTGAACCCACATCATGTTCCCCCGTGCATCTATTGTGGAAGCGATTCTCATTGGCATGTTTCGTGCCCGGTTCGATACCCGTATGGTCACGCGTAAGAACCGGGGTACAATTATGACAATGAAAATAGCTTAGCTATCCACAAGACGCACCCAGTCTTTTTCCTCACCCGTTTTGCAACAACTGTGGGGGTCCTCACGAAAGTTTTCACTGTCCTACGGGGGATCACAATTACTGTAATTATACCCCTTCCAGTTTTGACCAATCCCTGCAATACCCAATTGATCATCAGCCTCGTCACGGGATGAGTTACCAAGAACCAATTGACGATCTTGCTACAGCCCTTCAAGAACAAAGAAACGATCTTGTTGCAGCTTTTCAAGAACAAAGCAAAGAGCTTTTACACACGCTGCAAACTTATATGGAGTCATTTTTACAGCAGCGAGATCAGACGAGTACTCATATCCCTGAGCTTATTATTGGCCCTTTAGGTAATGAGGAGAGCGATGACGATATTGAGGTTATTTTCGACGAGGAGGAATTTCTAAAGCAAAGTAAGACTTCTTCCCTTCCTCCTTCGTCTATTGCTATCACACCCGAGGAGCCCGTTGGCTCTCTCATCATGGAGGATGAGCATATTGACGTTATCTCGGCAACTGAATCGGACAAATTCCTAAAGTCTCGTGTCGAGGAACTTGTCGTCATCCCAAGTGAGCCCGCAGGTATTCCGGAAAATCTGTGTGATGTGCCGAATTTTGCGGAGCTTAAGGACGAGGTCGATTTGACAGTCATTGATCACATAATCACAAATCCACAAGCGCTAATTGATTTTCCCAACAAGAGTTCAACATGTGGTGAGTATGATGATTTCGTCTTCGAGCCCGAGATTGCGGAAATTATCGACCGAGAGCTAGCTCTTTTGCCTCCGCTTCCACCTACAAGCGAGGTCGACTTTTCTAACATCGATGCCGAACTTGATGAGTTGGAACGTCTTATTTTTCATAATAATGACGAACCAACTCACATGCCCAAACATCCTATTCTCGAGGAGTTACCTAATCAACACTCCTCTTATGAGAATTACGTTTACCACATTCGTGAGGATTTAACTTATCAACAATCCCCACAAATGAATGATGGTTTCGTACTTGATCGTGGTC
Source organism: Glebionis coronaria (assembly GCA_025667525.1). Classification (NCBI taxonomy): domain Eukaryota; kingdom Viridiplantae; phylum Streptophyta; class Magnoliopsida; order Asterales; family Asteraceae; genus Glebionis; species Glebionis coronaria. Next base: position 542,547,251 of record CM046876.1, on the reverse strand, counting down.
TTCTCAAACGAGTTTCTACACTCCTTCTCTACGATCATAAGGATAAATACTTTGACCCGGGAGGTGACATGGACCATTCTATGATTGATACTTCTACGGATTTGCCAATTGGTCTGCCTCCATTGTCTTTGGAGGATGACAATGTGATTCCCTTACCCACCCCACCTCCCGTCAATCTGGACTTCACTTGCTTTTCTGGTATTGAGAGGACCTTTTTACCATTCAAGACTTATCCTCCTGCCTCTCCTTTATTGATGTCCTCCGGGAACGAGGACAAGGTCTTTGATCCCGGTATTACATACGAGGCTTCCCCATGGACCATTTAATTCGAGGACGAGTCAGGCTCGTGACTCGGTTAATATAAACAAGCGCTTTTTGGGAGGCAACCCAATTATCTATCTATCTTTCCTGTTTTCACAATAAGTGTAGGGGGGGAGCCCCGTTGGTGTTTCTTGTTCTCTTTCTTATCATGTGTAGGGATTAGAGCTTCAAAGACACACTCTTGATGACTTTTGACAAACCGTGATTCCGTGTTCCCTTCTTCCCGGTTCTATCCTAAACTCTTTTAGATTCACTATTTTATATTTCTCAATATTAAAATAGGAATGTCTTTAGTTGTCTCTTCCTTAGCAAGATTTAAACAAAGTGCACAATGTCCTAAGTGTAGGGGAGTTTACTCCCACATGCTTAAACATTGAGGACAATGTTTATATTAAGTGTAGGGGGACTTCTATCGAAGTTAAGTGACCTTTTCCTTGTATTTGTCCTCATTTTAACCGAAAAATCGATTTTTTGACATTTTTCAAAAATTTTAATCTATTTTGGCCTAGTTGTAGTTCCCTTTATTTTTGCTATTTTTCTCTTATTTTAATAAAATGGTTTTAACAAGTTTAGTTATCTGAGATATATTAGGCCCGTTGTGAATTTTTTGACTCAACCCGAGTTTACTTATCCAAGTTCACTCTAGCTAGTATCCTTAACCGTGTAGATCTTAATTGGTTTATTGGGCTAAGAATCCACGAGTCTCATTCCTTGAGATTTTAAATTGTGGAGAACGAGAAATGATAGAGTTGGTTACAAGTTTGGTATTCTTTCATTAACTTATGTGAGTTAATTATGATCTTTTTCTCCCCTCGCTTGTAAATAAATAAATGCAATAAGTAAGGTCGTACGATTTGAAAAGTTACTTAGCTTCTAGCCCAAGATCGTTTAAAAGTTGCTCGGTAATGATAAGAGTTCATAGCCAAGGCATAACTTATGAAGCGGGGCGCGAAGATTGGCGTATCCGAAAAGGCCCTAACAAGGCATGAGGATTCCATTTTATTGCTGAAGATCCAAAGTGATGTGAAAAGCATTATTCCCAAAATCAATATGAAGGATCAAGACTCACGACGAAAAGCAATCAACTCCCATAAAGATCATGGAGAAGTCTATCCGAAAAGACCCTAACAAGGTATGAGGATAAATAGATCCAAGTCCGAAAAGGAGGCGGATCGTTGTATCTCAAAATCCCAATTAGAGATTGAAGAAATAATCATGAAGTCGTGGTCAACAAAGCTGGAGTACCCCTCAAAAGTCTCCAAGTGAAGAAACTCTATAACGAAGAGAAGACCATTATCTCAAAAACGTCTCTCGAAGATATGAAGTATGAAGTACATGCCAAATATCGGCCCGAGAAAGGTCTCAAATCGTGAACCAAGTTATGCCAAGATATGAACATTTTGATATCCCGAGAAGCAGTTTTAAGAGATTTTGTCCTTTAGCTAACTATTGATCAAATCGTCCTACTTTGCTTTCAGCCTAAATAAATTATCGAAATAAGTCAACAATGCATCCTCGTGATCATTCAAGACATCAATAAAATATAAGAGATACTCGTAGGAATAAGGGAGTTTAAGTGATTAATTGAACCACATGAGTAAATGTTTGTTATGCTAACTTGTACTAACAATGATATTGTTTTTAAGCTTGGCATGGGGAACGTGAAACTTGAGGGTGATGAACATTCATGACACACAAGCCCTAATGTAAGTCTTAGATTTCTTTACAAGTTTCTTCCTTGTTGCATCTTCTTATTTTCTATCTTTTTGATTTTTCCTTAGTTGTTTAATAAAGGCCAAGGTAGGTTGATTATGATGGAAAATGTAAAACGTGCTTTGTAACTAATGCATTGCATGAGGACATTGCAATGGTTAAGTGTAGGGGATTTGATAGGTGTGAAAACACCCATCCTTTTTACCACTTAATTACAATAATACCCGAGCCAAAACGTGTATTTTATGTCATTTATGTCGGAATTATGCGTGGTTTGTGTTTTTGTTGTGATTTAGGACGAAAAAGTGAAAAGTGGAGAAAACACGGCATTCAAAGGCTTTTATCAAAGAAAAAGACGAAAGATGAAGTCGAAAGATCAAGAGTGGAAAAAGAACGGAAGTCCAAGACCAATTCTGAAGATTTATCGAAGAAAAAGTCAAAGGATGGAAGTTTACTAAAAAGCCGAAGAACTCGAGTCTTATTTATAAAGAAAAATCAAGACGAGTTAAAGAAATCCCAAGACAAAGTCCAAGATTAACAAAAGATAAAGAAGAAAAGGACTTAAGTGTGCAATTAAGGCAAAGAGGAAAGAGGGAGGAAGCTTCCTAAGCTCCTCCCTAGTCACCCCTATAAATAGATTAGGCCTAGTTCATTTTCATGTTGTTGGGTGGTTTGACAAACCACCACTTCCACCATTTTTATTTCTTGTTAATTACTTTCTTGCTTTTTAATTTCATGTTATGCACTTTTAATTCAAGTAAGTCTTTTAATTTTTGAATCTTTTCTTTTAATTAAGTTCTTATTTTTAATCATCTTCTTCTACCTTTCTTATCTTGCTTATCTTTGATTCATGTTCATCTTTGATCTTATTTTCATCTTAATGCTTATTTGATTTAAAGGTTTCTTAAAAAGTTCATCTTTTTAAAAGTTTGATTTGAAAGTTTGCTTATTTTTAGTTTGATAAGTTGTTTTTCATGCTTATTAAGTCAATTTTGATTTAGATTCGTGCAAGTTTTAGTTTGAGCTTATTAACCATAGCTTATTGCTTTTGCTTAATTTTCGGATCAAAAAGTTAGATCGGAAAGGGTAAACCCCTTTCCAATCACGTATTCCAATCAGCATTCCAATCAACATTCCAATCAGCATTCCAATCTACATTCCAATCAGCATTCCAATCAGCATTCCAATCAACATTCCAATCAGCATTCCAATCAACATTCCAATCAGCATTCCAATCTACATTCCAATCAGCATTCCAATCAGCATTCCAATCAACATTCCAATCAGCATTCCAATCAGCATTCCAATCAACATTCCAATCAGTATTCCAATCAACATTCCAATCAGCATTCCAATCAGCATTCCAATCTACATTACAATCAGCATTCCAATCAACATTCCAATCAGCATTCCAATCAACATTCCAATCAGCATTCCAATCAACATTCCAATCAACATTCCAATCAACATTCCAATCAACATTCCAATCTACATTCCAATCAGCATTCCAATCAGCATTCCAATCAACATTCCAATCAGCATTCCAATCAACATTCTAATCAACATTACAATCAACATTCCAGTCAGCACTCCAATCAACATTCCAATCAGCATTCCAATCAACATTCCAATCAGCATTCCAATCTACATTCCAATCAGCATTCCTATCAGCATTCCTATCAGCTTCATTATTTGCACTTTCCGATTAGAGTTGATTTTAGTTTTAATTTTACGTCATTTAATTTCACGTCATTTACTTTTAACGTTTTAAATATTGCACCGTTTACGTTTCAACTAGTTTTAGTTTTAATTTCCCGTCCTTTATTATTAAGTCTTGCACATTTATTTTACCAAATCCAAAAATATTTGTTTCACCAAGAACAACTAATCTCACACAATTAACCGGAAATCAATTCGATTAGACACCGAGAAAACGAACTTTCAACTAGTAAAATCTCTTACATTAGGGACCATTAATGACAGTGTTGAATAGTTGAGGGACTAAACTTGCCATTTCTTCAAGGTTGAAGGACCATTTGTGTAATTTTGACAAACTTAAAGGACCAAACTTGTAATTATCAATATACAAGGGTTTTAAGTGTCATTTCTTCATTCATTGAGGATTAAACTTGTACGTCTTCAAGTCTTCAAGGATAAATGTTGGATAAATCATGATCTAGGGCCCGGTTCTTTGTACGGCTTAGTTTCTCGTGTCCGTTTTTCCTTGTTTCTTGTGATCTTTTGTCTTTTTAACGATATCCATACCTAAAATACACAAGTAAACAAACACAAGCATATATATGGTATTTTATGACATTTTTATGCATTTAAAGCCCGAAAAGAACGATGAGATCATGTATAAATGCCATCTCATCACTACTCCCGTATACAGAGTGGGTACCGCTGACAAACCTCAAGGCCCGAATGTGGTAACCGGTACGTTTCTACTTGACGCTCGTTATGCTAGTGTATTATTTGATTCTGGATCCGAAAAAGCTTTGTAGACGTAAAATTCAGTCGCCTTATCAATAGAGAACCGGTGATGCTAACGACTAACTATAATGTGGAATTAGCCGATAGAAAGATTGTTATTACTAATTTTATACTAAGAGGGTGTTCCTTGAAGTTAGGGAATTATGCCTTCGATATTGACTTAATGCCTATAGAGCTAGGATCTTTTGACGTGATTATTGGGATGGATTGGTTAATGGCGCATAGTGCGGTGATTGTTTGTGGAGAAAGGTTGGTCCAAATTCCGTTGAGAAATAGGGTATTAACTGTGAAGGGTAATGAATGTACTTCTCGTCAGAGAGTAATATCTTGCTTGAAGATGATGAGGTATATGGAAGAAGGATGCAATGTATTTCTGGCGCAGATTTCTAGCGATGGTGATGTAGAGACAAAGTTGGAAGAGGTGCCTGTGATTCGAGAGTATCCGGAAGTTTTTCCTGATGAGTTGTCGGGTTTACCGCCCTCTCGTGAAGTAGAATTTCGGATCGATTTGATGCCAGGAGCTGCACCGGTTGCTCGTGCACCTTATCGATTGGCACCGTCAGAACTGAATGAGTTATCTGATCAATTGAAATAATTGATTGATAAGGGGTTTATTAGACCGAGTTCAACGCCATGGGGAGCGCCTGTGTTATTTTTAAAGAAGAAGGACGGGTCGTTTAGAATGTGTATCGACTATCGAGAGCTTAACAAATTGACGGTTAAGAATGGGTATCCATTGCCGAGGATTGACGATTTATTTGATCAGTTGCAAGGATTCTGTGTGTACTCGAAGATCGACTTGAGATCAGGGTATCATCAACTGCGAGTTAGAGAGGAGGATATTCCTATAACTGCTTTTCGTACGCGATATGGACATTTTGAATTCCAAGTGATGCCTTTTAGATTAACGAATGCGCCTGCAGTGTTGATGGATCTTATGAATCGTGTGTGCAAGCCGTATATGGATAAGTTTGTAATTGTATTCATTGATGATATTCTTATTTACTCCAAGAGCAAAGAAGAACATGAGAAGCACTTGAGGACGATATTGGAGCTGTTGAAGAAAGAGAAGTTGTACGCAAAATTCTCCAAGTGTGAATTTTGGTTGGAATATGTACAATTTCTTGGGCATGTGATTAACAACAAAGGAGTTCGTGTAGATCCTGCCAAGGTGGAGGCAATTAAAGAACGTTCGGCACCGGCAACGCCGACTGAAGTTCGACAATTTCTTGGTTTAGCTGGTTATTATCGGAGATTCATCGAAGGGTTTTCGTTGATTGCAAAGCTATTGACCAAGCTTACTGAGAAGAATCGGGTGTTTGAATGGGGAAATAATGAAGAAATCGCTTTTAAAACACTTAAGGACAAACTGTGTTCTGCTCCGATTTTGTCATTGCCAGAAGGAATCGAAGACTTCATGGTTTATTGTGACGCGTCTCATAAGGGTTATGGATCTGTTTTGATGCAACGTGAGAAGGTGATCGCTTACGCGTCGAGGCAATTGAGGAAGCATGAGGAAAACTACACTACGCACGATTTGGAACTGGGAGCTGTAGTTTTTGCGCTGAAATTGTAGAGACACTACTTGTATGGGACTAAGTGTGTTGTATTCACTGACCATAAGAGTTTGCAGCACATATTAGACAAGAAGGAGTTGAATATGAGACAAAGGCGATGGGTGGAGCTACTGAGTGACTATGACTGCGAGATTCGCTACCATCCTGGCAAGGCGAACGTTGTAGCGGATGCACTTAGTAGGAAGGATATAGAGAAACCTTTGAGAGTCAGAGCATTAGTGATGATTGAGGGTGTTTATTTGACCGGAACGATATTGAAAGCACAAGAGAAGGGATTGATGAAAGAAAATATTGGCGCCGAGAATCTGGGAAGACTGAAGAAACCTTTTTTCATGGTGAAGTCAGACGGGCTGAGATATTTTGAAAATCGGATTTGGTTACCGCTATGTCCACCTGAGGAAGGAACTCCTGGAGTGCGAGATTTGGTCATGAATGAGTCTCATAAGTCGAAGTACTCGATACATCCTGGAGCGGATAAGATGTATCACGATATAAAGAAAGTCTACTGGTGGCCGAATATGAAGGCAGAAATTACTCGTTACGTTAGTAAGTGTTTGACTTGCGCGAAAGTTAAAGCTGAACATAAGAGACCGTCTGGGTTGTTGGTACAACCTGAGATTCCAGAATGGAAATGGGAAAAGATCGCTATGGACTTCGTGACAGATTTACCTAGGACTCCTAGTGGTTGTGATATGATTTGGGTGATTGTGGATAGATTGACGAAGTCTGCTCACTTTTTACCTATGAAGAAGACGGATAGCATGGAGAAACTTGCCAGTGTGTACGTGAAGGAAATTGTTTGTCGACATGGAGTACCTCTATCGATCATCTCGGATCGTGACAACACATTTACTTCGGAATTTTAGAAATCTCTTCAACGTGCGATGGGCACCGAATTGAGTTTGAGCACGGCCTATCATCCTGAAACTGATGGCCAAAGCGAACGAACAATTCAGACGTTGGAGGACATGCTTCGAGCATGCGTGATTGATTTCGGAGGGAGCTGGGAACGCCATTTACCTTTAGTGTCGTTTTCGTATAATAACAGTTATCATGCGAGTATTAAGACTGCTCCATTTGAAGCATTGTATGGAAGGAAATGTAGGTCTCCTCTGTGTTGGAGCGAAGTGGGAGAAAGTTAGTTGACTGGGCCCGAAATGGTTTTAGAGACTACAAGGAAGATTGTGCAAATTAAGAACCGCTTACTTGCTGCGAGAAGCCGGCAGAAGAGTTATGCCGATAATAGGAGAAAACCGTTAGAATTTGAGGTCGGATACATGGTCATGCTTAAGGTGTCACCATGGAAGGGTGTGATACGTTTTGGAAAGAGATGAAAGCTGAGTCCAAGGTATATTGGACCATTCAAGACTGTTAGACGAATTGGACCTGTAGCTTATAAGTTAGAATTGCCGAATGAGCTTAGTGTTATTCACAACACGTTTCACGTGTCGAATTTGAAGAAATGTTTGGCGGATAAGGAATTGGTGATTCCTTTGGACGAGATTCAGCTTGACGATAAAATGCATTTTGTGGAGGAACCAGTGGAGATTATGGACCGAGAGGTTACGAGACTGAAGCACAGTAGAATTCCCATTGTAACGGTACGATGGAATTCTAGACGTGGACCGAAATTCTCCTGGGAACGTGAGGACTTCTTCAAGGAGAGATATCCTCATCTGTTCTAGTGGCACAAAATGTGAGTATCAGAAGAGGTGAGCGCCGGGACATCACTCTCTTTAAGGAGGGGTGGATGTGATACCCAGAACCCGAGATCACTTATTTTACCCTAAATTACGAATATATTTGAAATTTTTAAGAAATTTCGTTTATTATATATTTGACGGTTTAAGTTGAAACCAACGTTTAAGGTCGTAATGTTGACGATTGACGATTCAAGAAAGCCGAGGACGACTACGATCCCGACGGATGTCCAATTTTTATGTTTTATTGTCACTTTGTCGATATTAGAATTTTTCGAGAATTTTATTTTTAGTTCGTGTTAAGACGAGCCGGGTGCGTTTTATCATATCCCGGGTGCGTTTAAATTGCTTTAAAAGTATTTACAAGTGTTCGGGACGACCCCCGACTCCCGCAAATTTTCAAAACCAACTAGTAAGTCGGTTCCCGCCATCAAAAGTTGTCGTTTAAAAACAAGGCCAAAAGAAAGCCCATTTGACAAAACCAACCCCTCCAAATTTCACAAAATGGGGAAAAGGAAAAACACACATAACAAATACTTCAAAAAAATTTCTTCTCCTCTCTCCCCTCTCTATTTGGTCGTCAGCCTCCAACCCACCACCACCATAAAAAAATTTCCTTCTTGATTTTAAATAATCCAAGTTTAGACCACCTTCTAAATATCCATTGTAAGTGTTTTTGTGCAATCCATTACAACATGCACTAACTTAAATTTTTCAAGAATCAAAGATTTTCAAAAACGTGTTTTGATTCAATTAGACCATTTGCATGTTTAATTGATGTATTGGTAATGATTAATCATCCATAAAACAAGCTAGAATCATTTGGTTTGGGTGTTTTTGGTCACCAACACCCCACGGCCAAATGGGGTGTTTGGTTGTTCTTGGTGTTTGATGTTTTGTGATGTGGGTTTATGTTGGGAATGATGTTTTTGATGTTCCTATATGGTTTAAACTCATTGCATGTGTGATTTAGGAATTGGGTTTTTATGAAGGTTTACATTTTCTAGTAGTGTAGGATGATTAGGATGTTTATGATTGTTCATAAGTGGTTAGTATAGGTCTAGGTGATGTTAGAATAGATTGGAAACATGTGTTGAGTTGATTTTGAGGAAGGAAAAATTAGGCAGATTGTTTAAGCAAGTTTTCATGGGTTTAACTTTGAAAACAAGTCATGAGGCTAGGATGTAGTTGTAGAGCATTGTCTTAGCTTCGATTTGGTATAAAAATGAGCTTATGACTCAAAAGAGTCAAAACTTATGCTACTTTGAAATTTCGTGTACCGTGAGATGAAAATCAACATAACCCGAAATTATGTTTGATTTTAGGTCAAATCCCGGGGACCATAGATAGAGCTTTATAAAGAGTTGAAAGTTGTTCTTTGGTGCTAAACCTGTGTTTTTTAGTCTATTTTTAGACTTAGGGGTCAAATTAGCTAATGGTACATTTTAAATAAGTCAAAGAAGTCTTACATTGTAAAGGTGCAAATCTGTCCGAAAAGTTAAGTCTAGTGATGTAATGGGTAGTGGGTCTTAGAAGTGAAAACTTTCTATGAAATTTAAATGGGATATCTACAGGTTGTAAGGGATTTTTAAAAAAATTCTCATAATTTATAGTGATGCTTAAGTGTTGGAAAACAGCCCGTACTTTTGGTAAGTACCGGCAAAATTATAAAATGGGTAACATTTTAATTACATAGATAGATAGTACGAGTCTAGTAATAATCACATGTATGAGTTTTGGCGTGAGTTTTCATAAGCCTTAAATGTTTTTATATACGCGTGTTTAGTACAATAATGTACACGGAGTATTGATTCGGTTTTCGTATTTTAATTTTTAGGTCACATGTTCAATTTTCCGGGGCAACCATATCGTCGGTTATATTTTTGATACATCTTCGCTAGCACCACTAGTACTACGCAAGGTGAGTTTATAGCCTCGCTTTATAACACTTTTAAGTGGTTTTACCCGCGAGGGGGATGCATGCTATTTTAAATAAAACGAACATAAGTCATGAATGATTGTTGGACCCGAAAGTTGCATGAATTGTGTTGAGTACCTAGTTGCAAAAGACCCTATATTCATGAACTATTAACTATTATTTAATCCTCGTTTGGATTGGAAATAGCCGCTTATACAAATGATAGTACTATGGGGTTGACGATCCTATCCGAGACGAGAGCTAGTACGTTGAGTACCCTCTGCGGACGGATAACTTGTGATAAGAAATAAGGTATAATTGCAACTGATGCCTTTAGAAGGGGCACTGGTTTCATCTTAATCATGCCGGTGAATGTACGCGGGTGGTTGAGTTAACGGATTAGTGTCATGAGTTTAAACACAATTTTTAGCTATTGCTAACGAGAATACCCTTGAATGATAGATTGTTTGATCAACAATTCTATAAATGATCGTGATTGATTTTATACACTTATGTTCAAAAATAAGATTGTAAAACCTATAAATTTCGCTCAACATTATTTTTTTGACCTCTCTAAGCATGTGTTTCAGGTAATCGATGATATGGTAGAAGGGAGCATGCGAGGATGGAAGTTGTTGTGGCTTGGCGGTCTACTTTGTCTTTCCTCCCTTTATCACTTAAAACTTTTATATTATGTCATGTGAAACGAGTAATGTACTTTTGGGTTGAGATTCAGTGGGGACCTAAACGCAACTTTGTCTTGTATTTTCTATGGGGTTTGGGAAGCAGTAGACTTTGATGTTTTAACAATGTTTAATTAATGTTTAAATTTCTACGTCTCTTTGAGTCGTTCGAAATAGCTTGTGTGTAATGATAACTGCCTAGCACCCAAATGTTGTAGTTTCGCTGCGCATACGATTTGGGGGTGTTAGAAACAATAGGAGCTGAATTTGAAAAAAGAAAAGCTCGAATTACAGCGACGGGCAATCGATCTTGCTGAATCAAAGAAACGCGATAAAGACTTGTTGTTTTACAACGCCAAAATCAACCCCAACTTGCCGGAAGCCAAACAACAAGCCTTGTAAGAAATGAAGGCAATATCAAGGAACGCTATAATTTAAATTATTAGGATTATTGTATTGTTTTTTAAATAAATGTAATGTTTTTTTTAAATAAATGTATTTTTTTATGAAATTTATTGTGTTAAAAAAATATAATTTTTTTTTAACTAGGTCGCCTTATTGTAGCAAATAGGTCGCAATATGTCGCATGAGAGAGAAAGTTGAAAAAACTAGGTCGTGACCCATTTGCGTTGTGGGTAGCCTTATTTCATTTTAAAAATAGATATGAAATAAAATAAGTGTTTGGATAATAAATGGAGAAAAGTGATTATTTGCTTTTTGAAGGTTTTAAAATAGAGTTTTGAAAAAATATGTGATGAACTACTTATTTCATTTTCAAAATGGTGAAAAGCAAAATTGAGTTTATTTTAGTCATTTTACTTATCAAAAAATCAAATAATAAAAAATTTGTCAAACTCTTAAAAAACTGATTATCTGATTATTGCGATTTCAAACAGGATAATTAAATTCAAAACATTATTTTTAGAATGACGTTTTCAAAATAATAATTATCTAAAATGAATAATTCATTTTTAATAAGCAATCTCAAACATCCTCTAACAAAGTGAGCTTAGGCTACCCACAACGGTTGCCACAATCGGTCGATCGTAGTCGGTCGCGACTCGGTCGCACCCTTGTGGCTAGTCGGTCGCGATGTTCGATCGTGCACAAATGGGTCTTACCCACGACCGTTTGGATTTTTTGGGAAAGAAAAAAACTAGTCATTGTGCTAGTTAACGGTATAAAAATTTTTAATTAAAATTAAAACCTATATATATACTACCCTTCTTCCGTTTTATCATACATCTCACATTCAAATTTCTACACTAACATAACCAAAATGTCTAGCAAGAGAACCCCAAAAACAAAGACCCCAAGACCCCGAGTTCGTGAAGAAAACGTTTTGCATGTTATACCAGATTCAACTTTTCGATTATTCGGCGTGTCTCCTCAATTCTGGTTTAGACCCGCCGGATTTGAATACCATTCACCACAACCATCGCACCAAAACTATTCGAACCGTTCGTTCTATCCCCAACAACGTGACTATCAACAACAACCTTTCTATGAATCACCGACGGGTGTGTATCGTCCTGCTATGGATTCTACCACTTCTTGCTATCCTAACCAGCAGTATTCTTCGATTAATCGTTGTCAGGTTGATGCCGAGTTTGATGAGATGATGTATAACCAAGACAACTATGTCGCTGAACGTGCGGCTGAGGGTCCTAGCCAAGATCAATCTATGGGCCACGGTTCGGGGACAAGGATCATTTCACGGTGCATATAACCTTGAAGACGAGGAAGAGATGTCACCAATCAAACCTAAGAAGCCCTCTAGACGTGATACGAAAGCCAAGCAGGTTGTGTCGAATGAGGCACCAAAAGAATGGACAAGTGATGAAGAGGCTGCGTTGTGTAAAGGTTGGTGTCATGTTTCCAAGAATAGCGTTGTAGGAAACAGTCAAAAAACAAAGGGCTTTTGGCTAAAAGTATTGAAATACTATGAAGCCGAGACGGGTTCTACTAGAGGGTATGACGCGCTTGTGAGCAAATGGAAAAACAGGTTGCGTCCCAGCGTTGGTGCTTTTTATGGTATAATGGATAACATTGAGCGTACTCATGATACTGGTGCTAGTGATCTGACTGATTACCAAAAATATTGTGTTGAGTACAAGGTGACTTACAAAAAAGAGTTTCAATACCAGGAGGCGTGGAATGTGCTCAAAGATCACCCGAGTTGGATACAGATTGAGATGCCAAAGTTTTCACAGAAAAAAAGTAACAAGAAATCCAAGACTTCTGAAACCACTTCTGGTTCTGGACACTCTAGTTACATGGATGTGATCGACGATTCTGAAGATGAGGTGGAAGAGACTCAAGAATACCGGCCAATAGGTCGTGATAAAGCTAAAAATAAGTCATCAAAATCTTCGTCAACAGGTAAGTCTTCATTTGTTGATGTTGTACCACCAAATGGGAAAAGATGAAAGACATCGGGTGGGAAAAAAAGAAGCAGCAACAAGATGAGTACTTTCTCATCAAACAACAGGAGCTGAATTTGAAAAAATAAAGCTCAAATTACAGCGTCAGACAATCGATCTTGATAAATCAAAGAAACGCGATAAAGACTTGTTGTTTTACAACGTCGAAATCAACCCTAACTTGCCGGAAGCCAAACAACAAGCCTTGCAAGAAATGAAGGACAAGATCAAGGAGCGCTATAATTTAAATTATTTGGATTATTGTACTGTTTTTTTTAATGTTTTTTTAAATAAATGTAATGTTTTTTTTAAATAAATGTAATGTTTTTTTATGAAATTTATTGTGTTAAAAAAATTAAACTAGGTCGCCTTGTTGTGCCAAATAGGTCGCACTAGGTCACAAGAGAGAGAAAGCTGACGTATTTATGTCGCAACCTAGACACCATTGTGGGTACCGTTAATGATTTTCTCTTTTCTAAGAACCCCACAATATAGCAAGTGCTCGGCTACTTTGTTTTGCAGGCATAAAGGGTTTTTAAGAGAAAAGTGTGAAAATCATTATTATGAATTGTTAAAAAATCTATTTAAATTTTTTGTTAATTTTTACGTTGATTAAATTTTTTTATTAGTAAATTAGTGAAATATCTCTGAGGATACATCATGCAAATTATTTTGTCAGTTTTTAAGATAGATTATGTAAGTACTTTATAACCAAAAATATTTACATTATATCCGCATAGATGTATGGTGCTAGACGGTGATAATTTAGGTCGGGTTCGGACTATTAAATTGACGGGTCAGACAAATTCCAATTCAAACTAATTTATATAAATAATCAGGCTAGCATCAACCCTAACTTGTTTACATACAACCGAACCTAAACCATTAAACCTTCATATATAATTACGTTGACGTTAAATAGGATAAATAGATTGAATATGATAAACGGGTTTCAGGTTACCTATTTAACAAGTTATATATACAAAAGTTAGTACATTACACATGTTAAACATATTAAATGAGTTTGCAATTCGACCCGTTTAACCTATTTAACTCGTATACAAGAATAAAAATAATTTTTAATATAAAAAATTAAAAATTAAACGAGCTAAAAGATCGACCCGTTGAATTTATTTTTAACCTGACCCGTTTAATAAACTTCAAATCTAACTCAGAATCTATTAAACTCAACATGAACGTGTTAATTTTGATGTCGGTTTCGAATCAAATTTCGTGTCGGGTAAAAAATTACCGCTTGGTGCATGAATTCACTACGAAATACCGAGGAAGAATTTAAATGGATATTTTACGAAATAGACCATGGCATGAAAAGGCGCGATACGACCGGTAAAGGCGTAAGACGTGACGGGTTTTTTTACTTAATTTCGATCTTTTTTATACTCCCTCCCCCCCAAAATTATAGTCCCATTTTGACTTTTTCGGTCTTTTTTTTCTAACTTTGACCTTAAATATTTGTGTTTGTGTTATATAATACGTGATAAAAATTATAACAATGAAAATACATGTAAACACTAATCAATTCATATATTTTTCATTAAGTATTATATAACACAAACTAAAATATTAGGGTCAAATTTGGAAAAAAAAACCGAAAAATTAAAATGAGACTATAATTTTGAGACGGAGAGAATATTTTTATTAAAACGAAAAAATACATGTAAAAATAGAATTTAATATTATTCATTATGTATTTATGTACAACGTTTTCTTTAATATATGTGTTTATAAAAATGATATAAACATATAAATAATATTCTATTAAATCACGTTTTAAGACGCAAAAGCTGACACACCACGCCTATTTAGAACCTTCATAAAAAAGTGTAACTAAGAGAGGAGGGTGTCACGACATGGCATGCCTCGTCGTGACGACGTGACACCCTCGTCGCCTCTCTTCGCCCCTCGTCGCCACACCGACCCCCCCTCGTCGCCGTTAAGATTTCGGGAAACCAAAATCTGAACGACGAGCACGTTGTGGTACCCCTCTCGTTGCTTCCTTTTTTTCCTTCATTTCTTGTTTTTAATGATTTTAGGTGGGGCAAAAGTGGTGAGGGTTGGGTGTGTTGTGAGTGAGGGGGTATTTTGTGAGTTGTGTTGGTGTGATACGGCGCTGAGTTGGCAGATGACTAGGCAAAATTTTGAAGGGTACCCATGTCGTGATACCCTTCTCTCTAAACAAGTAACAAGTTTTTTATTTTTTCATTTTCAAATAGAAATTTTTTCTCCAACGAAACACAACCTTCTCATTATCATTTGAAGAATTCCCCCTATTTTCATTTTCCCATAAGACAAACACCCTGAAACAACACACAGTTACCAAGTAGTAGGGTTGGAAATGCATAACAATCAATCACAAAGACGGTTAGCCAACCAACAACAACACCAGTCAGGTTCATATTATTATTAACAATAATCCATTTCTTTAATTTCATATCCAAAACTTTAATCAATTATTATTATTATTATTATTTCCAATCAATTAGTTTCAGTTTAATCCAAATAGATAAATATATAAATAATTGATGATCATAACAACCACAACAAAGAATGTCGTTACGTAACTGACTCAACCGACTATTCATCCACCCCACCGACCTTAATTCAGTTTCCCTAACCTCCTACAACCCTTTACGCCCTCGATCGCATCACCCGTAAGCACGCCACTCTCAAAAACTGCTACTCCATCCCTCCCTCTCGTCTCGTTGCCCGTTTCCCCAACTTAGAGTCCCTAACACTTGTAGGCAAACTTAACACACAACTTCCGCCAGGGTGGGGCGCTACTGTGGGTTATTGGGTTGATGTGTTAGGGATGAGGCTAAAAAGGTTGGAATGTGTTAGGTTTAAGCGTATGATTGTTTGTGATGAGGATTTGGACCGTTTTGTGGAGATGTTTACGACGGATGGGTTGTTGTGTGTTGGTAAGAAGTGTAGCAAGTTGAGGGTGTTGAGTTTAGACAAGTGTTGGATTGGTGAGAAGGACGGGGAGTGGTTGCGTGAGTTGGCGGAGATAAGTAAGGGGATCGAGACGTTGAGTTTGTTTTGGACGAATTTGAGGAAATATGATTGTGGAGATTTTGTTAAGATTGCCAGAAATTGTTGGAAGACGTTAGTTAAGTTGAGGGTTGGGGATTGTCATCTAAAGTATGTAGTGGATATTTTTAGATATGCTGTTAAGTTGGAGGATTTTAGTAGTGACCCGTTCATTCGAGAAGGTAAGGAAGTCCTTGATGTGAAGTTTCCGCCCACGATGTGTTCCGTGGTGTTTCTTCATGGGAATCCACAAAATATCCCCGTTATTCAATCTTTTGCCCATCAACTTACTAAATTTGACTTAAGGTTTTCGACGTTTAATGTAGATGACTATTGTGCGATAATTTATTTGTGTGTGGATTTAGAAGTTTTGTATACTAAACCATCGGGGACTTGGGGTTGCAATTTGTTGGTCACGTTTGTAAGAAGTTGCGTAGAATTAGGGTTGAGAAAAGTGGGCAAGTAGGGTTGGTGTCGGATGTAGCACTAATGGCTTTGGCAAAAGGATGTTTTGAATTAGAGTCGTTACATATTACCATATTAGATATTAGAAATTTAGTTTTGGAATGTATAGGGGCTAACCTAAAAAACCTTGGTGATTTCGGTATGTATAAGAATTGAATCTCTGAATGTCTATTGCTTTCCCCAAAGGGTCCTATATATACAAATAGCATATCCCTACTACTATGGAAACTCTATCAGTGACATAACTTTCTAACAAACTATTGACAGACAATAAAAGTGTATACATTCTAAATATACATGATAGTTGACTAATATCCCCCCGCAGTCGAAACGGGAGGTAAACGAACGTTAAGACTGTCCCGAAAATCATCAAAGAGAACCCGTGGGAGACCTTTAGTGAAGATATCTGCTATTTGGTAACGTGATAGAACATGTAACACACGTACTTGTCCACGTGCCACCTTTTCACGAACAAAATGAATATCCAGTTCAACATGTTTGGTTCGTTGATGTTGAATAGGGTTGCTATTTATCACAATATACAATAGTAGCTTTGTGAATTGGAAAATGTAATTCCAGCAGCAAGTTGCGTAGCCAACAAGATTCGGACACTACGTTTGCTACACCACGGTATTCGGCTTCGGCACTTGAACGAGATAAGGTAGGTTGTCGTTTCGAGGACCAAGAAATCAGATTATCACCAAGATAAACGCAATATCCCGAGGTAGATCGTTGAGTATCCGACACCCGGCCCAATCAGCATCGGTGTATGATACAAGGCCATGTGTAGAGGATTTTGTAAGACGTAATCCGAAATGAAGAGTACCTTGTATGTAGCGCAAGATACGCTTAAGAGCTGCCATATGACCATCACGAGGGTTGTGCATATGAAGACATATTTGTTGAACCGCATAGGAGATGTCTAGGCGAGTGAAGGTAAGGTATTGAAGAGCTCCAACAAGACTTCGAAAGTATGTAGGATCAGAATACATATCACCAGCTTCTGAACTAAGTTTTGCTTTAGTGTCAACTGGAGTGTGAGAAGACTTACAAGAGCTCATTCCTGCACGTTCAAGAATTTCCTGTGCATATTTGTACTGACTTAAAAACAAACCATCAGAGGTGCGAGTGACAGCAACACCCAAAAAATGACTAAGAGGGCCAATATCCTTCATGGCAAATTCATCAGCCAAACATTTCACAATGGAACAGCGAAGAGCATCAGAAGAAGCTGTGATAATTATGTCATCGACATAAAGTAAAATATAGGCCGTGCCACGTCCATTTTTGTATATAAACAATGAATGATCCGAACAACTATGAATGAACCCAATAGTAGAAACAAAATATGCAAACCTTTGATACCAAGCTCGGGGAGCTTGTTTAAGACCGTAAAGAGACCTTTTTAGAAGACACACGTAATCTGGATGAACCGCGTCGCGAAAACCCATAGGTTGGTGCATATAGACTGTTTCATTCAAATGCCTATGTAAAAATGCATTTTTAACATCTAGTTGGTGGATAGACCATGATTTAGAAAGTGCCAAACTTAGTACCAAACGGATAGTGGCTGGTTTAACAACCGGGCTAAATGTTTCGGTACAATCGATGCCAACTTGTTGAGACCTGCCATCACCAACCAACCGAGCTTTATATCGCTCAAAAGAACCATCAGATTTGAGTTTATGTCTAAAAATCCACATTGAATGAATAACATGCATATTATATGTTCTAGGTACAAGCTCCCATGTCTTATTTTTAATAAGAGCATTAAACTCATCAGTCATGGCTTGTTTCCAATTCGGATCATGGAATGCCTTTTTTGGTTGCTTGGTAAAGGAGATGGAGTGAT
This sequence comes from Glebionis coronaria, assembly GCA_025667525.1. Classification (NCBI taxonomy): domain Eukaryota; kingdom Viridiplantae; phylum Streptophyta; class Magnoliopsida; order Asterales; family Asteraceae; genus Glebionis; species Glebionis coronaria. The sequence continues at coordinate 542,529,055 of CM046876.1, read as the reverse complement.
AGAAGTGAACAAACTGATCGGATTTGTTGGTTTTCTAATACCGGACATGCTACGCGTTGTTATGGTCCTAGAAGGTGGGGCAGGGGCAGGGGAGGGGCAGGGGAAGTAGGTGTATTTTGAGATGGTCGGCGCCGGGTTCGGTACACGATTAGTGGTTTAGGCCTAGGGGAGTGTATAATAGATGATTGTATGGTAGGCCTAGATGGTTGTGGACTAGATGTGTTTTGATTTAAGGAGAGAATGGATTGAGATGGTGAGGGGCAAGTTTGTTGGGTTGTATGAAGAGGGCTGGAGACCGGAGATTGAAGTGGACCCGAAGAGTTGATTTGGGTTATAGGAGAAGGTGGTGTGGGATGCTCGTCCTGGGATGCGGCTGTGGTTTCACTTGTGGGCTAAATCGGTTTAGATGATCGAGTAGTGGAGATCTTGGATGAGTTATGGGGTGAAAAGTATGGAACAAGATTTTCATGAAGGAATTCATAGGTTTCTGGTGTTGATGGGCGGGGATAAGCAAAGGGAAATTTTGTTTCATCAAAAAGCACATGGCGGGAGATAAGAATTTTCTTAGAATAAAGGTCATAACATTTATATCCGCGGTGAAAATCTGGATATCCTAAGAATACACATGGTGTAGATCGAGGTTGCAATTTGTTGATAGTGGTAGAAGGTAAAAGAGGGTAACACAAGCAACCAAAGGTGCGGAGGTGGGCATAGGTGGGTTGACGTTTATATAGGATGGAAGTCGGAGAATGATAGTTTATGATTTTACTAGGTAGGATGTTTAGAAGGTATGTTGCCATAGCAAGGGCATGATGCCAAAACTAAGAAGGCATAGATGAGTGTGCTAAGAGTGTACGGATGATATTATTTATAGCTCGGATTTTTCACTCGGCTTTTCCATTTTGGGAAGATGTATGTGGACATGAGAATCTAAAAACCATGCCATTTTGATGGCAAAATTTATGAAATGAAGAGTTGTTGTATTCTTTTCCGTTATCACACTGAAAGGCTTTGATGTTAGTCGAGAAATGATTACGAATTTGATTGTTAAAAGCAAGAAATTTAGAGAAGACTTGTGATTTATGTCCTATTGGGAATGTCCATAAGAAATTGGAGTAGTCATCAAGAAATAGTACATAGTACTTATGACCAGTCGAGCTCAAGATTGGTGATGTCCATACATCACTATGCACGATATCAAATGGAGATAAGGTAGCAGACATTGAATCATAAAAGGGTAACTTAACATGTTTTCCAAAAACACAAGATTCACATAAAGAAGGTTCTTTTAAACGATGACATGAAATGTAATTTTTATTTTTAAGAAAATGCAATATATTAGCGCCTGGATGTCCAAGACGCCTATGCCAAAGGTCTTGAGAGAAAACGACAAAGGTAGACGGTGGAGTGATTTGGTCAAGTGCGGAAGTGGTGAGAGGGTATAGGTCTCCACTACTATCACATCTCATGAGCTGAATTCCTGTCTTGTAATCCTTCACAGTGAAACCAAAGGGATCAAAAGAGATAGAAATATTATTGTCAATAGATAGACGCCGAACAGAGACGAGATTTTTTATTATGTGTGGTGTATGAAGGACATTTTTTAACTTTAATGGCGGGTAAGGATAAGAAAGAGTGGTATTTCCATAACCTTGAATTAGAATTCCATGACCATTACCAACAATAATTTGTTTCGGGGTGCACATATTGAAATAAGAAGAGAGAATACCTTGTGAAGCTGTCATGTGGCTTAATGCTCCCGTGTCCATATACCAATTCTTATCAAGTGGGTTCAGGGTCATGGTATGCATTGCTTGTTCAATATCAGTTGGAGCATATGAAATAGATGGTGCCACAGATGATGTGTAGGCCTGTTGTGGGCGAGGTCCGAGTATTCCTATTGTTCCAGATGCGCCAGCAGGTCGTGTCCAAGGAGCTGTTGGATATGGGCAGGGTGGAATGGAGGCCCAATATTGGTGCCAAGCCCAAGGTGAAGGTGGGTTCAAAGTAGATGGTCGATACCCATTAGCACTATGGGTAGAACGGGTGTTGTATGTGCCTGAGTTATGGCCTCCACCACGACCACGACCACCATTACGTCCACCACCACGTCCATTGTTGCGTCCACCTCCACCTCCACGACAACGACTGCTTAGAGAACCAGTACCACGAGTGGTGTCGCGACCACCAATAGGGGATTGCTTCGAGTCACGTGATTTGGTAGTTGTGAGATGAATAGAACCTGTAGTCAGCCTTGTGATATTGGCTTGTCGGTTTTTGCGGGTTTCTTCCAGGATGAGCTTAGAACGAGCGTCATAAAAGGTCGGGAGGGGATCACTTTGTTGAATGATGGTGGAAACACCATCATAGCTTTCGTTTAGTCCCGCGATTAATTGCAAAACCAAACGTTGGTTAGACATGGGTGCACCAACATTTGCAAGTTGATCAGCCAACATTTTTATTTCTTGGCAATAGGAGGAGATGTTGGGAAAACTTTCAAGTTGGATGTTGGCGAATTGGTGTTCAAGGGAGAGAGCTCGGGAATGTTTGTTGTCATGGAATATATCTTTGAGACGATCCCATGCTTTCTTAGCGGTGGTGTCAGGTTCTAGGATGGTGTGCATGAGATCTTTGGAGATTGTTGCATAGATCCATTGAAGAACAATGGCATCATGGCGACTCCACGTTGCAGGAGGTATAGGTTTTGTTGTTTTATCTTTTGGCGTTGGAGGATTTTCAGAGCTGAGATGATCAATCACATCATGAGCACGGCAATGAATCTTAAACAATTCAGCCCAAGATGTGTATTGACTGGTTTCCATTTCAAGTTTGACAGGGACAGCATTGATGATGTGATTAATAGGTTGAGTGGGATTAAGTTTAGTGGAATCTGCCATGGAGATGATGGAGAAAGAAAGAAGCAGACGAATGGAGGAAAATATTAGGGTTTAGGGATCGGCTATAGGCCTGATACCATATAAGAATTGAATCTCTGAATGTCTATTGCCTTCCCCAAAGGGTCCTATATATATAAATAACATATCCCTACTACTATGGAAACTCTATCAGTGACATAACTTTCTAACAAACTATTGACAGAAAATAAAAGTGTATACATTCTAAATATACATGATAGTTGACTAATAGTATGGTTTTGCATAACTAAGAGAATGAAATTGACCTACCTCTAGACAACGGGATCTGTGCTTTACTAAACGGTTGCACCAAACTTGAAAAGCTAAGTATTCACCTTCACCCTGGAGGGCTGACTGATCTTGGTTGTGGGTACATCGGGAAATATGGTCATAATTTAAGGTATATAAATCTTGGGTTTTGTCCCGAATCTGATACAGGACTTGTCGAGTTATCAAAAGGGTACCCAAAATTGCAAAAGTTGGAAATGAGTGGTTGCAACTTTAGCCAACAAGCATTAGTCACCCTTGTGTTGAATGTAACCTCTTTAAGGCACTTGTGGGTAGAGGACTACCATGCTTTTAAAAGTGGTCATGATCTTTTTGCGATGGTTCGACCATTTTGGAAGATAGAACTAATTAAATCTAAAGAAACGGTTAATGGACCCACGAGGCCCATTCAACAGAAATCACCTTCTTTGCTTGCGTATTACTCCCTTGCTGAACAAAGAAATGATTTCCCAAAGAGTGTTATTCCGTTTTACCCGTTTGTGGAATTTGACTAGTAAGGCGTGTTTCGTATTTACTTCTTTTGTTCTTATTTGTGTTAGCTCATGCTGTTAGATAGCGTTATTTTGATATACCGTGTGCAGTATATGTTTGAACATTTATATTTTGATTTACGCCCAAAAAGTGCCTGAGCTCAATCCACGGTATGATTTATGCTCTATTAGTACTAAAAAGCTTCTTCATTATTTTTTCTTTCAAAATTAAGCATTTTGAGAATATTATATGATGTGATCCTTTCTTTAAGAAGTGTTCTGTTGATTCATATTTTTCTTTAGATTCTTTGTAGAGTTAAATATCTTGTTGGTGAAAATTCCACTCTGAAACAACTTATGGTTCCTTTGGGATTCATTACATGCCTATTTAGTAATATTGTGAGCTTGAAGATTGCCGATATGAAATCACATCAAGTTTTATCTTGTAGGTGTCTTCTTGTTAGTCTGTACACATGAATGAGTCCCTGTTAAGGTTTGTATCTGCTGAATTTGGCCTTAGATGATGTCATGCATTCATACACATATGCACGTGGTTCTTTGTTTTGCCAGTTTGGTCTTACTCGCCCTTTTTCAATATGTGACATGATTTGATTGATGATGTCTTTTTTCATATTTGTTTCCTTTCAGTTAGAATTTGATCAAAATGTTCCCTAAATGCAGGTGTGGCAGTGTTTTATATATTCGCACCGTGGGTTTGAGTAAATTTTCAGACCTTTTTTTGTACTTATATCGTCCATGGTGTTTTGCATCTCTTATCTGATGTAGCGTAAGCTACAGGTAGGGTTAGACAATTAAGTATTGTCAGACTTTGTGAGGGAGTAATAAGGTTTACTTGACCATAGGGTTTGAGAAGAACAATTCTCGACTCTTTTTATTGATAATAAAATCTATAGGAAAAAACAAGACCCCGACCTCTAAACATTCGACCCCTATTTATAATAGAGAAAGAATATTCTGGAAGAATATTAATTCTAGAAAGTAAATAAACTCCTAATTAAACCTAAACATTCTGGAAAATTAAAAGATGACTAAAAACTTGGGCTTAAGTGGGCTGCAAAGTCGTTACTGCATCATTCTCCCTTTCTTGAAAAAAACTCGTCCTCGAGTTGTCATCAGGATATAAAGGAACATCTGGAGTAAATGTGGACCGATCTGCAACATTGAAAGTCCATGAAATAGAAAGGTGTTCAGGTAGATCAATGATATATGCATTATCATTAATTTTCTGAAGCACCTTGAAAGGACCTATTTTCCGCATCTTGAGTTTGTTGTACGTCCCAACAGGAAACCTCTCTTTTCTTAAGTGAACCATAACTTGATCTCCAACAGAAAATGTCTTCAACCTACGATGCTTGTCACTTTGTACTTTGTAAGTTGCATTAGAAGACTCGAGTTTTTGTTTCACATCAGCTTGTATAGCTTCTATTCGTTCAGTCATGTTCTGTGCAGCGAGGCTATGGTCCGGTAGTGCGGGTAGCTGAATTAGATCAAGAGCTTGCTTTGGTGGACACTGATACATAACTTGGAGTGGCGATTTTCCCGTGGACCGGTTCACCATGTTATTGAATGTGAACTCTGCGGGTGCAAGAAATTGATCCCACTGCTTTGGACGATCACCACAAAGACATCTTATCAGATTTCCAAGCGTTTTGTTAACAACTTCCGTCACGACCGAAATGGCCTCCAAGACCGCCTCCATGCAACTCTTTAATCAATTGTTCTCTTAATGACGTACGCGGGATACACAAGCGATTGTCATTGAACAAATACCCATCAACCTTTAAAAAAGGGCGGCACCATTTTATTTTCCCAAATCTCCTTGAAATCTTCATCATGGGCATACAAATCTTTCAAGTGTTCAAATCCAATAATTTCCGTCTTTAACGTCACCAACAACTCACCCCGTCGACTTAATGCATCTGTAACCTTATTCTGCTCACCCGCCTTATGCTTCAAAACGAAAGAAAAACGTTGAAGATAAGCGATCCATCTCCCATGCATTCTATTCATCTTCTGTTGGCTGTTAAAATACTTCAATGCCTCATGATCGGTATATAGAACAAACTCTCGATGAAATAAGTATTGCTCCCAATGGTGAACAGATCGATAAATAGCATAGAACTCCAACTCATACGTCGACCACTTTTGTCGGGCTTCACTAAGTTTTTCACTAAAGAAGGCTACAGGTTTTCCTTCTTGAGATAAAACAGCACCAATTCCAACAATAGATGCATCGCACTCCAAAGTGAAAAGTTTGTCAAAGTTCGGTAATACAAGAAGTGGTGCACTTGTTAGCTTTTTTTTGATTTGTTCAAAACTAAGATCAGCCTCTACTCCTCATTGAAACTTTCCTTTCTTCATACATTGAGTGATAGGTGCCATGATAGTGCTAAAGTTCCTTATGAATCTTTGATAGAAAGTTGCAAGCCCATGAAAACTACGTACTTCACTAATGGTTTGTGGTTTAGGCCACTCTTTAATTGTCCGGACCTTCTCTTCATCAACTTGAATACCATGAGAAGTAATAACGAAACCCAAGAACAACAACTTATCGGTCAAGAAATTGCATTTCTTTAAGTTGATATACAACTTATTTTGAGATAATGCAATGAGAACTTCCCGTAAGTGCCTGAGATGCTCTTTTTCGGACTTGCTATATATGAGTATGTCATCAAAATAAACTACAACAAAAGATCCGATAAAGGGTTTCAGTACCTGGTTCATTAACCGAGAGAAGGTACTTGGTGCATTTGAAAGACTAAAAGGCACGACCATCCACTCGTAGAGACCATCCTTGGTCTTAAACGCTGTCTTCCACTCGTCACCTGGTCGAATCCGGATTTGGTGATATCCGCATCGTAAATCAATCTTTGAAAATACCTTTGACCCCTCCAACATATCTAGCATATCATCAAGGCGTGGAATTGGAAAATGATATGCAATCGTGATCTTATTAATTGCTCGACTATCAACACACATTCGCCAACTACCATTTTTTTGGAACTAATAAAGCTGGAACGGCGCAAAGGCTCATGCTTTCCCGAATTAGACCCTTCTTCAATAAGTCCTCAACTTGCTCCTATAAGATTAGATTCTCTTTCGGGCTCATTCTGTAGTGTGGTAAGTTAGGAAGACTAGCTCCTGGAACAAGGTCAATTTGGTGTTGTATGTTACGCATTGGTGGTAAAGTTGAGGGTAACTCATCCGGAATGAGTGTTTTAAATTCTTCCATCAAAGGTAACACCTTTTCAGGAAACGAAACACCTTCTTGTATCGTTCCTTTTGCGACAACAGCATATATCACCGACTCACCTTTAATCTCATCTTTGAAATCTCCATGGTTCAGAATCATTAAATTGTTGCGTGTTGCTTCAGAGTCTTTTGATCTGTTGTTATTGATCAAGGGAACTAAAACCTTCTTAACACCATTTATAATAAACGAGTAAGTATTCTCTTTACCCTTGTGAATTGCATTGACATCATACTCCCACGGTCGCCCGAGAAGAATATGGCAAGCATCCATATTAACTATGTCGCACATGACCTCGTCCGTATATTTTCCAATCTCAAAAGGAATTTTGCATCGCTCAGTAACCTTGATCTCGCCAACAGATTTGATCCAACCAATACGGTATGGATTTGGATGTTTTTCTTTAGGTATCTTCAGTCGTTGTACAATGTCCCTAGATAATATATTCTCCGTGCTACCACTATCGATAATAACATCAAATACCTTTTGATGGATAACACACCGTGTTCGAAAGAGGCTATGTCGCTGAGATTTCTCAACTAGCTTAGGAGCTAGCATGATTCGACGAATGACACACAACTTTGATGAATATTCACCATCAGCATAAAAGTTGCCATCTAAATCATCATGTGATGCGTGGCATATATCAGTTTCAATCTCTTCATCAAATGTTTCCTCATCTACTTCATTGTAATCATGTTCCCTAGTGGTCAAATTAATCTTTCCACCAGTTGCCCTACATTCACTTGAACGATGACCACCTACCCCACACTTGAAACACTTCCCGATTACGGGTCGTGCATACGGGTTTGTAGACTTGCTGGTAAGTGTTGGAATGCTACCAGTTTGTTTTTCCTTGTCCAAGGTAGACAATTTCTGAACAGACTGTGTGCTTTCTGCGTTGGATGAGGATTGTCCAGCGCTAAACTTGCTTCTGTTTGTGGAAGGGAATAAAGTTGAACGATTATTCTTTGCAAGTTGATTTTCAGCCCTAATCGCGAGATTATAAGCGTCGTCTAACGTGTACACAGGAACAAGAGAAATCATATCTTGTATTTCTGGACGTAATCCATTGATATACCGCGTCACTTGTTGAGACTCGATTTCTGACAAATCATTCCTTGATGACAAACGATGAAATTCAGCGGTGTATATTTCCACGGTACGATTTCCTTGAGCACAATTTTGGAGCAGATTAAACAATATTTGATCATGATTGGGTGGAAGGAACCTCTTACGTAACTCTCGTTCCATTCTTTCCCAACTAGTGATGGGAAGTTTTCCTTGTCGCTCTCGTACAGTTGGCAAGTTCTTCCACCATGATTGCGCACCACCCTTTAACTTGTATGCAACCAGATTAACTCGAATGTCCAAAGGAATTTCGTAGAACTTAAAAAAGGTATCCAATTCACTCATCCGGTCTAAGAAATCTTCCACATTCATAGAACCTTGAAAAGTCGGGACATCTTTGGCTCGTTGACGGTAATCAAAATCTCTAACACCCCGGTGACCAAATCGCATTCCCCTTTCCTGATCATCTTCATCATCGTTCTCAACATCAGAATCTTCACCACCATAATTGTGTTGCTGAACATATGTTTTTTGAGGTCGACCATTCCCGCGGCCCGTGTTCTGTCGCCATGGATTAGCACGAGACGGTTGGTCTTCGCTCTCACGCGTGATTAAAGTTGCTAGGGTTTGAGTTATTTGTTGCAACGACTTCTGGACAGTTTCTTCAAGTCGTTTAAAAGAATTTTCGAGTTGCTCAACTCGATCGTTATTAACATCGTCACCAGCCATTTATTGAATCTCAATATGGAATACAATCAACCTTAAAATTGATAAACAAAAACAAAAGAAACAATCACGTATCTAAGTTCAATAGGGTTACCTGGATGACTTACAGTTTGCAAACCAAACCGAAGACATATTTTTTTTTTCTTTTTTTTTCTTTTTTTTTTCTTTTTTTTTGGTTTAATCTTCTAATCACCAATCAAGAATCGAGTTGAAGTAGTAAAGGTCCTCCAATCGAATCGTGTTTAGGCTCTGATTACCAACTGATGTAGCGTAAGCTACAGGTAGGGTTAGACAATTAAGTATTGTCAGACTTTGTGAGGAAGTAATAAGGTTTACTTGACCAAAGGGTTTGAGAAGAACAATTCTCGACTCTTTTTATTGATAATAAAATCTATAGGAAAAAACAAGACCCCGACCTCTAAACATTCAACCCCTATTTATAATAGATAAAGAATATTCTGGAAGAATATTAATTCTGGAAAGTAAATAAACTCCTAATTAAACTTAAACATTCTGGAAAATTAAAAGATGTCTAAAAACTTAGGCTTAAGTGGGCTGCAAAGTAGTTACTGCATCATTATCATACTATTATTGATTATACTTTATTGCTTTGTATTAAGAAATAAGCTTATTAACCTGAAGGGCTTTAAAGTAATTCAGCTAAAGATGGAGGGGGAGTATTTGCGCTTGAATGAAAGAAGATACATTCTTGGAGGACTACTTGTGCCAAAGTGTGAAAGTGTGAGACAGCTGTGCGCATTGGAGTACTTAAGCCACCTAACAACTCATTTTTATTTATTCATTCAGTTTTGTTATCTTTCTATTATCGTTTCTAGTGAGAGAAAATAAGATTGATACTTCTTGATCAATCGTGTGAGTTTGTGAGCGTGTTTGTTTGATTCATTCTTGTATTCAGAGATATTGTAATTGATTCATTGATAAAGAGAGCCAAGGGGTGGTTGGCTGGGTTCTCTGTTATAAGTTCTTGTTGATTTTGATCATAAATTTGTTAGTTTTTACATGGTATCAGAGCCTGGTTGCTCTGAATCGTGATTAAAATCATTTTTCAAAAATTAGGGTTTTTTGAAATTGGGGGTTTCGATCTATTTGTGTAGATCTTGACTTCTTGGTGGGTGGATTGTTATTGTTACAAATCTATTCGTGTTTTCTCGAACTTAATTGGGTTTTTTTGAAATTAGGGTTTCAGTTAATTTTGGGGGTTTTGGTTAAAACATTTTCTTGGTCTAACTGATGAACTGTGGGTTCATTAATTGGGTTTAATTGTTGTTTTTTGGTGATTAATTAGAAAAACCCTAAAATCAGATATTAGGGTTTGTTCTAATCTTGGTGAGTTTTTGTTTTTATTGGTATTGGTTGTTTGTTTTTGTTCTTGTGCAGGTTGTTTTTCCGCTGCGTTGACTTTTAGATCTTCTTGATCTATTGTGTTTGTGGTGTTGGTTTCTCTGAATAGTCTTTATTCAGAGTTCTTGCTTGGTTTTGCTGCGCGTGCTACGAACACCTCTCTCACCTTCTTATAGGATTTAGATTTTTTGTTTTTAGAGGGGTTTTTAGGTGTCGATGGGATTAGTTAGTTACTGGTGTTGATTGATTGAGGCTTATTTGTGGTAGTTTATTGGTTGTTTGTAGAGGAGATACAAGGAGGTTTTTGTTTCTTGTTGTTCTGTTTGTTCTTGTTTAGACCACTTTCAGGTCACTGCTCTTGACCTACCACCTATTGAGTGGTTTGGAAGCCTGAGAACTGCATTTTTTGACATGTTGAGTGTGTTCTTCATTGTTTGGTTTATTTTTTGTCATTCTCTATGACTGGTTCTGGTCCTAGTTCTCCTAAGGGTGATGGTCCACCTAAAGGGGGAGCTGATGTGGTTAAATTTGATGTTTATGATCCACTTTACTTACACCCTCAAGATATTGGTTCTCAATTGATTACCTTCAAACTTGAGGGTACTGAAAATTATAAAGTTTGGTCTGCTGCTGTTAAACTTGCTTTGCAAACTAGAAACAAACTTGGATTCATTAATGGTAATTGTGTGCAAGATACTAATGATGGTCATGCTAGAGATCAGTGGGATAGGTGTAATGTTGTTGTGCTTTCTTGGTTACTTGGTTGTGTTTCACCTGATTTATATAAAGGACAAATATTTTCTAAATATGCTCAAGATGTTTGGGATGAATTGGAAGAAACATATAATAAGCAAGATGGTTCTGTCATATATAATCTTCATCATAAGATATACACTTTAACTCAATCTGGTATGTCTTTATCTGAATATTATCATGAGTGTAATTCTTTGTGGAGACAATTTGATGCACTTGTTGAATTACCTGATTGTACTTGTGATGGGTCTGAAGCCCTTAAAGAACATGATCAGCTTCTCAGACTGATGCAGTTCTTGATAGGGCTTGATGATTGTTATAATGTTGTGAGAAGCCAGATTCTCACTTCTGATCCCATACCAGATTTGAGAACTGCTTTTGCTACTTTGTCCAGGGATGAATCACATAGAAATGGGTCTAAAAATAATAAGACTAGTCCTTCTGCTTTTGTTGTTAAGTCTGGTGGGAATTCCAATAATTGGAATTCAAACAGAAATAATAATAATGGAAATTCTAATACTGGGAATTCTAACAGAAATAATAATAATTGGAGTGGTAATAGGACTGGGTCTAATGGGTATAGAAATGGTAATCTTTTGTGTACTCATTGTAACATGAAGGGTCATACAGTTGACAGGTGTTTTGAGCTAATTGGGTATCCTCCTAACTTTAAAAGAAATAATAATAATACAGCTCAAAACAATGTTCATAATGTTAGTGTTAATGATGGCAATTGTAATCAGGGTAAGAATATAGCTCATAATCTTACTCCTGATCAATATCAAAGGCTCATAAAATTGCTGAATGTTTCTGGAGATAACTCAATGGGTTCTGCAACCATTGCAGGTACCTTTAGAGTGAATAATTGTGTTGTTAGTTTTTTATCTTGTAGATTTTTAACTACAATTCCAACATTAGTACTTATTGTACTTATGTTGGATGGATTATTGATTCAGGAGCCAGTCAGCATATAACTTTTTCTGAAAAATTGTTATTTGATGTTATTGATGTGTCTTCTTTGCACATAAGTGTTGCTCATCCTAATGGGACTTTAGAATATGTGAAAAAATTGGATGTTTTAAAATTAATAATTTGGTGATTAAAGATGTGCTGGTTGTTCCTGGATATAAAGTGAGTCTTTTGTCTATTCAGAAATTGTCTAAAGATAATAAAGTTAATGTTAGCTTTAATGAAAATTGTTGTGTGATTCAGGATTTAGCTCACAATGTCCTAATGGGGACTGGTAGTGAAAAAGATGGTTTATACTTTCTTGATGAAGGTAGGCCTATGTTTAATAAAAGTGTTAGAAGTTGTAATATGGCTAGTTCTATTTGGCATAATAGGTTAGGACATCCAGCAGATCAAGTGCTAGATGTTCTAAGAAAAGATAATTCAGAAATTAAACTTAAAGGTTTGGAACCTTGTGATGTTTGTCATAAGGCTAAACAAACTAGAGAGTCTTTTTCTTTGAGTGATCATAAAACCAAACAGCTTGGTGATATTGTTCATCTTGATGTTTGGGGACCATATAGAGTTGCTAGTAGAGAAGGATTTAGATTCTTTTTAACTGTGGTTGATGACTATACTAGGTCTGTGTGGTTTTTTTTATTAAAAAGTAAAACTGAAGTGTTTTCATGTGTTGAAAGTTTTGTCAAGCTTATTGATAATCAGTTTAATAAAAAATATTAAGATTTTCAGAAGTGATAATGGAACTGAGTTTGTTAATAACAGGTTTTCTGAATTTGTTAAACTTAATGGTATTGTTCATCAAACCACTTGTGCTTATACTCCACAACAAAATGGTGTTGTGGAAAGAAAACATAGACATTTACTTAATACATCTAGAGCCCTCATGTTTCAGGGGGGCATTCCATTAAACATGTGGTCTGAATGTGTGCTAACTGCTACTTATTTAATTAACAGGTTAGCTACTGCTGTTTTATCTGGTAAAAGTCCTTATGAAATGGTTTATGAGTCTAAACCAAGTATTCTCCATTTAAAAGTTTTTGGCTGTTTGTGTTTTTCCAATGTGTTTGTGTTTTTGTTGGGTATGCTTTTGATAAGAAGGCATATAAACTGTTTAGTTTGGAAAGTAAAAAGTTTTTATTTTCAAGAGATGTAAAATTTTATGAAACAGTTTTTCCTTTCAAAAATGATGTAATTAGTAAAGAATTTGTTTTTTCTGAAAATGGTGTTGATGATTTAAATTTTTTTAACATAAACAGTCAAGTGCCTAGTGAATCTGATGATGATAATGGAGATAGTATAGGTAGTAAGCATAGGCTTGTACCTGAAACTAATGATAAACCTAGTGACAGCACTGTAGAATCTTGTAATAGCAAAGAAGGTGTTCATACTACTGATACAGATAATATTTCTGAGGTAGATAGATCATCTAATACTAATACAGATTCTAGTAGGAAGGACACTAGGGTTGAGTATGCAACAGAAGATGTTTCTGAGGGTATACTAAACATTAGTAATGATGATGATAATTCCTCTGAGGATGAAGGCATTGAGTCTTTTGGAAATATGTTTAATTGGTCACCAGAACCAGCAGCAGAGAACACTGTTAGGAGAACAAGTAGAAAAACTACTTTTCCTTCTAAGTATAAGGATTTTGTGCTTAACAAGAATGTTAAATATAGTATTAATAAAGTTGTTAGTTATGCCAATTTAAGCATTGATAATTTTGTGTTCACCACTAATCTTAATAAAATTCATGAGCCTACTCATTATTCTGAAGCTATCAAAGATAGCAGATGGATTGAGGCCATGAATCTAGAAATGGAAGCTTTAAACAGAAATAATACATGGATTATTACTGATCTTCCTGAGGGTAGAAAAGCTATTCCATGTAAATGGATATGGAAAGTTAAATATAAATCTAGTGGTGATGTTGAGAGATTTAAAGCTAGATTAGTAGCTAAGGGCTTTAATCAAAGAGAAGGAATAGACTATGATGAAACTTTTTCACCAGTGGTTAAAATTGTTACAGTTAGATGTGTTTTAAGTCTTGCTGTTAGCAATAACTGACCATTATTTCAGTTGGATGTAAATAATGCTTTTTTATATGGAGAACTGGATGAAGAAGTGTATATGAAAATTCCTGAAGGTTATGGTGATGAGAATGGTAACAAAGTTTGTAAATTGGTTAAGTCCTTATATGGGTTAAAGCAAGCTCCTAGAAAATGGAATGAGAAGCTTGTTTCTGTTCTTACTGAAAATGGATTTGTTCAGAGTCCTAATGATTTCTCTTTGTTCATTAAGAATAGCAACAATGTTTTCTTAGTTTTGCTTGTTTATGTGGATGACATTGTTATCACTGGAAATAACCTTGATGAAGTTAATAAATTTAAACAGTTTTTAAGTACCAAGTTTCTTATTAAAGATCTTGGAAAACTTAAATATTTTTTAGGCATTGAGGTTATAGACATTGATAATGGTATTTGTCTAACACAAAGAAAATATTGCACTGAGTTGTTGTCAGAATTTGGTATGTTAGGATGTAAACCATGTGGTGCTCCTATTGAAGTTAATCCAGATAGTAAGAAGCTTAACAAGAAATTTGGTGAGGATAAAAAACTAACTGAGATTACTTCATATCAAAAACTTGTTGGAAAACTGATATATTTGACTATGACTAGACCTGATATTGCTTATGCAGTACATTGTCTTAGTCAAGTCATGCATAGTCCTATGACTTCTCATCTTAGACTTGCATTCAGAGTGCTTAGATACTTGAAAGGTGAACCTGGCTTAGGTATCACTTTTAAGAAAGGAGATTGTAGTAAGCTGAATGTGTTTGTGGACTCAGATTGGGCAAAATGTAAGATAACCAGAAGGTCTTTGACTGGTCATTGTGTTTTTCTGGGGAATAATTTAGTCTCTTGGAAGAGTAAGAAACAAAGTGTTGTTTCTAGATCTTCCACAGAAGCTGAATATAGGGCTATGTGTAATGTTTGCTGTGAAGTCATGTGGATTCATAAAGTGCTTAATGATATGAAAGTGAATGTTGTTTTACCTGTTGATATGAACTGTAACAACAGTTCTGCTATTCAAATCTCTTTGAACCCAGTGCTTCATGAAAGAAGCAAGCATTTTGAAATTGATCTATATTTCTTAAGAGAAAAAATATCTGCAGGATATATAAAACCTATAAAAGTTAAATCTGAAAATAATACTGCAGATATTTTTACTAAAGGCTTGCTTATATCTGATCATAAGAAGTTTTGTAGTATGCTTGGTTTGTGTAATGCATTTGCAGGTTAAGAGCTTAAGGGGGAGTATTAAGAAATAAGCTTATTAACCTGAAGGGCTTTAAAGTAATTCAGCTAAAGATGGAGGGGGAGTATTTGCGCTTGAATGAAAGAAGATACATTCTTGGAGGACTACTTGTGCCAAAGTGTGAAAGTGTGAGACAGCTGTCCGCATTGGAGTACTTAAGCCACCTAACAACTCATTTTTATTTATTCATTCAGTTTTGTTATCTTTCTGTTATCGTTTCTAGTGAGAGAAAATAAGATTGATACTTCTTGATCAATCGTGTGAGTTTGTGAGCGTGTTTGTTTGATTCATTCTTGTATTCAGAGATATTGTAATTGATTCATTGATAAAGAGAGCCAAGGGGTGGTTGACTGGGTTCTCTGTTATAAGTTCTTGTTGATTTTGATCATAAATTTGTTAGTTTTTACACTTTGCCTTTTTAATGTATGTGCCTTTTTAATGTATGCGTTGTTGGATAGATATTGATTCTAGTGATATATTCTATTAAAAGGCCAAGTTAGATTTAAAACATTTAGAATTTGATATGGATGACCATTGTATGTTGATTTATATATGTCCGAACTTGGAAGTTTTGTATACTGAAGAGTCCCATTGGAGAGACATGGGAGTATGGGACTGGAATTTGTTGGTCGCATTTGCAAAAAGTTGTGTAGGATTAAGATTGAGAACACCAAGCCTGATGAAGAAAAGTTGGTGTCACATATAGGGTTGTTTGCTTTAGCAAAGGATGTTTTGACCTGGAATGTTTGCATATTAGATCATAGATGATACTCAAGCATTGGAATGCCTAGGTGCTAATTTGAAAAAACTGAATGATTTCAGGATGGTCTTGCCTCGTAAAGTAGAGCAGGTAATTGATTTACCACTAGACACTGGAATCCGTGCTTAGCTAAAGGGTTGCACCAAACTTACTAGCAACTAATGGGAAACCGGCCCACCGACAACCTGACGTCGACTGGTCAAGGTATATTAATATGTTTCTCACTTGAGAGTCGTCACAAAACCAAACAACGTAGTCATGCTTTATGCCGTAGCCACTGCTTGATTAGGCCTATGCTTGATCCAACTGAAGTCCACACGTACAATCGTAAATGGACATTAAAACGGAGACTGAACCGGTTACCTCCACGTTAGCTACATGTCTACCACCACCAAACTACTACCGCATGAACATAAATTGCACCGGTCTGTGAAATGATGATCATAGTCCGACAAAAGTGACAATGAATCTCATATTTAAAAGTCGGTGAAACTAGACTAGAATTTAATGTATTACATCAAGTTAATATGTTTCATTAATAAAATCATAAACATGTCAAAATTATTTCAAGATATATTATTCTCAGATTCTCCAATTTTTTGTTTGAAGATGCAAACACAAACTTCTATTAATTTTGACTTTTAATGACGAAAGAAAGATGCTCCAATGGGATGCACCAATGCATAATTATTAATTAGTATAACATGATTATGAACATGTGATTTCTTTTATCTTTAAAAACCATTAGTGGAGTAAGAGGATAAAGGATGATGTATATAATAAGAATGATGAAAATTGAAAGAGATAGTCAGATAACTCTTTTATAAATAACATTGTGCAAAGGTTAGTGTGTGTAATACAAATTTTTCTAATTTTAATATGAAAATACATTAAATAAACATTAAATAAATTCAATAGTTATCATATCTGAACATAATTTTCAATAAAATTAATATGCATTCAATGTGTTTTATTGTTAATAAAAAAAAGATTGCATTCATTTATTGTATACTAACCTCCGTCTAGTGGACAATTTTGATAGTTTACTAACTTGACTCTTATGGGCAGATCTACGGTAGATATCTATTTACAAAAACCAAACAAGCTTTTTCAGTCATTTCATTAATTTTGATAGTTTACTAACTTGACTCTTATGGGCAGATCTACGGTAGATATCTATTTACAAAAACCAAACAAGCTTTTTCAGTCATTTCATTCCTTCATTCCAATAGCTTCTAACCAAACGCACCCAGCTTCATGGTTAACACGAATCTTGATATCCGTCTAAGAATAGTCTCTCCGCCTTTAAGAAAAAGGATATACCAAAAAGTTCAAGTCACTCCTCTCCACAGTCCACACTGCTGGAGGACTTGCTACAAAAACACAACATTCTGGCCATAGCAAATGACTACGGCTATTATTACAAGGGTTGTAACGCATAAAGCCCTTATCAAAGTACGAATCAGCTCGCACATCAGCATTTATACTCGTTACTCACTTTTTATGACAGTTATAAAATAATGCCAGTTTTTAAAACCATTATCATTGTAATCCGAGGCTCACTCGCTGCCCTAAGCCCTACAGTTCCTTCGCATTTAACACTACAATAAAAGTAAACATGAGGCTGTAAAAATATCTAAATAAGATTGGATAACATTACAAGATCAAGCTCAATAGTCAAAACTGAATTCTCAATTTGGCTCCTCTAAATATTATCACGATCCAAAATCCACCACCGATTATGAGAACATGATTCAGTGACTGTTGTTGTATCTCAATGTCTAATACTTCTACTATAACAATATCTATTTTAAGGGGGGTTTTCAAGCCGATTTTAGCTTGGCTGCTGTTGACGCAAGGTGAGAAAGAGTCCTGTGTCCCACAAACATTAAGAAGATTCCTAGAAGTCCCAAAGTTTTCAGTGTGGTGAAAAGATCCAACTGTGGAAGTTAAAAAAGACACAAGAACATGTTTATATTAAAGGTGAACTTGGGATTTGTCGAATGGGTCTGTAAACGGTAAAAGTGTAGACGTACCTTCAACCAGAACAACACATAGAGTAAGAGAACCGCTGCAATGCCACCGTGGAAAAGGATGGCAAATGTAGCGGGTACCGCCGATGTAGGGAAGTTCTTGAAATTTACACCAAGGCGTAATAGCTGCAATAAAAAAAATTAAAAGTTCAAACAAGCAACATGAATAGTTTCATTTTCTTTAATTACAATACATACAAGTTATAAAACATAAGAGGAAAACATAGCACAGATACTATTTGGGTGACGATAATCACAATAGGGGAAAACATAGCACAGGTGTTATTTGGGTGACGATAATTACAATATAATTTGGTGTTCCAAATTTGTATTGCACAAAATAACAAAGTATAAAGGATCAACAGATGAACTTACCCCAACCAAGAATGCCAGTAGCGGAACAAGAACCAGGCCTAAGAAAGCAAAAGAAACCTCTTGAGGAGGACGCTTTTCAGGAACCCGAAAGATGTGGTTTATCTCTGCCTTGGGACCAAATCTTAAGTATGGGCTAACAGCTTGTGCAGGGGGTTGTGTTGCCTTTTCAGGTGCCTTAGGTAGATCTAGCTCAATAGAGCCGAGAGGTTGTAAGAACGAATTCTCCTGAAATACGGAAATTAGCTTAGAAAATGACAAACAATATTATGTATAGGATATTATTGATAAAATGCAATATTTACCATGACGGCATCACCCACGGTCAGTTCTATGTCATACTGACCAGAGAGATAGAAAAACTTCTCAACAAGACCAAGAAAATCCTGAAACAAGGATTTTAGAAGTGTCAAAGGGTAATCCAACAAAAAAAGATAATACAACACATGGCAAGTAACTTAAAAGGGGGAATTGTGTACTTATAAGCTCTGCCATTCCAAAAATAAATGGAAGTATAAGCTCAAATTTGATATTTCTACCGGGGCCAAGCACAGTTTTTTTCTAAATTCTAAGTGGAAAGTAATCATTACGAGAATACAATCCACTATAGTGGTTCTGAAGCACGGTTGAAAGTCGCGATTGAAAGTCGCAGAGTTTTTTCTGAATGTTCCCAGCCTACTAACTCTATGAATTCAAATAAACTATATACCAATTTGATACTATAAACTTTGTACTAATATGTAATTAAAAAGTTAACTAGGTATAGGCAGATAAACCAAGCCCATCCCAATATGATCATGTTTCAAAGTCAGTGACCCAAACCCATTACCCAGGCTGTCCGAATATAAATAGAAAAGAACTTTACCAGAGTTATCTTAAACTGCTTCCCAGTGTTTTCAACAACAAACATATGCTCAACTCCAGTTTCATGCCTCAATCGTAAAAATGCCTGCAAGTAAATAGAACATAAATAAGATCCACAGACAAAAGACAGGTCAAATTCAGACAGTGTAGAAACGGGTCAGAGACCTGATGAGGCTTAAATGGTTTGCCTAACGGAGTTGTCAACAGAAAAGACAAATGCAACTTTTGAAGGTGGTTTGCTGATAGAGCCACGTCATTCTTTCCAGGTAAAACAAGCCTACACATAAAAGAATTGCAATGAGTTAAGTATAAACATGAAACACTTCTATGAACACGACAAAACTGAAAGGACCAAGTACAAACAGGAAATATACAGTAATATTTTTTGAATAAAATGAAGTGACATACTTTTTCTCAGACTCTACACTATCCCCCTCAAGCAATGTAACTTTAGCATTATCGACTTTAACTACTCCAGTAACGTGAACTGGCACTTTTGTACGCCCTCCAGTTGCGAATTTACTTTTTAGTTCTGGGTCTGAAAGTACAATCTGGCAAAAAAGAAATTAATTTGAGAACAAAAAAATAATTAATTTCCAGACATAAAGAAAAACGCTGAAGTATAAAAGACTGAGAGGTGTCAGTTTCTGGATAAAAATGAAGTACCTCAAAAGCAAAAACATAATCCCCAATGTCAACACCTTCTGGCAAAGCATCCAGGGTATAGATTGCTTCTTTTGGATCAAAATGAAGTTCCTGAAGTACGAAGATTAAGACAATCAGATATATAACTTATCCAGAACAAGATGACATAATTTCATGATTACAACTGATTAATCAAAGATGACCTGTTTAAGAACTGAAGCATCCTTTGAACCAGAGCTGAAAACTTGCATGAGTTTTACTGACAAAGGAGGAGCGCTAGATCCCAGCACAGTGCTCACTTTAACCTGTCCAATTCCATTTAGAATTTTATTCAGATGATCACCAATGGCGAAATGGTCATTTCGAAGAAAAAATTAATGCATGCTATTTGGAAAAACAGACTTCAAGCAAATGTTTGCACAAAAAAACTTCAAAAAGTCGATTTCCAGATCTTATTGGCTTTGACTTGCTAATGTGTGTATGTACCACAAAAAGCACAAATGTATTATCCAAATTTTGAAGTATAATCCATTTCAGCACAGTTCAATGCATGTAGTATCTGATCAAGTAGCAGCATGAGCACATAAATTGGAGCTAATACTTGTTCTTCATTACCTAAATAAGTAGTCTCTTTAAGATTTTCTTCAATTCCAGATTTACAACTTATATTCAAGATCTCATTTTATAATCTAAGGATTTAATCAAGTAAAGCTTCAAACAATGATAATATACAAAGCAAAATAGTACATACCTTAAGTTTATCTTTACTGGTCAATGAAAGCACAGTAGCTGGAACTGATAGAATTAGAGGAACTGATACCCTGTAACAGTTTATGACTTGTGATTATAGAGTAGAAAAACAATACATGTGATGTTACTAAATGCACCAACCATGCTAGACTAGACTTACGCATTGTTTTCTAGGCAAGATAGAGCGTCAATTTGGTAATACAAGTCCTTGCTGTTTCCAGGAATTCCAATGCCAAGGAAAAACCTTGCCAAACCCAAAATCTTGTCCTCGGGTATCTGCAAAATTTGAGCAACATTAGAAATAAATTATTAACTGGAAAAGTGGCTTGTGGTAAAAGAGCATGAGAGTGTATCGTACGTTTAAACTTCCAGAAGTGGCTGCAAAAGCTGTCAGGCCTCGAACAACTGCTGAGGTTGCTGAAAGCGGGCCTTGATGTCCACTTGCATCAATGTGTTTATCATCAAAGTAATAAGCCCCATCATCTACAAAACAATAATGAAATCATCAATCACTGGTACAACAGCTTATTGGTGAAATCATGCTACAAGGCGTATACTTCAACGCCCTCATAATCAGAAATTTAATGACACAATCAGTAACTACTCCACAGATGCTAATCATATGTCTTATTCAGTTGCATAATGACACAAATTTTATAATACATATATTCATAGGATTAAGACTACAGCGGATAATCCAATAATCCTATTTTTTGTCCCACTTAAAAATGTACCACCAAAATCCAAACACCATAAATGCTAGCAACTCCAATACCATTAAGCAGCCTACTACAACTTGTCATCACTTCTCATGTACCACCAAATATATTTGATTGTTTCCATCAGTTTGTCATCACTTCTCATTAGGTTGTCTACTTACACAGATGTAATACCAGCAAATCCATACCAATTAATGATTTACATAATGACCACGTCAAAAAGAGGCACATACATTGGAAACAATCCATAATATGCAGATAACTTCATCCAAAGCTTATATGTCATATAACTGATCGAGCCTAGTAATCTACAGTACACGCCTCAAGTATGTTACCAAACATCAGTGATCACCAACACACACAAAACTCAGTGAGCTTATAGTCTTGCGATTACTTGTCTCAAACTTTAGTAACTCCACGTTCCACTAGTATCTTTCATATGGTCTCAGTTTTCTAAAAAAAAGGCCAAGACTTGGAAAAAGAATTATAAATGCTGATTTTATAGATATGGCATGAAAACAGCAGACTCGCTACTAAGTCTCAATACGATAAGAGACGGAATGATTACTATATGTGATTTTAGGTGGAATAGAAGGAAAAGTAGCAAAGATAACCCATACGTTCATACATATAATATGTGGACAAATATTATCTGTAACAAATTGGTTCAGCACTACGAGAAAATAATTATACACCTCTTTATAAAGGGAAAGACGGTTGATGTACTAACCATATTTCTCAATACTGTCAAAGAGCTTCACGATATCTTTTTTCAGTGTACCAATCTGCAAAAGATAACCAGTGGTCAGAAACGATAAGATCATAAGAACATAACTGTTTCGTGCTATGGTCAGTAAAAATAGATGATACACATCACGAAAGTTGTGATCACTATAACAAGAAAGAATGGGAAAGGCACAGTTATATCAAGTTCAACGTTTACACAGATCCCAGCAAAACACAGACAGAAAAACTTAAAACGATCCCACTACTGAATCGGTAATATACACGTGCATGTGGGAAATAATAATAATATATTCAAGTAGCAGGTAATAACTATTAAAGCTCTCCACAACCTTAACCGTGTTGCATATGAGAATAACAGCAAAATTAGCTAACTTCAAATTTGTAAATATAGTTTTCTTCAGATGAGTGAAGCAAATAATATTTTTAACAACCCATCAGAACACTGAATACCAGATACAACTATACATATGCTCATAGGTCTGCCACTAGAATACAGTGTACAAAGAGGTTAGAGCACATCATTGTTCAACAAGAGTAAATCATGTAGACTTGTAGGTTGATATGCATACAGTCGTCTTGACAGATTTAGACAATCATAAGCAGAAGGCAATGTTAACTTACCAAATTTTCATCGATTGCAGAAGCTGCTAACGACACAACTCCAGAAAGGGTTTCAAATGCTATCCCTGAGCCAAGTTATAATTAGATGTGAGTAATTCGGCGGTACAGCAATACGAAAATAGATGTTCAAATAACCAAATGTCAATACAGCCATAGATATTGATCTCGTCAGGTAGAAAGAGCTTACCAGAAGCATAAGTGCTAGATTCAGGATTGTTAGAACTATAACGCCACCTTCCATCACTTTGGCTGAGAGCCTGGGAATAATTAAGATGTCAACAAAGAAATTTAGATAGCAAGTAACAGTATTCCGCTCTTAAGAAGAGAAGTTCTTCTGATATATAGGTATAACCAACCTTTATGGATCGTACAATCCCATCAGCATTCCCAAGAAGTACATCCACTTCTGGACTCTGATCCTGCATGAGAGTTGGAAAGAAATCAGGGAAACTGAAAGCTAATGTCTATAAACCAGAAGGCTACACAATTTTAAATAGAGGCCCGAGATTTATCCTAATAGATGGTAGCTTCAAATTTCATTAGAAACGTTGTTCCAAAAACATCTGGACATGACGAGAGTGTCCAGGTTTGTGCAAAAAACAAAAGACTGATTACCTTAATAAGTAGCAAACCTCCAACTGCATGGTAATAATCGAGAAGCAATGTTGCATGTTTGAGACCATCCTTAAGTTTTGATGCAGTGCCCTAAAAGTGTAAAAGTTAGTATAATATTTAAAGCAGTAGAAGTTAAAAGATAACAGCATTCGAAATTATGAGCCAAACATGAAGCATGACAATCATACCTCTAAAGCTGCCGTGTTGATCTTGCACTTTAATAGCCCATTGACTCGTAACGCGTGGTACAAGTCCTTTGAGTTTGAAGAGGGTGAAGAAAGAGTATCTACCACAGACTTACAAGTGGCGTCCTCTACAACAGGTTTCTTTTCAATTCCGAGAACCTCAAATGTCCTTAGGGCTTCATATGCTTCTTCTAAGCTGAAAGTAAGAAAAGTTAATCAGATTATAAGTGGTATTGCAACTAATAACTATGAGTTCTACACTTCTAATTCAGCCAAAAACTGTTCAGAGATGATAAATGACTTCACGATACCAAAACATCACAAGTGTTCTCGTATAAGTGATAAAAACCAAAATAACAGACAAAAGTTTGGATGACTTTCGCGACTTCTGTACTACTAAAACAGAAACATGTAAAAGGCTTCATTTGTCCAGGTATCAGGTATCGTGTCATACAACAAACACTTTGTTAACCACAGAAAATGTGCAATCAAAAACAGTGAATTCCTACATAGATACAAAACGTTAATCGTATCCTAACGAGTTTAATTTTATTGTGCTTTGGTCAGATAGAAAAACTTCCGGTTACTTAATGTTGCGCTTCTAGCTCTTTGTACTGATTATCAAATAGTATTCAGTACTTGCTTGAACAAAATTTTATTTCTAATATAAAGTAAACATTATATAACAGTCATGCATTCCTAAGGCAAAGTGCGTTGAAGATAATCAGGCGTCACTTCTGAGCTTTACACATATATGTGGTTTTCCCTGTTCAGGTGCCGGGGAGGGCGAGCCATTATCCTCAGATGTACGCGACCGGGTTAATCCTTTTACATCGTATAATCAGTAGCATTTCACACTCGTATATAAAATCTTATAATCTAGTATATCACAAACAGAAAGAAAAATAAATAGATTCAAGAAATAAGTGAAAATAGTGTTAAAGCGAACCTTGAAAACGATCCATCGGCGTTAGAGAAGAGGTCTAACGCTGCAGAGCGGTGAGAATCCGAGATCGGGTGAAATACAGCCGCAGATACACAGATCGAGCTTAATACTAACAAGACAGCAATTAAACCTAATTTCATCGCCATATCCTGCATTAATACAAAAATGATCAATTGAAAATGATAAGATGAATGATAGGATAATTGAGATTCATGAATCGAGATCTTCTTACTCGAGTGTGTGTGTGAGTCTTCGTCTCGAGTGTTGTTTTTTCAACGCCTGTTTAGGTATTTGGACTCACCAGAGATTTTTTTCAGTTTTTCCCTTTCATTGTCTTTGTTTTCCAAGATCAGTCCTTATAACTCTTTCTTTATTTCATCTAATTTAGGTAGGGGTGTCATTCATCGGTTTGATCCACGAAAATCGAAAATCGAATTGAATCGAAATTGAACCGAAAATAGAATTCGGGTTGTGGTCATAATCGAACTACAAATTTGGTTTTCGAGTTGGATATGAGTTTGGCAGTCAGACCTAAAAACCAAACCGAAAATCGAAGTTATACACATATATATATTTTTATATAAGTAAAATGATTATTAAAATTTAATCTTAATATAAAAATGCAATTTTATACTTGAAAGGGTAAACTGTAAAAAAGGTCCCTGAACTTTTCTATTTTCACAAATTTGCCCATGAGAGCAAACTACAAGCAATTTTGCCACTAAACTTCAATTTCTCGTACATTTTTTCCCTGAATTGACGATTTTTAATTTTTGACCGTTTTCCTCCGTTAACTTTCACACGTGCCTAGCACGTGAGGGTATATTCGATATTTCCCTTGCCACCACTAGCTTCCACGCTTCATTAGATGCAAAAAAAAACGTCCACAAATACATTTCACACCCGAAACTTCTATGCTACCAACCTAAACCCACCTTTGTTCAAGCAAAAAATGTCCCCGAAACATTATTAAACCCACCTTTCTTCATGACCACACTATATTTGCTAGAAACGCGGGCGCACATACAAAGTCACATAGATAGGCGCACACACACAATCATACAGAAAGGCGCGCACACACAAACACCAATCAGAACATGGATAAGGTGAGACAAGTTGTTAGGTCAATTCAGTACCTAATGACCTCCCTGAAGGATTTGAATAACAATCAGCCTAAGTGAATTATTAACCTTGAACATAACGAGGTCACTGAGTGAACAGTCACTCAGTGAGTTGCCTTCGAGTTCCTAGACTGAGTCTAAAAGGAAGACTCAAGCATTCAGAGAGGCGAAGTTCAACGAATGCCTTCTATGACGAAGAAGAAGGTGATGGGTTCAGTGAGTTGTGGCAATAGACTCACTGAACCCCATACGATCTCCCTGAAGAAAACAAGCATTCTCCAAGACTGAAGAAAAGGCTGTATAAGTTGAATTGTGACAAGATGAAGTACATCACACAATTAGCGTGATTTACCCTTTTGGGATAGATGGGGTACTGACATGTGTAAAGGACTTACGTCTTACTACTTAGAATAGGGTAAGACAAGATACTACACTGTACCAATAAGACAAAAATTGCACATGGGCAATTATTGTCTTCTACCCACTTTCCTTCTATAAATAGGATGCTTGTAAAGGAGAGAAAACAAGTTTGTGCACTTAATGCTTTAGACATTCACAAACAAGTTTTCTCTCCTCCAAACACGATCACAAACTTGAGTTCTAAACTCCTGTTGATAGAATCGTCAAGCTTAGCAATCGTTAGGATTGGACTAGCTTGTTAGTGAGGAGATCACAAAACCGCACATTGTCTATTCAATCCCTATTGTAGCTTCGTATACAATAGGGTATAATACTTTAATAAAGCTAAGAGTTAAACGTTGAAAACCTTTGTGTTATTTATTTACGTGTATTAACTTTGTTGCATTGTTTAACCATGGGTTAGGACTATACTTAGTATACTTAAGTATAGTACTAATTACAAGGGACCAACAAGTGGTATCAGAGCGGTAGGATTATAAAACTTTTAACCACCGTCTCAAAGTTTTTAAAACCTTGATCCATTATGGCTGAAAGTAATGTACCACAACTTGTTAACAAAAAAGGAGCGAGTTACTCTGTTAACGCTCCTAAGTTAGAAGTTGAAAGATTTAATAAATGGAAGAAAAGAATGATATGTTATTTGATGGGAATGGAACCTTATTACATAACTTGTATTAAGTATGGTCCATTCAAACCAAAAACAGCAGTTGGTGATGACAAACCTGAAAACCAATGGTCTGACGATGAAAGGAAAGTGGTCAATCAAGACCAACGTCTCAAAAGCATCATAATATCTTGTCTTCCTGACGATATTATGGAGGTTGTCATCGAGTGTGAGACGGCCAAAGAGACTTGGAAAGATCTTGTTCATAGTTTCGAATGACCATCCGACACTAAGGAAAATAGGATTATGGACCTAAAGTTAGAATATAACACTTTCAGGGCCAAAACATCTGAAACACTTCCTCAGACTTACACCAGGTATAAAACCTTGCTCAATGAGTTAACGAATTATGGGGTGAAACTGTCTAAGCATGAAATCAATGTTGGTTTTGTGAACAGTCTCCCTGAAAAATGGCTTGGTTTTTCTCAAGGATTGAGAAATGCTAATCACATACAGACTCAGGACCTTGCAGATATTTATGGGAGATTCATCTATGAAGATAATCTAGTAAATAGAAGATATCCTGAGTCCAAGAAGACCTTAATAACATACACCTCAGCCAAACCTACCCAAATTGATCATGGCCCCATTACAACTACTTTTTACTCAAATGCAATTGTTCAAGATTTTCAGGAAACCTCGGATGATGAGGTGGATGAGAGATCAAGTACTTAATACATAAGGGATTTGAACAGGGAATATCATGAAAGGGCCATGTTGGCAAATACCAAACGTTATATCAAAAGAACTAGATTTGCTGGCAACCAATCCACTAAGGGAGTGGATTGCTATCGATGTGGTAAAACTGGGCATTTTGCTAAATATTGTCTTTCAAAAACCCCATTGGCCTCTTATAAAAATCAAAGTTTTTCATCAGGCAATGATAATTTTCAACCCAAGTTTACACCAAAACTAATTCAGGCTTCTCCAATTAACCAAAGTTTTCAGAATAGTAAGAAAATTGAGAAAGACTATAGGTCTGAGTATAAAAAGGTAAAAGCTAAACTTGCACTCTTGGAAGCTGAACTTACTATTGCTCAGACTCAAAAGCCTGCTCAAAACAAAGCCAAAGGTCTAGTAGCTAAAACTTTTGATTGGGATGATGAAGATTTGTTCTCAGAAAAGGAGGAAGTCAGGTATCAAGTGTTAATGGCTCTAGCTGATGAGGAATTATCAGTTGGAAAGAATCATGCTCGAAATGGAGAATGGGTTGACATCACCATGAGAAAGGTAAACATGCTTCTCTCTATGGATGAAGAATCTGATTGGCAAAAATTCCTTAAGTATATTAACATTGACCTATCGTTTGTTGAAGAGTAGAGATTGAATCTTTTGTCAAAATATAATAAACTTGTTTTTGAATTAAACAAATGTTGAGAAGATTTATTAGTTCTAAAACAAACTAAACTTGAAGCAATAAGTTGTCAACTTCAGAACACTGAACTTACTAAAATCAATCATGCTCTTCAAGAAGAACTTAACGAAGAAAAACGAATCAATGAGAAATGGACAAATAGCTCTACCTTAGCTTCTTAGTGTATAAACAGTCAAATACCTGCCTAAAAGAAGAAAATTCTTGGGGCACGACAACTCACTGAAAAGGCACCAACTAAGGAAATGAGTGAAAAGGCATTTCTTCCTGCCTCAGTTGGGTTTGATCATGAAATGATTCCTAAGTCAAAAGACTGGGTTGAGAGATCAACCCTGAGAGTGTTTTGCCTAACTTTGACACTGGAAAAATATTAATTCCTGAATCTCAGGCTATTAATGAAAAACTTGGTCTGAATGAAGAGACTGATAAAGTCAGTAACACTGAAACATCTAGTGTTGCTAAAAACATTCAGACTCCTCTACCTCCTTTGAAAAACCTTCAAGGAGCAAGTTCATGTTCTGAACTAATTTCATTGTCTTATCAAGAACACTCACATAGAGGAAGAGCTGGGCTAGGTTGTATTGAACAAACAAAGCCTGACTCAAAAATGATACCAAATCACACTGAGTCAGGAACTGTCACTGAAAAGACAACCAAACCTATATCTCCCTCAGGGACTCCGAAACATTCAGTCAACTCTACTCCTATTGTAAATCAAGAGTAGTTAAGTAGATTGTTCCAATTTTTCATGGAAGAGAAGCTGAAC
Organism: Glebionis coronaria; assembly: GCA_025667525.1. Taxonomy (NCBI): domain Eukaryota; kingdom Viridiplantae; phylum Streptophyta; class Magnoliopsida; order Asterales; family Asteraceae; genus Glebionis; species Glebionis coronaria. Next base: position 542,500,312 of record CM046876.1, on the reverse strand, counting down.
TCATCCTCTAAAACTCAGGGTGAAACATCTGTGTTCCTCACAGCCTGAATCATCAACAAGTAACAAAACTGAACCTGAGTCTTCTAAGAAAGTTAAAACAAAGAAACCCACATGTGAGCTATGTCCCTATACAAATCACACCACTGACGATTGCTATAGAGTTCTCTATTGCATGAAATGTAAAAGTGAAGATCACAGGACAACAGATCATGAGATGTACATTGCTTCTATTAAAAATGCTAAATGATACAATGCTCAGCCTTACAACTATGGGCCCACCTCAGAACAAACCAGAAAATCCAAGGCTAAGCCTTACCCACCTTGTACACATTGTGGGATTCCCAATCACAGACCTGATGATTGTGTATATTATCCTGAGTGTGAGATTTGTGGAAGCAATGATCACACTACCTCAGGACACAATAGAATCATCATGGTCAGAAGAGGAATGTTAGCTGAGTCATCTCAAAGTACTGAATCCTCAGTCGGACTAAGTTGCAAAACATGTGGAAGCAATGTTCATTCTACCTCAGACCATGCTGAGTTTGAGTACTTCAAACGAGGTGAAAGACGTCAGGCTCTTCGAGCCAAAGGGCCTACTAAAAGGTGGGCTTACAAAAGAAACTAATCCACCTCGCTATTTGTGCATAAACACTTCAAGGAGCCTGTCTGGTACTTAGACAGTGGGTGTTCAAGGAGTATGACAGACACTACTAGAAAATCTAGCATCAGCAACGGTCATTTTCGTCGCTATTCCGTCTCTGTAGCCCTTCGGCGACAGAATATTGACTAATATTTTCCATCGCAAAAAAGGGCCTCGCAAAATTTTAGTGACAAGTTTAGCGATAGAATTTTCAGAGTATCAGTGACGAATTATTAGTCTCTAGCCCCTCACTACAACCTTTATAAAGTTACTTGAATGAAATTTGATTCGACCATAAAGCAACGGCTTGGCGACAAACTTTTTGTCGCTAAGAATAATGACGAACATTACAACAAAATTGGCCTAATGCAATCTTCTAAATACGATGCAAATCTGTTGCAAAAAGCTATTTATAACGGAAATGCTATGGATTCTGACTATTGCGAATAAAATCTGAATCGCGATAATAAAAAGATAAACACAATATCAATTTAGAAACTAATAAATTTACATATATTTCATTTTCTGCAAATCTATGCACGAATCCAAGATTGAAATTACACAAGGATTTCAGGTCCTTCAAAAAAGTAGGCAGCCTGAAACATTCAGTAGTGAAGCCCACATGATTTTAAGTCTATAATGCTTGAAATTACTTAAAAAAACTGCTTCGATGAGTAGATTTTTTACACAATGTATGTGTATGGCGATACGATCACAAATCTGGAATATCTCATGACTTACAGAGGCAGCTGTAGGTGACATCCTGGGTGCATTCCGAACCCTTTATGTTTGTGATTCTGCAAGTGTCTTGTGAAACAATGATATCGACCATCCTTCCCACCAAGCCACATCATACCTAAATTCCAATAAAAGCTTTTATTATCTGTAATACGTAGGCCAAATTCACAGCTTGAGAGAATTGAGGATCAAGCGCACCTAGTATAAAAAAGGGCGCCTAGTGAGTTCCTTATACTGAAAAAATGTTTACAACTAATGAAAAACTTGACCTGATAATGTTTTTGGAAGAGCAAAATGGTAGCTCTAGAAGATGAAACTGTTGAAAGACACATACCCAATTCCACCGTTGGACTGTAAGTTGCATTATCTGCCCGAAGGCTATAAGTTCCCACCGAAAGTAAAAACATTTGTTTGGTTGTGAAAAGATGTTATTTTTCGGGAAGTTTCCAAGTCTTGAGGTTCTTAATCCCAACCCTCTATAAGTTAGCTTTTGACTATTTAAAAGCCTGCAACAAACTGACTATAGAACAATAAAATACAATCATTGGTGTCCCAATCTAAAAACAAATCTGAGAGATTTTAATCCATTTCCGTAAATACCATGCATTTTGGTCAGTTAAAACATCTCAAAAATTGCAAATTATGCCTATATATAGAATAGTTTGATGAGAACGCACCTCAGACCGCTGTCAAAATGGTCTACTACCCACGGTGTGGTCATAGCATTATTAATTTTTCCATGAAGCCTAGAACCCGGTTAGAAGAGTCGTCTATGTTCATCGCTGTTTGAAAACGAACACAACATGTAAGTGTAGGAAAGAATCTCAGAATGAAAGTCAAGAGATAATTACATTACCATGAGTAACAAACAATCCCAACCTTGAGATGTGCCACTGCCTGCAGCCCCATTCTCAATTGTCGCGTCATAGGCCACCAAAATACCAGCAACTGACTTGGGGAAGTTTTGGTTTGCAACAGTAAGGCAGAGAGAGGTCAACAATTTAGTATCAATCTCAACTCTTGTCAGTAGTGTATTCAAATCCTTTAAATCTTTTGGTACATAGTAATCCCTTTAAAAACCGTCATGCTAGAGTCATTATCTTCCAACTGAACCAAGAGGGAAAAACTCGATGGACAGCTCCTAAACAAAACAAATGTTCATGTACTTAATAAACCAAATCTAGCATTATAAAACAAAACATATATTTCTGATGTATGAAGTTTAAGACCTTGCTATAGAATACCAGTACATAAAAATATATGCAAAACTAAAGTTGTAACATATATTGGATAAGAAACTCAAATGGTACTACAATTCCATTATCTGGCGTGTCGGGTAATTTTAAAACGTTCGACCAGTTCCTCTATATTCAATCTTATCGACCTCGTTATATCAAAGAAAAAAATCTTGCGAGTAGTTGGCAAACTAACCTTTCGTGTTTTGATCTCGTCTAGTATATTCTATAGTTGATGCAGGAATAGAATAGTATCTCCCAAAATTGTCAGCTCATCAGTGTTTAAACCAACCTCTTGTATCCGATCATTGAAAAAAAACGACTTTCTCCATATTTCAGCACATCGTTTTACCTAACAATCATGGCACGACATATTTGAGAAGAAAATAAAATTGGTAACTTAAACATCGACATATACTGATTCAACTTGCCTGAAACCTCTGATTGCAAGTAAAAGTATACAACGATAATCCGAAACCAATGCTACAATCACGACTAATCCTTCAATAATAAATCAAAACGTTATAGAAATTATGTTGATACCGCCTAAGTTAAGCTTTCCTAGACCATCCTAGATATGTTTGGGGTTTCTTATCGAAACTGCTGATCTGCTTAGTTAAGCTTTCCTTTTGACTTTTACTCGCTGGATTACCCGATGTTCTAAAGTATAAAACACACAAAAATGACTCAAATCTACCGTTGAATTTAAGATTATGTAAAAAAGAAAGCAAACAATCTTCTAAATGAACTCACAAACAGGTGTCGCCAACGACTAAAATTTTTTGTTTAATAAAAAAAATAGTCCCAACAACAAACCAAAATTTGTACTATGTATATTTGTTCACATAATACTTATTCGGCCCTATACCATTGTATTTGTAATTAAGTTGAGCAACAACATTCCTGGTTGAGACGCATTTCCATGAGATCTGTTTCAATAGAGCAATCATTAAAGGGAAAACGGGAATTCATAAATCTCTATTATTGACCTACCAATCTAATAAAAATCTAACATAAAATACATTGCATTACATTACTTAATCTTAGTGCATCATAACAAAACTTCTAACATTTTACATTGATCATGAAAGACTTTCATTTGTTTTTTTAAGCTTATATTCACGGTTCATAGGCTTATTCAAAATTAAAAAGGCTAATAAGCTCGCTTTTAGGAGTGAATCAACTACAACTTATTAACTTAAGCTAATAAGCCATAAACTCAAAAGTGTGTTTGTTTGTTTGTTTAAATTAGCTTACATAACTGAGCACAAAAGTAGAATTCAGTTATAGCAAAAATGAAACCTTAATTCTTATACCAATTTCATTCAAGCATTTCATCGAGCAATTGGTGGGCATCAAAACGTGTAAGATCAAAATAAGAGAAAAGGATATTAATTATTCAATAGATATAACTAAAATAGTTTATTATCATCAATTCCAATGGTTAGATGATGGATTACGGATAATACTCAAATTTCATACACCTTAACAAAATAAAAAAGGTAGATCTTGAAAAAACTTCAGAGGAACAAAGATAGAAGAGATGTGCTGCACGGAGAAAAGGGGCGGGAATGAGTGAGTGTAGAACTGTTAGGGGTTTGATTTGAAAAAAAGGGTGAGATCTTGAGCGAGAGTATGAAATTTTGGGTAAAATGGAAAATGTAAATGGATAGAAAGATATTTTTGTTGTAGGTTTTAGTTTTTTTTTGCAAAAGATGGAGCCCGCCTGTTGAATTTAAGAGAAGTGAACATAAATATTTTGGGTAAAATTATTTAAAAATTAAATCAAGAGGAGTGATGGTGGGTTTCGTGGTTGGAGATGGGGTAGAAAAATATGGTTAAATGGGATGAGAAGTAGTTGGTGAGAACCGAGTAGAATATGATGAATGTTTGGGAAGTGTAAAATAATGGAGGGACAATTAAAAATTGAAAATTGAAAATTTTGATTTTTAGTGAAGATTGATAGGTGTGTAAACACCCATCCTTTTACCACTTAATTCTGGCTAAAACAAGACCAAAACACGTATTAAATATCATTTGTTTGGAATTATGCGTGGTTTTTGTGTTTATTGTGTTTTCAGAGCTAACCGGATGAATATTAAAGAAAACATGGGATTGCACGGGATTTATCAAGGAAAAATACTCAAGACGAAGTCTATTGTCCAAGAGGTGCAAAAGATTTGAAGTCACTGGGCCTATTCAAAGATTTATCGAAGAAAAGGACCAAAGACGGAAGATTTACATAAGTCGAAGAAACTCAAGTCTATTTAACGAAGAAATTAAAAGACGAGTTGAATTTAATCGACAACAAATCCCGAATCAGAATCGAAAACGTCAACTTTTCTGAAAAGACGAGAAGACAAGAAGAAAGGGAGAAAGCCCACTCACCAACCAACCACTAGGAGTATAAATAGATTCCTCCTTCACACAATTAGAGAGTGAGTTCATTTTTCTTTTTCCAATTCTTTGTGGTTCGAGCATCACAAACACCATTAGGGTGTTTGGTGATTTTTCATTTTCTTTTTTTTCAATCTTGTAATCCTTGATCATTAACCTTGTTACTCTTCTATTAATCAATCTATTCCATCTTTTCATTCATCTTGTTCTTCATCATCATTTATTTCAAGTTCTTAAGTTTTTATTTAATTCAAGTTTGATCTTAAAAAAGTTGTTGATTTAGTGTTTTTATTGGTGGGATTTGTTACTTATGATATTTAAATGATTTATGTTTGATTTGGTTAAACCTTTTTGATTATTGAGTTTGATTTTGATAAAAATCGAGTCCCCGTTTTACTGTTACTGTAACTGATCTTTGATTCCCAGTTCTTTCCGAACAAAGCTAATATTCCGAATAGGTGTGCTTCTCATTTCCCTTACTCGGAACTTTTTGAATATTCCGAACAGCATTGATTTTCCGCATAGCCAAGTTACTTTTTCTTCTATTCGGAATATCTCGTATATTCCGAATAGTGCTTACTTTCCGAATAGCCATATTTTCCGAATAGGGCCAGGCTTTCCGCATAGGCCTCATTTTTCCGAATAGGGCCAGCTTTCCGAATAGTATTATTTTCCGCATAAAGGTAATTTTCCGAATAGGGTGTGTTTTTCCGCATGACAATATATTCCGAATAGAGCATCTTATTCCGAATAAAGGCAGTTTTTCCGCATAAGCCATCTTTCCGAATAGGGGCATTTTTCCGCATAGACTTGTTTGACTTTCCGAATGGCTCTATATTCCGTATAGACTTATAAGGGTATTCCTCCAGATTTTATTCAAGTATTATTTTCTTTCATTATTGATTGATTTAAGTTAATATCATTATCACTTTATTCATTTTCATTTATTTAGAATAGAAAACCAAATCCACTTTTTGTCACCAAGAACAAATCATTCCACTTTAAACTGAGATCAATTCGAGAGGATTCCGAGAATAACGAACTTTTTCACCACATCAAATAGCTTGTATCAAAGATATTCAGCGGGATTCGAAAATTTAAGTACGTAGTATTATGTTTTAGAAAATTTATATACAAACTAATTATAATCTTTTTATTATGCAATATATATTAAAAAATATTGGTTTACTCTACCATCACTCCTCATTAGGGGTGTCAATAAATCTGACCCGACCCGAATCCGACCCGACTCGAACTCAACCCGACTAACCCGAATTCAAAATCAGGTCAGACATCGGGTAAATATATTATACCTAATTCGGGTTCGGGTCAACCCGATTGACCTGAATCCCAAATAATTTTTTTTTATTTTTTTAAAATAAATTTTACACTTAGGTTGACCCGAACCTGAATAGAACATACCCGAGTAGATCCGACCCGACTAACCCGAGTTGAACTCCGATCGGGTTCGGATACACTATTTTTACCCTCAACCCGAATTCAACCCAACCCAAGTAACCCGAACCTAACCAACCCGACACGATTCCCACCCCTACTCCTCATATCTCACACACATTTTATTTCACGCGCCTTTTTCACACACGATTGATATAAACAATTTGTTCTTTCTGGGCTATGAGGGTGGGTTCTTTCACTCGCTCGATTACCTCGCTAATTGTTAGTGGAGATTTAGTTGACACTCACATATATCATATAGGTGATACGTGTCTTTAGATCTAACACACGCTAATACACACAATTTGCTTCTTTCGTTGATGATACATGTCTTCATATCTAACATAGATTTAACACAATCTAATACACTCAGTTTACTTATGTTGTGAGAAACAACAATGATGATGTGTAATTTGGGGGTATTGAAACCTTTGTTTGATTGAATGTTGGTTCTGGTTGTTGGTGATCTTCAAACTCAGGTCGCAAGTTGTGCTAAAACATTTGATTAATACTGTAGTGTTATTTCATAAATTTATGTATAAATTAATAAAATGAAAGAATCTTTGTTTTCGCATGCAGACATTTGTGTCATTTTAACTAAAAAATACATGCCTCATTAAATATTGGCTAATTTTTTATTGTTACTATATGGTTGTTCCTCAAAAATCAATCATTAAAAGATTGTACTAAAGTATGTCGCTAATCCGTAACCAAATGCAAAATCTCAGTGACGTATTTGAGACAGAAAAAAAATCCATCGATATTTCGTCACAGTTCTTTCACTAATAGTTGAAACCTAAGTTCATCATTAAATCCATCTCTGTATGATCACAATTAGCGATAAAATTGTGATAGCTTCGTATTTTGTCTCTAACTTTGTTACTAATTTGTCACTACTTTGTCGCTAAATTATCAAAGATCATTTTGTAGTTAATCTATTGCTAACTCGTCGCTGTTAACCCTTATTCTGTGACGAACTAATTTGGTCGCTAATTTCCGTCGCTGTTGTTCAATATTCTAGTAGTGAGGGGTCAAAAGTTATCTACACAAATACGTGGAGCAACCATGTCCTAAGGTAGTATTCAGTGATAATTCATCTTGTGTTACTGAGGGATATGGTTCAATTAAATGTGGTGGAATAGTTTTCTCAAAAGTGGCGTTTGTAAACGGTCTGAAGTATAATCTCATCAGTATCAGCCAACTGTGTGATGCTAAGTATATCGTTCAGTTTGATGATAAGCAAGGTACAATCTTCAATGCTAACAAAGAAATTGTGTTCACTGCTCCAAGAAGAAATGATGTATATGTCCTAGACATGTCATCTGTAACAAATTCAGGAGCATGTTTCTTTGCTAAAGCCTTAGACTCTGTTAATTGGCTTTGGCATAAGAGACTGTCACATTTAAATTTCAAAGATATGAACAAACTTGCAAAACAAAACAAAGTTCTTCGCTTACCTTCTCTTGTGTATTCAAAAGACAAGCCTTGTTCAGCCTGTGAAAAAGGTAAACACAAGAGAGCTTCTTTCAAGCCAAAACAAAACTTTTCTATCAGGAAGTGTCTTCATCTTCTTCATATGGACTTGTTTGGACCAGTCAGTCCAATGTCTATAAATTATGAGAAATACACTTTTGTGATTGTTGATGAATACTCTAGATACACTTGGGTATACTTCCTGAAAAAGAAGAGTCAAGCTCCTGAATTTATAATGTCTTTTATCAGGCAAGTAGAAAATCAAAATGATACTAAAGTTAAACAAATACAAACTGATAATGGAACAGAATTCAAGAACCAAGAGCTTGAGAGTTTTTGTGATAAGAAATGAATTTCTCAGAACTTCTCTTCTCCTTGCACACCTGAACAAAAAGGTGTGGCTGAAAGGAAGAATAGAACTCTCATTGAAGCTGCTCGAACCATGCTTAATGGATCCAATCTTTCATAACATTTCTGGACTGAGGCTGTAAAAATAGCTTGCTATACTCAGAACAGATGTATTATTGTCAAAAGACATGATAAGACTCCTTATGAAATATTCAGGGAAAGGATTCCAGATATCAGCTACTTTCATGTGTTTGATGTCTTGTGTTCATTCACAATCAAAAGGACCATCTTGGTAAATTTGATTAAAACGATATAGTATGTTATCTGAATGAATTATGTATGTTTTGATTTCATGTTTTGTTATAGAAGTTATTTTTTGGAAAAATGGGTTAATAGTGTACTAAAGGGGTATGTAGGAAAATAGTGCATTAGAGGGGTGTTTTATTGCACTAAAGGGGTTTTCCCATAAAATAGTGCATTTCAGGGATCCTTTAGTGCAATAGAAGAGTTTTGTAGAAAATAGTACACATGAGGGGTCCTTAGTGTACTAGAAAGGTTTTGGAGAAAATAGTGCACAAAGGGTCCTTTAGTGAAAGAGGGTTTTGCAGAAAATAGTGCACAAGAGGGGATCCTTTAGTGCACAAAAGGGTTTTTCAAATTTGGGTTGTTTTCCTTATGTTATATAGAATAAACCGTAAGTTATTTGTGGTCGTGCCATATATCATTGGAAAGGCATTTGAGTTTAGTTTCATGTAAACATAGCGTCAAAGGCTGATTGGTACTAGTTTTTAAAAGAGTAACGATATGTTATATTTGGAATATGTTGCTTCCACAAAAAGTTTTTAATTTTTAGTATTTTTGGTCAAGTCGGAAAGGGGTGTTTTAGCCAGGATAACTATACTTCTTGCTTCATATCATTAGTGGTTTGTTTTTTTCATCAGCAGTAATTTCCTCTAATTTGCCCACTGATGTAGAGGCATCAGATTCATTGTATGTGCTCCCATGCGCAATTATTTCCCAAAGATCCTAATTATACATCTCTACATATTGAATGAATATGAATTTCCACTCTTCAAACTCTCCTTGTTTGAAGACTAGAACCTAGTTCATTGTGCTAGGTGGTGCAGCCTTTGAATCCATCTCTTTAGTAAACGAGATTCTGAATAATCTTCAAGATCAAATCTTCTCAACAAGCTCTGATACCACTTGTTGATCCCAAAGAGTATGCTGAATCTACTATTTGACATTATGATATTATTTATATTGTATGACAAATATGTAACTCAAATACTTCAATATTATTATTGATAATATTACTACTCCAAAATCAGAGTATTAAGGATTACAAGCTTGAAGTAAAACGTATATCAAAGGTGTGTCTTCTATAGCTAACCTAGGACCTCCTTTTATAGTGTTGGGAATAAAATAAGTGCTGGTTGCACTACTAGTATTAATATTATTTAATGATGGTAGTATTATTCTTAGTACTAGTAGTATATGAACAAAATTGACCAAAATAGACAAAAGAAGTTTAATGTTGGTGGTCATATTAGTATTGATTGAAGATAAAGATTGAAGACGTGTAAAGCTATTTTCAGGAGATATTGTGTACATATCTCATAATGTTTAAATTATTTGATTAGATATTTATCTTTTAAATGACTTTTGTGGTATAAAAGAAGGTCACAGGATAGTTGCAGACATATATTTTTCATACGTTTTACTTCAAACTTGTAATTCTTAATACTCTGATTTAGAGTATTAACATTATTAGTAATAATATTGGTATTTTTGTTATACATTTGTTCATATAATATACGTATAATCTTCATAATATCAAAGAGTAGTGTTAGGCCTAAAATGTGAGCGCCATTTACGGAATTACATTAGTTTAATATAGCCACACGCAGGGACTAGTTTTGTTAAGTTAGAATAGTTCATGTGTGTCTAGGCTATATATACCCCTCCATACTTCCATGGAGGGGCGATGATTCCCATTATTCATTTTCTACTTTCTCTCTCGATAAAACACACACTTTTAATAGTCTCTCACCTTCTCTCTCTAAAATGTCTAAACACGTCTTTTATCCCCTCCGACCTCCGGATCACCCCTAAATAGCTTTGAATCTTATGGTTAACAATTGGTATCTGTAGAAACTAGAAGGGGGGGGGGGGGGGTTGAATAGTTTCTCTTAGATTGGTGACCAAATTAAAATTACTTTCAATTTGGTTTGTATCAAAACTATCTTTTACTTGAGGCTAAGTTGCATAATGATTAGGTTCAATTGAAATACACTAGCAAAGATAATAAGTAATTATAATGATAATGAAATAATTAAAGAGTAAGGAATGAGACAACCTAGTGGGAAGACACCAATATTTATAGTGGTTCGACAACGAGGCTCTATCCTCGTTTCTACTCCACTCCTCGAGTACACCTACTCGAGATTTCCACTATATCCACAAGCTCCCTTCTTGGCGGAGAAAACCTTACATTGTTGCTTACATTATTTTCCGACACTAAGCTAAATGTCGAGACCTAATCTTTAGCTAGGACCAATCTACACGACGTTGCCTACTTCACAATTTAACGACACAAGGCTAGATGTCGGGTTCTAATCTTAAGGTAGAACCAATCTTCACGACGTTGCCTACTTCACCATTTTACGACACAAGGCTAGATGTCGAGTTCTAATCGAAAGCTAGAACCAATCTTCACGACTCTTCACTTTTAAGCTAAGTGAGAACTTCACACAATACAACTACTAATCACTTTAAAGTTTAGTGAGAACTCACAAGACACAACCACATCACTTTATAGTTTAGTGAGAACTCCTAATCAAATCTATTACAACTCAACTAGACTTATCCAAGTACACACATGTAGCTTGGATTTACACAACACAAATCCAAGCAAACACATATGCAATGGATGTACACAACAAATCCAAGTATCTACAATTAACTTGGATGAACACAACTAGTCCAAGTATTCATAAATACATTGGATTGACCTAAAACAAAAAAGGGTATCATGATGAATATGACTAGCTCATAGATTCATCTTTATCACAACACTAGTGAGTGAGTGTTCTTCTCATTAGACATGGTAAAGGAGGGGATCAAGAGGATAATCATATGTAAACATCCTTAATAATTTAAGTGATCATTTACTAATGATTATGCTATAGAAAATAGAAAGAGGGCTGAGAAAAACGTCCAAGAGGCTTGCTGGAAAATGAGATTTGACCCACTATTTAAAGGAGACAAAGTTACAACGGATCTATAACGGCTACTGTGCGCGGTACCTTATCTCACCCCGTGGTACCATATCGCTAAGGTACCGCGTAGGTACTTAAGGTACCGCCACTAGACTCCGCTCCATTTTTTGTCTTTTAGTGGGGTGGGAATATCTGAGGTATTTGAACCCTTCAAAGGATATTCTAACAGCATTTGGAATATGCCATTTTCAAATTTTCATTTTCAATTTTAATAAAACATTTTCTAAAAAAGAAGGTTTATTAAAAGTCTTTTGTCTTATTAACAAAAGTGAGTTTTAAGGATAATCATTTTGATGATCACTAAGTATGATTAAGAAAGGTTAGTGATATGATTATTACCTTGATGATAGTGTTAGTTAAATAATTCATTTTGTGTTTTACACTAAATGTGTTGTATGGTTTGTTGTGATCAAAACTAAGAAAGATTAGTTAACACTAATAATGTTTTTAGGCATCACTTGCATTAACAATCTCCCCCTTTTTGATTACGACAAACGATAAACTCATTTACGTAGAAACACAAACTATGGAATTATTAACTAGTTTATCACTATCATTTCTCCCCCTTTGTCGTAGCAAAAAGGTTAGCATATGTCTTTGAAGAACATCGAACTTTGCTAGTAGCTCCCCCTTGGTGGTTGCTCCCCCTTGCTTGGGGCACCAAGTTTGTGAGCTAAGGTGACATGCTACACAAAGGTTAGTAGAAAGGGAAGAAACACCAATGTATATATGATCACTACCTACTAAGTAACTTGAGAGGGAGAAAGAGAAGAAATCTCAAATTAGAAGCAAATATTTTTCTAAGTATGTCAAAAGATGTAATTGACAAAATCAAACTTCAATCCAATGAAGATGATAAGCTTGTCAATGGGTTAAAGCTTTAGAATTGATGGAATCAACCATAAGCAATTGTAAAAAATTAACCAAGATCAACTCAAAATAGAACTAATGAAATAGCACACAAATAACACAAAGGTTACATAAAGAAAAAAAATACAACAAAGAAGATAGTCATACACATAGTATGAGTATCTAAAAGCAATAAATATGGAAAATAAACCACTAAGCATAAGCTAGTCTAATAGTGATATTTTCCAAGATTGCTAAAAATAAAATAAAACTAAAAAGACGACGATGCATCATTCGAAGTTTTGTCCACCGGAACGAAAACTTGAATAGGAGGTCGAGTGAGGAGGAATTCAAGAAAATTTAACTTCTCATACACATGAGCAAGTTCAATTTGTTGAAATCGGCAACAATCACACGAGGATCCATGATGCAACACAAAATCGTTTGATGGGGGTATGACATCAAACTTAGGGTTTGGTGGTGGTGGGGTAAAGGGTTTGGGAGTGATTTCACAATGCCTTGTGAGGTTTGGGAAGGTTGAAAGGTCATTGAGTTGGGGGGTATTGAAGGATTGTGGTGGTGTTGGAACATTTTCTTTTGCTCCGGTGATGGGGTTTATGGTGTAAGTCTCATTCCAATACTTGATTGGAGAGAAGGTAGGGTTTTTGGGTGGTTTGGACGAAGATGGTTCATTCTTCTTAACCCAAACGGGTCGAACCGAGATTTTCGGTTTCTTTGAAAGCTTGGATGAGGAAGCTTTGGGTGAGAGGGGTTGTGACAAAGAAATGTCAAGGTTAGGAATGTAGGAGTTAGGCATTGTGAGAGTGTGAGAATGATATCTCAAGGTTATGTGAGAATGAATTCTCAAGGTTGGGAAGGTGTGAGAATGAAATCTCAAGGTTGGGGTATAAGTAAAATGTAATCAAGGTAAGAATTTGAATACAAAATGTGTAGTGTCAAGGAATGTTTAGTCAATTTGAGTAAACAAGGAATATTGACTGGGAATAGGGTTTTAAAAGTTTTGACCAAAAAATCGTCAAAAGCCACTTTCTGGCCGCGGTACCTTATAGGGGCTGGCGGTTCCATATCACTAAGGAACCGCGGGTCTTTAGGAACCGCGTCCAGTGGACTTTAAACCATGTTTTTCCTAGGTTTTGGGAAAAAACTAAGACTTTTTCAAAAAGTTGCAAATCTTGGAATTTTACCTCTATTAGAACCAAAATATGCTAGGGTTGCATAAAGCAACACATTCACAAAGAATGTCTTGACAAAGGGTGACAAAATAATTTAGATATCATTTTGAACCAATTTTAGTAAAGTTTAGGGGTTGTGATAGATTTAGGTTCAATTTTAATTCCAAATTAAAGTTGATTAGTGCGCACAAAAGGATAGAATCACACAAAGCTAAATCCATAAGTCAACAACAAGAAACATTCATTAATGAGGAAAGTACAAAGATAAATAAAGACTAACTAATACATAGCTAGCTTAATATTAAATCTAGATAAGTAGTTTTCTTAGGCTTGATTTTGTTGAAAACTCTTATTAAGAAATCTCCATCATTCATCTCCTAGGAGGAGGCATGGAGAACAAGGCAAGCAAGAAGTCTTGCAAACCCCTATGTAGTCCATACATATCCATCCTTAGGTTATGGATGATGTAGTGGTTGTAGAGACAACATGGACATCTAGGACCATGAGTTTGTTGAAACCCAAAGTAAGGATCACCCAAGAGGAGGGAAAGTGGGACACCCAAAATTGGGATGTTTGAGTTGGGTGGAGGTGGAGGAGGCAAGTTCTCCAAGGGTGATGTGGGTGAAAGTGGAGGCATGTTTCCTAAAAGGGAAATGGGTGAGTGTGGAGGTAAATCCTCCAAGGTTGGTGAAATGGGTGAGTTGTGAGGATTAAATGGTGAAGTCACCAAAGTGTCATCAAAGTCATTCCCAAAAGGAATGCTTTGGATTGGTTGAGGTTGTGTGGTCACTTCCAAGGGTGCACTTGGAGTGAAGGGTGAAGAAAGCTCATTCATTCTTGAGTTGAATGAAGAGGAGGTAGAACCAATGGAGTGGTTAGTACCATGGGTGGATGAAGTCTTGCATGGTGCAAGAGGTGGGGAAGGTGATAAAGAAATGAGGATAGGAGCATTCTCATTCTTAGGTGTGTGGAAAGGTGAGGAGTTAGGCTTAGCTACCTTAACCCTTATTTTGAGTGTTTTCCTTGGGGTGGAGGTCTTGGAAGTGTTTGAGGTTTTGGTACACACCATGGTTGATTAGGGTGGTTTAAGGTTTAGGGAAGTATGTTTGATGTGTGAAGAACATGGCAAACAAGGTGGGTTTAAATGGGTGAGGGGATGATCCAAACTAGTAATGGGTTAAAATCATTTTAGGTGAATAATGAATTTAGGTAACCTACTTTAGGAAATGTGCAGTTTATTACTGAAAGTCATGCAAGGTTTACACAAATTTAAGAAAACAGTGTAAAGCAAAGATGCTGTCGTGCACAGTGACCGGCGGTACCTTATCGATAAGGAACCGCGGGTCGATATGGAACCGCGACCAGAGGGCTTTCAAAAATTTCCCTTCCCAGTTTTTGATAAACCCAGATTTTTCCCAAAAGTTTCACAAGCCAAAGTTAACTACAGATCATAATCTAATAAGCTAACTATCATAAGGCATGCACAAAGCTATGTAAAACACAAACATTATTGCATATGCAACATTAAGGATCAAAATAAATAGTAATCCAAGCATGCAACACAAGTTAATAAACAACTAAACCAAAGTGTTAATAACCAAATGTTTAACCATCAAATCCAAACTTTGACATAACTTCAAAGTCTTCACCTCCTTTTCTTTCCTAAACCCTTGATCATCTTTCCCAAATAATTGAACCCTTTTCTTGACTCCACTCGGTGTTCATGTAATTCTCCCCGAGTTCTAAGATTCTCACGATAAAGATGCTCCATATTGAGATCTTCAGGAACATCACTAGAAGGGTGAGGAGGAGGAACTAAGTCTTCAAAATCATCCTCAAATTGATTTGAGGATGGATGGGAGTTACTCGAAGAGTCAAGATGAGAACTAGGACCGATGCCATCACCATCACTTGGTGGCATATCGGTGTCCTCCTCATCCGGCTCTTGATGGTCGGATTTTCTCGAACCACGGTCACTTCTTGGCTTTCGTTGATACGCCTCTTGAATAGGCAACATAACCCGTTGAACCGGGTGAAAGCGAGAAAGATCGAGTTGAGGAAAATCTTGACCAACCCTTCTAAAGAGGCGAGTAAGAAGCATAGCATAAGGGAGGTTTGTTTTTGGTTTGGAAAGAGCATAATTTATACGTCGAGCGATGTAATATGCAAGATTGTACTTGGTGGAAGTAAACATGCAAAACAACATATGCCCCATGCAAGCCGGGATATGATCTCGGTTCCCACCGAGACAAAACACATTTTCCCTAAGGATGTTTGCCCATTGGAGCATGTAATCCTTAAGGTCGCTTGAGAGCACTTCATACCTATTCACATTTCGCACATTTGTATGAAGGCTTCTCACAACGTTTCCACTACGCTCTTTCGTGATGATTTCAAGGATGAAATTTAGATCAACTTCGGTGGTGTCATTTGGAGGTTTATCATTTGACTCCAAGAGAGCATCTAGTCTCCACTTATCCATGAAACGACAAGTGCCTTCAAATGGCACACCAAGAATATCACCAAAGTCATCGAGGGAATATTGAATGATTTGGCCATTCAACAAGAAGCGAATAAAGATTTGGTCATTGATTTCAAGCATGGAGTAAGTACTAAAGAACTCAAGAAGGAACAAGGGATAAATTACCTCGTCTATGTAAAGCAAAAAATCAAACCCAATAAGCTCGAACATAGAGTTGATATAATTATCTCCCGCTATTCTTGAATCTACAATCCTACCCTCATGGAAACAACGAGAGGAAAGGGATGGAAAAGCGTTTTGGAGTTGAGGGGAAACAAAGGTTTGAGAGATGTCGGGCATATAATCTCTAGTGAATTGATGATCTTTTTGATATTGAGAAGGCATGATTAAGTACCTAAATACAAACACAAGACAATATTTCTCCAATCACTCATATGAAAAATAAAAAGGAAAACGAAAAATGAAAATGTGTTATATCAATTTCTTGACAAACATAGGATTGAATCCATATCATTTTCATGTTCACAATGTGTCTATTCCATCATTAACCAATAACACATGATCTATGTTAGATCAACAATGGATTAGAACATTGGTTTTTTAAAACAAGGTTTTTAGGTAAGCATTAACAATGTCATTACCTACTTGTTCATGGGTTCATCTCAAATCCATCATTCAACCAAAATCATTTAGCCTAAATTCAGATTTGTTCTACAAGTGGGTTTTAGTGAAATCTTAATGAATATCAACTTAAGGAATCATAGTAAAATAACCATGTCAACCCACATTCCTATTAAGGTTTTAATTCAATTTCAATTTTAAAAATCCCCAATTATGAAAGGATGAACCCTAGAACAAAATAGATGAAATTGAAAGAAAATACTTACAATTAATTGACGTTAGATGAAGGATGAGTGAAACCCACAACTTGGAATCAATTAATTTGAGTGATTGAAGGTTTTGGAAGCTTCAACAATGGTGGAAAAGGTAAAACCCGTCGGTTGTGTGTTTTTGGGAGAGAGAGAGTTTGGTTTGAAAAAAAATAAAAAACTCAAACTGGCGCTCTGACAAAAGTTACTGCCCGCGGTACCTTATCGATAAGGAACCGCGGGTTTGAGCCGCGGAGATAAGGAACCGCCTACAGAGTCAGGTTATTATCTCTGAAAAACGCCAAATTTTGAAAATCCATTTTTTCTAAAATACTTAAAATTAAATCATGAGCCTTTTAGAATATCATTGGATCATCATAACACTAAGCAATATGCCTTAATGAAGGATTACGAGTTAAATCAAGATCGAAAAGAACCGAAACGGACAAACGACTACTCGTAGCAAAACGACTAAGTGGAGAGAAGTCAAGAGAAGTGAATCAAGACTAGGATCAATGCTCAAGGGATTAATGACAATCTTCAAATAGTTGTAACGAAGAGCTTGTGTCATATATAGTGGTTTAAGACGTACCTTTCCGGCGAAACGATAAACGGCTTTGGTAATGAATAAGCACAAAGCAATTATTCAAGTATAGACTAAGATCACTTTCAATAATAGTCTTAGTCTAAACCAAAATATGAGCAAGGTATTAATTCACTTTCTCTCCCACAAAGGGCCTACTAACCGTATGGGTTCAAACCATGGAAATCATGCTTGATACTTTAAGCTTCTACTAACTCACTCTACATCACCATAGTGAGTTAAGTATCCAATCAATGAAGGTTTGAGAGGATAAAAGAAAAGAAACACAAACCACAAATAAATGTCAAGGCAAGGATGCCGAGAACAAGCACATAGTCAAGTAATGATCAAAAGAATGATCAAGGGGCCTGTGGAAGAACGAAAGCGTACCTTGGCCACAAAGAGCAATCCATGAAGGAATAAGTGCTATGCCCAATCAATGACTATGATGAGTACTAGGTCTTCAAGGACTAGTATCATTCCCAATCATCTTGGTATCATCATTCAAATATGTTAAAGATCAATGAAGATGATTCTTCTAAAAGTGCAAGTAACTCAATCCATAACCAATTAATTGATTCATCTTCATGAGTACCTACACAAAGCAAGATGCAAACTAGTAGATACATTTCAAGAGTATATCTAAAATGCATAAAGGCTACTAATCTTAAGTGGGATGCAATATTATCAATTAAAAGACCTATTTTCAAAGAAAACATAGTTTTGACCAAAGAGAAACTTTAGTACAACTAGACCTTCTAATTTGAGGAGACAATGGATCGATCCAAGTTTCAAAGTACAATATACTTCAAAGATCTTGAGTGACCATCGCTCTGATACCAATTGTAGAAACTAGAAGGGGGGGGGGGGGGTTGAATAGTTTCTCTTAGATTGGTGACCAAATTAAAATTACTTTCAATTTGGTTTGTATCAAAACTATATTTTACTTGAGGCTAAGTTGCATAATGATTAGGTTCAATTAAAATGCACTAGCAAAGATAATAAGTAAGTATAATGATAATGAAATAAGTAAAGAGTAAGGAAGGAGACAACCTAGTGGGAAGACACCAAGATTTATAGTGGTTCGACAACGAGGCTCTATCCTCGTTTCTATTCCACTCCTCGAGTACACCTACTCGAGATTTCCACTATATCCACAAGCTCTCTTCTTGGCGGAGAAAACCTTACATCGTTGCTTACATTATTTTCTGACACTAAGCTAAATGTCGAGACCTAATCTTTAGCTAGGACCAATCTACACGACGTTGCCTACTTCACAATTTAACGACACAAGGCTAGATGTCGGGTTCTAATCTTAAGGTAGAACCAATCTTCACGACGTTGCCTACTTCACCATTTTACGACACAAGGCTAGATGTCGAGTTCTAATCGAAAGCTAGAACCAATCTTCACGACTCTTCACTTTGAAGCTAAGTGAGAACTTCACACAACACAACTACTAATCACTTTAAAGTGAGAACTCACAAGACACAACCACATCACTTTATAGTTTAGTGAGAACTCCTAATCAAATCTATTACAACTCAACTAGACTTATCCAAGTACACATATGTAGCTTGGATTTACACAACACAAATCCAAGCAAACACATATGCAATGGATGTACACAACAAATCCAAGTATCCACAAATAACTTTGATGAACACAACTAGTCCAAGTATTTATAAATACATTGGATTGACCTAAAACAAAAAAGGGTATCATGATGAATATGACTAGCTCATAGATTCATCTTTATCACAACACTAGTGAGTGAGTGATCTTCTCATTGGACATGGTAAAGGAGGGGATCAAGAGGATAATCATATGTAAACATCCTTAATAATTTAAGTGATCATTTACTAATGATTATGCTATAGAAAATAGAAAGAGGGCTGAGAAAAACGTCCAAGAGGCTTGCTGGAAAATGAGATTTGACCCACTATTCAAAGGAGACAAAGTTACAACGGATCTATAACGGCTACTGTGCGCGGTACCTTATCTCACCCCGCGGTACCATATCGCTAAGGTACCGCGTAGGTACTTAAGGTACCGCCACTAGACTCCGCTCCGTTTTTTGTCTTTTAGTAGGGTGGGAATATCTGAGGTATTTGAACCCTTCAAAGGATATTCTAACAGCATCTGGAATATGCCATTTTCAAATTTTCATTTTCCATTTTAATAAAACATTTTCTAAAAAAGAAGGTTTATTAAAAGTCTTTTGTCTTATTAACAAAAGTGAGTTTTAAGGATAATCATTTTGATGATCACTAAGTATGATTAAGAAAGGTTAGTGATATGATTATTACCTTGATCATAGTGTTAGTTAAATAATTCATTTTGTGTTTTACACTAAATGTGTTGTATGGTTTGTTGTGATCAAAACTAAGAAAGATTAGTTAACACTAATAATGTTTTTAGCATCACTTGCATTAACAGTATCAAAGCTAACCGGGGGTGTTTTGTGTATGTGTTTGCTTATATTATGGTGTTCATGGCTTATTCATGCTTATTTTCTGCTTATGTTGTAAGATGTGAAAAGTCGTGTTTGGTTATTCAGTCCACGCATCTATTTTTATGTCCATTTCGTCCAAAAAAACGTCCAAAAGTCTCAATTTTTAATGGTGTTATCATTGGTTTTATCATTATTTTCGTGTCATATCTGTTTTTCTTTCTCTCTATTATTCTATTTTCTAAAACAAAAAGTCAGATCTGAAAAATCACCAGATCTACCATTTTCGGGGACATCTAGAAAAAGTCAAAACCCTTTTCCGATGCTTATTCCGATGATGCTTATTCCGATGATGCTTATTCGGATGGTTATTCCGATGGCTATTCGAATGGTTCTTCCGATGGCTATTCGGATGGTTATTCTGATGGCTATTCAAATAGTTATTCCGATGGGGTGTTTGATTTATTATGATGGAGTGCAAAACATTACGATGTGAATCATGTATGAAAACATTGCAAGATACCATGACTTATCAAAACTACCCCAGACCTATCACAATCAATCCACACCACTCTACATCTCATATCCAAAACCAAAACCAACTCTTATCTAATCCCTTCGTCCCAACCATTAACCAACATATCCTGTTCTAACCTATCCCATCGACACCTACACCACATCAATTCTTGACTCGAATACATAAACATAAAGATCTCAGTTATTTTTCTTTCGTGTTATACAAGAACCATTATGACCTTGACAAGATTCGACACGAATTCAAATATCCATCACAGATCTGTGGGATGATACCCCAATTTGGTTTACAAAATATAAAGATTGTGCTATAACAAATCTATTATACACTAATCTTTGATTCGATTTGATGCAAATCAAAGAACAGACTCAAAACCAAAACAGAAAGAGAACAAATCATTTAAGAGATCTCAGATTCATTTCGTGGTTAACCATGCATGTTGAGATCTTTATAGATCTATACACACAAAACAATGATCATCATCGATCTATGTAATCGTAGTTACCATTCGTTGATATACGAAACTTAGAGAAGAGTAATAACATGAATGTTATCATCTATCTTTGTTTCGATTTGAAAACTTAAACCCAAAACAAGTCGAAAATCAATCATCACACCTATCCGAGACCTTAATTGATCTTGATGCCTTCATAATTGTTGTTTGACACTCGATTCAAATAAACAGAATGAATTTAATCATGGAACAGTGGATCCGTTGTATGGTGGTTGATTATAAGATAGTAATTCATTCATTGTTTGTAGGTATAAGGATTGAAGGGACGAATTCGTTTTGAAATGATAAGGTGTGATATGACGGTTGGTGTTGCTACGTTTGGGAGAAGAGAAAAAATGGCGATGGAAACTATGAGAGTGGATTAGGGTTACGAGTAGTTTAGAGTAAATTGCTATAATATATCCCTAAAGATTAGGGTAGGATGTGGTTAGGCCGGGTATCAAGGGTTAAATGGGTTGTGATATAACTTAATATGGTGCAACGATTATTGTTGGGCCATCTTTGGTTAATACTCAGAAATTGATATGGGCTTACAGAGTTTCATCAAACGTCAATGGAGTGGATTAGTTATTATAATTATGGGCGGAGTATTTTCATTTTATCAATGGGACGATATGCTTTGAAGTGGACCAGGTTATATTTTAATGGGCTATGATGACATTATATTCGATGTCGGGTATCCGTCATGTTTCGATCGAAAGTGATTCAACGACAAAGAAATTGTTGGTTTAAAACCTAATATTTTCGAAAAAAAAATTGACGACGCGCATCAGTTGGGCATGTGACTGACGTTGGCCTTAACGACATGTTATCTAGACAAATTATCCTTTAATGATATTTTATCATTTGTTATAGATAACGACATTCAACACACAACACCAAAGCAAATAAAACACTTAACGCTAAAACGATCCGATATAAGATTCACTTTAATGACAACGGCTAGTTTTGACTCTTCAAAGACAAGTGATCACGAAGTGGATTTGGTATTCTGTATTTGAAGGTGAAGTGGGATTTCATGAAGGCGTCTACTTATTTCATCATCGAGCCTTCCTTCTATTTTTCTACCCCTTTTCTTCAAACACAGTCTATCAATTGATGACTTGCTTGGGCGATAAAATTTATGATTGAGACTTGAATTATCTAGTTTCCACTATCAACGGGTTGATGGTCGACGACATGGATTACTATCATTTTTGGAAGCTTTGTTGCAGTTATCAGTGTCACACGCAGTTGCTCGTGTGGATAACTTCAAGAGGTATAAGAGACTTGTTTCTGCACCGTTCTTCAATCGACATAAGTGCAAGCTTAAGTAACAAATTTGGGGGATTGTACTTCAGTTTCAAGTTTGGAATATCGGGTTTACTTCACATGTGGTCACAACAAATAGCCGAATGAATTCGAGGTTGGTAAGTTAGACAGAGAGAGATGGAATGAGCAATCAATTCTCACGAGATATTTATGAGCTTCATAACGACAATGGTACTTCATAGTCTAAGCAAAAAAATTTCAAAGTTTCTCAATGACTTTCAAAACTTTTCATGACATTTGCTTAAGACTAAGAGCTTCTCGAGTATATGGACGTCCACGATAATGATGCTTCAGAGATTTCGAAATCATCATGGGGGAAGATCGTGTACTTTGAAGTAATCAGATCAACTTCCAGGGGAAGTAGTGTACATGGAATGGTATCTACTTCACTTTATATGATTTTTATGAAGTATTCAGCAGGCGTGAAAAGAATTGTTGCTGATTTCCTGCATGTTACCCCAAACGGATTATCACCAAAACCTAAACGACATGAAACAATATAGAAGCAGTGTTATTTGGTGTGGTTCTTCTACAAATTTCCGCTGTGCACTTAAACCGATGAGCTAGAAGATTGTTCAAACTACATCAAAGTGTCAGAATCTGCTTAAGATACATATATTGATTTGGGGGAAAGCTGATTCAGAAACTTCGTCAAAAAGAAGTCTATGAAGAAAGTTTTTTAATACATGCTGGATGAATTGGGGGGAAGTTAATCAAAATCACGCATATTACAATTGTTCCACAACAAGCAAAGACAAAGAGGATTCAAACTGAGGTACAAGTTATAAAGACAAAAAGAATTAAAAGACATCCTCAGCATTGGAAGCGCCTTGGAAGACTTTATTTTGTTGTATTTGTACTTGTTAGGAACATTGTAAGTAATTTCGTATGTCTCCACATTGGGGGAAGATTGTTAGCCCTAAAATGTGAGTGCCATTTACGGAATTACATTAGTTTAATATAGCCACACACGCAAGGACTAGTTTTGTTAAGTTAGAATAGTTCATGTGTGTCTAGGCTATATATACCCCTCCATACTTCCATGAAGGGGCGAGGATTTCCATTATTCATTTTCTACTCTCTCTCTCAATAAAACACACACATTTATTAGTCTCTCACATTCTCTCTCTAAAATGTCTAAACATTTCTTTTATCCTCCCCGACCTCCGGATCACCCCTAAATAGCTTTGAATCTTATGGTTAACAAGTAGATTCCGCATACTCTTTGATATCATTCAAAGTTTCTACTAAGTTTATATAGGATTTATTCTGTGTAGGTAAGTGTTCAAGCTAAGACTAACAAGATCTAAGGGATGAACAAGCGGTATCAGAGCTTGTTGAAAAGCTTTGATCGTGAAGGTTAGTCAAGAACTCTTTTATTAAAGAGATCGAGCCAGAAGTTGAAACACCTAACACAATGAACAAAGTTCCACTCTTCAAACAAGGAGAGTTTTAAGAATGGAAGTTCGAATTCACTCAATTTATACAGATTCACTCAATTTGTACAGATTTACATTTAGGATCTCTAAGAAATAATTGCTCATGGGAACTCATATAAGGAGTCTGATGCATCTACATCAGAAGGAAATTGAGAGAAAGTTATTGTTGACGAAGAGAAAGAAAAAGCTAATGACATAAAAGTAATAAGTTAGTAATGCTTGCTATACCAAACAAACACATTCTTATTTTCCAACAACATGAGGATGCTAAGTCAATGTTTGATGCCTTTGTTTTTAGATATGGTGGTAATGATTCCACCAATAAGGCCAATAAAGCATTATTAAAGACTATATTTGAAAACTTTAATGCGAATGACTCAGAGTTTATTGATTCTATCTACAATAGACTTCAAGGGATTGCGAGTAACCTAATCACTAAAGGAGGAAGCATTAATCAGGAAGATATTAACAGTAAATTCCTTAAGAGTATGCCTGCAGAGGTGGCCACTAAAGTATCTATATGAGAAAATAAGAAGGATATTGACACAATCAATATTGATGATTTGTACAGTCATTTTAAATGGTTGAACAAAAGGTCAAGAAGAAAAAGGGTCGATCTCAAATACCACCAATTTGGCTTTTATCCCAAGCTTTAGGCTCAATTATTAAACGAGCACTTCTTTAGGCTTGAGCGTAGACTCGAGCTTGTTTAGACTCATTTTGTTTGAGCTTATTACCGACTCAACTTCGAATTTTTCATGAGTGACTCTTCCGCCTCTGCTTCTCTCCTCTTTTGGATCGGGTCGCGAGGGTGGCTGGTGAGAGAAGCTTTGCACTAGTCTAAAATGTAAGAAAAAGGTTACAACTTGTAAAAATACATGCGCACGACATTTTCATTAAATAAAATCAACCACCAACCGCAAAAGTACCACCACTGGTAATCCAAGTGACAACAATCACACCAAACGTGGCCCAATAACCAATCAACACGTGTACCCAACAATCCACGTCCACGTCACCAAACACCAAAATCCTAAATCCAACATAAACCTACAAATAGTCGCAGAAAACCCAACACAAAAAAATCGAACCAGACACAAAAACAAAATGGAGGGAGGAGAGTCAAACAGTATACAAGTAAATGGGATGCAATTTGGATACAGTGGTGATAATCCTATTTTTGTAGATTTTAATCTCAAAATATCGCCTAAATCTCGTTGTCTCCTTGTCGGTGCTAATGGATCTGGTATTCTTCTTAACCTTGTATTTCTTTTCTTTTTTAACTGGTAGTTAATAGTTACTTAGTTAGCATTCGAGCTCACAGTAATATCTAATTGGGCAGTGTGCAAGACCTTTCGCCTTAGGAGATAAAGCTTTTCTTTTTTTTAGGGGTGTTTGTTTAATCTTATATGCGGGCTTACGAGTTGTAGTATTTCATTTCGGCTTATATTTCATAAGTCTCATTTTTCCAGCTTATTTCGAGACTTTTATAAGAGTTTATCATATCATATAAACTTATATAAGCCCACAAGTCTCAAAATAAGCCGGAAAATTAACGCTTATGAGGTTAAACAAACGCCCCCGCGCTTTAGTATGATATTTTTTTTAGGAATTATGTTTTGTTAGTGTTAATGGGGATCATGATATTCATTTTGAGTGAATTCTGTATGTTGTTTATATATGTTTGTGCTAAAATATAACTTTACGTTATAGTTTGAAATGCAACTAAGTCAAACGAAACTTGTAAATTAAATAACACAGATACTGTATAAAAGATAAGGCAATGTAGCATATTATACATACAGTCTATAAAAACGGCGTTCATAGCACATACTACATTGGTTTAGAGGCGATTGCTGATGGCAGACTTATATGTATAGCTTTTGCGTTTTCTGCAATAGGCACGGGAAAGATGTTATGTGTGTGTATAGGAGGAGCCTTGTACCCTTGTCCTTTCTGTAATTTTAGGATAGACATCAATAAGTTTTAACTTTTGATCACGTCTAGCGAGCACAATGTTTGTGCTAGACTATAATACAGTTTCGCTCTTATGCGGTAACAAATTCAGCATTGGCAAGTTTAGTTCAGTAGCCATCTTTGTACAATTTCTTGCATATTTGAAGTAACATTGTGGATGCCCTTTAGCTATTATAACAGTTATCCCGTGGTAGTTGTAAAATTTTATATCGACTATCATCCTGATGATATAGGTGCATTTAAATACTTGCTTCGTATTGATGGTTTATTTTTATAGTTTTCAGTATTGATTTGTACAAAGCTGTTTGTAATTAAGCTTAAGAAAACACACTTACCCTGTATCTTGGCAGGGAAAACTACTTTGCTGAAGATTTTGGCTGGAAAACATATGGTTGGTGGGAAAGATGTTGTGCGGGTGCTAGATTTCTCTTCTTTTCACGACACACACTTGGTTTGTAGCGGTGATTTGTCCTACTTGGGTGGATCTTGGACTAAAACTATTGGTTCTGCTGTAAGTTCCTTTGCCTTATTGTTATGCACCGTCCTAAGTCAATGGATGTTTATATCTACAAGTGATGCATAATCTGTTATATTTCTCGACATGGACTCTGTAGGACAATAATTATGATACATAAGGCGTTATTGCTTATCTTTTATGTAGTCTACTTACATGTTCAGGATCAGAATGAGTAGTTCTTTCCCTTGCACTAAATTTCTAATATCCCACTTTCTGAATTATATGTTTTTTATTAATAAATTCAGGGAGAAGTACCATTACAAGGGGACTTTTCAGCGGAACATATGATATTTGGAGGTGCGTTAGAGCTTATTTCTGTATGGTTTATGCATACCTTACGCTAGTGAAAAATTTCATTATATCTTACTTGTATAAACCCTAGCTTGTGCATAAGCTAAGAAACCATTAATTCACGATCAATGATCATAATTTTGTTAACAACACGATGGTGCACAAGTGTGTTTTCTTTTTGTATTGGAATGGATTATTATAGCTCATGGATCATTCCTTAAGGCTTGAAGTTTTCATCTTAGTCGTTTGCAATTCAGGAAACTTAGATTTATGAGCATTTGTTTCTAATGTTTTATAAGATGATTTTTCTGCATATTATTATGCACAACATAGCCAGTCTACCAATCTAAACCACTTTATCAACCTGCTTTTCTCATGATTGGTTTTCTGCAGTTGAAGGAATTGATCCAGTTAGAAGAGAGAAGTTAATTGATCTGTTGGACATTGATCTGCAATGGAGGATGCATAAAGTTTCTGATGGGCAACGACGTAGAGTGCAAATCTGCTTGGGCCTCCTTCATCCTTTTCAGGTCAGTTCTTGTTCTGCATCACTTTTTAGACCTTTAACTCTTTAAGCAAACACACACACACACACACACACACACACAGACTCATGTAACAACCGCAAATATGCTTAGAACGCAGAACATGTGAGTTTCTTAAATATGTTTGTACATTTCGTTATGGTTCTTGCATTCTCACCATATATGTGGTTTCTACATAATCATCTCTCTATATATAGACACACACATACGCATATACAATAATTTAGGTTCACAGGATTCTGTGTGTGATGATCTATGAGCATTTCTATAACAGTAGTTACTGTGTGTTTGCTCTTAATTCACTTGGAATTTGGTAGTATCTTAACATTGACATGGGAATGATGAAATCTTTCTTGTTCAGGTTCTTTTGCTAGATGAAGTAACTGTCGACTTGGATGTTGTCGCAAGGATGGACCTATTAGAGTTCTTCAAGGAGGAATGTGAACAGGTGCTGTTATCTGAAATTACATTCATTCCTGTTTCTGTTGTTTCTGTTTTCCCATCTTCAACTTTTGAACAAATCTATACCGTTCACAATTGTAACAGAGAGGATGTACAATCGTATATGCAACCCATATCTTTGACGGGCTAGAGTCATGGGCAACAGATCTTGCTTACATACAAGATGGAGATTTAAAAAGGTATGAAAAGTTGGCAGATCTTCCGGAAATGAAAACTTCCTTGAATCTGCTATCAGTGGTCGAGTCATGGCTCCGTTCTGAGACAAAAAATCCCAAAAAGAAATCCGTTAATTCTTCACCCCTAATTCCAAAGTCCTCTCCATTCGATTCTTCCCCCTTCAGATCATCAAGGCACATGTCATACTACCGATGATCTTTGAACATTTCATACTATGGAAGTTGAATATGATATGTTGCACAAGTCACTTCCAAGTTATCACAAACTTATAAGAGTATTTGTCGGTTAATTGCCATTTCTTTTTTCTTGTAAAGTTTCTTTTTGTCTTTACGGACACTAGGAGGCAACTATAGGTATACCTTTCGGGGTCGTTTCATCTCCCCATCACCTGTCATTGATATTCCATTTATGTGTAACTATGCTTCTTTTCTTCTTTCAGTATAAATGTATTTCTATATTTGCTTGTATCTGTATCTTCATACAACATTAGTATTCTACACATGTTTTGATAATATTAGTTACATTGACTAAGAAAGTTCGCCTTGCAATTCAAAAGTCTCTCTACGGCTGAAGAATGAGCGTGTTCTTGGGCCATCGTTGAAACAAAGCCCGAGTAGAATGCTATAATTCCGTCAAAAGGTTGTGATCTACTCGGTATAGCTTACGTTCTTGAGTTCGAATCGACTCTTAGTGAAATTACAAGTGACATATCTTCTAGAAATTTTCATATAAGTGGTGGGTATTTGAACATGAAGCAGTTAGTTATTGTTGTATTTGGTAGGAGGTTGGATTTCTTGACTCTCAATGCTTGTTGATTGATTTGTTTCTCCAACTCTTGAAAAGAGTCTTGGTTGTTTAGCTTACCTACCGAACACTTAATTGGGCTACTAATACTAAAGCAGCCATGGGCCATTACTTGTATTAAAACTTTGACTAAAAACTACTCCATTTAGTTTTGTTCAATTTATTGTTTTAAGGTTATTCTACTTTAATGTTCAAAAAAAAAAAAAAAAAAAGGTTATTCTACTTTAACAAGTTGTTTTAAGGTTATAGTAGTGGATGGAACAAGGTAAACGGTTTGTCGACTACCACGACCGTACGTGTTTAGCAAAACTAGTTAAACTTATGTTTGCTCAAAGTAAATATTGATGCAAGACATTATCCTTTTATGAAAAGCTCTCTCATAGCTCCATAAGCCTTGTTAGTTGAACGAAATTCAATCTCTTTGAAAAGCAAGTTTAAACTCATATTAGCATGTACAACCATCATGAGATGGCTTACATGGAAGACACCTATGAGTTCAAAAACTAAGTAAAGTGGTGACTTCCTGCACAAATAAAGGTAAACCGTTAGTTTTATCATGAAGACGGACCTCACAATTAAATGCCGATGTAAGTGTAAGATTTCATGTTATCAGAGGTATATGTGTATTGAGGCGAGTGAGAAAATCATACCTTGTGAGAGTATCATAGTCTATCTTTTATAGACGAGCTTAGTATTAAGTTTTCTTAGTATTTTAGATAGTACTTGGAGTGGGCATTTGTTGGTTAAAGCCTTTGTTCTTATTTGCTAATCGT
This sequence comes from Glebionis coronaria, assembly GCA_025667525.1. Classification (NCBI taxonomy): domain Eukaryota; kingdom Viridiplantae; phylum Streptophyta; class Magnoliopsida; order Asterales; family Asteraceae; genus Glebionis; species Glebionis coronaria. The sequence continues at coordinate 542,470,969 of CM046876.1, read as the reverse complement.
GGTTTGTAGATGTACTCTCGGGGTCTAGATCTGCTAGTTACTCACGGATCCGCTCTAAGGAGTTGATCCGCTAATTACTTACGAATCCACTCTCGAAAAACTGATCCGCTAGTATTTTAACTTGAGCCTTAGCCAAAAGTTTTGGTGTATAGTTTTAAACTTAATGAACCGTATTCATGTTATATGCTATCAATAAATTTTTGGGAATGACCAAAGACTCAAGGATAGGTCGGAAACATTCGAATATCTCTGTTAGACAGTGAATATTTGTGTCATAAGACTCGTGCTCCACAAATACCCTGAAACTAAAAAAGGTAAAAGTTATACAATACCATCGTACTTATTAGATTGTCCCGACTTTAAACATTAATTAATTAATCTCGTGACTTTACCATTGTACTTTTAAATTTGCTCCGACTATACCAATACAAGCATAAAATGACTATATTACCCTTTTAAGTGACTAATATACCATTTATCAGTTTCTTTCCACCCACATGACACATCTACACCCCTCTCATTCCAATCTTATATCAACTCAAAAAGACATCACATCCATCTCATAAGGATATCTCATATCGTTGAAACCCCGTCTCATCTAATAATACTACGAATCTAACCCACTTGATAGCAACAAAACCCATCTTGAATTTCTTTTAATTAAAAGAGATCAGTGACACCCAATCTAGTTCATGTAGCATACATCTTCTTATGATTCTTGTTCGAATAAAGACCCATCTTCTTATGGGCTTAAACATTTAAGGGCCTCAGGTAGGTCTGACTTTTGATTGTTTAAGATCGGTCTTCCCCATTCTTCAATTGAGTTAAGAATCTTTGGATATCATTTGGATTGTTGGTTAATGTAACCTTGGGCAGGATAGGTTATTATAAACAAATGACGTTGGTTTTTACTCATAACAGTGGTCATTTTTGTGTATGGTACATTCAATTCGTATGAGTTGGTGAACTAGGAAGGTGTGTTTATATGGTGTCCAGTGTCTAGGCAATAGAGGGTGACGTTTGTTGTGGCTATGTACAGAAAGATAAAATGTTATGTGGCATCAAGAGAAATGAGAGTTCATGTGACACAATAAGATTTTAAAGAGAAAGAAAGCAGATTTGTGGTTGTGGCAATAAGTGTAATTACGTTGAAAAAGATAAGGGTAATATAGTCATTTTATGCTTATATTGGTATAGTCGGAACGAATTTGAAAGTAAATTAGTAAAGTCACGAAATTAATTAATAAGTATTTAAAGTCAACACAATCTAAATAAGTATGATGATATTGTATAACTTTTACCCAACTAGAATGATTCATCTATCATATGATTCATAACCCTGTCCTTTTTGCTAGGTGTTGATATATTTTAATTGCTTATTCATCATTTCCTATTAGCTTAGCCCACGTATCATGAAATATTTGTTTAAGTATTGAGATAAAGAAAGGTTGATGGTTCATTTTAAGGTTGGACATGTGATTTCAAGGCATTTGCTTGGTTGTGGGGGAATCAATCATTGTCGTCGTACTCATTTAAGCTTGTTCCAATTCCGTGTTCGGTACGGGTCAAGTTCATAGTTCACTCGATGTTAAGAGGGTTGTGACTAGTCTCGACCACTTTTTGTCTCTAGTAAAGTTACACTGTAATGATTGTTTTACTAGATCAAAACGTGTAACAGTATTATCTCTTCTGAAGAACAAGTAGTTTTCGAAATAAATCTGGAGTAATACAAACTTTTATCAACAACTCGCTAGTTGACCGGTCGTAACTTGTAATCATTTTGAGCAGGATTAATCAGATTAATGTTTTTAACAAATTTTAAATATTTTCAGCAAAATATTTTCAACAAGTTTTAGATATATTTTCGATAATATTATTCTTAAAATCTAACTTATGATACATATAAATATTTACTGATAAACATTAGTTTACAGTGAGTTTTCGGTATTTTCAGCAAGATTAATTTGCAGGTTTCCGACAAGTTTGACCGTCGTTGACCACAATTGACAGCCCGTTAATTGTCTTTTAAATAAATCGACAAAATTGATAACCTTGTAACGATTAAACGATGATTAATTGATGACCTTGTAACGATTAAACGATGATTAATTGATAACCAAACGACGATGCAATTTTTAAAACCTTGGAAGCAGTGGCGGATTTCTTAAGAGACTGGAGAGGGCTTCGGCTATCCCAAAGTTTGTGACGAGTAGTGTAATTTTTTTACCTTAGGTCTTAAAGTTATTGTCCACTTTATTATTTTGGTAAGTATAAAATAACTCGGTACTCTCAAACAGTGGCGGACCCAGGAATTTAGATTAGAGTATGCACGATTACACTAGTTATTAATAAACGTGATTTTTCGGGTTGCATATTCGGGTCAGGTTTTTCATGTCGGATTTTTAGGGTTCGGATTTGGTGTGATTTTCCATTTTTCGGATTCGTTTTATTATGGTTTATTTGGTTTAGTACATATAATTTAAATATTAAAGTCGTTTTATCTTAAATCTTAATACGTAAAAAATAATGATTGATAACATGTATGAAAAATCTAAATTGGTGCTAATTTGGTACTTCTTTTTAACATAACACGTTTACGTATCTAAAAATTCTATAAACAATAAATTCAAGGTTGTAAAAATCGCTAGGCATTAGCTCGGCGGACGGGTAGCGCTAGCGATTAATCTGTTAAGCGGGGATTAATCGAGGATTAATCGGATTGGGTTTTTATATATAGAATTAGAAAATTTTGATATTATATGCGTAATTTAGCCGATTTAGTTGCTCTTTCTCTAATTTGACCAATTATGCCCGATTTGTGCGAATTTTGTCCATAATCGAGTTGTCCGATTTAGCCTATTTTTGTCCGATTTGACCAATTTAAGCTCGATTTGGCCGAATTTTATCCGATAAATCAAAGTGTTGACCAATTTTATACGATAAATCGGAATTTTGACCGATTTTTTACCAAAACAATTAATAAGGACGATTAATGAAAATTAAGGCGGTTGATGAGCGCCTAGCGTCTAGGCGGGGATTAATCAGACGCCTAGAACGATTTTCGCAACACTGAATAAACCTAAGGAATGTAGACAAAAATATTTGGATATAATTAAATTGAACTGAATAAATCATATATATATAAACAATATAAACTTTAGAAATATTACACAAAATATCACAATATCTTTCATAAATGAGGCCAGCATGTATATATATATGTAGTAGTTTAAATGGCTTGGGCTCAAATGGAGCAAATAAGTGGACAAATATTAGCTTGGGCCATTAAAACAAAACCACAAGACTATTTAATACACGTGACCATTTAACGGTTAAATTATATAACCTTGTCCCCTCTTTCTTTTTCAGTATACCAGAAGTCGACCTAATTCCACCATTCTTTTTCTTCTTCTTTTCTTGTTTTTAAATTTGTGGGTATGCACTAAAAAATTAGATTATTTTAAAGGGTGTGCACCCGTAGCTTTTTAGTGCATTATATACTAACTTTCAGAAAAAAAAATAAAAATTTTACACTACTAAGAATTTAAAGAGGGTATGCACTTGCATACCTCTCTTCAAGCTAGATCCGCCCCTGCTCCCAAAATAAATGTTCAAGGTCCGCCATTACCGGGAAGCATCACAATTTGTACTTAAAAAGATGCGTACTTTTGCAAGAATAAATAATTGTGACCAACACACACGTACATGATTTTTTTAGCATTCTTTATCAAATTATGGTTCATGTTGAATTGTTTATTTGTGAAGTATTTTTGTATGTTTATAAAAAAACACCAAAATAGATGGTTGTAGGCATGTTTTTGTAGTCATGTTTTCATACACATATAATCTAAACTAGTTGTATGAAGTATGAACTATCAATTGCCCATGATCAGTTAAGTTTATAATATTTGAACCAAAAATGACAACAAAAAGCTACAAAGTGAAACTATATCAGCGAATATAATACCATAAATTCATGGTTACAAGAATAGGAAAACCGCTAATTTAAGTTAGCTTTTAGTAAGTGAGATTAATGTTAAAAACAAAACATAAGTACCAACAATAAGCAGTTGTTTATTTTGATCGGATAAGCTAAAAGAGATTGCAGTACCTCCACGTCGTAAAGACGTGCTTGTGCCGGCCAGGTTCATTTAATCTAAACAAAATCAAAATCATAATTATAAAATAACCATGTAATATTGTAACATATCACCTAGGAAACAATGGAATATTCCCTTAAATTTTATTTGAATGTATATAAATGTTGTATAGAAGAGAAACAAAAAAGACAGGTTTTAATTAGTGTGGAAACGAGTCGAGCTTGAGCTTAGTTTGTTTCGAGCCTTACTATTTAAATTCGAGCTCGGTTCGTGGTATATTTGATAGACTCGGGTTTAGCGTAAGCTCAGCCAGTTTATACGATTTAATAATGTAAAATTAAAATTTAGTATGAACTTGGCTTATAGTATATTTAATTTAGGCTCGTTAATTAACTTGTTATTAAACTCGTTAATAAACTTGTATTTAAAACATTAGGCTCGTTTAAGCTCGAGAGTCCCAAACGAGCTTTTTTACTAAAGCTCAGACTGTGAGCTCGTTTAATAAACAAGTTTCTTTTAAGCTCGAGCTCGGGCTCAAACTCGGTTCAGCTTAGCTCATTCAAATTTTTTATAATCTGATCTCGAGCTTTTGCCAAAATATGTAAAATAGGGGTGTGCAAGAAACCGAAAACCCGAACCTAAACCGAAAAAACCCGAAGAACCGAAACCTAAAAAACCGAAACCGATTGAAAAACCGATGGTTCGGTTTTTACATTTTGAAAAAAATCGAAGCTTTTGGTTCGGTTTGGTTTTAGCATTAAAGAAAACCGATAAAAACCGAACCGATCTTTATAAACATGAGAATATATATATATAAGTTCACGTCGAATCTAATGGACGATGAATATGCTACGCTAGATTAATTCAATCATGTTTAATAACTAATCATTGTTTCATATGCTTATTGAATATGACTAAATAATAATTTTTCTTCTCGATTGTTTTTTTAATTAGGTTTTTATCGTTGCTATTGTGTTGATTTATACACATAAATGATTTTTTTAGGATTTTATATGACATTTTTTCCTTATTGTTAATGTTGTGTTTCTTGTTGTTATTGTTTATTTAGAGCTTTTAACGTGTCGGTTTATGGTATATTCAAAATCGACTTGTAAAAACGAAGCTCGATAAATCATTTAGGAACCGAAAAATCGAAAAACCAAACCGAAAGTAAATCGAAAACCGAAAAACCAAACCGACACAAAACCGAAACCGAATGATTCCTAAAAATCAGAAACCGAAATTTGTTAGTTCGATTTCGGTTTTATACAAAAACCGAACCAAACCGAACCATACTCACCCTATGTAAAAATTCTCTTAAAAAGATAATTCCATAATAAATGGGCAATAGTTTTAACATACATATAGAAGCATATCTTAAAATTATGACAATAAAAGTATAAATTAGGAATATTTTATCTTGTCTATACGGAATAAGTGTTTTGTTTGTCCGAACAATATAACATGCAATGATGCAATTGTGCATGTGAACTTAAAACGGTGGAGTGGGATACGGTGAGATACAAATGACTTCATATCATTAGTCTTTTACTCTTTTCTATAACAACTTTATAAAAGTAAGTATCTAAGATTCTTTTAAAATAATAAAGTTATATTTTTAAATTTTTTTACTTATTAAATAAAATAAATTGTTGATGTATATACTATTACTTTTTAACGATATTTTACAATAAATTTTTATAACAAACTAATAAAATAATATTTTTAGTTTTAAATTAAATTTTTTTAATATATTTATTACTTTTATAATCTAGTTTCTGTGAAATTGTATTATTCCCATAACTTAAATAATGTTATAAAGCAATATAAATACATGAATAAATGACAAATGGGCTAGACCCGATGCCTGTACAAATACTATCTGCTAACAGCCTCCGTATTTGGAGCAGGAGATGGATGAACACTCAAGCTAGCACGAAACTCATAAAATATCGCATATGGGAGACCTTTGGTGAAGATATCTGCGAACTGATAGCGCGAAGGAACATGCAAAACGCGAACCTGACCAGTTGCAACCTGATCACGAACAAAGTGAATGTCGATCTCAATATGCTTCGTACGTTGATGTTGTACGGGATTAGTGGAGAGATAAACGACACTGACATTACCACAATACACAAGGGTAGCAGACTGAAAGGGGGGAGTGAAGCTTACGAAGAAGATTTCGCAACCAGGAAGTCTCTGAAACACCATTTACAACACCACAATATTCGGCTTCTGCACTTGAGCGAGAGAGAGTATATTGTCGCTTAGATGACTACGACAATAAGTTGTTGCCAAGAAACACACAATAACCGAAAGTAGCGCGACGTATGGTAGGGCAACCTGCCCAATCAACATCAGAATAAGCGACCGACAAATTCGTCGATGAAGAATAGAGCCGTAGACCATAATCTAAAGTACTCTGAACATAACGTAAAATCCTCTTGAGAGCTGCAAGGTGAGGCTCCCGAGGATCATGCATATGAAGGCAAATCTGCTGAACGACATACGATAAATCAGGTCGAGTAAAAGTAAGGTACTGAAGAGCACCTGAAAGGCTTAGAAAAAGAGTCGGGTCAGAAACTGGAGTACCTCCAGCACCCAGCTTGGACTCCGTATCCACTGGAGTGCGACATGAATGACAATTAAGCATTCCTGCACGCTCAAGAACTTATCTTGCATACTTCCACTGAGAGAGAAACATCCCTATAGAATCACGTATGCCAGAGATACCCAAAAAGTAGTTGAGTGGGCCAAGGTCAGACATGGAGAACTCTGTATGGAATGAAGATATAATCCGTTGTAGAAATGTTGTAGACGATTCGGTCAAGATAATATCATCAACATAAAAAAGTAAGTAAGCAATATCATATCCCTATCGAAAAATAAACAACGATGGATCGCATCTGCTATGATAAAATCCCACGAGTAACATAACTCGCAAACCGTTGAAACCAGGCTCTGGGGGCCTGCTTAAGTCCATATAAAGACTTTTTCAAAAGACAGATGTAATCAGGTCGTTGAGGGTCTCGGAACCCAGGAGGATGATGCATATACACAGTCTCAGATAATGATCCATGCAGAAATGCGTTCTTAACATCGAGCTGATGAACAGGCCAATGTCGAGACGCAGCAAGGCTAAGCACAGTGTGTATAGTAGCCGGTAACCACTGGACTAAATGTCTCTTCACAATCAACATCCACCTGCTGGATGCGCCCATTAGCAACAAGGCAAGCCTTGTAGCGACTTAGAGACCCATCTACAAAATGCTTGTGCTTAAATAACCACATGGAACGAACAACGTTCGCGTCAGGTGGTCTTGGCACAAGAATCCAAGTATTATTAGTAATAAGCGCATTATATTCATCTTGCATAGCATTTTTCCGATTTAGGTTATTGAACGCATGTATGTATGATTTGGTAATAGGGAAATGGTGGACACATGACAATAATAACGTGGATTCTTTTTATTTGTACAAAGATGAAAACGAGTGACCATGGAGTGATTCGAAGTGGTATTAGGTTGCACGGTATTTGGATTGTGATGAGGGTCGGGTGTGGTGTTAGGAGTATGAGATGGTAGGGGTTGTTGAATGGTAGCAGTAGGCTCAACAATTGGTGGTGAATTTGGTGTGGTGGGTTGAGTTTGTTGATTACTTTGGTGGGTATGTTGTGGAGGAATATGGGGTGGTTGAGTCGTCGGTTGTTGTTGAGTGGTTGGCTCTTCTTGGGCAAGAGTGGGAGAGGTTGGATGATTTAGTATGTGGCCGAAAATTAATTTTAGGCTAGTATCAAGGAAAGTATATGAAGGAGAGTGGTTTGGTGTGACTGACTCGTAAGGGAAAATGGTTTCGTCGAATGTGACATGGCGAGAGATGATAATTTTATGTGTCTCAAGCTCAAGGCAACGACACCCTCGATGATTGGAGGGTATCCAAGAAATATACAAGGCGTGAAGCGTGGACCGAGTTTATGATTTGTATCAACATGAGGGTAGCATAGGCATCCAAATACACGAAGGAGAGAGTAATTAGGTTTAGTTTTATAGAGGCGAAAGTGAGGGGTGTTATTGTTTATTGAGGTGAACGGTAATATGTTTAAAAGTCATGTGTCCATGTGGAGTGCCTCAACCCAATAGTGAGGAGGAAAGTGGGATTGGAATAAGAGGGTGCGAACAAGGTTATTGATGGTACGAATCATCCGTTTAGATTTACCGTTTTGTTAGGAAGTGCGGGGACAGGGGCGGAGCCACCCTTTGGCTACGTGTGGCACGTGTCACACATAGTTGTTGGCGACTAAGTATAAATTTTTAGTGATTTTTTTGGTTTTTCCAAAAGTTCTACACCTGTATGGAGAGAAAGAGGTTTTTAGGCTGCATTTTTTAGAAATAGAAAGTGGATATGAAAGATGATGTACACTGCTCATTAATATTTTTCATATTGTATTCTTGTTGACTCTAGTTTTTTTATCATTTCACGTGTAAACATAAAGTCTATGTTCATAGGGATAATTTATGTTTTTATGCCTTTACATCTTATGTAGTTCCCTCATTGTATTTTTTTTGGGCCTTTACATCTTATCTTTTTGTCATATTGTATGTAATCCATAACGTCATACTACTGTATTATTAAAACCATTAAATTATATTATTAAAGCCCATTAAATCATCACGACCAATTTTTCTATATATAAAAGTTCCTCCGGGTATGGCAAGGGGGCGCCAAATTTCATGGACAATCATGGTTACCAACAAGCTACTAATTTGATAAACAGACACCCCTATGAGAATTTTGATCCGTTTGTTTTCCGTGTGACATACGCATGACCTTTTTTCATGTCACTTAAGAACATTTGTGCTAAAAAAATTTGTGTCACACATGTTTTAGATTTCTAGATCCGCCACTGTGCGGGGACATGAAAATCATATATGAATACCATGTTTGGTAAAGAGGTTGATAAAGCTAAGATTGTCAAATTCGCCACCATGATCACATTGCAAAGATTTAATTTCTCGGTTGAATTGAGTGTTTACAAAGGAACAAAACTGAATAAATTTAGCAAAAGTATCAGATTTATCACGCAACGGATAGACCCATAAGTAGAGAGAAAAATGATCCAAAAAATAACATAATATTTAATGCCACTATTACTCGGTAGTGGGGAATTCCATAAATCCGAGTGCACAAGTTCAAAAGCATGATTAACAGTAGTATCAGAACTAGAAAATGGAAGTCTCACGTGCTTTCCAAGTTGACAAGCATGACAAAGAACAAGAGACTTATTATTATTACACAAAATGGAATTACTAGAAAGTAAAGAACGTAGCACTTCATTTCCTGGATGTCCAAGTCGTTGATGCCACGTGTGATAACTAGTAAGTAAGGCTTGGGGTAGATAGTGGACTTGGGCATGGTGACAGGATACAAGTCTCCGGTGTTGTCACATCGGAGGAGGATTTGTCGAGTCAAATAGGCCTTCACAAAAAAACCAAACTCGTCAAATTTTATAGAAACCTTATTGTCACGGGTAAATTAGCGGACATAAATTAAATTTTTTAACGATATTTGGGGTGACAAGTACATTATGTAGGTCGATATGGATTAGCCAATATGCTATGATCACTGTTGGTGACGGGTATGGATGTACCATCACCAACAACGATAGATGGACATACACGCTTATTAAAAATACTATTGAGATTATTTGCATTTGAATTTAAATGAGATGACGCACGTGTATCCATATTCCACCCGGCGTGCCCCAAGTCTTGGAGGGTTAGAGTACTAAAAGATTGTGGAAGAAGAGTCTCGTGTCCACTGTAACCCGCAAGTGGAATATGCTGTAAACCATAGGCCTGTCCATTTCTCTCTTGGACCGTTCCAACTAAATGGCCGAGCCACCCGATTGTCCCGACTTGAACCATCAACCAAAAGAACGACTGGTGAAGAGGGTGTTGTGTGCGACGAAGACGGACTAGCCTTGTGTTTTAGACGTAGATCCTTCGTAGTTACCATGGAACGAACCGTGTAACTGTCGGGGTAAGGTTGTCGGTGAGAAATGATACCCGCAACATGGGCGTAATTATCACTTAAGCCATGTATAGCAGACATGTCAAGCTCTTCGTCGTCAACTGTCGAGCTGAGATCAGTCAACAACGTGGCAATAGATTCGATACGTCCAAAGTATGCGTCGATAGTCATGTCACCCATTTGCAATGTCCTTAATTCCCCTCGTAATGCTACTGTTTTGGTTCGCTTATTATCGTGAAATACCCGCTCGAAAGAGTCCCATGCCTCTTTGGCAGATTTGGGTTTGTTTTAACGACACGAGCAACAAGAACATCTGAACACGTAAGAAAGATCCAAGATTTAACTACTTTGTCGACTTTAAGCCATTTAGCGGTCGGTGGGATGACATCAGTCTCGCTTGATGATGTACTTGATGCGGTTTTAGGTTTGATGTGATCGAACAGTTCGAATCCTTCAATATGGTTCGTGAAAAAATAACACCACGATGAGTAGTTTGCTTTCTTCATGTCAAGTTCGACGGGTATGAGGGTGGTGATTTGTGGAAGAGCATACAATTTGTCGGTTAGAGATACAGGTGGTGTTGGTGGTGTGACCATTGTTAATGCAAGTAATGCCTAAAAACATTATTAGTGTTAACTAATCTTTCTTAGTTTTGATCACAACAAATCATACAACACATTTAGTGTAGAAACACAAAATGAATTATTCAACTAACACTATCATCAAGGTAATAATCATATCACTAACCTTTCTTAATCATACTTAGTGATCATCAAAATGATTATCCTTAAAACTCACTTTTGCTAATAAGACAAAAGACTTTTTAATAAACTTTCTTTTTTAGAAAATGTTTTATTAAAATGGAAAATGAAAATTTGAAAATGGCATATTCCAAATGCTGTTAGAATATCCTTTGAAGGGTTTAAATACCTCAGATATTCCCACCCCACTAAAAGACAAAAAAAGGAGCGGAGTCTAGTGGCGGTACCTTAAGTACCTACGCGGTACCTTAGCGATATGGTACCGCGGGGTGAGATAAGGTACCGCGCACAGTAGCCGTTATAGATCCGTTGTAACTTTGTCTCCTTTAAATAGTGGGTCAAATCTCATTTTCCAGCAAGCCTCTTGGACGATTTTCTCAGCCCTCTTTCTATTTTCTATAGCATAATCATTAGTAAATGATCACTTAATTTGTTAAGGATGTTTACATATGAATATCCTCTTGATCCCCTCCTTTACCATGTCCAATGAGAAGATCACTCACTCACTAGTGTAGTGATAAAGATGAATTTATGAGCTAGTCATATTCATCATGATACCTTTATGTTTTAGGTCAATCCAATGTATTTATGAATACTTGGACTAGTTGTGTTCATCCAAGTTATTTGTGAATACTTGGATTTGTTGTGTACATCCATTGCATATGTGTTTGCTTGGATTTATGTTGTGTAAATCCAAGCTACATGTGTGTACTTAGATAAGTCTAGTTGAGTTGTAATAGATTTGATTAGGAGTTCTCACTAAACTATAAAGTGATGTGGTTGTGTCTTGTGAGTTCTCACTAAACTTTAAAGTGATTAGTAGTTGTGTTGTGTGAAGTTCTCACTTAGCTTCAAAGTGAAGAGTCGTGAAGATTGGTTCTAGCTTTCGATTTGAACTCGACATCTAGCCTTGTGTCGTAAAATGGTGAAGTAGGCAACGTCGTGAAGATTGGTTCTACCTTAAGAATTATAACTCGACATCTAGCCTTGTGTCGTTAAATTGTGAAGTAGGCAACGTCGTGTAGATTGGTCCTAGCTAAAGATTAGGTCTCGACATTTAGCTTAGTGTCGGAAAATAATGTAAGCAACGATGTAAGGTTTTCTCCGCCGAGAAGGGAGCTTGTGGATATAGTGGAAATCTCGAGTAGGTGTACTCGAGGAGTGGAGTAGAAACGAGGATAGAGCCTCGTTGTCGAACCACTATAAATCTTGGTGTCTTCCCACTAGGTTGTCTCCTTCCTTGCTCTTTACTTATTTCATTATCATTATACTTGCTTATTATCCTTGCTAGTGTATTTCAATTGAACCTAATCATTATGCAACTTAGCATCAAGTAAAAGATAGTTTTGATACAAACCACATCGAAAGTAATTTTAATTTGGTCACCAATCGAAGAGAAACTATTCAACCCCCCCTTCTAGTTTCTACAATTGGTATCAGAGCGATGGTCACTCAAGATCTTTGAAGTATATTGTACTTTAAAACTTGGATCGATCCATTGTCTCCTCAAATTAGAAGGTCTAGTTGTACTAAAGTTTCTCTTTGGTCAAAACTATGTTTTCTTTGAAAAATAGGTCTTTTAATTAAAAATATTGCATCCCACTTAAGATTAGTAGCCTTTATGCATTTTATATATACTCTTGAAATGTATCTACTAGTTTGCATCTTGCTTTGTGTAGGTACTCATGAAGATCAATCAATTAATTGGTTATGGATTGAGTTACTTGCACTTGTAGAAGAATCATTTTCATTGATCTTTAACATCTTTGAATAATGATACCAAGATGATTGGGAATGATACTAGTCCTTGAAGACTTAGTACTCATCATAGTCATTGATTGGGCATAGCACTTATTCCTTCATGGATTGCTCTTTGTGGCCAAGGTACGCTCTCGTTCTTCCACACGCCCTTTGATCATTCTTTTGATCATTACTTGACTATGTGCTTGTTCTCGGCATCCTTGCCTTGACATTTATTTATGGTTTGTGCTTCTTTTCCTTTATCCTCTCAAAACCTTCATTGCTTGGATACTTGACTCACTATGGTGATGTAGAGTGAGTTAGTAGAAGCTTAAAGTATCAAGCATGATTTCCATGATTTGCACCCATACGGTTAGTAGGCCCTTTGTGGGAGAGAAAGTGAATTAATACTTTGCTCATATTTTGGTTTAGACTAAGACTATTATTGAAAGTGATCTTAGTTTAGACTTGAATAATTGCTTTATGTTTATTCATTACCAAAGCCGTTTATCGTTTCGCCGGAAAGGCACGTCTTAAACCACTATATATGACACAAGCTCTTCGTTTCAACTATTTGAAGATTGTCATTAATCCCTTGAGCATTGATCCTAGTCTTGATTCACTTCCCTTGATTTCTCTCCACTTAGTCGTTTTGCTACGAGTAGTCGTTTGTCCGTTTCGGTTCTTTTCGATCTTGATTTAACTCGTAATCCTTCGTTAAGGCATATTGCTTAGTGTTATGATGATCCAATGATATTCTAAAAGGCTCAAGATTTAATTTTAAGTATTTTAGAAAAACTGGATTTTCAAAATTTCGCGTTTTTCAGAGATAGAAACCTGCCTCTGTAGGCGGTTCCTTATCTCCGCGGCTCAAAACCCGCGGTACCTTATCGATAAGGTACCGCGGGCAAAAACTTTTGTCAGAGCGCCAGTTTGTGTTTTTTATTCTTTTTCAAACCAAACTCTCTCTCTCCCAAAAACACACAGCCGACGGGTTTTACCTTTTCCACCATTGTTGAAGCTTCCAAAACCTTCAATCACTCAAATTAATTGATTCCAAGTTGTGGGTTTCACTCATCCTTCATCTAACATCAATTAATTGTAAGTATTTTCTTTCAATTTCATCTATTTTGTTCTAGGGTTCATCCTTTCATAACTGGGGATTTTTAAAATTGAAATTGAATTAAAACCTTAATAGGAATGTGGGTTGACATAGTTATTTTACTATGATTCCTTAGGTTCATATTCATTAAGATTTCACTAAAACCCACTTATAGAACAAATCCGAATTTAGGCTAAATGATTTTGGTTGAATTATGGATTTGAGATGAACCCATGAACAAGTAGGTAATGACATTGTTAATGCTTACCTAAAAACCTTGTTTTGAAAAACCAATGTTCTAATCCATTGTTGATCTAACATAGATCATGTGTTCTTGGTCAATGATGGAATAGACACGTTGTGAACATGAAAATGATATGGATTCAATCCTATGTTTGTCAAGAAATTGATATAACACATTTTCATTTTTCGTTTTCCTTTTTGATTTTCATATGAGTGATTGGAGAAATATTGTCTTGTGTTTATAATTAGGTACTAATCATGCCTTCACAATACCAAAAGGATCATCAACTCACCAAAAAGTATATGCCAAACCTATCCGACTTTTGTCACTCAACTCACCTTGCCCATACTTTTTCCTCTCTCCAATCCCGTTGCTTTCATGAGGGTAGAGTTGTTCAAGAGGATATCAAGAATTATGTCTACATCAAGTCCATGTTTGAACACATTGGATTTGATTGTTTGTTGAACATTAAGGAAGACATCTATCCTCGATTCCTTTTGGAGTTCTTTAGCACATACTCTGTCATTGAAAACAATGATGGAATATTTGTTAGGTTCATCTTGAAATATCAACTCATTCAATACTCTCTCGAAGTGTTTGGTCAAATTCTTGATGTACCATTTGTGGGCACTTGTCGCTTCACGGATAAATGGAAGCTTAGTGCTCTCCTTGAAACCGACAATTGTCCTCCAAATGATCATGAGGAAATTGATCTTGACTTCATTGTCGACGTTGTCTCCAAAAAGCGTAATCGACCCGTTAAGAGAAGCCTTCATACTAAGGTACGTTCGGTGAAACGTCATGAGGTTCTCTTGAGCGACCTTAATGATAATATGGTTCAATGAACCAATATCCTTAGGGAAAATGTGTTTTGTCTTGGTGGAAACCGGGATCATGTTCCGGCGTGTTTAGTGCATATGTTATATTGCATCTTTACCAACACCAATTACAATTTGGCATATTTTATCGCTCAACGGATCAATTATGCTATTCATAAGCCTAAAACAAACCTCCCTTACGCAATGCTTCTCACTCGCCTTTTTAAAAGGGTTGGCCGTGATTTTCCAAATCTTGATCTTTCTCAATTTCATCCGGTCAAACGGGTCATGCTACCTATTCGAGAGGTGTATAAGAGAAAGACAAGATCTGACCGTAAATCCGATCAACAAGAGTTCAGTGATGAGGACATGGACATGCCAACAAGTGATGGTGATGGCATTGGCACAAGTGCTCCCATTGACTCTTCGAGTTCTTCTCACCACTCCACAAACTCATTCGTGGATGGTTTAGATGACATTGCTTCCCCTCCCCACCATTCCTCTAGTGAAGTTCCTAATAATCTCAATTTGGAGGAACTTTACCGTCAAAATCTTCGAACCTGAGGTGATTTGCATGAACACCGGATGAGTCAAGAAAGGGAATCAAGTATCTGGGAAAAATGATCAAGGATTTAGGCAAGAAAAGGAGGTGAAGACTTTGAGTTGTGTCAAAGTTTGGTTATCTTTTGCAGCTTAAACATTTGCTTATTAACACTTTGGTTTAGTTGTTTATTTACTTATGTTGCATGTTTGGATTATTACTTATTTTGATCCTAAATGTTGCTCTTGCAATAATGTTTGTGTTTTACATAGCTTTTTGCATGCCATATGATAGTTAGCTTATTAAATTATGATCTGTAGTTAACTTTGGCTTGTAAAACCTTTGGGAAAAATCTGGGTTTATCAAAAAACTGAAATGGGAAATTTTTGAAAACCTTCTGGATGCGGTTCCATATCGACCCGCGGTTCCTTATCGATAAGGAACCACCGGTCCTAGATAAGGAACCGCCGGCCACTGTGCACGACAGCATCTTTGCTTTACACTGTTTTCTTAATTTTGTGTAAACCTTGCATGATTTTCAGTAATAAACTGCATATTTCCTAAACTAGGGTATCTAAATTCATTATTCACCTAAAATGATTTTAACCCATTACTAGTTTGGATCATCCCCTCAACCATTTAAACCCACCTTGTTTGCCATGTTCTTCACACATCAAACATACTTCCCTAAACCTTAAACCACCCTAATCAACCATGGTGTGTACCAAAACCTCAAACACTTCCAAGACCTACACCCCAAGAAAAACACTCAAAATAAGGGTTAAGGTAGCTAAGCCTAACTCTTCACCTTTCCATACACCTAAGAATGAGAATGCTCCTATCCTCATTTCTTCATCACCTTCCCCACCTCTTGCACCATGCAAAACCTCCTCCACCCATAGTACTAACCACTCCATTGGTTCTACCTCCTCTTCATTCAATTCTAGAATGAATGAGCTTTCTTCACCCTTCACTCCAAGTGCACCCTTGGAAGTGACTACTCAACCTCAACCAATCCAAAGCATTCCTTTTGGGAATGACTTTGATGACACTTTGGTGACTTCACCATTTACCCCTCACAACTCACCCATTCCACCAACCTTGGAGGATTTACCTCCACACTCACCCATTTCCCCTTTGGGGAACATGCCTCCACTTTCACCCACTTCACCCTTTGAGAACTTGCCTCCTCCACCTCCACCCAACTCAAACATCCCAATTTTAGGTGTCCCTCTTCCCCTCCTCATGGTTGATCCTTACTTTGGGTTCCAACAAACTCATGGTCCTAGATGTCCATGTTGTCTCTACAACCACTTCCTCATCCAAAACCTAAGGATGGATATGTATGGACTACATAGGGGTTTGCAAGATTTCTTGCTTACTTTGTTCTCCATGTCTCCTCCTAGGAGATGAATGATGGAGTTATTTTAATAAAGACTTTCAACAACAAGCCAAAGAAAAACTATCTATCTAGATCTTTTGATAAGCTAGCTATGTATTAGTTAGTTTTACTTATCTTTGTACTTGTCTCCTCATTTATGAATGTTTCTTGTTGTTGTGTTATGGTTTTAGCTTTGTGTGATTCTATCTTTTTGTGCACACTAATCAACTTTAATTTGAAATTAAAATTGAACCTAAATCTATCACAACCCCTAAAACTTGACTAAAATTGGTTCAAAATGATATTTAATTATTTTGTCACCCTTTGTCAAGACATTCTTTGTGAATGTGTTGCTTTATGCAACCCTAACATATTTTGGTTCTAATAGAGGTAAAAATCCAAGATTTGCAATTTTTTTGAAAAAGTCTTAGTTTTTCCCAAAACCCAGGAAAAACATTGTTTAAAGTCCTCTGGACGCGGTTCCTTAAGGACCCACGCTTCCTTAGTGATATGGAACCGCCGGCCCACATAAGGTACCGCGGCCAGAATGTGACTTTTGACGAATTTTTGGTCAAAACCTTTAAACCCTATTCCCAGTCAAGATTCCTTGTTTACTCAAATTGACTAAACATTCCTTGACAATACACATTTTGTATTCAAATTCTTACCTTGATTACATTTTACTTATACCCCAACCTTGAGATTTCATTCTCATACCTTCCCAACCTTGAGAATTCATTCTCACATTACCTTGAGATATCATTCTCACACTCTCACAATGCCTAACTCCTACATTCCTAACCTTGACATTTCTTTGTCACAACCCCACTCACCCAAAGCTTGCTCATCCAAGCTTTCAAAGAAAACGAAAATCTCGGTTCGACCCGTTCGGGTTAAGAAGAATGAACCATCTTCGTCTAAACCACCCAAATACCCTACCTTCTCTCCAATCAAGTATTGGAATGAGACTTACACCATAAACCCTATCACCGGAGCAAAAGAACATGTTCCACCACCACCACAATCCTTCAATACCCCCCAACTCAATGACCTTTCCACCTTCCCAAACCTCACAAGGCATTGTGAAAACACTCCCAAACCTTTACCCCACCACCACCAAACCCTAAGTTTGATGCCATACCCACATCAAACGATTTTGTGTTGCATCATGGATCCTCGTGTGATTGTTGCCGATTTCAACAAATTGAACTTGCTCATGTGTATGAGAAGTTAAATTTTCTTGAATTCCTCCTCACTCGACCTCCTATTCAAGTTTTCGTTCCGGTGGACAAAACTTCGAATGATGCATCGTCGTCTTTTTAGTTTTATTTTATTTTTAGCAATCTTGGAAAATATCACTATTAGACTAGCTTATGCTTAGTGGTTTATTTTCCATATTTATTGCTTTTAGATACTCATACTATGTGTATGATTATCCTCTTTGTTGTATTTTTTTTAACTTTTGTGTTATTTGTGTGCTATCTAATTAGTTCTATTTTTGAGTTGATCTTGGTTAAATTTTTACAATTTCTTATAGGTGATTCCATCAATTCTAAACCTTTGACCCATTGACAAGCTTATCATCTTCATCTTATTGAAGTTTGATTTTGTCAATTACCTCTTTGGACATACTTAGCAAAATACTTGCTTCTAATTTGAGATTTCTTCTCTTTCTCCCTCTCAAGTTACTTAGTAGGTAGTGAGCATATATACATTGGTGTTTCTTTTCTTTCTACTAACCTTTGTGTAGCATGTCACCTTAGCTCACAAACTTGGTGCCCCAAGCAAGGGGGAGCAACCACCAAGGGGGAGCTACTAGCAAAGTCCGATGCACTTCAAAGACTTATGCTAACCTTCTTGCTACGACAAAGGGGGAGAAATGATAGTGATAAACTAGTTAATAATTCCATAGTTTGTGTTTATACGTAAATGAGTTTATTGTTTGTCGTAATCAAAAAGGGGGAGATTGTTAATGCAAGTAATGCCTAAAAACATTATTAGTGTTAACTAATCTTTCTTAGTTTTGATCACAACAAACCATACAACACATTAGTGTAGAAACACAAAATGAATTATTCAACTAACACTATCATCAAGGTAATAATCATATCACTAACCTTTCTTAATCATACTTAGTGATCATCAAAATGATTATCCTTAAAACTCACTTTTGCTAATAAGACAAAAGACTTTTTAATAAACTTTCTTTTTTAGAAAATGTTTTATTAAAATAGAAAATGAAAATTTGAAAATGGCATATTCCAAATGCTGTTAGAATATCCTTTGAAGGGTTTAAATACCTCAGATATTCCCACCCCACTAAAAGACAAAAAAGGGAGCGGAGTCTAGTGGCGGTACCTTAAGTACCTACGCGGTACCTTAGCGATATGGTACCGCGGGGTGAGATAAGGTACCGCGCACAGTAGCCGTTATAGATCCGTTGTAACTTTGTCTCCTTTAAATAGTGGGTCAAATCTCATTTTCCAGCAAGCCTCTTGGACGATTTTCTCAGCCCTCTTTCTATTTTCTATAGCATAATCATTAGTAAATGATCACTTAATTTGTTAAGGATGTTTACATATGATTATCCTCTTGATCCCCTTCTTTACCATGTCCAATGAGAAGATCACTCACTCACTAGTGTAGTGATAAAGATGAATTTATGAGCTAGTCATATTCATCATGATACCTTTGTGTTTTAGGTCAATCCAATGTATTTATGAATACTTGGACTAGTTGTGTTCATCCAAGTTATTTGTGAATACTTGGATTTGTTGTGTACATCCATTGTATATGTGTTTGCTTGGATTTGTGTTGTGTAAATCCAAGCTACATGTGTGTACTTGGATAAGTCTAGTTGAGTTGTAATAGATTTGATTAGGAGTTCTCACTAAACTATAAAGTGATGTGGTTGTGTCTTATGAGTTCTCACTAAACTTTAAAGTGATTAGTAGTTGTGTTGTGTGAAGTTCTCACTTAGCTTCAAAGTGAAGAGTCGTGAAGATTGGTTCTAGCTTTCGATTAGAACTCGACATCTAGCCTTGTGTCGTAAAATGGTGAAGTAGGCAACGTCGTGAAGATTGGTTCTACCTTAAGAATTAGAACTCGACATCTAGCCTTGTGTCGTTAAATTGTGAAGTAGGCAACGTCGTGTAGATTGGTCCTAGCTAAAGATTAGGTCTCGACATTTAGCTTAGTGTCGGAAAATAATGTAAGCAACGATGTAAGGTTTTCTTCGCCGAGAAGGGAGCTTGTGGATATAGTGGAAACCTCGAGTAGGTGTACTCGAGGAGTGGAGTAGAAACGAGGATAGAGCCTCGTTGTCGAACCACTATAAATCTTGGTGTCTTCCCACTAGGTTGTCTCCTTCCTTTCTCTTTACTTATTTCATTATCATTATACTTGCTTATTATCCTTGCTAGTGTATTTCAATTGAACCTAATCATTATGCAACTTAGCATCAAGTAAAAGATAGTTTTGATACAAACCACATTGAAAGTAATTTTAATTTGGTCACCAACCGAAGAGAAACTATTCAACCCCCCCCCCTTCTAGTTTCTACAACCATGATGGCAATGATTGTTATGTTGGTAGAGCAGAAGTGATGAACAAGAATCCAACAAAAAAAATCTTTCCTGCGACAAATTTGTGTTTTGTGTTTCAGGGTTTTGGAGGGTAGTTTGGATATAACTCTGATACCATGTCAAACTGTATTATTCCCATAATCTAAATAATGTCATAAGGCAATATAAATACATGAATAAATGATAAATGGGCTAGGCCAGATGCTTGTACAAATACTATCCGTTAACAGATTCATCATTTTTAAATTTTTATGTTATTAATTCAATATTCATTTTGATATATTTTTAATTTTTTGTTTTTTTTCTCATTTTAATGGGTTTATTTTAATTCGATTTTTTACAACTTTAACATTAATGTGAATATAAACGTAATAGACAAGAGAGTAACATTTGTTCATTTTAAAAGTCGTTATCGGATACTCGCCGTCGTATTACATGAATACTATACTAGTATGATTGTATATATACAAGATGTCAAGATATATAGAAGTTCCTAAACGTCGATCTATTAGACTCTTACAAATGTGCTCTCATAGCCGAGTTGAGTTTATTAACCAAATTACGGAGTATTTAAATATTCGTAAGAATGTCGTGTCATTCGATGTCGTTATAGCAAAAAGTGTTATGACATCAATTTTTTACGCTATAACTTATAACATAAAACTTACTAAAAAATCATCCAACGTTACTTAAGTTATATAACACCACCACTGTCTTGCAATGTTTAAAATAAATAAAAAATAACTTTTTTTGGAAAAACACTCGATGGTTTTCTCATGATTTTGACGTTATGTCATGTAACTCAAGATCTAATATCGACTGGTTAAAAGGAGGTGTCATATAGCAATAACAACGCTAAGACACTCAGCATGTGCTTTAGGTTTTAACTTAAACTAATTCACCAATAATACGTTTATAAAAATTATACAACAACTTCTAGCTCATAAACAAACTTCACTCTGACATCAACTACATCTATTTTTGCTAAAGGCACCCCTTGGTTATTTTGTATAGACGAGAAAGATATACAGTTAGGCCAGACATAATAACAGTTTGAATACCGAATCTTCGTCCTTACCGATATATGAACGACGTCTTGTTCTTACTACTAGGGCTTGTTCTTACTACTAGGGATCAGGAGGACGCGTCTTCCATTTTGCAAAACCTGATCTTGGTCAAGATCAAGTCGTAACTGTATGCTTTTTATGTGTGTTGGTAAAGTTTATTCTCTCATTACACTAAGTTGGTAGCGAAGTTGGTTGTAAAGAATAAGGTTGATTACAGTCTAAAAACCAAACCGATCGAAAATCGGTTTTGTCCAAGATACTAGATCGAAGACCAATCAAAATAGTCAATCTATGTTCCTGTTGGTACAATCTATTATGATCCAACCAAATATATTGTCGAAGTTATGTAAGATTAAATCAGACAAGGCTAAATCGAAGATCGAATATAAGAAAAAAAAGAACTAACGACGAGAGCAAAATATGTCGATTCACAATCTATTATATTGATGGAGGCCCAAGTATTGAAAAACGGGCTAACTTGTTTTTGGAAGCCCAAGATCGTGTGAAAAAGAGGGATTTCTTAAAACGGCCATAACTTGAGCATCGTAAGTAATACCTATCAAAACGACCGGAAAAGCGAGAGGAATGACGTAGTAACCACATTTAGGATGGTTAGGGATTTTCCGAGGCCTAAAAAGTCGTTTATTGTCATTTATTTGCATTTTTGTGTTTTCAGTTTTTGTTGGACTTTGTCTTTGGGTCACAGTCCAGTCCATTGGTGTTTTAGGGGTTTTCTTTGTTTCATGTTTTTATTTAAACAATCTGCTTTAACCTTAGCAAGACAGTTTTCAATTTAATAAAAGTTAAACCATTAGCTGTTGTTTGCCAAGTTTTTAACCCTAATAATCGGTATTCATTAGAATCAACGATTGTGTTAATGCAAGTGATGCATAACATTATTAGTGTTAACTAATCTTTTTTAGTTTTGATAACAACAAACTAAGAAGACATTTATCGTCAAAGACAATTGTAAGACAAATTATTTAACAAACACTATCATCAAGGTAATAATTATTTAAGTATTGCACAAACATATCTTAATTATGTTTTGTGATCATAAAAAGTGATTAGTCCTAAAACTAACATTTTGTCAAATGTGACAAAATATTTTAATAAACTTCATTTTTAAGAAAATGTTTTATTGGAATGGAAAATATAAATTTGAATATGGCATATTCCAAATGCCATAGGAATATCCATTGAAGGTAAAACTTACCTCAGATATTACTTTCCCACTAAAAGACAAAAAGGAGCGAAGTCTACTACCCACAGTTCCTTAAGTAGATATGCGGTTCTTTATCAATAAGGAACCATAGGCACAATTAAGGAACCGCATGCAGAGAGCCGTTGGGTTTTGTCTCCTATAAATAGTGGATCTGTTGGTCCCTTGTAATTAGTGCTATACTTAAGAATACTAAGTATAGTCCTAACGCATGGTTAAGTAATGCAATAAACTTAATGCAAAGTAAAGTAAATAACACAAGGTTCTCAACGTTTAACTCTTAGATTTATTAAAGAATTATACCCTATTGTATACGAAGCTACAATAGGGATTGAATAGACAATGTGTGGTTTGGTGATCTCCTCACTAACAATCTAGTCCAATCCTAACGATTGCTACGCTTGACGATTCTATCAGCAAGAGTTTAGAACTCAAGTGTTTGATCGTATTTGGAGGAGAGAAAACTTTGTTTGTGAATGACTAAATCATTAAGTGCACAAACTTATTTTCTCTCCTTTTACAAGCATCCTATTTATAGAAGGAAGGTTGGGTAGAAGACAATAATTGCCCGTGCAATTCTTGTCTTATTGGTACAGTTTAGTATCTTGTCTTAGCCTATTCTAAGTAGTAAGACTTAAGTCCTTTTACACTTGTCAGTACCCTATCTACTCCAAAAGGGTAAGTCACGCTAATTGTGTGATGTACTCCATCTTGTCACAATTCAACTTATCCCGCCTTTACTTCAGTCTTGGAGAATGCTTGTTTTCTTCAGGGAGATCGTATGGGGTTTAGTGAGTCTATTGCCACAACTCGCTAAACCCATCACCTTCTTCTTCGTCATAGAAGTCATTCATTGAGTTTCGCCTCTCTGAATGCTCGAGTCTTTCTTTTAGACTTAGTCTAGGAACTCGAAGGCAACTCACTGAGTGACTGTTCGCTCATTGACTTTGTTATGTTCAAAGTTAATACTTCACTTAGGCTGATTGTTATTCAAATCCATCAGTAAGGTCATTAGGTACTGATTTGACCTAACAATCTCCCCCTATTTGGATATAAAATTTGCCTAAGTGAAATTGTTATAAGTGAGCAAAGAGGCTTCTTCTTATACAAACTATTCTACTAATGAAAAGACTTGATATAACAAAGTACTTCATTTTTATTCATCATTACATAAGACTGAATAGTCTGATAAAAGAAACATAAACAAAACAAAAGATTACAATTATTCAGGAATCCATTGCTTCCCTCTTCACCCTTGATGACTTTAACACCTTTTCTTTATCAGGCCTCCTAACAATTATCTCCCTGAGCTTCTCAGTAAATCTTTTATTTTCATCAGTCTAAACTTGTCCAGCCATCACTAGAAAGATGAGAACCCTCTCAGTAGTGCATTTCTCTATGTCACTCATTCTTTGAAAAGCTTGGTCCCCGAATACATCAATGAAGAAGATACCCCGCTCAGGTTCTTCTATGACCATGTTGTTCACAAAGGGTACATTTTCAGGGAGGGTACGATTGCAGTCTAACCCAGGGATCTTAGTCTCAGCTTCAAGCTCGACTCTTTTCCTCTTTCTTCCCTGAGTTTTGGTAGGATCCTGTTCAGTTAAAGGAAGATCTTCAGTGATTCCTAATTGTTCCATGATCTGATTCAACCTCTCATATCTCTTACTGAGAGAGTTGAGTATCTTAGGGACACATTTGTTCGTTTTGGTCCTGAAGATCCTTCCCATTTTGTCCCACTCACTGAGGCCGAAATCACCAAATGAAAATTTCTTCATAACTTTAAAATTCCTTTCATCATTGTTTCTGTAAACAGATACTAAGACAGGTGTGGTATGAGGAATGATTTGAAGGTTAGTGATTGGTTCAGGCTTTCTTCTTTGAGTGACAACTTTGGTGTATTGGTCATATAGTTTCTTCAGTTGGGTGGTTCTTTGTTGTTACTTTAAGACCATTTCATCCTGAATGGCCTTGAGTTCTTCCTCCTGCTTTTGGATGAACTCCTCTCCCCCTTTCTTACTCAACAAGGCCTTAGGGTCACCACCCACTTCTTTCACAAACTCAGTGGATACCTTTAAAATCTCAGCCCTTGTTGCTTCACTAGCCTTAGCCAACTCCATTCTATCTAAGTACTCTTGGATTTAATCAGGAGTCATCTTGTACATCTTTCCATTAATCTCATATTGTACCAAGACAATGGCATCAGGATCAGGCCTTCTTTCTCTTGAAGCTTTTACTAGCTTCTTTGGTGGGGTGTTAGGGTTTCATTAGCAATGCCTTTGCCCCTATCTAAATTAGATACAAAGGGATCAGGGTTGGGAGGAATTGAGTTTAAGGGTTGGGGTTGTGCTAGTTCTTCCTGCTCCCCCTCAGTGTGAGAAGGAGGTTCAGTCCAAGTTAGCATCATTGGTGGCACATTCTCCCCCTCAACAGTTGAAGGATCAGCCTGACTAATCCCAACTTTTTCCCTTAGTGATGGTCCTGAGGTGGTGGTGGAGGATCCCTTGAAATCCTGAAACATCTCAGTCACCATCTCCTTCATGGACTGTGTGTCAGCTTTGATGGTTTTAACATCTAACTGAATTAGGGATTGAGTGTTTTCTATTGTGGTGATCCTTGTCCTAAGTTTGGGAATATCAACCTCTTTCAAGGACTTGGAGATGTCAGAGAGATTGGAGGCATTAGCCATGTAACCTTGTGCAACCCTTGACAATCTAAACTCTGCCTCAGCATCCATGTGTAGATCTTCATAAATGGCATCACATTTTCCCTTCACCATATCTAAGTCAGACCTGAGAGAGTCTAACCTGGTGAAAACCTCAGTGAGCCTGTCCTCCTTCAATAACTCAAGTAATTGACTAACTCTGGAAGTGGACTCAGTAGTGCTAGTGATCAGTCCATCCAGAGTTGTCTTCAAGGACACATTTGCTTCAACAGTTGGAAGAGCATGGTTGAGGAAGTTGATGAGTTTCTTATCTTGATTCTCATGACTATTGTTAACAGAACTGATGAATTCCATTTGGTTGTCCACCTGAATTCTCATCTTTTCCTTAGCCAGGTCAAATCTATCACCATATGTTCTGAACTCATCAAGGAGTTCATCAGTCTTTGAAGCCAAATCTTCATGGACCTGAGTCACTTCAGGTTTCAGGGTAGTGGAAGCATGAGTTAAGACACCCTTGAGGGTTTCATTCAAAACCTTCTCAGTGAAAGGTTTGATGTCATCAAAAGTTTTATCCAGAACCACAGTCTGATTCCCCAACGAAGAGGTGTCAAGTTTTGCCTCTTGGGAGGGATTTTTCGGTACCTCAGGGGAGGGCTCTTTTTGTTCGGATGCCTCAGGGGAGGGCTTTTGTTGAGCCTCAGGGGAGGGCTGTTGATAGGTGTGAAAACACCCATCTTTTTACCACTTAATTATAATAATAACCAAGCCAAAACGTGTATTTTATGTCGTAAATGTCGGAATTATGCGTGGTTTGTGTTTTTATTGTGTTTTAGGACCAAAAGATGAAAAAGGAAGAAAACACGAGCTTTCACGGGCTTTTATCGAAGAAAACGAAAAAAGACGAAGTCAAAAGATCAAGAGTGCAAAAAGAACGGAAGTCCAAGGCTTATTCTGAAGATTTATCGAAGAAAAAGTCTAAAAGACGGAAGTTTAATGAAGTCGAAGAAATCAAGTCTAATTATTGAAGAAATTATAAGACAAGTTCCATTTATATCGACAAATCCCGAGACGACGTCGAGAAAGACAAAGAATTAAAAGACGAGAACGCGAAAAAGAAAGTAAGAAGGAAGCAACACATGCACTCCTCACTTCCTATATATACCCTCCTAATGACACATTAGGAGGGTGTTAGTCATTTAGGAGTAGTTAGATTAGTTTAGGAGTAGGTAATTTTCTCTCTCTAGTTTTTTCACTTTCTCTCTCTAGTTTTTCTTTCAAGTTTTAATCTTTAATCTTTAATCTTGTACTTTTGAATCTTTAATCTTAATCTTATTTCAAGCTTTTTACAATCTTTCTCATTCTACATTTCTTGATCTTTTGCTTATCTTTAATCCGAAAGTTTTATACTTTTTGCTTAAATTTGATGTTTGATTAAAAAAGTTCATCTTTTTGTTTCCATCTAGGCTTGTATACGATTTAAGCTATAAGTTTGATAATCTTATTGGCTTATTTTGTATTTAGCTTATGTGTTTTAAAGTTTTCTTAAAAGTTTTATCTTTTTAAAGTTTACTTATTTTTGTTTGCTTATTTTGTGTTTTAAAAAGTTTTTAAATTTTAGCTTATTTTGTTTTGCTTATTCTTGTTTTAATTAAGTTTTTGTTATTTTCTTATTGTCAAAAGTGCTTATTTGGTATTTGCTTATTTGCTTATTGTATTCCATCGCAACTTTCTTAAGGGTTTCTGCTTGTTACGATCGATTAAGTGTGATCGCATAAACCCTAGGGTTTCTACTTGCGATCCATTGCTTTGATTACCCGGTACGATCGTCACTACGATCACACTCCATAATCCTCACCACGATCACTTGTTGCGATCGTGGGTGCGATCCTTGAGTGCGATCCGTGGCTACGATCCTTGGGTGCGATCTATGTTTCCATCGCATTGCATTGGGTACGATGGAATCTTCAATACAACTTTCAGACCAACATGTCCAACATGCTTGCCTGCTTATGGTATTTGGCGCCAAATTAAGCAGCTAGCTTGCTAGCTTCCAACAGCTAGCCTGCTAGCTTGTTTATTTAATAGTATTGTTCCGTAATTGTTTAGTTTTATCTGAAAGTTGTTTCGATTTTATTTTTGAAAACGTATTTTTAGTTGAATTTTTCGTCGATTTTTAGTATTAATATTTTTTCGTAAAGTTTAAGTTTTATCTTTTATATAGTACCCGCTTTAGGTTTTCCCTCGTTTAACTTTAAAGCACCATTTTAGTTTTATTCTCTCCTTTCTAATTAAGCAAACTTTATTTTCGAGTCGATAGTTAATTTCGTTTTTTTTGTTTTTTTATTAATTGTTTTGCGTTAATTTACGTTTTATTATTTGTTTTAATATTCGTCTTAATATCGTTTTAATTTTTAGTTTTTAATATTCACCTTGTTTTACTTTTATTATTTGTACTTGACTTTAGTTTTTTTTAAATACTTTTCGCATTTACTTTTTAATTAGTTATAGATAATCAACTTCCCTTTTTCTTAACAAAAAAAAATTTAGTCACACTTTGAACCGGAAATCAATTCGTTAAGACACCGAGAAAACGAACTTTTTAACATAGCAAAATCCTAATTTCAGTTGTATGTACTCTAACAATGGTGGGGACTGTGGCTTCTGGTCTGATTGAGGAGGGGCCTGAGTTTCAGGTTCATCCCTAGCCTCAATCATGTCATCGTCGTTACTGAAACCTTGGAGTAACTCGTCAGGCTCCTCGAGTAGATCTACAAAATCTCCAAAGTTCAGTGAAACCCTTGGTTTGTCCAGTTCCCCTTCAAAAGAAGGTTTGCCTTGGTTATCGTCACTCCCTGCCCCAAATCCTAAGGCTTGGGATTTAGCCAACTGATACTCAGGAGCAGTTTGCGATTGATCAGTTGTGGAGGTGAGATCTATATCAGCGGGGTGTTTTACCCGTGGGCGTCCCTCTGAATCAGTAGTGGTTCCCTCAGGCAAAGACTTTTGTTTTAGTGTGCCTTCATCGGGAGTTATGGAAGAGAGATTCCTATCAGCGGGGTGTTTTACCTGTAGGCGTCCCTCTGAGTCTAAGGAATCGAGTTTTGGGTCCTCAAGCAAAGACTTTTGAGCTAGTGTGCCTTCACTGGATTTGGTGGAAGTGATAGGCCTATCAGCGAGGTGTGTTACCCGTAGGCGTCTCTCTGAGTCTTTGGCCTTAGTTTTGACCTCAGGAAAAGGTTGTGATTTACGAATGCCCTCATCGGTCTGAGTAGAAGGAAGTCCCATAGGAGAAGGTTGTATGTTTCCTTCCCCATTAAGAGGACCAGTAGTTTGGCCCGTCGACCCTAACTGTGATGTATCAGGGCCTCCCGAAAGCTCTTTCCCTTCGAGTAGATGAAGCTTGGTCTGAACAAGGGTGGTATTTTTAGCCTTGGCCTTTTTGGGTCGTGCCTCGAAAGCCTCAGGGCCCTGTGCCTTTGTTGGTTCTGTCCTAGGCACAGTCTGAGTCTTTTGTTCCCCTTCTTTGGTAAGAAGGGAATGGGAGACACGGATGATTCACGACTGATCACCTCAGTCATTTGAGCCGTCAATGCAATGGGGTTGACTTCAGATGGGTTCTTTGAAAAGTTTGTGGAACTCAAGATAGGAGTAGAAAAAACATTGAATTTTTCCTGAGTGTAAAGGGAACCCAATAACCATTCTAAGGCGCATTATATGAATCTTGGGTAAGAAACATACTTTTTCCTAGACTCCTTTAGGAGCCTGGTTACGAGATCATTATAAACGATCTCTCCTATGCAATCTTCATTCCATTAATAAGACTGTAGTTTAGCATCTGCTGAGTAGAATTAACTTGCTCAGTAGATGAATAGTTCTTACCGATCAACTGAATCACAAAAGTGACCAGGATCATCCAAGCCATGGGGAAAGCAGTTTTTATCAATGGGGTTTTAGTCACAAGTAACTCAGGGACCCCGATTTCTTTTAGTCCTTTTTTAACTGACTCCATGTCCACGATGTGCAACATACTTTCCATTGTTATAATCAAGTCCACTGGTTTGGCAAAATGTTTTAAAATCTAAAATCAATGGTGTCTTCCCATTGTTTATAGTGAACATGATGACACAATTCTTATGTGACTTGATCTCAGACCCTTGAGATCCTTCAGGCCCTTGGGTAGTGGGGGTTACAACCACAGCCGTATAACAGAACTCCCTGAGATATTCGTGGTAGAAGACTGGGGGGTTTTAGTAAAAGCATCAACCCAATCACAGTTTTTCAAGAATTTGCAAATTGGTTTGTAGGCTGATAAACTACTTGGGTAATTGAAATTTCCCTCATAGTTGTTTCCAGCAAAATGGACACCCTCATTGGTGAGATGCTCAGCCTGAGGGGCATATTTTATAGCTTTGGACATTGCCATTAAAGTTAATTTTTGAAGATTTGAAGAAAGGACAATGGCACTTTGTGAAAATCAAATCAAGACTTGTTTCTTGTTATAATACAACAGGGTTCACCAAGTGACCTAATAAAAACTTTTGCCTTATAAAAGGATCAAAAGTTATAAACAATAAGTAACTTTGATTGTTTGTGCTATATAACAATAAAACAAGTGATCAATGTGATTGCCTTTTTGCAAGAAACCTTTTCTGGAAACAACGTTAGAACACACACAATTTTTCTTTAAGAGAAAATTTTGGCAGAGTAAGATTGCTAATTTCTTTGTGTGTGTGTTTGTTTTGATTAAGGGGTATTTATACGCTCGGATGTGAAAGAGAGTTTTATTTGTTATAATTTCTTTTCACATCCGCATTGAATGAAAGTGTACAAGTGGTCCCCCTATTTTCTTGGCAAATGTTCCGTTACTGCAGAGATAACGCTTTTTGCAGAGATGACGTGGGGTCACGTGCATTTGAAAGGACGTTTTTACAACGGATTTTGCTAGAAAAAGGGTAAGCATTTAATCCTTAGTGTAATACTTGACATTGGGTGACCCCTTGACTGGTTTATGACAATTTATTGAAGGAATATATGTTTTTTATTTAATATTGTGACTCACCAACCTAGGACATTAAGTAACTAAATCCTTAGAGCATTTAGTTACATCATTTAATGTACCTCAATGTCAAGGGGGGGGGGACAATAAGAGATATTTACTCAGAGAGAGGGGATCAAGAATATACATTATACTGAATCTGTTATCATCAGGGAGCCTGATTAATCAATATTCAGCATACCAAGTTTAGCTTTCAGTCAAGTGAACGTTGGTTCATCCAAAGGCTTGGTAAATATATCAGCTAGCTGATATTCAATGGGGATGAAATGTAATTCAATATCTCCTTTTAAGATGTGGTCCCTGAGGAAATGATATCTTATGTCTATGTGTTTAGTCCTTGAGTGTAGGACTGGATTATTTGAAATGACAATTGCACTGGTGTTGTCACAAAAGATAGGGACTACTTTGTATTCCACATTATAGTACCTAAGTTGACTTTTCATCTAAAGGATGTTTGCACAACAACCAGCAGCTGCCACGTACTCAGCCTCAGCAGAGGACATTGCGACTGACTGCTATTTCTTTGCACTCCAACATACTATCTTGCCACCTAGGAATTGACATGCACCTGAGGTACTTTTTCTATCCATATTGCAGCCAGCATAGTCTGAGTAACTTTAAGATCGAAGCCTGAGCAACGAGGATACCATAGACCTAGTGAAGGAGTACCCTTCAGGTATCTGAAGATTCGTTTAACATCAGTAAGATGTGATTCTTTGGGATCGGCCTGATATCTTGCACATAGAATTGTTGAGAACTGAATATCAGGCCTGGTTGCAGTTAGGTACATTAGTGATCCAATCATTCCCATGAATAAGGTTCTATTGACTGATTTACCAGTGAGATCAGGACCTAAGTTGTTGGGAGGAACCATGGGAGTCTTTACTGAAGCACACTCAAAAATATCATATTTCTTAAGTATTTCTCTGGTGTATTTTTCTTGACAGACTGAGATCCCTTTGTCCCCCTGTTTGATTTGTAGTCCAAGAAAATATGTTAATTCACCCATCATACTCATTTCAAATTTCTTTGTCATAAATTTTCAAACTTTATACAAAGGTTATAGTTAGTAGATCCGAATATGATGTCATCAACATATATCTGAACTAGTAGAACATCCTCCTTGGTTCTGAAGATAAACAAGGTGTTGTCTATCTTCCCCCTGATAAATTTGTTCATTATCAGGAAGGTAGAGAGAGTTTCATACCATGCCCTTGGTGCTTGTTTCAGTCTATAAAGGGCTTTGTCAAGTTTACAAACATGGTTTGGGAACTCAAAACTCTCAAAACCAGGAGGCTGAGCAACAAAAACTTCTTCAGTGATCTTTCCATTCAGGAAAGCCCTTTTTACATCCATTTGGAAAATTTTGAAGTTCATGTAAGTAGCATAGGCGAGGAAGACCCTGATGGCTTCCATTCTTGCTACAGGGGTGAAGGTTTCTTCATAGTCGATCCCTTCAAGTTGACCACACCCCTGAACAACGAGCCTAGCTTTGTTTTTAATGACAATTCCATCTTCATCAGTCTTGTTTTTAGATACCCATTTTGTACCAAGAGCTGATTTCCCTTCAGGGAGAGGAACAAGTTTCCACACTTTGTTCCCGAGGAATTGATTGAGCTCTTCTTGCATGGCCTCAAACCACCCTGGATGTGTCAGGGCCTATGAAACCTTTTTGGGTTCAGTTTCAGAGAGAAAATCTGCAAACAGACATTCATGGGTTGAGGCAGCAGAGAGTTTAGCAGCCTGACTGCGTGTGAGCATCCCCTCGGACACATCACCAATTATATTTACAAGCTCTATGTGTTGTTGTCTTGGCCATCTGTTTTAAGGACTTGGATTAGAGCTTGTTGATAGTTGATGATTATCAGGGACTAGAGATTCAATACATGGTACTGGAACATCACCTCTTTCTGAAGAATTTTCAGTAACAGGAGGATCGATATTTTCATCACTTGTCCCTTCAGTGTTCTCATAGATTAGTGAATCATTTGATTCTTCAGCTTGAGAAGTGATAACTTCAGGGACATGTTGAGGTGTGATTAAATTATCAATTGACCTATTGTGAGGTGATATATGAAAGGATATATCAGCATCAGTTTGATACTGCTTTGAGGGACAATGTTCATACTCATCAGGAGGATATCTTGATGAGTCATTGATACCGATCTCTTCCATTGATTGATTTGTAGAGTTAATGGCATCCATACTTTCATCAAAGGTCACATGAAATGACTCCTCAACTTGTTGTCTCCTTGTATTAAAGACCCTGAAGGCTTTGGAGATAAAAGAGTATCCAAGAAAGTATCCATCATCAGCTTTGACATCAAAATTACCAAGATGGTCCTTTTGATTGTGAATGAACACAGGATATCCAAACACATGAAAGTAGCTGATATCTAGAATCCTTTCCCTGAATATTTCATAAGGAGTCTTATCATGTCGTTTGATAATGATACATCTGTTTTGAGTATAGCAAGCTATTTTCACAGCCTCGGTCCAGAAG
Source organism: Glebionis coronaria (assembly GCA_025667525.1). Taxonomy (NCBI): domain Eukaryota; kingdom Viridiplantae; phylum Streptophyta; class Magnoliopsida; order Asterales; family Asteraceae; genus Glebionis; species Glebionis coronaria. The sequence continues at coordinate 542,438,152 of CM046876.1, read as the reverse complement.
TGTTTTGAAAGATTAGATCGATTGAGCATGGTTCGAGCAGCTTCAATGAGAGTTCTATTCTTCCTTTCAGCCACACCATTTTGTTCAGGTGTGTAGGGAGAAGATAAGTTCTAAGAAATTCCTTTCTCATCAGTTCTGAGAAATTCCTTTCTCATCACAAAATCTCTCAAGCTCATGGTTCCTGAATTCTGTTCCATTATCAGTTCGTATTTTTTTAACTTTAGTATCATTTTGATTTTCTACTTGCCTGATAAAAGACATTATGAATTCAGGAGCCTGGCTCTTCTTTTTCAGGAAGTATACCCAAGTGTATCTAGAGTATTCATCAACAATCACAAGGGTATATTTCTCATGATTTATAGACATTGGACTGACAGGCCCAAATAAGTCCATATGAAGAAGATGAAGACACTTACTGATAGAAAAGTTTTGTTTTGGCTTGAAAGAAGCTCTCTTGTGTTTACCTTTTTCACAGGTTGAACAAGGTTTGTCTTTTGGATACACAAGAGAAGGTAAGCCAAGAACTTTGTTTTGTTTTGCAAGTTTATTCATGTCTTTGAAATTAAGATGTGACATTCTCTTATGCCAAAGCCAATTGACAAAGTCTGAGACTTTAGCAAAGAAACATGCTCCTGAATGAGTTACAGATTACATGTCTAGGACATATACATCATTTCTTTTTGGAGCAGTCAACACAATTTCTTTGTTGGCATTGAAAATTGTTCCTTGCTTATCATCACACTGAACGATGTACTTAGCATCACACAGTTGGCTGATACTGATGAGATTGTACTTCAGACCATTTACAAACGCCACTTTTGAGAAAACTATTCCACCACATTTAATTGAACCATATCCCTCAGTAACACAAGATGAGTTATCACCGAATACTACCTTAGGACCTGGTTGCTCCACGTATTTGTGCAGATAACTTTTGACCCTTGTCATACTTCTTGAACACCACTGTCTAAGTACCAGACAGGCTCCTTGAAGTGTTTCTACACAAACAACGAGGTGGATTAGTTTCTCTTGTGAGCCCACCTTTTAGTAGGCTCTTTGGCTCGAAAAGCCTGACGTCTTTCACCTCGTTTGAAGTACTCAAACTCAGCATGATCTGAGGTAGAATGAAAATTGCTTCCATATGTTTTGCAGCTTAGTCCGACTGAGGATTCAGTACTTTGAGATAACTCAGCTAGCATCCCCCTTCTGACCATGATTATCCTATTGTGTCCTGAGGTAGTATGATCATTGCTTCTACAAATCTCACACTCAGGGTAGTATACACAATCATCAGGCATATGATCAGGGATGTCACAATGTGTACATGGTGGATAAGGCTTAGCCTTGGATTTTCTGATTTGTTGTGAGGTAGGTTCATAGTTGTAAGGCTGAGCATTATATCTTTTAGCATTTCTAATAGAAGCCATGTGCATCTCATGATCTGTTGTCCTGTGATCTTCACTTTTACATTTCATGCAGTATAGAACTCTAAAGTAGTTATCAGTGGTGTGATTTGTATAGTGACATAACTCACATGAGGGTTTCTTTGTTTTAACTTTCTTAGAAGACTCAGGTTCAGTTTTGTTACTTGTTGATGATTCAGGCTGTGAGGACACAGATGTTTCACCCTGAGTTTTAGAGGTTGAGTTCAGCTTCTCTTCCATAAAAAGTTGGAACAATCTACTTAACTTCTCTTGATTTACAATAGGAGTAGAGTTGACTGAGTGTGCAGGAGTCCCTGAGGGAGATATAGGTTTGGTTGTTTTCTCAGTAACAGTTCCTGACTTAGTATGATTTGGTATCACTTTTGAATCAGGCTTTATTTGTTCAGTACAACCTAACCCAGCTCTTCCTCTAGGTGAGTGTTATTGATAAGATAATGGAATTAGTTCAGAACATGGACTTGCTCCTTGAAGATTTTTCAAAGGAGGTAGAGGAGTCTGAATGTCTTCAGCAACACTAGATGTTTCAGTGTTACTGAATTTATCATTCTCTTCATTAAGACAAAGTTTTTCATTAATAGCCTGAGATTCAGGAATTAATATCTTTCCAGTATTAAAGTTAGGCAAAACACTCTCAGGATTTCATCTCTCAACCCAGTCTTTCAACTTAGGAATCATTTCATGATTAAACCCTACTGAGGCAGGAAGAAATGCTTGTTCACTCATTTCCTTAGTAGGTGCTTTTTCAGTGAGTTGTCGAGCCCCAAGAATTTTCTTCTTTTGGGCAGGAATTTGACTGTTTATACACTGAGAAGCTAAGGTAGAGCTATTTGTCCATTTCTCATTGATGCGTTTTTCTTTCTTAAGTTGTTCTTGAAGAGCATGATTGATTTTAGTAAGTTCGATGTTCTGAAGTTGACAGCTTACTGCTTCAAGTTTGGCTTCTTTTAAAATCAATAAATCTTCTCTACATTTGTTTAATTCAAAAACAAGTTTATTATATTTTGAAAAAAGATTCAATCTCTGCTCTTCAAAGAACGATAGGTCAATGTTTATATACTTAAGGAATTTTTGCCAATCAGATTCTTCATCCATAGAGAGAAGCATGTTTACCTTTCTCATAGTGATGTCAACCCATTCTCCATTTCGAGCATGATTCTTTCCAACTGATAGTTCATCATCAGCTAGAGCCATTAACACTTGATATCTGACTTCCTCATCTTCTGAGGACAAATCCTCATCATCCCAATCAAAAGTTTCAGCTACAAGCCCTTTGGCTTTGTTCTGAGCAGGCTTTTGAGTCTGAGTAACTGTAGGTTCAGCTTCCAATAGTGCAAGTTTTGCTTTAACCTTTTTATACTTAGACCTATAGTCTTTCTCAATTTTCTTATTATTTTGAAAACGTTGGTTAATTGGAGAAGCCTAAATAGTTTTGGTGTAAACTTGGGTTGAAAATTGTCATTGCCTGATGAATAAATTTGATTTTTATAAGAGGCCAATGGAGTTTTTGAAAGACAATATTTTACAAAATGCCCAGTTTTACCACATCGATAGCAATCCACTCCCTTAGTAGATTGGTTACCAACAAATCTAGTTCTTTTGATATAGCGTTTGGTATTTGCCAACATGGCCCTTTCATGATATTCCCTGTTTAGATCCCTTATGTATTCAGTACTAGATCTTTCATCCACCTCATCATCTAAGGTTTCCTGAAAATCTTGAACAATTGCATTTGAGTAAAAATCAGTTGTAATGGGGCCATGATCAATTTGGGTGGGTTTGGCTGAGGTGTCTGTTATTAAGGCCTTCTTGGACTCAGGATATCTTCTATTTATTAGATTATCTTCATAGATAAATCTCCCATAAATTTCTGCAAGATCCTGAGTCTGTATGTGATTAGCATTTCTCAATCCTTGAGAAAAACCAAACCATTTTTCAGGGAGACTGTTCACAAAACCAACATTGATTTCATGCTTAGACAGTTTCACCCCGTCATTCGTTAGCTCATTTAGCAAGGTCTTATACCTGATGTAGGTCTGAGGAAGTGTTTCAAATGGTTTGGCCCTGAAAGTGTTATATTCTAACTTCAGCTCCATGATCCTATTTTCCTTAGTGTCGGATGGTCCTTCGAGACTATGAACAAGATCTGTCCAAGTCTCTTTGGCCGTCTCACACTCGATGAAAATCTCCATAATATCGTTAGGAAGACAATATATTATGATGATTTTGAGACGTTGGTCTTGATTGACCACTCTCCTTTCATCGTCAGACCATTGGTTTTCAGGTTTGTCATCACCAACTGTTGTTTTTTGTTTGAATGGACCATTCTTAAGACAAGTGATGTAATAAGGCTCCATTACCATCAAATAACATAGCATTCTTTTCTTCCATTTGTTAAATCTTTCAACTTCTAACTTAGGAGCGTTAATAGAGTAACTCGCTCCTTTTTTGTTAACAAGTTGTGGTACATTACTTTCAGCCATAATGGATCAAGGTTTTAAAAACTTTGAGACGGTGGTTAAAAAGTTTTATAATCCTACCGCTCTGATACCACTTGTTGGTCCCTTGTAATTAGTGTTATACTTAAGAATACTAAGTATAGTCCTAACCCATGGTTAAGTAATGCAATAAACTTAATGCAAAGTAAAGTAAATAACACAAAGGTTTTCAACGTTTAACTCTTAGCTTTATTAAAGAATTATACCCTATTGTATACGAAGCTACAATAAGGATTGAATAGACAATGTGTGGTTTGGTGATATCCTCACTAACAAGCTAGTCCAATCCTAACGATTGCTAAGCTTGACGATTCTATCAGCAAGAGTTTAGAACTTAAGTGTTTGATCATATTTGGAGGAGAGAAAACTTTGTTTGTGAATGACTAAAGCATTAAGTGCACAAACTTATTTTCTCTCCTTTTACAAGCATCTTATTTATAGAAGGAAGGTTGAGTAGAAGACAATAATTGCCCATGTGCAATTCTTGTCTTATTGGTACAGTGTAGTATCTTGTCTTAGCCTATTCTAAGTAGTAAGACTTAAGTCCTTTTACACTTTTCAGTACCCTATCTATCCCAAAAGGGTAAGTCACGCTAATTGTGTGATGTACTCCATCTCACAATTCAACTTATCCCGCCTTTACTTCAGTCTTGGAGAATGCTTGTTTTCTTTAGGGAGACCGTATGGGGTTCAGTGATTCTATTGCCACAACTCACTGAACCCATCACCTTCTTCTTCGTCATAAAAGTCATTCATTGAGCTTCGCCTCTTTGAATGCTCGAGTCTTTCTTTTAGACTCAGTCTAGGAACTCGAAGGCAACTCACTGAGTGACTGTTCACTCAGTGACGTCGTTATGTTCAAGGTTAATACTTCACTTAGGCTGATTGTTATTCAAATCCATCAGTAAAGTCATTAGGTACTGAATTGACCTAACATGATCAAATCTGCATTTTCCATGAACCTTTTTGGACATCCTTTCTGCCTCTTTCTCCTTTCTATATCTTAATCATTAGTAAATGATCACTTGATGTGTTAAGTATGTTTACTTATGATTATCCTTTTGATCCCCTTATTTACTTGTCCAAAGAGAATATCACTCACACATTTATGATGTGATTAAAGATGAAGCCTTGATGAAGATCAACCTACCTTAGATCTAGCCATGTTCATCATTTTTATTTGAGTCTTGTGTGGATCCAATGTATTTTTGGATACTTGGATTAGTGTTGTGGTGATCCAATGTATTAGTGAATACTTGGATTAGTCTTTTGTAAATCCATTGTATATGTGTATACTTGGATTTGTCTTGTGTGGATCCAAGTTACATGTGTATACTTGGATATGTTTTATTAAGTTGTAAGTCTTGTGTGTAAGTTCTCACTAAACTACAAAGTGATGTGTGTATGTGTCTTGTGAGTTCTCACTTAGCTTCAAAGTGAAGAGTTGTGAAGATTGGTTCTAGCTTGGATTAGAACTCGACATCTAGCTTTGTGTCGGAAAAGAAGATGGGCGACGAAGATTGGTTCTAGCTTTCGATTAGAACTCGATATCTAGCCTTGTGTCGGAAAATAGTGAAGTAGGCGACGTGTGTAGATTGGTCTTAGCTAAGATTAGGTCTTGATATTTAGCTTAGTGTCAGAAAATAATGTAAGTGACGTTGTAAGATTTTCTCCGCCAAGAATGGAGCTTGTGGATATAGTGGAAATCTCGAGTAAGGTGTACTCGAGGAGTGGAGTAGGAACAAGGATAGATATTCGTTGCCGAACCACTATAAATCTTGGTGTCATTCTTTAGGTTGCTTATTTCCTTACTCTTTACTTATATTTACATTCTTGCCTTGCATTCATTGTCACTTATCATTGTTAATGCATTTAGAATTAAACCTAACCGCTATGCAATTAGCTTTCAAGTAAAAGGTAGTTTTAACACAAGCCTAATTGAAATAATTTTAATTAGAACATTAACCGAAGAGATTCAACCCCCCCCCCCCCCCCCCTTCTAGTTTCTGTAGCTTGTTAGAAGGAATTGTTTCTGGTATTCATTAGAATCAACAGATCCACTTTATTTATCTTGTTTCTAGTCTACATCAGTTGGTATCAAGAGCCAAAGTTCCTGATCAAGATTCCTCCAAGGAAAGCTAGGAGTATTCAAGAAGTGAATAAACAAAAATTTGAGCAACGTATGATGGACATAAAGGAGGAGCGACTCGAGCAATTTTTTGATCAATTGACTGACCAGATTACCAATTTGATGAACAATAGGAGGCCTCGTAATCGCCGTCATAAGGATGAAGATTTAGATCTGGAAGAAAACTTGTTTGGTGATGGTTCGTCTACTGATGAACAATTAGTAGGATGACTAATGAGAGATCGAATGGGGAATAATGATAGGCGTTAGGAGATTGGAATGAGGGTTAATATTCTTGATTTTGATGGGGACACTTTGAAGCCTGATGAGTTCATTGATTGGCTTGTACCTGCTGAAGAAGTATTTGAATTCAAAGAAGTTATAGAAAACAAAAGGGTTTCGTTGATCGCTACCAAGCTACGTGGTATGGAATCCGCGTGGTGGCAACAATTGAAGCTGGCGATGGACATAGTTGGGAAGTCAAAGATCATGATTTGGCAGAAGATGAAGAAGGTCACGAGGGATAATTTTATTCCTCATAACTACCAGCAAATGATGTACCAACGGTTATAGAATCTGAAATAGGGGGTTATACAACCGAATTTTACCAACTAATTGTAAGGAATGACATTTAAGAGACAGAAGAACAACTTATCTCTCGATACATTGGTGGGTTAAGAGTCTAAATCATGGATTCTTTTAACATGTTTGATCAATTGACACTTTCTGAAGCATATCAGCGTTCATTAACTTTTGAGAAGCGGAACCAACGAGTAGGAAATTCGCCTTCTCCTGCAATAACAGGTGATTCTGGTTCGGGTAACGCGACATCTAGTTTTACTCCAAATCAGGCTAAGGCAGTTGGTAGTAATACTTGACCAATACCTAGATCGACCGGTAGTAGCGGGTTGAAGTGCTTTAACTGTGGTGAACCTGGTCACTAACAGTCGGAGTGTAAGAAGGATGGGAAGAGACAGTTATTTGTTGAACCTGAGGAAGATGATGATGTGACTTATGATGATCACGAAGAAGCCGTAGTTTATGATGAAGAACCCGAGTATGAGGAGGAGTATGTGTCTGGAGATGTGGGGGTGAATTTAGTGGTAAAGCGCTCTTTCTTAACGTCTAAAGTTGATGGTGATGATTGGCTCAAACACAACATCTTTCAGTCAACTTGTACTATTACGGGTAAGGTTTGCACCTTTGTATGTGATTCGGGTAGTTGTGATAATTTTATAGCTGAAGAAGCAGTCCAGAAATTAGGGTTGAAAGCTAAAAATCGTCCCAAACCTTATAAATTACAATGGCTTAAAAAGGGTGAGGAGATAACATGTAACACCCCACTTGGATAAATAGACCGTTACGTGTATTTATGGCGTGTCATCAAAGCATGCAAGGCAATGTATTAAACATTTACTGACCATACGGAAATACCGGAATCAAACATCGGTAGTCCAACATAAGCTCAAAATATAAAGACTAAGTACTGAAAGAAAAAGGACGAAACAGTGTCCAAACAACCAAAGTAATGTAATGTAATGTGTGCATAAAAATAAAGGAGTCTGGATAGCTCCCATCCAAATGCACGTACTCTCTTAGAAGTCCTAAGATCGTCCTTGTGTACCTGCCGTTTGGAAACATGAAAGGAAACTACGGCTGAGCATAACGCTCAGTGAACGGATATAGCATGATAAGAGTGTACTGAAAGTAATGAAATAGAAGACAACAATGAAGCTATAAGACTGATATGTAACATGTGGTAGAACTCTGCATAAAATCTGAGAAACCTGGTTCATATTATACTGAAACTGAAATATAACTATTAATTCTGAAAACATGCATTTACTGTATTTTAATTGCCAGAGCTTATATAGGCCACGTGGTGTAACAACCGTGCATGAATAACTGGAGGGGTGACCTCGTCATGCTGTAGAGGGGTGACCTCTAAATAACTGTGCTGGGTGGAGGGACCAGCTCCAATGTGAAGGATGTAGAGCACACACCACATTCACCCTGATAACTTGTAACACTTATAAGCCTAGGATGCATCCATACGCCCCACTAAACATACATATAAAAATGGCCAACCTGAACATGAGTGGGACGATGCAGGATATCACTCTCCTGCATGTGAGTCACGACAACGGTGCCTCTAGTGCCGTGGTTACGGTACCTCCGTAACTAGTACATAAACTGGTCGTGCTTGTATATAATGCTCAGGCAATTTATTTAGTTATTTACATGATTACTGATAAACTTAAACATATACTGGGGAAAACATTTGGCTGAAGACGGGAATCCTAATCATGTATAAAAAAGAAGTCCTTACTGAAAGGACGGAAATCCGTACCTCGTGTCCAGTAACCGACCGAGATCAACTGACAGAAAGTCTACTCTGATTTCACGCGAGCTACATGAATAAGGGACGTGAATGAGTAAACTGATATTCGTTTATTTAATTTCATGTTCTTATTGGTCTTTCATTTATTTATTTTACTTCTGAAATTCCGTACGTATATTAACTGATAAATCTGACCTTATAATAATTCGTTTTAATGTATTATCTTTCTACTATTAGTTACGGTACAACGCATTTCCGACGCTATAGTAGTACTATATTAAGTATCCCGTTAAAATAGAAAGTTTCTTAATTTAGAAAGTTCCCAAATAATTTAATTCATTTCATAAAATTATACCCTTTTAAATATTAAAGAACTATTTTAATTTAATACATTTAAAATATATTTTAAACATCTATAAAACAATTTAATTCAAAAGGTATAATATAAGAATATTTATTTTATTTATTATAATAATGTCCCGAGCCTACCGAGATACCCCATCTCGGTCGCACTAAACAATTCAACAACATAAGCTTAAATTTGTCAATAAGAATCCGCGACAGAAAACTGAGTCACTAAAACTGTCGCTAAAACTGTCCTTTTTAAAAACTGTATACATATAACAGTTCTGCGACAGAAAGACTGTCGCTAAAACTGTCGCTAATGTATTTCAATTATCCAGATTTTATGTCCCCTTTTCCCACTGATTAACCACTTAATTCCCACTGTTAGGTTATGTTTTCCCACTGTTTATATAAACCAAACGCACCCTTATGTTTCTGCAGACCCAAACGCACCCCTTATAATTACAACAGTCCGTTTTGGCAGCCCCCTTTTTTGGGTCGAACCTGGCCCTAACCGCCCTGTGTGGGTCACGGCTGGGCAGGGCTGGGGTCATGATGCCTTAGGGTCTCGGTCCCATTAAATCCAAACACCCCCGATCGCCTGGCTAAACAAAACGCCCCTTTCTTTGGGTCGGTCTTGCTCGCGTCTGGGTCCAAGGAAACATCACCGAGAGTCTTAAGACTCTCGGTTTCCGAGTATAAAAACCAAAACCCGCCCCACTTTGTTATGATTTCATGTGATTACCCATTGATTCGTTTGTATAGACCAAGATAAAAACGTGCTAAAACTGAAAATAGAGAGGAGTGTGATTATCGTTACAATGGTTAAATAAAAATTGGATGATTACACACAAATCAAGATGGACAGTCGAACCGAAAACCCCTCTTCTTGTGTCTATACCCGGCGGCCACCGAACTAGAAACCGTAGTCTTTATTTATTTTTTTTTGTTCGACTGTTTGGAAAGGAGGGTTAAAGTCCCGTGTTTTATTATTTTTTTTACAATGGGCTTGAGCCCAAAATAAGGATTGAATAGACAATGTGTGGTTTGGTGATCTCCTCACTAACAAGCTAGTCCAATCCTAACGATTGCTAAGCTTGACGATTCTATCAGCAAGAGTTTAGAACTTAAGTATTTGATCATATTTGGAGGAGAGAAAACTTTATTTGTGAATGACTAAAGCATTAAGTGCACAAACTTATTTTCTCTCCTTTTACAAGCATCCTATTTATAGAAGGAAGGTTGAGTAGAAGACAATAATTGCCCATGTGCAATTCTTGTCTTATTGGTACAGTGTAGTATCTTGTCTTAGCCTATTCTAAGTAGTAAGACTTAAGTCCTTTTACACTTTTCAGTACCCTATCTATCCCAAAAGGGTAAGTCACGCTAATTGTGTGATGTACTCCATCTCACAATTCAACTTATCCCGCCTTTACTTCAGTCTTGGAGAATGCTTGTTTTCTTTAGGGAGACCGTATGGGGTTCAGTGATTCTATTGCCACAACTCACTGAACCCATCACCTTCTTCTTCGTCATAAAAGTCATTCATTGAGCTTCGCCTCTTTGAATGCTCGAGTCTTTCTTTTAGACTCAGTCTAGGAACTCGAAGGCAACTCACTGAGTGACTGTTCACTCAGTGACGTCGTTATGTTCAAGGTTAATACTTCACTTAGGCTGATTGTTATTAAAATCCATCAGTAAAGTCATTAGGTACTGAATTGACCTAACATGATCAAATCTGCATTTTCCATGAACCTTTTTGGACATCCTTTCTGCCTCTTTCTCCTTTCTATATCTTAATCATTAGTAAATGATCACTTGATGTGTTAAGTATGTTTACTTATGATTATCCTTTTGATCCCCTTATTTACTTGTCCAAATAGAAGATCACTCACACATTTATGATGTGATTAAAGATGAAGCCTTGATGAAGATCAACCTACCTTAGATCTAGCCATGTTCATCATTTTTATTTGAGTCTTGTGTGGATCCAATGTATTTTTGGATACTTGGATTAGTGTTGTGGTGATCCAATGTATTAGTTAATACTTGGATTAGTCTTTTGTAAATCCATTGTATATGTGTATACTTGGATTTGTCTTGTGTGGATCGAAGTTACATGTGTATACTTGGATATGTTTTATTAAGTTGTAAGTCTTGTGTGTAAGTTCTCACTAAACTACAAAGTGATGTGTGTATGTGTCTTGTCAGTTCTCACTTAGCTTCAAAGTGAAGAGTTGTGAAGATTGGTTCTAGCTTTGGATTAGAACTCGACATCTAGCCTTGTGTCGGAAAAGAAGATGGGCGACGAAGATTGGTTCTAGCTTTCGATTAGAACTCGATATCTAGCCTTGTGTCGGAAAATAGTGAAGTAGGCGACGTGTGTAGATTGGTCTTATCTAAGATTAGGTCTCGATATTTAGCTTAGTGTCAGAAAATAATATAAGTGACGTTGTAAGATTTTCTCCGCCAAGAATGGAGCTTGTGGATATAGTGGAAATCTCGAGTAAGGTGTACTCGAGGAGTGGAGTAGGAACAAGGATAGATCTTCGTTTCCGAACCACTATAAATCTTGGTGTCATTCTTTAGGTTGCTTATTTCCTTACTCTTTACTTATATTTACATTCTTGCCTTGCATTCATTGTCACTTATCATTGTTAATGCATTTAGAATTGAACCTAACCGCTATGCAATTAGCTTTCAAGTAAAAGGTAGTTTTAACACAAACCTAATTGAAATAATTTTAATTAGAACATTAACCGAAGAGATTCAACCCCCCCCCCCCCCCTCCCCCCTTCTAGTTTCTGCAGCTTGTTAGAAGGAATTGTTTCTGGTATTCATTAGAATCAACAGATCCAATTTATTTATCTTATTTCTAGTCTACATCAGTTGGTATCAAGAGCCAAAGTTCCTGATCAAGATTCCTCCAAGGAAAGCTAGGAGTATTCAGGAAGTGAATAAACAAAAATTTGAGCAACGTATGATGGACATAAAGGAGGAGCGACTCGAGCAATTTTTTGATCAATTGACTGACCAGATTACCAATTTGATGAACAATAGGAGGCCTCGTAATCGCCGTCATAAGGATGAAGATTTAGATCTGGAAGAAAACTTGTTTGGTGATGGTTCGTCTACTGATGAACAATTAGTAGGATGACTAATGAGAGATCGAATGGGGAATAATGATAGGCGTTAGGAGATTGGAATGAGGGTTAATATTCTTGATTTTGATGGGGACACTTTGAAGCCCGATGAGTTCATTGATTGGCTTGTACCTGCTGAAGAAGTATTTGAATTCAAAGAAGTTATAGAAAACAAAAGGGTTTCGTTGATCGCTACCAAGCTACGTGGTATGAAATCCGCGTGGTGGCAACAATTGAAGCTGGCGATGGACATAGTTGGGAAGTCAAAGATCATGATTTGGCAGAAGATGAAGAAGGTCATGAGGGATAATTTTATTCCTCATAACTACCAGCAAATGTTGTACCAACGGTTATAGAATCTGAAATAGGGGGTTATACAACTGAATTTTACCAACTAATTGTAAGGAATGACATTTAAGAGACAGAAGAACAACTTATCCCTCGATACATTGGTGGGTTAAGACTCCAAATCATGGATTCTTTTAACATGTTTGATCAATTGACACTTTCTGAAGCATATCAGCGTTCATTAACTTTTGAGAAGCGGAACCAACGAGTAGGAAATTCGCCTTCTCCTGCAATAACAGGTGCTTCTGGTTCGGGTAACGCGACATCTAGTTTTACTCCAAATCAGGCTAAGGCAGTTGGTAGTAATACTTGACCAATACCTAGATCGACCGGTAGTAGCGGGTTGAAGTGCTTTAATTGTGGTGAACCTGGTCACTGACAGTCGGAGTGTATGAAGGATGGGAAGAGACAGTTATTTGTTGAACCTGAGGAAGATGATGATGTGACTTATGATGATCACGAAGAAGCCGTAGTTTATGATGAAGAACCCGAGTATGAGGAGGAGTATGTGTCTGGAGATGTGGGGGTGAATTTAGTGGTAAAGCGCTCTTTCTTAACGCCTAAAGTTGATGGTTATGATTGGCTCAAACACAACATCTTTCAGTCAACTTGTACTATTACGGGTAAGGTTTGCACCTTTGTATGTGATTCGGGTAGTTGTGATAATTTGATAGCTGAAGAAGCAGTCCAGAAATTAGGGTTGAAAGCTAAAAATCGTCCCAAACCTTATAAATTACAATGGCTTAAAAAGGGTGGGGAGATAACATGTAACACCCCACTTGGATAAATAGACCGTTACGTGTATTTATGGCGTGTCATCAAAGCATGCAAGGCAATGTATTAAACATTTACTGACCATACGGAAATACCGGAATCAAACATCGGTAGTCCAACATAAGCTCAAAATATAAAGACTAAGTACTGAAAGAAAAAGGACGAAACAGTGTCCAAACAACCAAAGTAATGTAATGTAATGTGTGCATAAAAATAAAGGAGTCTGGATAGCTCCCATCCAAATGCACGTACTCTCTTAGAAGTCCTAAGATCGTCCTTGTGTACCTGCCGTTTGGAAACATGAAAGGAAACTACGGCTGAGCATAACGCTCAGTGAACGGATATAGCATGATAAGAGTGTACTGAAAGTAATGGAATAGAAGACAACAATGAAGCTATAAGACTGATATGTAACATGTGGTAGAACTCTGCATAAAATCTGAGAAACCTGGTTCATATATACTGAAACTGAAATATAACTATTAATTCTGAAAACATGCATTTACTGTATTTTAATTGCCAGAGCTTATATAGGCCACGTGGTGTAACAACCGTGCATGAATAACTGGAGGGGTGACCTCGTCATGCTGTAGAGGGGTGACCTCTAAATAACTGTGCTGGGTGGAGGGACCAGCTCCAATGTGAAGGATGTAGAGCACACACCACATTCACCCTGATAACTTGTAACACTTATAAGCCTAGGATGCATCCATACGCCCCACTAAACATACATATAAAAATGGCCAACCTGAACATGAGTGGGACGATGCAGGATATCACTCTCCTGCATGTGAGTCACGACAACGGTGCCTCTAGTGCCGTGGTTACGGTACCTCCGTAACTAGTACATAAACTGGTCGTGCTTGTATATAATGCTCAGGCAATTTATTTAGTTATTTACATGATTACTGATAAACTTAAACATATACTGGGGAGAACATTTTGCTGAAGACGGGAATCCTAATCATGTATAAAAAAGAAGTCCTTACTGAAAGGACGGAAATCCGTACCTCGTGTCCAGTAACCGACCGAGATCAACTGACAGAAAGTCTACTCTGATTTCACGCGAGCTACATGAATAAGGGACGTGAATGAGTAAACTGATATTCGTTTATTTAATTTCATGTTCTTATTGGTCTTTCATTTATTTATTTTACTTCTGAAATTCCGTACGTATATTAACTGATAAATCTGACCTTATAATAATTCGTTTTAATGTATTATCTTTCTACTATTAGTTACGGTACAACGCATTTCCGACGCTATAGTAGTACTATATTAAGTATCCCGTTAAAATAGAAAGTTTCTTAATTTAGAAAGTTCCCAAATAATTTAATTCATTTCATAAAATTATACCCTTTTAAATATTAAAGAACTATTTTAATTTAATACATTTAAAATATATTTTAAACATCTATAAAACAATTTAATTCAAAAGGTATAATATAAGAATATTTATTTTATTTATTATAATAATGTCCCGAGCCTACCGAGATACCCCATCTCGGTCGCACTAAACAATTCAACAACATAAGCTTAAATTTGTCAATAAGAATCCGCGACAGAAAACTGAGTTACTAAAACTGTCGCTAAAATTGTCCTTTTTAAAAACTGTATACATATAACAGTTCTGCGACAGAAAGACTGTCGCTAAAACTGTCGCTAATGTATTTCAATTATCCAGATTTTATGTCCCCTTTTCCTACTGATTAACCACTTAGTTCCCACTGTTAGGTTATGTTTTCCCACTGTTTATATAAACCAAACGCACCCTTATGTTTCTGCAGACCCAAACGCACCCCTTATAATTACAACAGTCCGTTTTGGCAGCCCCCTTTTTTGGGTCGAACCTGGCCCTAACCGCTCCTGTGTGGGTCACGGCTGGGCAGGGCTGGGGTCATGAGGCCTTAGGGTCTCGGTCCCATTAAATCCAAACACCCCCGATCGCCTGGCTAAACAAAACGCCCCTTTCTTTGGGTCGGTCTTGCTCGCGTCTGGGTCCAAGGAAACATCACCGAGAGTCTTAAGACTTTCGGTTTCCGAGTATAAAAACCAAAACCCGCCCCACTTTGTTATGATTTCATGTGATTACCCATTGATTCGTTTGTATAGACCAAGATAAAAACGTGCTAAAACTGAAAATAGAGAGGAGTGTGATTATCGTTACAATGGTTAAATAAAAATTGGATGATTACACACAGATCAAGATGGACAGTCGAACCCGAAAACCCCTCTTCTTGTGTCTATACCCGGCAGCCACCCAACTAGAAACCGTAGTCTTTATTATTTTTTTTGTTCGACTGTTTGGAAAGGAGGGTTAAAGTCCCGTGTTTTATTATTTTTTTTACAACGGGCTTGAGCCCAAAATTTTCTTTTATTTAACAAACCGGCCCTTTTACTTTCTTACTCTTTTTTTTATACTTGCATATATTATTTCCTGCGTTTTGTTTTCGTCAAAATTTCCTATGTAAATAGTCTAATTAATTAAACCGCGTATTTACATTTCCCGATTTAAATACGGGTTTTACAATTCTTCCCCTCTAAAAAGAATAATTCGTCCCCGAATTAAGGATACGGCCGTACTGGGTTTTACAATTGTTTCCCTCTAAAAAGAATTCGTCCCCGAATTATAAGGTATTTAAGCTGACTGGAGTAAAAGCCGAAAATGCTAATAATCTGGAAGACATAAAAGCTGAAAAGACATACCCGAATCAAAACTGAAAGTGAGGATATGAAGTCCGTATAGACTCCTCTGTTTCCCAAGTGGCCTCCCGCTCGGTATGGTTCCTCCACAGGATTTTGACGAAAGGAATGGTCTTCCTTCTCATAACTCGATCCTGGCGATCTAAAACTGCTTCGGGTTCCTCAATATAAGATAGATCCTCTCGAATCTGATCGAGTGGATAATTCACTTTGTGAAGCTCATGATAGTTGTACCCTCTGAGTAATGATACATGAAACACGCTGTGGACGTGTGAAATCTGAGGTGGTAACGCCAATCGATATGACACTTCACCAATACGTTCAAGGATTTTGAACGGTCTGATGTAACGAGGGCTGAGCTTGCCCTTGAGGCCAAAACGTCTGACACCGCGTACGGGTGATACTTTGAGGAACACACGATCCCCAGTCTGAAAAGATAGATCTCTGCGATGCTTGTCGGCGTAACTGGCGAGTACGCGCTTCTTGCAGTTTTGCTCTAGCAATGGCGACTTTTTCATTGGTCAGTTCTATCAATTCTGGTCCTTCAATCAAACGTTCTCTAACCTGATCCCAACAAATAGGAGCACGGCATTTCCTGCCGTATAACATCTCGAATGGAGCACGCTTGATACTAGCATGCCAACTGTTGTTGTAGGCAAACTCGACCAAGCAAATATAGTCATCCCAGTGTCCTGTCCATTCTAATGCACAGGCGCGTAGCATGTCCTCCAAGGTCTGGATGGTACGCTCTGACTGACCGTCCGTCTGTGGATGGAAAGTTGTGCTGAGCTTGAGCCTAGTTCCCCAAGCTTTATGCAAACCTTTCCAGAAATGAGAAGTGAACCGTGGATCCCTATCTGATATAATTTCTAAGGGTGTACCATGTAACCGTAAAATTTCCTTGGAGAATAGTTCTGCTAATTTACTGACTGCGAAATCTTTACGGATAGGAATGAAATGAGCCGACTTGGTCAAACGATCGACAACAACCCAGATTGCATCATGTCTCCGCTGAGTCTGTGGTAGTCCGGTGACAAAATCCATAGAGATCTTGTCCCATTTCCACATTGGAATATCTAATGGCTGGAGAAGACCACTGGAACGCTGGTGCTCTATCTTAACCTGCTGACAGGTTAAGCATTTAGACACAAATGTTGCGACATCTTGTTTCATGCCGCTCCACCGGAAATGCTGCTTAAGATCGTGGTACATTTTAGTGAAACCTGGATGGATAGAGAATGGAGAGCTGTGAGCCTCAGTCATTAAGGCTTCTCTGAGAGCAGGGTCTTCTGGAACGCAGAGTTTGGTACCCTGCCATACGATACCATCGTCATCGATGCGAAATTCGGTCTGCTGGTCAATGTTCTGGACAATCGCCCAGATTTCACCATCATCCTTTTGTGCGGCTTTAATCTTAGAGAGTAAATCCGGTTCTACCCTCAGAATAGCCCAGTATCCCCTCTGTCCGCGTACTAAGAGCTCAATATCATACCGCTCTAAGTCCCGAATAATTTCTTCCTGAACTTTGATGCCATTTATCATACCTGACTTTCTGTTAAGGGCATCTCCCACTACATTTGCTTTACCTGGGTGATATTGAATATTAGTGTCGTAGTCTTTCAGCAGTTCTAACCATCACCGCTGTCTCATGTTCAGCTCTCGTTGGGTGAATATGTACTTGAGACTTTTGTGATCGGTGAAGATATCACACGACTCACCGTATAAATAATGCCTCCAGATTTTAAGGGCGAAAACAACTACTGCGAGCTCTAGATCATGAGTAGGATAATTTTTCTCATACGGCTTCAGTTGACGCGAAGCATAAGCAATGACTTTCCCGTGCTGCATAAGAACACAGCCTAAGCCCTTTCCTAAAGCGTCACTGTAAATCTGATAACCACCTGTACCGGATGGAAGAGTAAGTATCAGTGCTGAGATCAATCGATGCTTAAGTTCCTCAAAACTCTTTTCTCTCTCCTTGGTCCATATAAACTTCTCACCTTTTCGCATAAGTTGGGTCAATGGTAATGCCAAACGTGAGAAGTTTTCCACAAACCTACGGTAATAACCCGCCAACCCAAGAAAACTACGTATCTCTGTGACAGACGTCGGTCTTGGCCATTTGGTGATAGCCTCCACCTTTGCAGGATCCATAGTGATTCCTTCTGCAGAAACAATATGACCTAGAAACGCCACCGTATTCAGCCAAAACTCGCACTTCAAGAATTTAGCATATAGCTTTTCTCGTCTGAGAATCTGCAAAACTGTACGGAGATGATTCTCATGTTCCTCTTTGGATTTGGAGAAAATAAGGATATCATCGATGAATACGATCACAAACTTGTCTAAAAATTCGTGGAAGACTCTGTTCATCAAGTCCATAAATACTGCAGGCGCATTCGTGAGACCGAATGGCATAACAACAAACTCGTAATGACCGTACCTCGTGCGAAAAGCAGTTTTGGATATATCCTGCTCTTTTACCTGCAGCTGATGGTAGCCTGATCGTAGATCAATTTTTGAGAAGTGCTTGGCACCCTGAAGCTGATCGAATAAATCGTCAATTCGAGGAAGTGGATAACGGTTACGAATAGTGAGCTTATTCAACTCACGGTAGTCAATACACAATCGCATACTACCATCCTTCTTCTTGACAAACAAAACTGGAGCGCCCCAAGGTGACACGCTAGGACGAATGAAACCCCTTTCTAGAAGTTCCTGAAGCTGATCTTTCAGTTCCTTAAGCTCTACAGGAGCCATACGGTAAGGAGCTTTAGATACTGGTTCTGCACCTGGAATGAGATCGATACCAAATTCTACCTCTCGCATGGGAGGTAAGCCTGGGAGTTCCTCTGGAAAGACATCTGGAAAATCTGACACCACTGGCTGATCATGAATTGAAGGTGCGTCAGAAGTCGTGTCATGAACTATAGCTAGGAAACCCTCACAACCATGGTGTAGTAAGGTACGAGCCTGTAAAGCTGAAATGATCTGAACATGTTTTCCTGGTAGGAAACCCTGGTGAATATACTCTGGTGTCTGGACATCACCAAAGATGACCCGGTGAGCATGACAATCTATGGTGGCACGATGAACTGACAACCAATCTATACCCAGAATAACATCGAATTCACACATATCTAAAGGAAGGGCACTGACTGGACGGATTTTATCATCAAACTCAAGAGGGAGATCCTTATACACCTGGGTAATGAGTACAGAGTCTCGCATGAGGGTAGATATACTAAGTACACTGTCTAGTGTGTAGGGGTCATGTTTATTCTAACAGCATATGAAGTAGATATAACAGAGTGTGTGGCGCCTGTATCGAAAAGCACGCATGCAGACTGTCCGTGTATAAACAAAATGCCAGTAATGGTACCTGTGGTCTTATTCGCTTGCTCACGGGTAGTAGTGTAGACACGACCAGTGGTTGGTGGTATTGGTGGTGGTGGAGGTAAAATCTGAGGGATCTGGCCTGAGGTACCGGTAGCATCCCCGCTCTTGCAATCCCTCTTCAAATGGCCCGACTGACCACACTTGTAACAATTACCCGTACCACGACGACAAGGTCCCGTGTGTTTCTTCCCACATGTGATGCAAGTGGGATAAGAATACCCGGTGGAAGTAGCTCTAGTTTGCTGAGAACCTGATTTATGATGATAAACACGTGTCACGATTCTGATATCTTAACTGAAATGATGCTGTTTGACTGAAATTTAAAATTACCAGAATTTGCCGGTCGGGCAACCTGCTGACCTTTGTTGTTTTGGTCACGCCCCTGTCCAGCATCTCTGTTGGAATTTAAAAATTTAAGATCTGTTCTACATGATAGTTTAGTATTTCTGGAGCTTAAAGAATCACTTGTAGTTGCTAGATGAGTTTGAGCTGCCGCGGTAGTTATCACCACCGCTCCTCTTATCTGATCGATTACGGTCATATGACTGACCGTGGTTCCTGTAGTTCTGATGTGGAGTAGCCGATTGAGATCGGTCTCCTCCTCTGTATCTGTAAGATTATAATTGTTTAGGCATAACATATAAGTTGACAAGCAATAATGGGAGCTAAATTGTTTAAGTCTGTTGGGTGAGACGTACCTCTTCTCCGGACGCTCTACATTCTCGAGCTCGTCCCTCTCGAAAAGCATCTCAATATCACGAGCTGCATTAGCTACTTGTGACACATTAGTGAATGTGGCACTCACCAGCCTATCTGCAGTCCTAGAGTGAAGAGCCCAGCGAAATTGCTTCACTTGCTCCACTACGGTACCCGCAGCCTCGCATAAGAATCCAGCCATCCTGAGGTATCGGTGCATGAACTCTATACTGTTCTCGCCATGGTTCTGACGAATAACGTGGAAGTCCCTCTTCAGTTTAGCTTGCTCCGCATGCGGGAAAAAGTGGTCATAGAACATCGTCTTGAAACGTGCCCAGGTCAATGTAAGCTCCCAAGCATCTCCCCCATTGGACAACTTCCGAGACCTCCACCAATGCAGAGCAGGACCCTCCAGCTTGTAAATTGCAAGCCTAACCTTGAAAACATCACCACAACCCATAGCTCCAAAAATTTCTCTACATGGTAGATCCAGTCTTCCGCGTCAATTGGAGCTACAGTCTGCTCAAACAGTCGGGGTTTCTGCTTGTTAAACAAATCTAGCCAAGCGGGTAAAGCGGCAGGTGGTGGAACAGGGGGTTGTTATTCTGCTGAGGTCCATTTTGATATTCAGCTCGGATCTCATCACGAATTTGGGGTAACATGGCCTGTATAGCAGCCTGAACTGCAGCAGCAATGTCAGCTGCGTTAGGATCATTCTCGGTTTCGCGTCTGGGTGGCATCTGAAATAAAAGAGGATAAGTTGATAAAACTGCCAAAATCTGGGGTAATAAATCTGAATATGCATAGTGTAATTCATGAAGGTATAGCCAACAAAATATGACATGAATACTGGTGAACGCCTAGGGTCAGTTCACAAAATGACAATTACTGAAACATACATCTGACATGAGTAAGGATGAACGCCTAAGGTCAGTTCATCTACCCAAAATTTAAACGGCAAGGGTGAACGCCTATGGTCAGTTCACCAAAACGAAAAGTTCGCTGAAAAGCACATGCGATTAAGTATGGCCAGTCATGTACCAACCGTATACTTAATTAAAATTTTGAAAATCCGACTGATAAAATTCATGAGTAGCATGGAAGATAACGACGCCAAAATACAGGAAGTTCTTGGTGACTACCCACTTAGTCACATGTCAAGTTTTAGAGCCTACAGGTCGAACCTTGCGCTCTGATACCATAATTGTAACACCCCACTTGGATAAATGGACTGTTACGTGTATTTATGGCGTGTCATCAAAGCATGCAAGGCAATGTATTAAACATTTACTGACCATACGGAAATACCGGAATCAAACATCGGTAGTCCAACATAAGCTCAAAATATAAAGACTAAGTACTGAAAGAAAAAGGACGAAACAGTGTCCAAACAACCAAAGTAATGTAATGTAATGTGTGCATAAAAATTAAGGAGTCTGGATAGCTCCCATCCAAATGCACGTACTCTCTTAGAAGTCCTAAGATCGTCCTTGTGTACCTGCCGTTTGGAAACATGAAAGGAAACTACGGCTGAGCATAACGCTCAGTGAACGGATATAGCATGATAAGAGTGTACTGAAAGTAATGGAATAGAAGACAACAATGAAGCTATAAGACTAATATGTAACATGTGGTAGAACTCTGCATAAAATCTGAGAAACCTGGTTCATATATACTGAAACTGAAATATAACTATTAATTCTGAAAACATGCATTTACTGTATTTTAATTGCCAGAGCTTATATAGGCCACGTGCTGTAACAACCGTGCATGAATAACTGGAGGGGTGACCTCGTCATGCTGTAGAGGGGTGACCTCTAAATAACTGTGCTGGGTGGAGGGACCAGCTCCAATGTGAAGGATGTAGAGCACACACCACATTCACCCTGATAACTTGTAACACTTATAAGCCTAGGATGCATCCATACGCCCCACTAAACATACATATAAAAATGGCAAACCTGAACATGAGTGGGACGATGCAGGATATCACTCTCCTGCATGTGAGTCACGACAACGGTGCCTCTAGTGCCGTGGTTACGGTACCTCCGTAACTAGTACATAAACTGGTCGTGCTTGTATATAATGCTCAGGCAATTTATTTAGTTATTAACATGATTACTGATAAACTTAAACATATACTGGGGAAAACATTTCGCTGAAGACGGGAATCCTAATCATGTATAGAAAAGGAGTCCTTACTGAAAGGACGGAAATCCGTACCTCGTGTCCAGTAACCGACCGAGATCAACTGACAGAAAGTATACTCTGATTTCACGCGAGCTACATGAATAAGGGACGTGAATGAGTAAACTGATATTCGCTTATTTAATTTCATGTTCTTATTGGTCTTTCATTTATTTATTTTACTTCTGAAATTCCGTACGTATATTAACTGATAAATCTGACCTTATAATAATTCATTTTAATGTATTATCTTTCTACTATTAGTTACGGTACAACGTATTTCCGACGCTATAGTAGTACTATATTAAGTATCCCGTTAAAATATAAAGTTTCTTAATTTAGAAAGTTCCCAAATAATTTAATTCATTTCATAAAATTATACCCTTTTAAATATTAAAGAACTATTTTAATTTAATACATTTAAAATATATTTTAAACATCTATAAAACAGTTTAATTCAAAAGGTATAATATAAGAATATTTATTTTATTTATTATAATAATGTCCCGAGCCTACCGAGATACCCCATCTCGGTCGCACTAAACAATTCAACAACATAAGCTTAAATTTGTCAATAAGAATCCGCGACAGAAAACTGAGTCACTAAAACTGTCGCTAAAACTGTCCTTTTTAAAAACTGTATACATATAACAGTTCTGCGACAGAAAGACTGTCGCTAAAACTGTCGCTAATGTATTTCAGTTATCCAGATTTTATGTCCCCTTTTCCCACTGATTAACCACTTAGTTCCCACTGTTAGGTTATGTTTTCCCACTGTTTATATAAACCAAACGCACCCTTATGTTTCTACAGACCCAAACGCACCCCTTATAATTACAACAGTCCGTTTTGGAAGCCCCTTTTTTGGGTCGAACCTGGCCCTAGCCGCCCCTGTGTGGGTCACGGCTGGGCAGGGCTTGGGTCATGAGGCCTTAGGGTCTCGGTCCCATTAAATCCAAACACCCCCGATCGCCTGGCTAAACAAAACGCCCCTTTCTTTGGGTCGGTCTTGCTCGCGTCTGGGTCCAAGGAAACATCACCGAGAGTCTTAAGACTCTCGGTTTCCGAGTATAAAAACCAAAACCCGCCCCACTTTGTTATGATTTTATGTGATTACCCATTGATTCGTTTGTATAGACCAAGATAAAAACGTGCTAAAACTGAAAATAGAGAGGAGTGTGATTACCGTTACAATGGTTAAATAAAAATTGGATGATTACACACAGATCAAGATGGACAGTCGAACCCGGAAACCCCTCTTCTTGTGTCTATACCCGGCGGCCACCCAACTAGAAACCCTAGTCTTTATTTTTTTCTTTTTTTTTGTTCGACTGTTTGGAAAGGAGGGTTAAAGTCCCGTGTTTTATTATTTTTTTTTACAATGGGCTTGAGCCCAAAATTTTATTTTATTTAACAATCCGGCCCTTTTACTTTCTTACTCTTTTTTTTATACTTGCATATATTATTTCGTGGGTTTTGTTTTCGTCAAAATTTCCTACGTAAATAGTCTAATTAATTAAACCGCGTATTTACATTTCCTGATTTAAATACGGGTTCTACATAACACTTTCCAAGTGTGTACAAGTTTCGTTTTCTATAGGAACAACCTATAACGATAATCTTTGGTGTGATGTGATACCCATGGATGCTTGTCAGTTGTTGTTGGGTAGACATTGGGAGTATGATCGTGATGTAACTCACTATGAGAGAACTAATACTTATAGTTTCCTGTTTGGGGGTGTGAAGATTACTTTGATGCCAAATAAACCCAAGGAAGTAGTTAATAAACCTACTGGTACTTTACTCACTCTTTCGCAGTTCGAAGACGAGTTGGAGGTGGGAGATGATGTTTTTATGCTAATAGGGAAGGAGATTTATGAAGATAGTGAAGTTCCTGAAGCCATGATCCCTTTACTTGAGGAATTCTCTGATGTTTTCCCTGATGAATTACCTAAGGGATTGCCACCATTGCGTGACATACAACATCATATTGATCTAGAGCCTGGGTCACAATTGCCTAACATGCCACATTACAGGATAAGGCCAGGAGAACATGAGGAGCTGCACAAGCATGTTGAGGAGTTGGTTTCCAAGGGTCATGTCCGTGAGAGTATGAGCCCGTGTGCTGTTCCTGCCCTATTGACTCCAAAGAAGGATGGTACATGGCGTATGTGTGTTGATAGTCGAGCCATCAATAAGATTACTGTGAGGTACATGTTTCCTATTCCTTGCCTTGATGATTTGCTTGACCAGATAAAGGGTGCTACTATTTTTATAAAACTGGATTTGAAGAGTGAGTATTACCAGATTCGTATTATACCTGGAAATGAGTGGAAGATCGCTTTCAAGACCCGTGAAGGGTTGTATGAGTGGTTGGTCATGCCTTTTGGTTTATCAAACGCACCAAGTACATTTATGTGTGTGATGAATCAACTGCTCAGGCCTTTTATTGGAAAGTTTGTGGTTGTTTATTTTGATGACATTCTTATTTATAGTTCTTCTCATAATGAGCATGTCACTCATGTGAGGCAGGTCTTGACCTTGCTTCGGAAAGACAATTTTTATGCCGCCACGAAGAAGTGTGTGTTCATGACCCCTAAATTTTTGTTTTTAGGGTATGTTGTTTCTAGTGATGGCATACAGGTGAATGAGGAGTGGCCAACTCCAACTACCATTACTGAAGTTTGGAGTTTTCATGGTCTCGCTTCTTTCTATAGGTGGTTTATCCCTAATTTCAGTTCCATTATGGCCCCTTTGACAAACTGTATGAAGGGGAAGTCATTTGTGTGGACGGAGGAAGTAGAGCTGGCTTTTCAAGTTGTCAAGGAAAAGCTTACTGCAGCGTCAATCCTGATATTGCCTGATTTTTCTAAAGTTTTTTAGCTTCATATTGATGCTTCTTAGGTTGCAATTGGTGGAGTTCTTAGTCAAGGTGGGCGGCCTGTTGCCTATTTTAGTGAGAAGTTGACGGGACCGAAGTCAAGGTACTCTAACTATGACTTAGAGTTTTTATGCAGTGGTCCAAGTTGTGAAGCATTGACGCCATTATTTGTTTCATAAGGGGTTTGTTTTGTTCACTGATCATGATTCATTAAGGCATATTCATACTCGAGATAAGGTATCCCATAAGCATGGGTGTTGGTTGGCTTTTCTTGAGAAGTTTACTTTTGCGGTGAGACATAAAACTGGTGCTTCCAGTCGTGCTGCTGGTACCTTAAGCAGGAGGAGTAGTTTACTTGTAGCCATGCAGTTAATGTAGCCTAACTTTTATTTAGGGATGTGTACCGTTTACATAGTTTACCTTCCTACATTGTTTCTGATTAGGACACTAGGTTTTTGAGTCATTTTTGGCGTAGTTTGTGGAAGATGGTGAATACTCAACTCAATTTTAGTAGTGCTTATCACCCTCAAACTGATGGGCAAACTGAAGTTGTTAACAAGTCCCTTGATAATTTGTTAAGGTGTTTGGCGGGTGATCATATGAAGGCATGAGATCGGAAGTTGTTTCAAGCTGATTTTGCTCATATCATGTTGTTAATCGGAGCACTGGGTTTAATCCATTCCAGGTGGTTTATTCTGCTCAATCACGTGGTCCTCTTGATCTTATGACTCATCAGGTTTCTAGGTTTGTTCCAAAGAAAGTGCAGGATTTTGTTGAGGGGTTGCATGATGTTCATAAAACTGTTTGTGACAATTTGGTTCGCGCCAATTTGAAGTACAAGCATGATGCAGATCAAAAGAGGCGACATGTTGATTTTGAAGTAGGAGACTTTGTGTGGGTTGTTTTGACTAAGGATCGTTTTTCAGCTGGTGAGTGCAATAAGTTATATGCAAAGAAGATTGTTCCATTGGAAATTAAGGAGAAAATGAACTCGAATGCTTATCGTTTGAGGTTACCAAACCATATTCGATGTTATGATGCTTTTAATGTGAAGCAATTGTTTCTTTGCCATGGTGATTCTTCTGATGATGATACTGCTGGGAATTCGAGGACGAAATTTTCCTATCCAAAGGGGAATGATAAGTATTGAAAAACGAGCTGACTTGTTTCTAGAAGCTCAATATCGTGTAAAGAAGAGGGCTTTCTTAAAACAGCCATAACTTGAGCATCGTAAGTCCGTTTTCAGCCCGTGACCTGTCAAAACGATCGTAAAAGCGAGAGGAACGACGTGATAACCACCTTTAGGCTGGTTAAATATTTTTCGAGGCCCAAAAAGCCGTTTTACTATCATTTATTTGCATTTTTGTGTTATTTCCAGTTTTTGCTGGACTTTATCTTTGGGCCACAATCCAACCCATTGGTCTTTTAGGGTTTTTCCCGTTTCTTATCTCTATTTAAACAATCTGCTGTAATCCTAGCAAGAAAGTTTTCAGCTTAATAAAAGTGAAACCATTGGCCGCTGTTTGCCAAGTTTTTAACCCTAATAATCGGTATTCATTAGATTAACGATTGTTGGGAGAAATTGTTTCTGGTATTCATTATAGTCAACAGATACAATTTATTTATCTTGTATCTAGTCTATATCATATACCTAGCTTGATAAAAGACAAATTTAATGTAACGTTAAATTAACAGTGATAACTGCGATATTAACATCGTTACACCACTTAATAGGTTGTGCACGGTTTGATTTGATTGTTTTTTTTTGTCAAGATAAAGCTTAATAATGTTTATCCTAAATCTTTAAATTTACACATATATAAATGATATACATACACATGCAAAATGAAATTAAACACACATAAACAATCATCTTCATATATATAATAGTATATATTATCAAGTAAATTCACGTACATAACAAACACGCATATAAAAATTATAAATAAATATATTATAATTCACTCACCAATGAATATGAATTTAGAATTTTGATTTATTATTTATCTTATATTATATTTTAAATATATATTGTTATATGTAATAAAATGGTTTGGCTCGGTTTTTATGGTTCGGCTTTGAACGAAAACTAAACCGAATCGTAAATTTTTTGTTTTTGAAAAAATAAAAAGGAACCATCTATCCTTTTTTGGTTGGTTTTTACGATTCGATTTCTTCGATCTAGGATAGTCACAATGAATAGTTTTTTCTAGTCGTTGGTTTCGGTTTTTTCGTTTTCTTTCTCGCCCCTGCCACTTAATTTCGAATTTTGGACTTTATAGATGGACCTAGTCGACCAAAAACGAGAAAAAAGAAAAAAAAAAACAATTTAGAGGTCCGTCTATTCCACGCAAGCCAAAGGGCAGAAAGAAATAATAATAAATAAAAAAAAGGGTCCACCAGCCAAGGAAGGTATAAATAGAAGGTCCAAACATAAACATTCGAGACAGACCAAACTAAACTGACTTCCTTCCTTCCTTCAAACACAAAAAACCAAACACGAAAATATCGGATTATATCAATCAATTTCTGTAATAACTAATTACTCCATATAATCTTATTACATCCACTAAATACCATTCATTTATAATTAATTAATCAATTGATTATTTTTTTTACAGGATTCATTTTGTGGATTTATTTTATTCTCTCAATGTAAGTTATATTCTGTTTTTTCTTTTTAATTTAAAATAAATTTATAGGGTTCTGGTGAGTAATTTATGATGTATTGCGTTCTTTCTAAGCTATTGCTAGATCTTAATGTAAAATTCATGTTTAGTATTTTATTCTAATTTTTTTTTCTCAGAAAATTGCGAATTTGTGTTTTTTAGGTAAAAATTTATTAAAAAAAATGTTAAACTCATGTTTAAAATTCATGTTTGTGAAATACTATTTAATTCAAAAAAAATTTCTTGCTATGAGGAATTTATGTTCAGAGCGCATTTTTTTTATATAAAACAATTGTGAATTTTTTTCTGGGCATTTTTTATATATATAAACTTTTTGTGAATTTTTTTTTCAGGGTTTTTTTATATATATAATTTTTTTATGTTTTTTTAAGGGCTTTTTTTATATATGTAAATTTTTGTGAATTTTTATGTTTTTTTCAGGGCTTTTTTTTTATATATATAATTTTTTGTGAATTTATGATTTTTTAGGGCTTTTATATATATATATATATATATATATATATATATATATATATATATATATATATATATATATAAATTTTTGTGAATTTATGATTTTTTTCAGGCTTTTTTTATATATATAAACTCTTTGTGAATTTATGATTTTTTAGGCTTTTTTTTATATATATAAACTTTTTGTGAATTTATGGTTTTTTCAGGGCTTTTTTGTATGTATAAAAAAATGTGAATTTACGTTTTTTGGGCAAAATATTATAAAAAAGTGTTAAACTCATGTTAAGGCATTTTGTATTCGGACAAAAAATTATAAAAAGCCTAAAAAAGAAATTTAGGTGAAAATAATATATAACAAAGTTTAGAAAAAAGTTAATGTACTAATTATGTAAACGAAAATTAATAAAAATGTGTTTTGTTCCGTAAAATCGATGTTTACGTATTAGTGATTGACATATGGATTATGTGAAGTTACTATTTGCTGCTAAGTTTTGTTATAATGTGATTGCAGAATTGTTTGTGTTTGGGTGACTCAGGGTTAAGATTTCTGGTTTTAAATAATTATGCTAGTTGAAAGAAATTAATGGATTCAGCAAGGAGTTGGTTACATAAGTTTCAACCACGTGATCGGTTGAGGTCAAATACGAGAAGGAGGGACTCAATGAGTGGTGACGGTGAAGATTCAAATGATCCGGGGGTGCCAGATGAAGAGGCGTCCAATATAACCAAGCAGAAGGTTGCGGCTGCCAAAAAGTATATTGAGAATCATTATAAGGAGCAAATGAAGAATTTGCAAGAGAGGAGAGAGCGGTATGTTATGTTACGTTGTTATTGAAATTATATTGACGTGAATATATTTGCGTTAAGATGGACAGTCATACATGCAATTAATACAGAATTTACGTGGTTTAGGTTTTTGGTTGGATCTTGTGGTGGTTGCGCTAATCTTTAAGTTAATTGAAATTATATTGACAGCCATACAAGCAATTAATACAGAATTTGCGTGGTTTAGGTTTTTGGTTGGATGGTGTGGTGGTTGTGCTAATGTTTAAGTTAATTGAAATTGTTCCTAGATGTAGAAAAACGCGGTTTACATGAATATAGATGGAATTTTTTTTAACATAATCATTCTTCCGAAACATGAAAAGTAACTATTTTTGGACAAGATATGGGTCGGGGACTAATTTTCTTGGACCCGAATATAACAGCGTAAAAAAAGATTTGCAAAGTTGCGTTCGCATTGGTAATCCTAATTAGATTCCATAGTGTAGATTCTGTGTATACTTTCTCTTTAAGCATCAATTAACTTTTTTGATATACATGGAAATTGCAAACTCAGATTTTCTGAGCAATTTTTTTTGTTAGGCCATTTGGCTAAATTTTGCGTATTTTTTAGGCATCAGTGTGTTCTTGTTGATGTTTGAGTTTTTAAGGTTATCTACTCTTAATATAGCATACTTGAATTGCTAAGAAATGAATGCGAACAAATGGATTTGAGAAAAAAGGTCTGACCTTTCTCTCAGAAGTTTTAAACTTTATAAATCTTTCCTAGGCGGACCCTACTCGAGAAGAAATTAGCCGATGGCGACGTTTCGGAAGAAGATCAAAATAATTTGCTTAGATTTTTAGAGAAGAAGGAAACTGAATACATGCGCCTTCAAAGGCACAAAATGGGGGTTGACGATTTTGAGCTATTGACTATGATCGGGAAGGGCGCATTTGGTGAGGTTAGATTTTTCTTTCTTTTAACTTCCTATTCTCAACGATTCTACTGATTTATTGCTCTTAAAGTTTAATTTAGTGATTCCTGGTAAAGTTCCCAATTTTCTATTTTTATATATGTTGTATGCTATGGATCTGTGAATTGAAACAATTCGACAATTATCCTATGTTGTAGGTCAGGATCTGCAGGGAGAAGACAACAGGCAGTGTATATGCCATGAAAAAGCTTAAGAAATCAGAAATGTTACGTAGAGGTCAAGTATGTGATCTTGTTACATGATATGATTAATTTTACGTTGTTTACTCTTATGTACTTACTTTTTTTCATTCTATTTAGGTTGAGCATGTGAAAGCTGAAAGGAATCTGCTTGCTGAAGTAGATAGCAATTGCATTGTCAAGCTGTATTGCTCATTCCAAGATAACGAATTTCTATATCTCATAATGGAATATCTACCTGGTGGAGACATGATGACCCTTCTTATGAGAAAGGATACATTGACTGATGACGAAGCCAGATTTTATGTTGCCGAAACAGTTTTGGCTATTGAATCCATCCATAAACATAATTACGTACATAGGTATCATTTGCTATCAATTACAGTTTGGTATGTTTATGTTCAATTACAGTTTGGTATGTTTATGTTTTCCCTTATTGTAGATTATCTAGAAATTATGACTTATTGTGCTATATTTGGTTGCAACAGAGACATAAAGCCGGATAATCTGCTACTTGATAAATATGGTCATTTAAGATTATCGGATTTTGGATTGTGTAAACCGTTAGATTGTAGCACACTGGAAGAGAAGGATTTTTCCCCGGTGGATAATGGCTCCAATTCAACTTCGGAGAGGCAGTCTACTGGTCCAAAACGCACACAACAGGAACAACTGCAGCATTGGCAGAAAAATAGGAGGACGCTTGTAAGTACTACTGTAATACTTATTGTTTATGAGGCATGGTGGTTTGTCACATTGTTACGCGTGTAATTGCATTTACTAAATAACATATGCATCTGAATTTTATTATTGGAATAGCATTCTTACCCAAAAGATCTAAAACATCCATTACTAATGAATGCAAATCTTAATCGTCTCCCCATACACTAGTCCAATTGATCCTTTTTGTATAATAGTAGGAACCACATTTCGATTTTTAATCTATTCTTAGATTCTGTCATTTAGCAGTAATGGAAAAAAATATTGTCTCGTCAGTTTGTACTGACGATTTCCAGTTGTGGCCCTTGGATTTTGTTAGACGTATGCTTCCCTTGGAAATTTCATAAACAAATTTAACTACGAATGACATTGCGACATTTTCAGTGAGACTTAAAGGTTTTTGACAAATGACTTTTATCTGGTTTCTTCATTATGTTATAATTGGTATTAGGACGCATGTTTTGTTTGCTTATAGCTTCTCTTAAAGTCTTAAATCGGGACCATTGCAGGCTTATTCGACTGTCGGTACTCCTGATTATATTGCTCCAGAGGTTCTACTGAAAAAGGGCTATTCATTAGAATGCGATTGGTTAGTAGTCTATCAGTATTCCTTTATGGGTCAATCCGTCAATATGCATCCTTCCTATATATTTCGTTCCACATTTAGTTGGTGACAAATGCTGTACAAGAATGTAAATGACATATAGGTTTCAGTAACTTTAATGGGATATGCTATTTATACTGAGTTGTTTCCTTTCAAATAATAATCTGAATTACAGGTGGTCTCTTGGTGCTATTATGTATGAAATGCTCGTAGGATATCCACCTTTCTACTCCGATGATCCGATGTCAACTTGTAGGAAGGTAATCTCTCTTTATAATTACGTTTATACCAAGTTGTGTGAACTTTGAGTTACAGAAGCATGTATTTCTTTTGTTAAGTATTTTTTTTTTCTTTTTTTGAAACCATACTAATAATCAACTTACGGACTACATACATCATAAAGGCTCAATCAAATTTAGCACGGTCTATTGTTAACTTTTTCTTAATACCAAGAGTTTAAGTTGTTAAAGGGCTCATTATAGTTTGTGGGACGACATATGAATATTGATTCTTAAAGCTTTAATTAAAGGGCTCATTTGTGTTGAGATGGAGGTGTTTAAAACTTTAAGCTGTATGTGGTTTTGATGATGTATTAAGATATCTCTTCTTCTCTCGCAAACATATACATATAATCTTATGTGTTTTTGTTTTGTTATGTTTGTAGATAGTTCATTGGAAATCACATCTGAAGTTTCCACAAGAAGCACAGCTTTCTTTAGAAGCAAAAGATCTTATCAGTAGACTACTATGTAACGTGAACCACAGGCTGGGCTCAAAAGGCGCAGATGAAATAAAGGTGTTGTGTGGTGTGTCATACACTAAGTTCCTTAACTTATTAAGCAAGTAAATTTGAAGTAACACACTTCTAAAGCTTTATTATTTCGTAGGCTCATCCATGGTTTAAAGGGATTGACTGGGACAGAATATATCAAATGGAAGCTGCATTCATTCCAGAAGTTAAAGATGAATTGGATACTCAAAATTTTGAGAAGTTTGATGAGGTATGTTATTCTCGTTTGTTTTCATTTAATTAGTTTGCGGGCATGAAATTTAGCTTACTGGACTTGGTCGCTTTATAATATTTCAGTCTGAACACCAAAGCAAGAGTTCGTCAAGATCAGGACCTTGGAGAAGGGTAAACTATCTGTCCTAACCATATACTCTTATGTTTTTTCACACTTAATATTGTTAATGAAGACAAGCCCGTCTTTATATTGACGTGTTCTTCAGTTTATATATGTGTATTTTGGCTTCCATTTATTTTTTCTCATTTCCTTCACTTTCCGTATCTTTTTTACGTCTTATCTATATGCTAAATTCTGGTGTTAATCTTCAGATGCTTTCGTCCAAGGATATTAATTTTGTTGGCTACACATACAAGAACTTTGAGATTGTTAATGATTATCAAGTCCCTGGAATGAGTACGTTTCTTATCTCAGTCATGCACACTTATATTTTAACTATTTTTTTAAATAAAAGTTTAATTCTTAAAGGCCATCATAATCGTTAAAAAAAAGTGTTGTGGCAGTTACGGGCCTATTCACTAATGAATGGATTAATTGGTCATGCTATACTTCTAACGGGTCAATCTCGCAAAATAAAGAGATTAGCTTAAAAAACGAGAAACATTGCTGACCAAAATCAATACCATTGCTCACGAAAACCAATACCAGCAATAGTTTGTAGATAGAAATGGGTGTCAATTTGGACCCATCTACCTATAAAGGGGTCTATGTTTTATCTTGATCATGTCAGTTAATAACATCTGCCACACAATGAAACAAGTCAAATGACCAAACAAGCTGGAATCAGCCATGTTGTAATAGTTTTTGTTTTGGTAAACATTTTCAACAGTCTAAATAATAAATCTCTTATAAGTAAAAAGATAAACATAAATAACTTTGTCGGTCATCCATTCCTATCCGTAATAATAGGTTACCGGTTTTGACCCGTTACCTAACCCAACCTCCCATCTGGAGGTCACATGTTCTGATATCCTTTTTCTTTTTTTTGCCAAATCAAATTCTGTTGACTAATCTAGTGTATGTTCATGGTTGCAGCTGAACTCAAAAAGAAGAAAACCAAACCAAAGAGACCAACAATCAAGTCACTGTTTGGTAAGCCTACTGTTTCTGCCTTTGTTTTCTTACTGTTTCTGCCTTTGTTTTCTTTATAGGAGCATAACTCCAACCTATGATACCCAAAATTAGATAGAAACCAATCAAAGTGGTCAATTTGGCCATATCATGTGATGGCACAGTTTTGGCATAATCTGAGTTAATGAAGTGGTTTGGTAAACCAAATATGACTTGAATGATTAATTCTTTTGAAACTAAATTCTATTGTTTCATATTGAATAAGATATTTAGTAAAATCATTCATTATAGCTCTACTACGGAAATGATTAAGCATAATTAAAGGTTTTAAACTTGAATTTGATCTCATTTTCATATATAATAAAACCCAACTCAAAGACCGTGTATGACCGGTTTGGTTCTGTTAACTTTATAGAATGTGTGGTGCTTACCAAAGCAGATATGCACATGCTCCTTGTATACCTTACACGGAGTAGTAAATATTTAAGGTGGCAATTTTGAACCCATTGGTTATTTATGGGTCAAGTTATGTAAAATTTATGAGGTGATGGGTTTTGTTGGGTCTCACAGTATTTGATATAACCTCCAAATCTATAACAATTAACCAACGGTCTACGCGGGTCAAAAAAAGTTTGAAACAACTCTTTTTGTTTTCCACTCAAGTAAAAAAAAGTTTGGCGGAAACCCGATAGGTCAACCTGAAC
Source organism: Glebionis coronaria (assembly GCA_025667525.1). Classification (NCBI taxonomy): domain Eukaryota; kingdom Viridiplantae; phylum Streptophyta; class Magnoliopsida; order Asterales; family Asteraceae; genus Glebionis; species Glebionis coronaria. Next base: position 542,404,061 of record CM046876.1, on the reverse strand, counting down.
CGAGACCCACCCAAACTCATATAGACCCATGATCCAACCCAAACCGACTCACTCATCTTGCCACTTATACTTATAATCTATGTTAATTGTTTATCACTAATCTTCACTGTGTAATTCATTTTACAGAGGAAGAACCGGGTCAAGAATCATCGTAAGGGCATTCTGGATGCGCACACCCTTGGATCCTCTTCTGGTTGCTTAATCCATCATATACAAAGGCAAAAAGCTGGTTAATGAGTTACATACTTTTTCATTAGGGTTTTTTTCTCTCCTTTTTGATACCATTCAAATTACATGTAGAGGTCATTTTCCTGGTTATTTTCATATGTTGGATCATATTTCTTAGCTCTTCTAGAGCCTACAGAAAATCCCTGTGTACAAAGAGTATGTGTTGTACATTGAATTGACCATAATGGAATTACTAGTCAAATTATCATAAAATCTTTTTGTCAACATCACAAAATGCTTTTAGTTGCAACAAAACCACCAATGCCTAACATGATATATTAAACTAATCCTTTTTTTAGAACGGCAAATGTTAGTGATTAATGGGTCGAGTCGTTCAATGACATATAAGCGGCAGAATGTCTTCTTCGAACCCTCGTCTAGTTATGTTAAACTCTTTGTCCACTTTGTTTGAGAGCCCTTGGCAGGTCTCGATAGAAAACATCCTTTAAAAAAACCACTTAGTAGAACTTTGGTGGTAACGGAGTGGAAGCAAACCCACTTGTGGGTTAATGAAACTAGCACGCGATTTCCATCCCTTCCACAAGTAAGTCACGCACGACTTAGTCGCATTGCTCAAACACCATGAGCAAACTCACCAACGGCACTTTGTTTTTTCTTATATACTTATTATTTTTACTTGATTTTTATCCCCACTTTTTCTTATAAAATCCTTTTTTTCTTTTTTTTTTTAACTTCTCATTTTTTCACTTCTTCCTCAAACACCAAAACATCATCTTCTTCCTCAAACAACAAAACATCATCTTCTTTTTAACATCTCTAAATAGCGCCGCCTGTATGGACACCCGAGGAAGAAATAGCGTTGTGTCGCGTTTGATGATTTGTTGCTGAATACGCCGTGCCATGTAACACAAGAGATTCTCGTAGTTTTTGGGCTGAGATTTTGCAAATAATGGAGGGCCGTTTAGATGATCCAAGGAAACGAACGTGCGATAGCCTAAACGGGAAATGGAAGTCCCTAATGTTGGTCGTGCGTAGGTTTGTTGGATGTTACGAAAACACAAATCGTACGCGGGTAATTGGAGCAACTGACGAGGATGTAATGAATAACGCCCTTCGTAACTACGAAGCTGATTATATGTGTCGGTTTAGGTGTCTTCATTGTTGAGAGGTTTTAAAAACTTATCCGCGATTTTTTACTTTTTAAATTATTCGTGTATCGTTTTTATTATCCATGTGTTGTTTTTAATATCCTTGTAATGTTTTAATTTACATGTGTATCGTTTTCATTTACCTGTGCGTACCGTGTTTGAATAAAATGTATGAATAAAAGTTTTTATTTTATGAATAAAAATATTTAATAAAAAATAGGAGTGTTGGTAGTAAGTTGTAGTAAATGTCATTACCTCTAGAAGTGAGTTTATAAATGAGTTTATTAAAAAGTTAATGTGATGCTGACGTGTAGTGACTGGATTAATAAACCATTCCCCTAGTCTTATATTTTAGCTTTTGAATTTAAAGCTAAATTCGTAATAATTATTATGCAATGAAAAGAACATTGTTGAACATAATGGTGATAAAATATTGTTAAAGATGATAAATTGTTATTATTGTGTTATTTTCTAGTCATGATTTCAATAACTTTGGAACAGCGCTAACTAGCTTAAATTTAATATTGTTCTCGAAATATGATTATGATTGTGCTTCTTGAAGTTGGAGTATCAATTTGAGTACATTTCAAATTGCAAAGTGCAACTCTAGGTCTCTAGTGGAGTTTTATTAAAGCTTTAAAGTATTATGCATGAAGCAATAATCGTCTTTTTAACACTTATTTCCAATTTGTTATCATATTTTCTCCTTTTTATCACATACGAAGTAAATACAAATAATGAGTCATTAAAATGAGATGATGTTAATGATAGACATGTAATGAAATATGTTTAAATTTATGAACATTTTTCTAACGACTTTTATAATACTAACAAGATGCTAAAAAACAAATTACAAAGAAAGTAAATAAGGGTTTTTGAGTCAATCGACCCAAGAGAACTTCCTATTACAACAACTATGACACAAATTGAAAGCACACAAAACAAAATTATAAAATATCGTTGAACGCCTAGGGGATATCCTGAGAAACACTTTGATTTTTGAACTTCCAGATAAACCACCAAGCAGCATAAAACACTCCTTCCAGAAAGGTCTTATTCAAAGATGATAACCGAATAGAACAGAACCAGGTATGCCAAGCCGAAAATGAACACCAATCTCGTTGATTTAAACCCCATCAGCCACAAACTCATCTTAAGACACTCCGCGCCAATTCACAGCGAAATAAAATGTGCGCGACGTCTTCATTAGAAATCTTGCAAACCGGGCAAATAGTGGACTCAATAACCACACCTTTATGAACCAAATTTAGTCTTGTCGGCAAGCAATCTCTCCTAGCCCGCCAATTAAAAATGTTCACCTTAATAGGAATACTTTTAACCCAGTTTGTAGCCTCAGGATGCGAAGGAAGCATTTTGTCATCAATAAAGTTGTGAAGCACTTTAACACGAAAATCTCCATCACCTGTCAAATCCCAAAACCACCGATCTTTGGCGTTAGATAAAGAAAATGGTTCCAACAAAGATTGAAGCTCCGACAGCTGCTAAGCTCTCTGCCCCCTCTAGGATCACACCGAAAAGAAGAAGAAATCAAGGAACCCAACTTCGTAGCCACAGAAGCCTCTTTGTCCAGCTCCAAAGTGAACATCCTAGGAAACATAACTCTAAGAGATGTATTGTCAAGCCAACTATCAAACCAAAAAATAGTATCCATAGCATTACCAATACGATTTTTGCAATTTGACCAAAAATCCATCCCTTTGTCTTTGAGAGAGCGTAATTCGTTCATTATGGTGCGACACCAATTGGAAGAGAAGTGCATCGGGTGTTAGTCAATCCTAAAACCATAAAGAGCCTAAATAACACGACTCCAAAGAGAACCATCCTTGGAAAGGAACTGCCATATCCATTTGAAGAGGAGAGCACGATTAAGAGCAAAAATACTCGATACACCAAGCCATTCATTTTTCTTAGAAGCTAGAACCTTGTTCCAAGCCATCCAAGTAATTTTAGACTCGGATTGCCCACTACCGTTAAAGAATCGGTTATGTATGCCCTCCATAAGATTTAAAACGCCTTGAGGAACTTTGAATATGGACATGTAATATAAAGGTGAAACACCAAGCACAACTTTTAAAAGAGTCAAACGGCCACCTATCGATAAAGTTTTCTCTTTCCACTTAGAGAGGCGAGGTCTTAGTTTGGAAACAATATTTCATTTATTACAACCTCCTATCGTCTCAAGTTATAGCAACTAAATTCGACATGCAACTTATTTAATACAACCTCCTCAAGTTATAAAGTTTGAGGAGTTTTTGATAACAAGGATTTAATGACCGCGCTTTGTTGTGAGGCATCAACATCTTAATTCTACTCTATCGGCTTTGGCCTTTGTACTCTTTCATTTTTCTTGTCAAACTTGTTATGTAGAGTGTAAACCATGAAACTAACAAGCGTTTGGCACACACTACCGTGTCATGTTTTTTTAGGCTTATATATGATTTATAGATCCCAAACAAAAATTATATACATCAACAAGCGTTATCGATTGCTTTCGATATGCATTTTTTCAAACTTGTAACAGTCTTAAATGGATCATGTTCAACCCGCCTATGATTACACCAAAAACGAAAAAGATAAGAAATTTGTACATCGACACAAAAACTTCTCTTGTAGAGCGGTCCAAAAAACAGTATATGTGATAGGTGTGAAAACACCCATCCTTTTACCACTTAATTATAATATTAACCAAGCCAAAATGTGTATTTTATGTCGTAAATGTCGGAATTATGCGTGGTTTATGTTTTTATTGTGTTTTAGGACCAAAAGATGAAAAGGAAAGAAAACACGGGCTTTCACGGGCTTTTATCGAAGAAAACGAGAAAAGACGAAGTCAAAAGATCAAGAGTGCAAAAAGAACGGAAGTCCAAGGCCTATTCTGAAGATTTATCGAAGAAAAAGTCTAAAGACGGAAGTTTAATGAAGTCGAAGAACTCAAGTCTAATTATTGAAGAAACTATAAAACAAGTTCAATTTATATCGACAAATCCCGAGACGACGTCGAGAAAGACAAAGAATTAAAAGACGAGAAAGAGAAACAGAAAGAAAGAAGGAAGCAACACATGCACTCCTCACTTCCTATATATACCCTCCTAATGACACATTAGGAGGGTGTTAGTCATTTAGGAGTAGTTAGTTTAGAATAGGAGTAGTGTAGTTTCTCTCTCTAGTTTTATTTCATGTTCTAAATCTTTAATCTTTAATCTTGTTTTGAATCTTTAATCTTTAATCTTTTAAATTCTAGCTTTTTAATCATCTCATTCTTCCTTTCTTGATTGTTTAATCTTAATCTTTTCATAATCCTTGTTCTTGTTGATTTCGTGTTCTTAATCATAATCTTTTTCATCACATTTTTACATAAAGTTTAAATCTTTTTAATTTTCGTGGCTTGTTTTTGATGTTTTTATAAGTTTAATCTTTAATCTAAGCTTTTTAGTTAGCTTATTGGTGTTTTGTTTAGCTTATTGTTCTTTAAAAGTTGAGTTTTAGAGCTTATTTTCGTCCCTTTTCTTGTTCCTAGTTTTTAGGAATTTCTGATTCGATTTCGCAACTTTTTCTTAATTACGAAATCTTGCTTTTTAAATATTGCGAAATCTGATTCGATGTTGCAATTATTGCGACATTGTGCACTATTGCGACATTGTGCACTATTGCGACATTGTGCACTATTGCGACATTGTGCAATTATTGCGAAATCTTTCATTTTCTAACAATTGCGAAATTGTGTCTTTTGCTAATTGTGGAATTATGTCAATTTTGACACAATTGCGAAATCTTGGGTTTTAATTGCAAAATTATTTCATATTTTTCTATAATTGCGAAATTAATTAGTTTTATTCAAATTTAATTTTTAAATTTATTTTTCCCGCCATTTTTACTTAGCTTTATTTTAATTGTTTCATCTTATTTTTCTTAAGCTTTATTCTAATTTGTCGTTTCTTAGTTTAATTCTTAAAGAATTTATTTTCAAGTTCTTAAATTTACGTTTTGTCAAGTTTTAATTTTACGTCATTTAATTAATTTTCTTTTAAAGTTTTAATTTTTTCGCCATTTACGTTTTAATTACTTTTAGCTTTATTTTCCGTGTCATTTACTTTGATGTTTTGCAATTTAATTTTACTACAATCCCCATTTATTTTATTCACCAAAGACGACTGAGTCGCACTTTCAACCGGAGATCAATTCGATTAGACACCGAGAACAACGAACTTTTTAACCTAGTAAAATCTCAGTTATTAAATGGCGCCGCTGCCGACTCTTTTCGTGAAGATTAACGGTTTTTTGTGAGAGACGCGTTGGATTTTGGGATCCGTTCACCTTTGAACGTTATTTTTCTAGCCAAAAAGTTTTCAAAAATCCTAAAAAATAAAAAATTTCAAAAATCCCAAAAAACATTTAAAAAATCACAAAAAACATTTCTTTTTCGAAAGTTTTGCACAAAAAATAATCTTCTTGCTTATCTATTGTTCTTCATGGATTCTTATGTCCATTGCGTAGGGTGTGGGAGACGATTATATGGGTGCGAATCATGTCAATGGTGTTCATGCGAGCAATGCGGAAAAGACCTTCCTCCTATTTCAATCGATTCACAATTGGGATTTTGTCCATCGTGCAACTCGACTAATTCGTCCTTTTCTAATCCACCTCCTATTCCCCCTTGCATATATTGTGGAAGTGATTCTCATTGGCATGTTTCGTGTCCAATTCGATACCCGCCTCATGGCGAACAAGAACTGGGTTATAATTATGACAATGGTAATAGCTATCTACAAGAAGCACCGGGTTTTCCTCCATACCCATGTTGCCAAAATTGTGGGGGCCCTCACTATACTTCATATTGTCAGCCAATAAATTATTATGAGCAAAATCCGTGTCCTCAGTTTTCTTCACCAATGGATTATTATGAACCAAATCTGTGTTCTAATTCTTCTCAACCGATGAACTACTATGAGCCACACCCATGCTATAATTCAGGTTTTCAACATTTTGAGCCCCCACAACACTTCCTCGATCATCAACCCTCTTTTGCATTTCCTCCTGAGCAAATTGCCACTCTTTTTGACAACTTTCAAAAAGTTCAAGAAGCTTGCAACAAGATCATCGAAAAATGTCAAGAGGATCAACGACATGAGCAAATATCGAATATCGAGACTTATACTCCTCCTCCGGTGTATCCATACTATTATGATGATGATGACGATGAGCCTACTATTTCTTGGAATGATCTTGTTGCTCAATGTCCTAGTGCAATTGTCATCCATTCTCTCGATATCCCAAACGCGTCTAAGGATTGTGATACATTAAGTGAGATTAGTGATTTTGGTCTTGATAAATTCTTTGATGAGGTTTGTGATGCATCAAATTTTGTGGAGCCTACGGACGAGGTCGCTCTGAATGATGATGATTTTTCTCCATGCTGTGAGAATTTCACTTTTGAAATTTCTCATTCTCCTCCGGGCGATGAAGGCAATGTTGATTTATTCTCTCTGACTTATGAGAAGTTCGCCCCTGAACTTGGTCTTTTAGATGAGGTGGAAGACGTTATTCTTCGCGACAAATTAATGAAAGTTCATCTTCTTATTGCTAAGATTGAAGCGTTGAATTCTACTCCTATTTCCGAGTCTTTACCTCCGTCTATTACTTCAGTTGAGAATAATGATACAGCTATGGAGGAAATCGACATTCTCTCAATACCTCCGGGTATTGATGATGATGACACGGAGGGGGATATTATCTTTGATAATTTGCTGCAGGAAGGTATTGTCCCAGGTCCCCCTCCCAAGCACCTTTCATCCACTCCTTTAGAGACCATTACGGAGGATGAGTGCTTTGACCCGGGAGGTGCCATTGATTATTTTATGATTGATAACCTTACGGCTTTGTCGCTTTCTGAGCATCAATTGTCTTTGGGGGATGACAATCTGCTTACTTTACCACCCCACCTCCCATGGATCATGATTTCACATACTTTTCGTATGTTGAAAGGACTTTTCTACCCTTCAAGACTTATCCTCCAGCCTCCCCTGTTGTATTTTCCTCGGGGAACGAGGACAAGGTCTTTGATCCCGGTATTACGTTTGAGGCTTCCCCATGGACCATTTAATTCGGGGAAGAGTCAGGCTCGCGACTCGGTTAACAAAAACAAGCGCTTCTCGGGAGGCAACCCGATTATCTATCTATCTTTATCTGTTTTTATAAGAAGTGTAGGGGGAGACCCTTGTATGTGTTTGTTGTCTTCTTTCTTATCATGTGCAGGGATTCAAGCTTTCAAAGACCCATTTTTGATGACTTTTGACGACCGTGATTCCGTGTACCCGTCTTCCCGGTTCTATCCTATACTCTTTTGATTCTCTATTTTATATTTATTCAATATTAAAATAGGAATCACTTTAGTTGTCCTTTCCTTAGTAAGATTTAAACAAAGTGCACAATGTCCTAAGTGTAGGGGAGTTTACTCCCACATGCTTAAACATTGAGGACACTGTTTATATTAAGTGTAGGGGGACTTCTATCGAAGTTAAGTGGTCTTTTCCTTGCATTTGTCCTCATTTTAACTGGAAAATTGATTTTTCGACATTTTTCAAAATTTTTGATCTATTTTGGCCTAGTAGTTTTCCTTTGTTATTGTTCTTTACTTTCTTTACTAGAATAAATTTTTAATAAAGTGGTTTTAATTTTTCAAAGTCGTGAATATTTTGACTCAACCCGAGTTTACTTATCTAAGTTTACTCTAGCTAGTATCCTTAACATGTTTAAGTCAAGTTTTGCTAGGCTTTTATATAGGGAGCTTTAAAATGCGAAAGTCTTAACTCTCACGGGTTAAGAACAAGAACTTTTCGCAAGTTCCTATAATTGATCCTAGAGAGTCGTTTATCAAGGGAAATTTAAAACGCAAATTCTAAACTTGAAAGAGTCTAAGAAGATGCAAGATCCTATAGGCGGCTCAAAAACCCAAAACTTTGATTTAATTGGCTAAGCATCCACGAGTCTCATTCCTTGAGATTTTAAACTGTGGAGGACGAGAGATGATAGAGTCAATTATAAGTTTGGTATTCTTTCGTGAATTTATGTGAGTTGATTATAAGCCTATTCTCCCATCGCTTGTTAATAAATATATCTACAATAAATAAGGTTGTACGATTTGAAAAGTTACTTAGCTTCTAGCCCAAGATCGTTTAAAAGTTGCTCGGTATTAATTAGAGTTCATAGCCAAGGCATAACTTATTGAAGCGGGATGCGAAGATTGGCGAGTCCGAAAAAGTCCTAACAAGACATGAGGGCTACATTTTGTTGCTAAAGATCCAAAAGTGATGTGAAGAATCATTTATCAAAAATCAATTTGAAGGATCGAGACACGCGACGAAAAGCAAATACTCCCATAAAGATCATGGAGAAATCTATCCGAAAAGACCCTAGCAAGGTATGAGGATAAATAGATCCAAGTCCTAAAAGGAGGCGGATCGTTGTATATCAAAGTCCAAAATAAAGATTGGAGAAAAATCAAGAAGTCGTGGTCCAAAGATGAAGAATCTCTCAAACCTTCAAGTGAAGAAATTCCTATTATGAAGAGAAGACCATAATTTCAAGAACGTCTCTCTAAGATTTGAAGTATGAAGTCGCTGTCAAATATCGGTCCGAGAAAGGTCTCAAATCGTGAAGCGAGTTATGCCAAGATATGAACTTTATGAGGTCCCGAGAAGCAGTTTTAAAAGATTTTGTCCTTTAGCTAACTATTGCTTAAATCGTCCCACTTTATTTTCAGCCTAAATAACTATCAAAATAAGTCAACAATGCATCCTCGTGATCATTCAAGACAATAATAAAAAATAAGAGATACATCTAGGAATAAGGGAGTCTAAGTGAATAACTGGGCCACATGAATTTGTGTTAGTTTGCTAACTTATAATAACAATGATCTCGTTTTTAAGCTTGGTTTAGGGAACGTGAAACTTGAGGATGATAATCATTCATGCCATTCCAAAACCCTAAGGTAATGTTTTGATCTTTTTACTTGTTTTCTTCCTTTAAATATTTTGTCTCTTTAATAAAGGCCAATGTAGATTTATTGTGATGGAAAATGTAACACTTGCTTTATAGTTAATGTATTGCATGAGGGCATTGCAATGGTCAAGTGTAGGGGATTTGATAGGTGTGAAAACACCCATCCTTTTACCACTTAATTATAATAATAACCAAGCCAAAACGTGTATTTTATGTCGTAAATGTCGAAATTATGTGTGGTTTGTGTTTTTATGGTGTTTTAGGACCAAAAGATGAAAAAGGAAGAAAACACGGGCTTTCACGGGCTTTTATCGAAGAAAACGAGAAAAGACGAAGTCAAAAGATCAAGAGTGCAAAAAGAACGGAAGTCCAAGGCCTATTCTGAAGATTTATCGAAGAAAAAGTCTAAAGACGGAAGTTTAATGAAGTCGAAGAACTCAAGTCTAATTATTGAAGAAATTATAAGACAAGTTCAATTTATATCGACAAATCCCGAGACGACGTCAAGAAAGACAAAGAATTAAAAGACGAGAACGAGAAAGAGAAAGAAAGAAGGAAGCAACACATGCACTCCTCACTTCCTATATATACCCTCCTAATGACACATTAGGAGGGTGTTAGTCATTTAGGAGTAGTTAGTTTAGAATAGGAGTAGTGTAGTTTTTACTTTCTCTCTCTAGTTTTATATCATGTTCTAAATCTTTAATCTTTAATCTTGTTTTGAATCTTTAATCTTTAATCTTTTAAATTCTAGCTTTTTAATCATCTCATTCTTCCTTTCTTGATTGTTTAATCTTAATCTTTTCACAATCCTTGTTCTTGTTGATTTCGTGTTCTTAATCATAATCTTTTTCATCACATTTTTACATAAAGTTTAAATCTTTTTAATTTGCGTGGCTTGTTTTTGATGTTTTTATAAGTTTAATCTTTAATCTAGGCTTTTTAGTTAGCTTATTGGTGTTTTATTTAGCTTATCGTTCTTCAAAAGTTGAGTTTTTAGAGCTTATTTTCGTCCCTTTTCTTGTTCCTAGTTTTTAGGAACATCTGATTCGATTTCGCAACTTTTTCTTAATTGCGAAATCTTGCTTTTTAAATATTGCGAAATCTGATTCGATTTTGCAATTATTGCGACATTGTGCACTATTGCGACATTGTGCACTATTGCGACATTGTGCACTATTGCGACATTGTGAAATTATTGCGAAATCTTTCATTTTCTAGCAATTGCGAAATTGTGTCTTTTGCTAATTGCGGAATTATGTCAATTTTGACATAATTGCGAAATCTTGGGTTTTAATTGCAAAATTATTTCATATTTTTCTAGAATTGCGAAATTAATTAGTTTTTATTCAAATTTAATTTTTAAATTTATTTTTCCCGCCATTTTTACTTAGCTTTATTTTAATTGTTTCGTCTTATTTTTCTTAAGCTTTATTTTAATTTTTCGTTTCTTAGTTTAATTCTTAAAGTATTTTATTTTCAAGTTTTTAAATTTACATTTTGTTAAGTTTTAATTTTACGTCATTTAATTAATTTTCTTTTAAAGTTTTAGTTTTTTCTCCATTTACGTTTTAATTACTTTTAGCTTTATTTTCCGTGTCATTTACTTTGATGTTTTGCAATTTAATTTAACTACAACCCCCATTTATTTTATTCACCAAAGACGACTGTGTCGCACTTTCAACCGGAGATCAATTCGATTAGACACCGAGAACAAAGAACTTTTTAACCTAGTAAAATCTTAGTTATTAATATGACCAGACAGTAAAGAGGCAAAATGTCCCAGATTTGTATCGATGGTGTCTAATCAGTAATCATGTTTTCCCTCAAGTTATAGCATAGAGACATCGTACAGTAAGAGTGAGATCGAACACAACGGATTATCTAGCAACTTCTAATTGCCAAAAAAAACCAATGTATACGAAAAAAGTACGTTGGAAGAATAATCAGAGGATCCAATATATTGCTTTTGTAAAAGGTAGGTCTACGAACGGAAACCGTGTCAATTCAACTTAATCAAACATCTCCACAACCAGTTAATCGCTACAACATTTGTCGTGCCAATGCTGCAAGTATAAGGATTTGCCTCGGCATGGCTGCAATTCAAGCAACTAATATGGCACTTTACTCGAGCTCCGTCGAGCTTTATATTTCGAGCTCGAGCTCAGCTCGTCATATAAAACTCAATGTGTAGGTGCTAAAAAGTTTCTATTTCCCGTCATGTGTATTGAACATCCGCTGTCCTTGATTCATTCATCAGGTTCAAGTCCAACCTTCAAGCATACCTACACTTTTTAAAACTCAAACGTTTGCCCCCCATCGTCTCATGGGTCCGTTTGGGTTACACATACTCCTCATGGCAATCCCGATTAGAGTTTTGCCAAATACATCCCAAGGTACCAAATTCCCATTGAAAATTGGTTGTTATAGTCATAGTTAAACGGTACTTAACTATATCTTCCTAGCACACTTTGGTTTCTTTTTGGAAATGGGCGTTTGTGGTAAGATGATTTGGGTCGAGTTTGTATGTTTATAGGTTTAGCATTTCTTTCTATGTTTCTGAAGCTTTTATTATATCTTTTGGGATTAAATGGTTTAGGTTTCCCAGACATAACCACGAATTCGACATGATTTCTTCTTTGTTCTTCTGTCAGACCCACCCCCTTGAAAGGGACCGGACCCTTGTGCAGAGGGGTCTGACCGGTTTTGTGTCTTCTATAATAGCATTTTTTAAAATGTTGTTCGTGTCATTTTGTGGTGGTGTCATTGAGCTAGAAGCTATATCTTGTTTCTCAAACCATAGTCTTGTTTTATCTTTGCTATTTCTTTGACATTTAAGCATTTCATCAATGCAATTTGCGTTTTTGTAAAATTTCACAAATTTTAGGCTTTGTTTGGTTAATGCCTCTTGACTAGATTTAAGCTTCTCAATTTCAAGGTTGAGCTCTTGACATGTTTCACATTTATCTTTAGGTGTTTTTCCTCGTTCGAGTCTTTGTAGTTTAATCTTTAATTGATAAATATCGTTTTCTAAACTTTCATTTTTTGCTTTTAAAAGTTTGTTTTTGTTTATGGTTTTAAGACTCAATTCACACATTTTGTTATATTCAATTAGTAATGTGTCGTCATCTAATGAGGAAGATTAGTATGAAGTCGGAATGTACCTCACTGGTTTCATGTGCCATAAGGGCTACATCTTCCCTTGGGAGTTATCTTTTTCGCCATCACTAGCACTCCATGCTCCACTCATAAAAACTCTTTGTGTTTTTGGCTTTGCTTTTGGGCAATTACCAATAAAGTGATTTAGATCACCAAATTGGAAGCATTTACTTTCATCCTTGTCCTTTTTGATGTCAAATGGCTTCCGATATATCTTCTTGTTGTCGAGAGGTTGTCTCACCAATCTTCCTCGTCTTTTGAAGAATTTTTTGAAGTCACATACGACCATGACATACTCTTCGTCATCGCTATCGGACTCTTCATCATCAGTTGATTCAACTCGAACTTTCAATGCTAGTGACTTTTGTTTTTCTTACTCACCTTTGATGATTTCAGAGTCTTTTTCCATTACCATTTCATATACCTTGAGGTTCCCGATGAGTTCGTCTAGTAATAAGTGTAACACCCCAAGCAAATCCCACATCAGCTATGGCTAGGAGAGATCTTGGTTCATAAGATAACATTCGCCTTACCATGACACAACACGTTTTGTGGTCTACTGCAAGTGGGGTTCTTAGGAACTGTGCAGTTAAGCGTGCTCATGTGAGAGTAGTACTGGCTTGGGTGATCCACCGGTAAGTACTCACATGAGGGCTACAAATCAAATCCGTGAGACTGCGAGTAAAGCGGACAATATTGTGGTCTGAGTAGGCGGTATGTTACAGGTGGTATCAGAGCCACTCCTGAGTCGTTCGGGATGGTGGGGCAAACTTCATCTAGGACTATGAGACCCTTAGAGGGGGTGATTGTGACACAAGCAAATCCCACATCAGTTGTGGCTATGAGAGATTGGTTCATAAGATAACATTCGCCTTACCATGACACAACGCGTTTTGTGGTCTATTACAAGTGGGGTTCTTAGGAACTGTGCAGTTAAGCGTGCTTATGTGAGAGTAGTATAGGCTTGGGTGATCGGCCGGGAAGTACTCACATGAGGGCTACAAAGCAAAGCCGTGAGCCTGCGGGTAAAGCAGACAATATTGTTGTCTGAGTAGGCGGGATGTTACAACAAGCTTGAAAGATCTTTAGATTCTCCAATCGTCGTGACTTTCGCTCGCCATTTTGGATGGAGAGCCCTTAGAAATTTCTTGACAAAGTTCTTGTTGGAAAAAGACTCGTAAAGTGCCTTAAGTGATGTTATGATAGTGTTAAATCGAGTAAATCCGACATCAGTTAAATCTTCTTCAAGGATAGAAAATTGTTTATATTGTTGAGCAAGTAGATCAATTTTATTATCCTTGACTTGCGAGTTTCCTTGATGTGTGACTATAAGTGAGTGCCAAATTTCTTTGGCGGTTTGACACTTGAAGATTCTTTCATACTCCTTTTTAGGTAGAGCATTATAAAACATCATTTTGGCTTCATTATTTTTCGCCAACATTTTCTTTTGATCATCGGTTTGCTTTTCGCGTGGAACCGTTTCAAATTGGTTAGTGGTGACATTTCTAACCGTCAGTGCATAATCACCTTCAATGATTACTCGGCATATCAAGCTCGAATGGACTCGAGTTAAAGGTAAAACATTAATTTATGAAAACTCGATAAGGCTTGCGAGTTTCTCAAGCCGAGTATATTGGAGCTCGAACTCGAATCGAGTAGCTCGAACTCGAGGTCGACTCGTTTAGATCGAGTCGATTTCGAGTAGCTTATGAGTCGATCTCGCGTAACTCGCGAGTTGTCTCGTCTCGTTTACACCTATATTCTCTAGTTTTAAATGAAAAGAAAAAGAAAAGGATAAGAAGTGAAAAAGAAAAGAAAAAAATAAAAGAAACGTTGTTTATACCTTTTCGATATAAAGGAAAAGAAAATGAGAAAAAAACATGTTTTTAAGGTGAAGAATATTATTTTATTTTTTATACAAATTATTGTAAAGGTTTCTTTTCATTTCTTACCAAAAGTGAGAACAAAAATTTCTCCCATCTTGCTTTCAAATTATTTTTCTTAATAAAAAAAACTAAATACCACAATAAAAATATTTCCTTTCCTTTAATTTTTCCTCAAATACTAAATCAAGAACACAGTGAGCGCGTGTGTGTGTTTTGGGTGAAATGAAAGAGGGGTTATGACTGAAAACGACGACATTTGTGAAATATTATTAGTGACTTGTATAAACTTATGAAAATTCCCCTATCTATTATAGAGCGCAAGATTGGTTTAAAAATAGACGGTCAAGATGAAAGGATATGTTTTATAGAAAACTTTTGTTTACATGTGTATTAATTCCTTCATGCGAAAAATTTATTTCGTTGAAATTATAATTTTCATGTTTGTCTATGGCGAACCAATTTTGATTTCCTTGGTATTAGTATTTCATTGAGATCTATTCAAAATTTCTTAATCTAGATTTTCATTTCAATTATGTACAAATAATTTCCACCTCATTGCATGCGTTTTTTCTAAACACGCATTAAAAGTTTCCTAAAATATATAATAATTTCAACACTTCTTATTGTAGATTCCAATTCAATCATGTGCAACTAATTTTACTTCCCTTAAACCTGGGAGCATATCGATGGAATGAACGAAATACGAGCAGTTAACATAATATAGTAATAGATCTTAGGTTTTTCTTAAGATGTATAATTTAAAACTTCTTAAAATATATTTTTGAACACTTAAGATTAAGGGTTAAGATGGTATCAATTTATTGCTTGGGGTTGACCGATTGACGACAATCATTTTTAAGTTAACCATGCTTCAACCTCCGTCCTTGTTCCCTTGAATACTTTTAACTTCATATAACTATTCTTTCTCTTACTATATATATTTCGATCCAACTAACTAAGACGCATCAACAATAGTTTCGATCACTTATCAATTATATATATCCCTTGTCATTATTTGGCTTTATTGAGCAAGTCAACTTATGAAGCTTCTTGAGTTCAATCGAAACACGTGAATCACATAATTAACACTTAACCAATTTTGAAAGGTGAGGGTGATTGGAGAGTAGAGTGTGTGTGTTTGTTTGTGGTAACTAGTAGTGATGAATTGAGATGGGAGGAGGGTAGGGGAATATCTAAGGGAAAAATGAGATGTTTTTATTTTCTTTCCAAGGTTACTTGCAGGAGTGGACTTACGGGTTCCCAGGGGTCCATGAGAACCCGATGGATGCTTGTAGCGTAATATAAGTTTTTGTAGAACAAATTGATTTTTTCCAAATGAACCAGGTCCAAATTTTGTGTTACATAAATACTTCTTAATCTGAAATTTTTGGTACACGTAAATACAAAACTATAGGATACTAGAAGAGTAGGTTGAATAGTTTTTACCGATTAATTTTAATTACTTTGAAACTTTTTCGTGATCGTGAATGGGAATAGATGAAGTGTGGATTAGCAAAGTAATAGACTTGAAGTAATAAAGAAACAAACCACAATGCACAATGATTTATAATGTTTCGGCCTAGCAAGATCTCACTTATCTTGCCCTTACTTCCACTCCTCGAGTATCCACTCGAGAGTTCTACTTCACTAGTAAATAAATCTCCTTTACACTAGTGGAGAAACCTAAATTTCGTTTTCTTTACAAAGGCACAAAAACGCCTTATACACTATACACTTGTGGTTTATAACACCAACCACACTCTTACACAAGTAGGTAATTTGAATGGGTAAAATAATGGTGATTGTGTATGTAATACTTAACACATTCACACAAAGTGAAGCAACAAAGCTTAGAATAGAGATTTCTTGTAATCGATCTTGAAATGCACAAAGATCTAAATCACAAGTAAGAAGAGAATATACGAGAGAGATTAGAGAGTTAGATATATAGAGAGAATATAGAGAGAAAATATACAAGGGGTGAAGATTAAGCTTGGACAAAGCTTGATATTTATAAGCACACATCAAATAGGCACGGAACCCATCGCCCCTTTACCCAGGGTTCTGCCGGGGTCCGACAGGTCTGACTTTTGTTGCCTCATAAATGTTTTTCCAATATCATAAGCAAACATTGTATGTAGCTTGGTTTGACTTTGTATATCTGACATAAGAGGGTCAAAGTCAACATTTGGTCCATTTTATTTTTCCATGTTTACTTTTTACAAAAGTTTAGTATATAAGTTAATGGACCTAAATGTAAGATTATTAACATCATAACAATTATATAAAACCCTAAACGAGATCAAAGCACATGTAGCGGAAGCGATTTAACAAGATCATAATAATAACACAATTATAATTAATCAAATTAGGGTTACATACCTTTACGCTAAAGCAAATCCACAAGACGAAGAACGAATCACCAATTCGGGTTTATACCGTATGTCACCAAGATATAGTCTAAAGTAAGACTATATTACGATCTTGTACACACGTAATACAACGAGCTAACCGTGATTCTAGCACGTGTAAACCGAGCTATAACGCTTGTAGAAAATCTACCCAACAACCTTAGAGAGGGGCTAGGACTAAATTATAAGTAAAATTGATCAAACAAGAAAACCAACCAAAAACCCTTTGTGGGTTTACCTTGCGATCGCAAAGAGAGAGAGGGAGGGAGAGATTTTTTGTGTGTTGAATTATGAGGTGAGGGATTGTTTATATAGGCTTAATTCTTGTAACCCAAAACAAATAAAAGGAAAGTTTTTCCTTCCCCTTCCCCTTCCCCTTCCCCTTCCCTTTCTCCATAACCGACGGCTAACACCCCCTTATGGGGTGTTCCGGAATCTTTCATCCTTCTTTATATTTTACTTACTTACTATATTTATTTAACACTCGTTAATAGTTAACTCTTAATTATTTAACGATCGTTAAAGTTATGTCTCTGTTTAATTTAATAAATACATAAATATATATTTATTAAATAAATTAATAAATACAATAAATATCTATTAAATAAATTAACTCTTTACGTACTGTGTGTAATCCCGTAATCTCAAGTTCGTTCCTATCACACGACTATTAAATATAATTCCATAAACTTTCAGCCCCCACTTGGACATATTTCGAATATCGTGATTACATTGACTAGCGTCTTGTTACACTAGCAATGTCACTAGTACAGCTTGAGTAAGGTCTCCTGGATAAAACCTTTTAATGATTCATCATTATTATTATCCTTTTATTTCTAATACAACGTTAATAAGGATATGGATCTCAATCATTCCTTTCATTAACCATTATGTTTCTCGTTCACAGATTCAGCAAGATTACCAAAACAAACTTGGGTGTGGCCACACAAACATCTTACTAATCCCACGAGGGGCCCAGCTGTATTAAACTCCAAAACGAAATTGGAGGAAATAAATTCCATATTGACTACGAGCAAAACTTATAAATTTTGCAACACTTTTGAAAATAATCCTTATAGTTACCAGTTACGTTTAACGTTAGATTATTCCACAGAGATGCACTAGACTCATAACAGTTTTCTGGTATCTCAAGTCTAAGGATAACTATTTATGGTTTACTTGATGACAAAGATCCACAAAGTAAAATCATATAGTTAGGATAAGTCCAATATTCGATTCATTGAATATCATCCAAAATTGATCAATATACTTTTAAGTATACTCCATCGCTATTTTGATTTGTCTTAATTTAATAATATTCCCATATTATTAATCGACAACGGACATTTACCATAACATTTATTCATGGATTGAAACATGTAAAATAGGATACAAAATTAAATAATAAGAATAAGTGAAACCCAATATTTACTTTATTAAATAATGATGTCATAACATCCTTTATCCAAATACTAATCACATATTTATTGCGTGAGTTCACTAGCTAGTTGCAGCCCAATCGCTTTGGCATGCTTAACTACCTTTGGTCTAGGCAAAGCCTTAGTTAAAGGATCAACTACGTTATCATTTGTGTGAACTTTTATTAATTTGATTTCACGAGCTTTAACTTGTTCTCGTACGTAGTGATGTCTACGTTTAAAGTGTCTGGCGCCTTTCATGACTCCAGAATCATTGGCGAATAATATTGTAGCAGAATTGTCGCAATATATATCAATAGGTTCTTTTATTGAGGGCATCACTCCAAGATCTCCAATAAACTTCCTAATCCAAACAGCTTCCATTGTAGCTTCTGAAGCAGCCATGTACTCAGATTGAGTAGCATGCATTGCAATCGTTGTCTGCTTCTTGCTCTTCCATTCAACTGCTCCTCCATTGATAACAAAAACGTAACCCATCTAAGACTTCGTATCGTCTTTATCACATTGCCATGACGCATCACAGAAACCTATCACATTCAGTTCTGTGTCTGGTTTCCCTCCAAATACCAAAAACATATCTTTCGTACTCCTCAAATACTTTAGAATATGTTTAACAGCAGTCCAGTGGAGCTTCCCTGGATTCTGTTGGTATCTATTGACCAAGTTCTGAGCAAACGCCACATCAGGCCTTGTGCATCTTACATCATACATAATAGTTCCTACAACCGAAGCGTAAGGCACCTTCTGCATGTATGCTCCTCTTCAAGAGTTTATGCATCCATCTCATGACTCAGATTGTGCTTAACTTCCATAGGTTGAAAACCTTTCTTGAAATTATGCATATTATACTTCTTCAATATCTTATCTATATAAGCATCTTGACTTAGACCAATTAAGCATCTTTTCCTATACCGATAGATATTAATTCCCAGAATGTATGCAGCTTCTCCTAAATCCTTCACAGATAAAATTTACCAAGATAATCCTTAACATCTTTAAGTCTTGGAATGTTACTTCCCATGATTAATATGTCATCAACATATAGGACTAGAAATACTACATCACTTCCACTAGCTTTACGATATACACATGGCTCATCACGATTTTGAATAAATCCAAACTTTTTGATATCTTCATCAAATCGTTTATTCTATTTACCTGATGCTTGCTTCAAACCATAAATGGATCTTTGAAGTTTGCACACGTGTCCTGGATTCTTAGGATCAACATACCCTTCTGGTTGCTGCATATAAATGTCTTCATCTAAGCAACCGTTCAAGAAGGCAGTTTAACATCCATTTTCCATATCTCATAGTCATAGTATGCTGCTATAGCTATGAGAATTCTAATAGCTCTAAAGGCTGTTACAAGAGAAAATGTCACCTCGTATCCTACGCCAAAAGTTTGAGTAAAACCTTTAGCTACTAAACGAGCTTTGTAGGATTGTACTTTACCGTCCATGTTGGTTTTCTTCTTGTATATCCACTTATGTCTCACTACTTTTGCATTTAGTGGTGGATCTACAAGAATCCAAACATCATTTACTTTCATGGATTTCATTTCCTTATCCATAGCAACCATCCACTTATCCCTTTCAGGATCAAGTATGGCGGATTTATAATTAGCATGTTCTCCAAGATCCCCTACTTCATCGTCATCCTCTATGTTAAGACATATATTGCTATTTGCGTTTTTAATCCTTGAGGATCTACGCAGATGAACTAATTCCGGTGGAACCGCCAGACTTTCTGGTTCTACATGAATTATTTCGCTAGTGTTTTTAGAAGGTAATGTATCTATATGACTCTCTTCAAGATCATAATTTCTCCCACTTAACTCTTGATTTACAAGATCAGATTCA
Source organism: Glebionis coronaria (assembly GCA_025667525.1). Classification (NCBI taxonomy): domain Eukaryota; kingdom Viridiplantae; phylum Streptophyta; class Magnoliopsida; order Asterales; family Asteraceae; genus Glebionis; species Glebionis coronaria. Next base: position 542,383,949 of record CM046876.1, on the reverse strand, counting down.
AGGAATTCTCCATACGTAGTAACAATCACTTTGTTATAAGGTGGATAATAAAAGTTGTAACCCAGAGTTTCCTTAGGGTATCCTACAAAGATACATTTTACAGATCGTTGTTGGAGTTTATCGCCCGAGTCACGTTTCACATACGCCTCGCAACCCCAGACCTTTAAATAAGACAAATATGGCTTCTTGACATGCCATAGTTCATATGGTATCTTATCAACCTTCTTCGTAGGAACCATATTTAGAATGCGAACTGTAGAAACTAGAAGGGGGGGTTGAATAGTTTCTAGTTAGTTTTCAAAACATTTCGGCTTAATCCACTGTGCGTGGTTCCTTATGTGTACCCGCGGTTCTTTATCAATAAAGAACCACCGGTCCATTTAGGGAACCGCCGACAGTGAACTTAACCTTTTGTTGCATGTTAAACTTTGACAATCCTTTGTATCAAATTCTTGATCAAGCTTGACTAGATATGAGATGTGTTTGATTGAAAGATAAATACTACAAGTAAGTAAACACACAAACACATCAGATTAAGAGTACATCAAGCAATAGTCTAAACACTAAGCACACACGTACTAAGCATAAGTTTTCCGCAACTAGGATGTTAGACTAAGTGATGTACACTTGACCATAATCTAAACACGAAGCACACACGTACTAAGCCTTAGCTTTTCCGCAACTTAGATGTTTAGATTATGAGATGCACACAACACACAACATATAAATACATCTATAATAGTAAAGACATAAATGTAAAGGAAAGTACCAACACGATGATTTATAGTGGTTCGGTCACGAAGCTCCTCTTCGCCCTACTCCACTCCTCGAGTACACCTTACTCGAGAGTTACTTCACTAGTCAACAAACTCCTTAAGGTGGAGAAACCATACACAACGTCGCTTATCCAATTTTCGACTCTAAGCTAATAGTCGAGTCCTAATCTTAGGTAGGACCAATCTACACAACGTCGCCCACTTCACCATTTTACGACACAAGGCTAGATGTCAAGTTCTAATCGAAAGATAGAACCAATCTTCACGACTCTTCACTTTGAAGCTAAGTGAGAACTACACTAGACACAACTACATCACTTTATAATTTAGTGAGAACTCACAAGACACAACCACATCACTTTATAGTTTAGTGAGAACTCACAACTCTTCACAACTACACAACTCTTTACCCTAGTTATGTTTTATGGCCCAACATAACAAACCTTGTGTTTTATGGCCTAAACACATAAACCATATAAATCTAGGTACTTATCACTTAGATCTATGACTCTAACACTATATCTAAGTATTAACAAACTTGGATCTACACAACTAACACCTAATCCAAGGATACCCATCACTTGTATCTTCTACCCTTACAAACGCATCCAAGTGTACCCACAACTTGGATCTTCTACTTAAACATAGTAGGAAGACTAAAAACATAACTTAGATCTATATAAGGAGAGATCTTCATCATGTAGTGAACGCAACACATCATGGTAATGATAGTGTTCTTCTCTTTGCACTTGAGAGGATGAGGAGATTGAGGATAGAATCACATCTTAAACAAGATTAATCAAAACTAACTAATCAAGGATATAAGATGGTTTTAAAAGAAACTGTGCAAAAAGGGTTGAAAGAAAACCTGGAAATGATCCACTATTTATAGGGCAACATTGCAACGGTAAAAAACACCCGTGGTTCCTTATCTCTACCCGCGGTACCTTATCAATAAGGAACCACGGGTTCCTTTAAGGAACCTCCGCGTCGGAGTCTGTGCAAATTTGTCCTTTAGTGGGTATATGCCATCTGGGGTAGTTTATACCCTCAAAGGATATTCCTTTGGCATATGGAATATGCCAAATTCAAATTTCCATTTTTTTTTAATAAAACATTTTCTTAAAAATAAAGTTAATTAAAATCTTTTGTCACATTTGATTAAAATGTGAGTTTTAAGAAAATATTAATCCTTGATCACTTAGTTAGGTTAATGACATGTTTGTACATACCTTGAGTGATTCATGCCGAATGCAGTCTAGTAGGTGTCAAGAGAAGTATACAAATGTATTCTTGAGTGATTACGAGTACCTTAACATTTTACATAATGTATTGCGAATTATACGTTTGTCATCAACAAAACACAAAGAGATTATATCCACAAAGCATCGTAATGTTTACACTAACAATCTCCCCCTTTTTGATGATGACAAACAAGTAAACCGCAACACATATTAAAATGCATAAGTTACTCGTTTACACTTACTTCTCCCCCTTTTGTCGAATCAAGAAGGTAGTCTTCATTTGTAGAAGAGGAGGATTGACTTCGAGAGAACATGCATCCAAAAATCTAATCATCCATAGTGGTTGTCGTTTGAGAGGCGAGAATCCAAACCATAAACCCATCATACAAAAATATTGAGCTTGCGTCATCCTAGTGAAGTCTTCAATCACCATAGGTTAACCAACTCCAAGCATAATAATATGCTTATCTACGAGTGTCCAAAATGCATTACTTGCAACATGTTCGATGAATGCAATTTGAGTGAGTCAACGATCGCAAATGTAATGACTTGAACTCTTTCAAATGCTCCCCCTTGATATGAGCTTCCCCTTGCTTGAGGCACCAACAAAGCAAGAATAGTGACGAGCTACAAAAATGGGTTAGAAGTGTCCTACAAAGCAAGGTTAGTAGACAAGAGCATATATAAAAAGAGGATGATAAACAAGTCGTTTGCACAAACAATGACAAGCATTGAAGAAAGAAGTGTGCACGCGATGCTATCAACCAAAAACAAATAAATAAAGGAGAGGATCGTGACAAGATCAATTCACAATTGTTGGAATAGAGATAGAAAAGAAACATCCATACCAATTGTAATGATAATATGTCAAATGGTAAAAAGCTTAGAATTTTTGGAATCACCCAAGAGAATTCAAGATTTAACCATCAACTCTCAAAAAAGAAAAAAAAACAAGGAGATGATTTTGAGAAAATCAATTCAAATTTGTTGGAATAGAGGTAGAAAAGAAACATCCAAGAATTTGAAGATATCATCTCAAGGGGTTAAAAAATTAGAATTGATGGAATCACCAATACCAATTGTATATTTTAACCACAATCAACTCTCAAAAAGAGGAACAAAAATATCTCAACCTAGAGACATTTTTGACCAAAATAAAAAATAAAGGAAAACCAAAAGCGGATAAATCGACGCTTTAAGAAAAAATCGGGATATAGGACATTATAGGCAAAAATGCGTATGAATGTCGACACCAAATGGTGTTTAGCATACGATAAACTACATGCTCAAAGTTACGTAGCTCTTCTCAATCATTATGGATGTTCAAAGAACAATTACATGATGAGGAAAGGGTAAGGCTCGACTCAACTTAGTTTAGAAAGACTAGAAGAAAGAGACTCGACTTAGAATAGCATGATTAAAATGAATTGAAGGAGACTCAACAAAGAAGTTATGGATAACTTCACGAAACTAGAGAAGAAACCCAAAAGAGAAGAAAATAAGGAATCTTCAAGAAAGCTCGTCAAAAGAGAAAAATACCAAAACGAACAAAGGGACTCTATAACACCCCATTTTGGAAATGGAAATATCACAGTAATTATGGCGTGTCATCAAAGCATACAAGGTAAAATGTCTAAACATTACTTGACCATATAAAGGAAAATACCGGAATCAAACATCGGTAGTCCAAAAGTAAAGCTCATCACACACAAACATAGTATAGTAAAGGAAAAGGACTAAACAATGTCCAAAGCATAAGTATCATAAAGAAAGGAAATGCATAATGTAAAGAAGGCTAGACAGCTTCCAGTCCATATGCACGTACCCTTGGTGTCTAAGAGCGTCCCTGAGTACCTGCCGTTTTGGGAACATAGAAAAGAAAAACGGCTGAGCAATACGCTCAGTGCACGGATGTACAATAAAGCATGAATAGGATAAGCATATAACATAATAACAGCGGGAGAAACTAAGTCCCGAGTAACCTGGTTAAGTCTTAATAAAACTGGTTTATAGTTTGAAAGTCTTATGTTTATCTTATAAAAATTGTTTGTCATATTTTACCATTAGCCAATATAGGTCATGAAAATCCACCGTGCATGAATAATTGGAGGGGTGACCTCATCATGCAAATTAGAGGGGCTGCCTCTAATTTAATATACTGGTTTTATGGGTAGGAGGGATCAGCTCCTTGTGAAGGATGCAAGGCACACACCACATTCACCATGTAATCCTGAATAAAAACGTGTAACTAGGATGCACCTAATGTGTAGATTTTGTATGTTGAAAAAGTTCGTTTTCTCGGTGTCTAATCGAATTGATTTCCGGTTAAATGTGTGACTCAATTGTTTTTGGTTAAGAAAAAGGGAAGTTGATTATCTATAACTAATTAAAAAGTAAATGCGAAAAGTGTTTAAAAACAAACTAAAGACAAGTACAAATAATAAAAGTAAAACAAGGTGAATTTTAAAAACTAAAAGTTAAAACGATATTAAAACTAATAGTAAAACAAATAATAAAACGTAATTTAAAGCGAAACAATTAATAAAAATAAAACTAAACGAAGAAATTAATTATCGACTCCAAAATAAAGTTTACTAATTGAAAAAGGAGAGAATAAAACTAAAATGGTACTTTAAAGCTAAACGAGTCAAAACCTAAAGCGGGTACTAAATAAGAGATAAAACTTAAGCTTTACAAAAAAATATTAATTTTAAAATTAGAAGAAAAATTCAACTAAAAATACGTAACTTTCAGAAATAAAATCGGAACAACTTTCAGATTAAACTAAACGATTACGGGAAAAAAACAATAAACAAACAAGCTAGCAGGCAGCTAGCTCAAGCTAGCAACCTGCTAGCTCAAATTGGCGCAAGTAGGAAGACATGTGTTTGGTCGCAATGTGTACTGTAGTATCGGAATAATTGTAGTATCGTAATATTATTATTATTTTTTTTTTTAAACTATCTAAATGTCTAAAAAATAAAAACTGTCGGAATAAGTAAAGTATCAAAATCTATCGGAAAGTGGCTATAGAAAATTGGGCAGCATTTCGACTTAAAGAAACCTTAAACTCCGTCGGAATATGCGATCGCAATGAGCGATCGCAATCCCGATCGGAATAAGGGGAATGAAACACAAGCCATCGCAAAGTAGAACCAAGAATGGTTATTGCGATGGAACATAGGCTGCCCGTCGGAATGTGTATAAACCCTTGTATTGCGATGGCACACCACAAAAATAATCCGAAAATGCAAATAAGCCAAGGTTCAATAAGCACTATCAATAAGCACACTAAACCGAAACTTGAACAACTTAATAAGCTTAAATTTGAATGTTTTTAAAAGACGAAATTCATAAACTTTATAAAAACACAAAATAAGCAAACTTTAAAAATATAAAAACTTTTAAGAAAACTTAAAACAAATAAGCTAGACACAAAATAAGCCAATAAGCATGTCAAGCTCAAAGCTTGATTCGTATAAAAGCTTAGATGGAAAGAAAAAGATGAACTTTTTAATCAAACATCATAATTAAACAAAAAAAGCATAAAGATTTCGGATAAAAGATGAATCAAGATCAAGAAAGGTAGAATAAGATTAAGATTAAGACAAGAATTAAACTATCAAAAGTAAAGATTTGATTAAAAACAACAAGAAAGGAAGATGAAAGATTGGGATTCTAGTGAGAGAAACTGTCACTTTATCTCTCTAGAATCACCTACAAAATTGAAAGAAAACTAAGCTAAACTAAAAACTAACCAACCCTCCTAAATGAGTTTAGGAGGGTATTTATAGGAAATGGGGAGGTGCATGTGTTGCCTCCTCTTTCTTTCTTTCTTCACGTCTTCTCGTCTTTTAAGTTCTTCGACTTTATCGACTTTGTCTCGGGATTAATTAAACTCGTCTTATAATTTATTTATTTATTAGACTCGAGTTCTTCGGCTTTAAGTAAACTTCCGTCTTTAGACTTGTTCTTCGATAAATCTTCAGAATAGGTCTTGGACTTCCGTTCTTTTTGCACTCTTGATCTCTTGACTTCGTCTTTTGTCGTTTTCTTCTATAAAAGCCTGAAAATGCCCGTGTTTTCTCCACTTTTCACCTTTTCGTCCTAAATCACAATAAAAACACAAACCACGCATAATCCCGACATTTACGACATAAAATACACGTTTTGGCTTGGTTATTATTGTAATTAAGTGGTAAAAAGATGGGTGTTTTCACACCTATCAAATCCCCTACACTTAACCATTGCAATGTCCTCATGCAATGCTTAGCAATAAAGCAAGGTTTACACTTTCCATCATAATCAACCTACCTTGGCCTTTATTAAACAACTAAAGAAAATCAAAAAGATAGAAAATAACAAGATGCAACAAGGAAGAAACTTGTAAAGAAATCTAAGACTTACATTAGGGCTTGTATGTCATGAATGTTTATCACCCTCAAGTTTCACGTTCCCCATGCCAAGCTTAAAAACAAGATCATTGTTAGTACAAGTTAGCATAACAAACATTTACTCATGCTGTTCAATTAATCACTTAAACTCCCTTATTCCTATGGGTATCTCTTATATTTTATTGATGTCTTGAATGATCACGAGGATGCATTGTTGACTTATTTCGATAATTTATTTAGGCTGAAAGCAAAGTAGGACGATTTGATCAATAGTTAGCTAAAGGACAAAATCTCTTAAAACTGCTTCTCGGGATATCAAAAAGTTCATATCTTGGCATAACTTGGTTCGCGATTTGAGACCTTTCTCGGGCCGATATTTGGCATGTACTTCATACTTCATATCTTGAGAGACGTTCTTGAGATAATGGTCTTCTCATCGTTAATAGAGTTTCTTCACTTGGAGACTTTTGAGGGGTACTCCAACTTTGTTGACCACGACTTCATGATTATTTCTTCAATCTCTAATTGGGATTTTGAGATACAACGATCCGCCTCCTTTTCGGACTTGGATCTATTTATCCTCATACCTTGTTAGGGTCTTTTCAGATAGACTTCTCCATGATCTTTATGGGAGTTGATTGCTTTTCGTCGTGAGTCTTGATCCTTCATATTGATTTTGGGAATAATGCTTTTCACATCACCTTGGATCTTCAGCAATAAAATGGAATCCTCATGCCTTGTTAGGGCCTTTTCGGACTCTCCAATCTTCGCGCCCCGCTTCATAAGTTATGCCTTGGCTATGAACTCTCGTCATTACCGAGCAACTTTTAAACGATCTTGGGCTAGAAGCTAAGTAACTTTTCAAATCGTACGACCTTACTTATTGTAGATAATTTATTAGCAAGTGATGGGAGAAAAAGATCATAATTAACTCACATAAGTTAATGAGAGAATACCAAACTTGTAACCAACTCTATCATTTCTCGTTCTCCACAATTTAAAATATCAAGGAATGAGACTCGTGGATGCTTAGCCCAATAAACCAATTAAGGTCTACACGGTTAAGGATACTAGCTAGAGTGAACTTGGATAAGTAAACTCGGGCCGAGTCAAAAAATTCACAACGGGCCTAATATATCTAAGATAACTAAACTTGTTAAAACCATTTTATAGCAAAAATAAAGGGAACTACAACTAGGCCAAAATAGATTAAAAATTTTGAAAAATGTCGAAAAATCAAATTTTCCGGTTAAAATGAGGACAAATACAAGGAAAAGGCCACTTAACTTCGATAGAAGTCCCCCCCTACACTTAATATAAACATTGTCCTCAATGTTTAAGCATGTGGGAGTAAACTCCCCTACACTTAGGACATTGTGCACGTTGTTTAAATCTCGCCAAGGAAGAGACAACTAAAGAGATTCCTATTTTAATATTGAGAAATATAAAATAGGGAATCAAAAAGAGTTTAGGATAGAACCAGGAAGAAGGGAACACGGAAACACGGTTCGTCAAAAGTCATCAAGAGTGTGTCTTTGAAGCTCGAATCCCTGCAATTGATAAGAAAGAAAGCAAGAAACACCACGGGGCTCCCCCCCTACACTTATGGTGAAAATAGATAGATAATTGGGTTGCCTCCCAAAAAGCGCTTGTTTTTGTTGACCGAGTCACGAGCCTGACTCGTCCCCGAATTAAATGGTCCATGGGGAAGCCTCGATTGTGATACCGGGATCAAAGACCTTGTCCTCGTTCCCGGTTGACATCAACAAAGGAGAGGCGGGGGGATAAGTCTTGAATGGGAGAAAAACCCTTTCGACATACGAGAAGTATGTGAATTCAAGATCCACGGGAGGTGGGGTGGGTATAGTAAGCACATTGTCATCCCCCAAAGACAATGGATGTTGAGCACTCGGCAAAGCCGTGAGAGTATCAATTATAGAATTGTCAGTGTCACCTCCCGGGTCAAAGCACTCATCCTCATTTCCCGGTATGAAACGAGGAGAGTAAAAGTGATACATCACCCGCTTGGGTGTGCACGTGGTAGGATGAGGTGGCAATGTAATATGAGAAGTATGAGAACAATTACCTTCCACCGGTGTCTCTTTTTCAGTAGATTCACGTCTTTCCACCTCTGGGATAGAAGGAGGTGTGGCTAACAAAGTATGCTCATTAATAGCAAGAGAAGCAGCGCTATCAATGTCCTCAATCCCTTCGTCAAAGAGCGGATTCACCTCACTAGATATGTAGGCGTCATCAAAATCAAATAAAGGGTTCGAATAAATCTTGAAAGTTTCATGCAGAACGTCTTCATCGGATAGTGACTCGTCATCACTAGAAGTAAAATCATCATCTTGATCGAAAAGAGGATTAGAGAAAGCCAAAGAAGCATTTCCCAAAGTATTGGTGGAAGGAACATCAGCATTAAGAACAACCTTATCCGTAAGCTCCTTAAAAGTTGGCACGTCATAAACCTCATGAAAGAATTTATCAAGACCGAAATCACTAATCTCACTCGAAGTATCACAATCCTTAGAGGCGCTGGGGAAATTGAGAGGAGGGATGACAATAGCACTAGGACATTGAGCAGTAAGATCATTCCAAGAAATAGTAGGCTCATCGTCATCATCATCGTAATAGTATTGATGCACAAGAGGAGGGGTATAATCACTAAGATTAGATACTTGCTCTTGTTGCAGTCGCTTTTCCTCGTCCCTAAGTTCTTTAAGCAAAACAACGGCTTCTTGAAGTTGCAAAACAATGGAGTGTGTTTCTTCATTCAAGGTAGTGAGTTGTGGGTCAAGATTAATTTGTTGAGAGGATTGATGATTGAGGGTGTGATGTGGGGGCTCAAAGTGTTGAAAACCTGAATTATAGTAAGGTTGTGGCTCATAGTTGTTCATCAGTTGAGAAGAATTAGAAACCGGGTTTGGTTCATAATAATCCATAGGTGAAGAAAACTGAGGACACGGATTTTGCTCATAATAATTCATTGGTTGACAAAAATAGGTATCGTGAGGACCCCCACAGTTGTTGCAAACCGGGTATGGAGAAAAATCAGGTGCGTCTTGTGGATAGCTATTATCATTGTCATAATTGTACCCCGGTTCTTGCCCGTGACCATACGGGTATCGAACCGGGCACGAAACATGCCAATGAGAATCGCTTCCACAATAGATGCACGGGGGAACAAGAGGTGGGTTCAAAAAGAGTGAATTAGTCGAGTTGCACAAGGGACAAAATCCGAATTGTGTGTAGTCGATATCGTTTCCGCACCGCTCACATGTACACCATTGACAAGAGTTGTTCCCAGATAATTGTTTCCCACACCGGACGCAATGGACATAAAAATCCATAAAGAAAGATAGATAAGCAAGAAGAATATTTTTGGCGCAAAACTATGAAAAAGAAATGCTTTTTATGATTTTTCAAATGTTTTTGGATTTTTGAAAATTTTTGACAAGAAAAATAACGTTCACAAGTGAACGGATCCCAAAATCCAACGCGTCACTCACAAAAAACCTTCGATCTTCACGAAAAGAGCCGGCAGCGGCGCCATTTTAATGTGTAGATTTTGTATGTTGAAAAAGTTCGTTTTCTCGGTGTCTAATCGAATTGATTTCCGGTTAAATGTGTGACTCAATTGTTTTTGGTTAAGAAAAAGGGAAGTTGATTATCTATAACTAATTAAAAAGTAAATGCGAAAAGTGTTTAAAAACAAACTAAAGACAAGTACAAATAATAAAAGTAAAACAAGGTGAATTTTAAAAACTAAAAGTTAAAACGATATTAAAACTAATAGTAAAACAAATAATAAAACGTAATTTAAAGCGAAACAATTAATAAAAATAAAACTAAACGAAGAAATTAATTATCGACTCGAAAATAAAGTTTACTAATTGAAAAAGGAGAGAATAAAACTAAAATGGTACTTTAAAGCTAAACGAGTCAAAACCTAAAGCGGGTACTAAATAAGAGATAAAACTTGAGCTTTACGAAAAAATATTAATTTTAAAATTAGAAGAAAAATTCAACTAAAAATACGTAACTTTCAGAAATAAAATCGGAACAACTTTCAGATTAAACTAAACGATTACGGAAAAAAAAACAATAAACAAACAAGTTAGCAGACAGCTAGCTCAAGCTAGCAACCTGCTAGCTCAAATTGGCGCCAATTTAGGAAGTAGGAAGACATGTGTTTGGTCGCAATGTGTACTGTAGTATCGGAATAATTGTAGTATCGTAATATTATTTTTTTTTTTATTTTTTTTTTTAAACTATCTAAATGTCTAAAAAATAAAAACTGTCGGAATAAGTAAAGTATCAAAATCTATCGGAAAGTGGCTATAGAAAATTGGGCATCATTTCGACTTAAAGAAACCTTAAACTTAGTCGGAATATGCGATCGCAATGAGCGATCGCAATCCCGATCGGAATAAGGGGAATGAAACACAAGCCATCGCAAAGTAGAACCAAGAATGGTTATTGCGATGGAACATAGGCTGCCCGTCGGAATGTGTATAAACCCTTGTATTGCGATGGCACAGCACAAAAATAATCCGAAAATGCAAATAAGCCAAGGTTCAATAAGCACTATCAATAAGCACACTAAACCGAAACTTGAACAACTTAATAAGCTTAAATTTGAAAGCTTTTAAAAGACGAAATTCATAAACTTTATAAAAACACAAAATAAGCAAACTTTAAAAATATAAAAACTTTTAAGAAAACTTAAAACAAATAAGCTAGACACAAAATAAGCCAATAAGCATGTCAAGCTCAAAGCTTGATTCGTATAAAAGCTTAGATGGAAAGAAAAAGATGAACTTTTTAATCAAACATCACAATTAAACAAAAAAAGCATAAAGATTTCGGATAAAAGATGAATCAAGATCAAGAAAGGTAGAATAAGATTAAGATTAAGACAAGAATTAAACTATCAAAAGTAAAGATTTGATTAAAAACAACAAGAAAGGAAGATGAAAGATTGGGATTCTAGTGAGAGAAACTGTCACTTTCTCTCTCTAGAATCACCTATAAAATTGAAAGAAAACTAAGCTAAACTAAAAACTAACCAACCCTCCTAAATGAGTTTAGGAGGGTATTTATAGGAAATGGGGAGGTGCATGTGTTGCCTCCTCTTTCTTTCTTTCTTCACGTCTTCTCGTCTTTTAAGTTCTTCGACTTTATCGACTTTGTCTCGGGATTAATTAAACTCGTCTTATAATTTATTTATTTATTAGACTCGAGTTCTTCGGCTTTAAGTAAACTTCCGTCTTTAGACTTGTTCTTCGATAAATCTTCAGAATAGGTCTTGGAATTCCGTTCTTTTTGCACTCTTGATCTCTTGACTTCGTCTTTTGTCGTTTTCTTCTATAAAAGCCTGAAAATGCCCGTGTTTTCTCCACTTTTCACCTTTTCGTCCTAAATCACAATAAAAACACAAACCACGCATAATCCCGACATTTATGACATAAAATACACGTTTTGGCTTGGTTATTATTGTAATTAAGTGGTAAAAAGATGGGTGTTTTCACACCTATCAGCACCCATACGCCCCACATGATAAATATAAATAAATGGCCAAAAGCTGAAGGGACGCCACGAGCAATCACTCCGCCGTGGTGAAGTCATAACACCAGTGCCTCTAATGTTATGGTTATGGTACCTCCATAACTAGGTGAAACTGGTCATGCATGTATATGGCTATAGGTAATCATATTTAAACATAAGCAATCAAACTCATACTTAAACTACAGGAAAACAGTTGGTTGCATACGGGGAAATCCTAATAAGGAAAGAATGTCCATACTGAAAGGACGAGAATCTGTACCTTATGTCCAGTGAACGAGAACGATGAACTGCGAGAATCCTACTTCCGAAACACTAGTGCTACATAAATACGTACATGAAATAAGTATCTGCTTACTAAATACGTAGCTGGTTTTATGTCATGTCTTAGTTTATTTTATATGTTCTTACTATGTTTTACTGTTTAAAGCCTTAAACTGTGTTAAATCTTATATTCTGTTCATTCTGTTTAAGTATTCCTGGTATTTCATGTGTTATTATACTTACTGTGTAATAATAAGTACCTTTCCAAAAATAACAGGTTTCCTAAAATAGAAAGTTACCAAAAATAGAAAGTTTTCAAAAATAGAAAGTTTCCAAAAATAGAAAGTTTCCAAAAATAGAAAGTTTCCAAAAATGGAAAGTTTCCAAAAATAGAAAGTTTCCAAAAAATAGATTTACTGCTTAAAATAGATAAGTTTCTAAAAATAGAAAGTTTCCATAAATAGATTAGCTGCCTTAATTAAATAAGTTTCCATAAATAGATTAGATGCCTTAAATAAATAAGTTTCAAAAAAATAGCTGGTTTCCATAAATAAATTAGCTGCCTTATTTAATTAAGTTTCTAAAAATAGAAAGTTTCTATAATTAGAAATAAGCTGGTTAAATAAGCTAAGTAAATAAGCCTAAGTGTTTTCATGATTATTTTCTAAGTCATATGATATATTATATAGTTTAATAATTATTTCATGTAATTTAATTAAACTATAGGTTATAATATTTGATTAAAGTATAACATGTTTTAATTAAATATACCAAATACTTAGGTTAAAATATGTATTATTAAATATTAATAATATAACCTAAGTCATGTTAATTAATTAATTATATCCATGGTTTTCAAATAATTAATTAATTATAAGTCTTAATAATATAAACACTTAGGTTAAAATAATTTCATAATTATTAATAATTAATTAACCTAAGTCATGTTATTAAATTAATCACATCTTTTATTAATTTAATTTTAACATAAGTTCATAACATAAAAAAAACTAACATAACCATGATCGGGATCTAAGCTTAAAAACATGAACCGGACATGAATCGACACCGTACCCCGACCCAAATCGGGGTACCCCTTGCTGCCGTAGGACCCACACGCACCAACCAATACCATATGGTCTTGGTGGTGTCGGCTAAGCAAACCCGAAACCCCCTTGGGGTCGGTTGCAGCCTGCGGCCCAAAACAAAACACCCCTTAATCGACCCTTTGATTTAATTAATCATCAAAACATGTTAGATCTATGTTTAATTAATATGTTTTTATAAAAAAACATCCCATGTTCATAATTAATAAAAAGATTAAATTAAAAGAAAAGGTTTAAAAAGGTTTTACCGTATACGTGGATCAAGAGGGTGAAGAACAAACACGAACAAACAACAAATCTTCAAAATCCAAGATCAATGAATCACCTCGTATGGTGATGTGTAGGTGGCGGCACAAAGAACAAGGGAGGAAGGGGTTTTAGGTTTTTCTTAAAAAAATTTATGTAACTTAATTTGAGTAGTGAAAACTAATTATAACCCCCCTTTAGTAAAATTGGTAATGGGCTTGGCCCATTACCCTTGTTTTGGACGCGGGTAGGGACCCCCCCATGGGGTTCCCGTACCTCTTTTCGTGTCTCGTTATTTAGTACTCGTTAGTGTTTAATTATGTTCGTGTTTTAAATGTTCTCGTTACGTAAATACCATACTCTAATATATTTAATTACGCTCGTATTAAATATATATACGTAATTAATAATAGCTCGTGTTTTAATTACGCTCGTGATTTCCTGATCGTATGTTCTTGATTAATTATTGCTAAATAATTATTACGTGATCGTGCATATAAAATACTTATCGTGTTCTAACACGTACGAAATACGTAAACTCCTAACACGTAATCGTAATCATGCTATATTAGGAAAGTTTTTAACTAGTACGTACGATCCTAAGGGTACTATGCATGGTAAAAGCATGCGGGTTTTACAACTCTTCCCCCCTAAAAAGAATAATTCGTCCCCGAATTATAGATAAAGTAAACTGGAAAAGAAGAACATACCCAAATTCAAAATATGAAATGAGGGTAAGAAGCCCGGATAGACTCCTCTGTTTCCGAAGTGGCTTCCCGCTCGGTATGATCCCTCCATAGAATTTTGACGAATGGAATCGTCTTCTTTCTCATGACTCGTTCTTGTCTGTCAAGAACTCGTTCGGGTTCTTCTATAATGGTGAGATCTTCACGTATTTGTTCCATTGGATACTGAACCATGTGAAGGGGATGATATTGGTACCCTCTGAGTAAGGACACATGAAACACATTGTGCACATGCGAAAGCTATGGAGGTAACGCCAATCGGTAAGATACTTCACCGACTCGTACAATGATATCAAACGGTCCGATGAAACGAGGACTGAGCTTCCCTTTAATCCCGAAGCGTCTAACACCACGTGCCGGTGAAACCTTAAGGAAGACGTGATCTCCTACGTTAAAGTGTAAGTACCTACGATGCTTATCGGCGTAACTCTTTTGACGTGACCGTGCCTCCTGAATTTTCTGCCTAGCTACTGCGATCTTCTCATTTGTCATCTCAATGATTTCCGGTCCTTCAAGTGTTCGCTCGCCAACCTGATCCCAGCAGATTGGGGCGCGACACTTTCTGCCATACAATATCTCAAATGGAGCACACTTGATGCTTGCGTGCCAACTGTTGTTGTATGCAAACTCCACCAAACAGATGTATTCGTCCCAATCACCCGTCCATTCCAACGCACATGACCTCAACATATCCTCCAATGTCTGAATGGTTCGCTCCGACTGTCCGTCCGTTTGAGGATGAAAAGCCGTGCTAAGCTTAAGTTGTGTACCCCAAGCTTTCTGCAGACTTTTCCAAAAGCGCGAAGTGAATCGAGGATCTCTGTCTGAGACGATGCTGGATGGTGCACCGTGGAGTCTCATGATCTCTCGTCTGTACGTATCTGCGAGTTTACTTACCGGGTCTTCCTTGCGGATTGGTAAGAAATGAGCTGATTTGGTAAGTCGATCAACGATAACTCAAATTGCATCGTGCTTCCTTTTGGTAGGCGGAAGACCAGTAACAAAATCCATGGTGATTTTGTCCCACTTCCACTCTGGAATATCTAACGGTTGAAGGAGACCGCCAGATCGCTGATGCTCGATCTTAACCTGCTGGCAAGTAAGACATTTGGAGACGTAAGTGGCCACATCCTGTTTCATACCACTCCACCAAAAGTACTGCTTGATGTCATGGTACATCTTAGTCGAACCAGGATGTATCGAGAATGGGGAGCTTTGAGCTTAAGCTAACAAAGCTTCCCGGAGTTCTTGGTTGTCAGGAACACAAAGTCTAGTGCCCTGCCATACGATACCATCTGCATCTACTCTGAATTATGTCTGCTTCTCCAAATTCTGTACTATCGCCCAGATTTCTCCGTCATCCTTATGAGCTTCCTTGATCTTAGATAGTAACTCGGGTTCTACTCTAAGATTAGCCCAGTAACCGTGTTGTCCACGTACCATGATCTCGATGTCTAGTCGCTCCAAGTCTCTGATGACTTCCTCTTCGATTGTAATGCCGTTGATCATTCCGGACTTCCTGCTAAGAGCATCTGCCACTACATTTGCCTTCTGGGATGATACTGCAGATTAATGTCATAATCCTTCAACAGCTCTAACCATCTCCTCTGCCTCATGTTCAATTCACGCTGAGTGAAGATATACTTCAAGCTCTTATGATCCGTGAAAATGTCACATGATTCTCCATATAAGTAGTCTCTCCATATCTTCAATGCAAACACGACTGCAGCAAGTTCCAGATCGTGCGTGGGGTAATTTTCTTCATAAGGCTTAAGCTGCCGTGAAGCGTACGCGATCACTTTCCCATGTTGCATGAGAACACAGCCAAGTCCCTTCCCCGATGCATCGCTGTAGATTTGAAATCCTCCCATACCAGATGGTAGAGTAAGAATAGGTGCAGATACTAGCTTCTGCTTCAGGTCTTCAAAGCTCTTCTCTCGATCTTCAGTCCAGACGAATTTCTCCCCTTTCCGCATCAGTTTGGTCAATGGTAGTGCTAGGCGGGAAAAGTTCTCCACGAACCTACGGTAATAGCCAGCCAAGCCTAAGAAACTGCGGACTTCTGTCGCTGATGTCGGCCTTGGCCACTTAGTGATGGCCTCAACCTTCGCTGGATCCATAGTGATTCCTTCTACTAAAACAATGTGACCTAAGAATGCCACCTTGTCTAACCAGAACTCACACTTGGAGAATTTAGCATACAACTGCTTCTGGCGAAGAACTTGTAGTACTGTACGAAGATGGCTTCGTGTTCCTCCTTGGACTTTGAGAAAATCAGGATGCCATCGATGAAGACAATGACGAACTTGTCCAGAAATTCATGGAAGATTCTGTTCATCAAATCCATGAACACTGCTGGAGCATTTGTCAGGCCAAATGGCATAACTACAAACTCGTAGTGGCCATAACGGGTACGAAAGGCAGTCTTGGAAATATCCTGCTCCTTGACCCGTAGCTGGTGATAGCCCGACCTAAGATCGATCTTGGAGAAGTGTTTGGCTCCTTGGAGTTGGTCAAACAGATCGTCAATGTGTGGCAGTGGATACGTATTCCGAATGGTAATCTTGTTGAGCTCGCGATAGTCTATGCAAAGACGCATACTGCCATCCTTCTTCTTAACAAACAAGACCGGTGCGCCCCATGGAGATGCGCTCGGTCGAATGAAACCTCGTTCAAGAAGTTCTTGCAGTTGATCCTTTAGCTCCTTTAGCTCTATGGGAGCCATGCGATAGGGAGCCTTGGAGTTTGGTTCAGCTCCTGGAACCAGTTCGATACTGAATTCCACTTCTCGTGCAGGTGATATGCCTAGAAGTTCTGCTGGAAACACGTCTGGGAATTCCGACACTATTGGTTGATCCTGAATCGATGGAGATTCAGCATCCATGTCGTGAACCGTAGCTAGATAACCCTCGCAGCCATGTGACAGTAGTGCACGCGCTTGCAGGGTGGATATGACTTACAGACCGTCCGGGTATGAACCCATTATGAATGTACTTTGGTGCATTGACATCACCGAAGATAACTCGATATGAATGGCAGTCTATGGTAGCATGATACTTGGATAGCCAATCCATGCCCAAAATCATGTCGAAGTCATTCATGTCCAGCGGAAGTGCGTCTACGAGTCGAACCTTATCATCAAATTCTAGGGGAAGACTCTTGTATACATGGGTGATTAATACAGAGTCCCTCAAAGGCGTGGAAATAGTAAGCCTATTTTCTAGTGGCAAGGGAGGCATCCTAATGTTCTTAGCATAAGCAGTAGAAATAACCAAGTGAGTAGCACCCGTACCGAAAAGAACACATGCAGCGCGACCATACATATACAAGATTCCAGTGATGGTACCTGTAGACTTGTTGGCCTGGTCTCGAGATGTCGTGTAGACACGCCCGGCAGTAGGAGGCGGCTTGGTATCAGCATGTCCCGATGTACCCTCCATCTCGCCCTTACGGCAATCCTTCATAATATGGCCAGGAAGACCACACTTGAAGCACGCATCAGTATTACGGCGACATGGTCCTGGGTTCCTACGGTGGCAAGTAGAGCAAAGAGGATGAGTGTATCCTCCAGCAGGTGCTCTGGCTGGCTGAGGACCTGATAAAAACATTTTACATGAGACATAATAGTTGGGTACAAAGGACGAAGCGGATAATCGTAAGATTGAATACCAGTGATAGCTGGACGGCTAGGCTGCGAACCTCTCTGGTTTTGGTCCTTACCGTTTCCATGGTTCCTGGTAGAAGTTTGCTAAAGTGTCAGAATATGAGTTATAACATAAACATAAGGAATTTCGTAAGTATTAGGACCTGCTGTTGCTGGATTGCCCGGCTTTGTTACGGTAATTGTCATTACCGCCACGCCTATCCGTAGCAGAACGGTCGTTAGTCTGACCGTTTCCCTTGGGCTGATGAGGCTGCTGCTGAGTAGCCGGCTGAGACCGGTCCCCAGTTTTCTGCCTGGAAGATAGAGTTAAAGAGATGATTAATTGACATATGGAAGTATACGGATTGGTCACCGCTTGAATACGAATGTTTACCTCTTGTCGAGTCTTTCAGCTTCCCCGAACTCATCCCTCTCCTGCAGCATCTCCAGTTTCCGTGCTGCATCGGCCACTTGTGCTACAGTATTGAACGTAGCACACACCAGATTGTTTGCGACCGGTGTGCGAAGATCTGAAGTGATGTGCCTGCTCTTCAGGAGTACCTGCTGCCGCACCAAGGAAACCAGCCAAGCGAAGAAAGCGCTGCATAAACTCGTTGCTATTCTCCCTAGCTCTCTGACGGATCCCATGGTACTCTCTCTTGAGCTTGTCCTGCTCAGCCTTGGGAAAGAACTGCTCCATCACCCTGTCCTTGAACTGAGCCTAAGTCAAACCAACAACCCACTCATCACCACCTTCAGATTGCATCAAAGCTAACAACCAGTTGAGTACATCGCCTTCGAACCGATAGCATGCCAACCTCGCCTTGTATGCGGGGTCACAGCCCATTGCGTTGAAAATCTTCTCGATGTGGGCCAACCAGCTTTCAGCATCGATGGGGCTATCTGTCTTCTCAAAAGCTCGAGGGCGGAGCTTGTTGAATCTCTCCAGCCATACTGCTAATGTCACTGGAGGAGGAGGAGGAGGAGGTGGCTGATTGTGCTACTGATTGTTGGCAGTTTGAACTTCAGCCCGAATGTCATTCCTCAGTTGAGGAAGCAAGGCTTGCATGGCAGCCTGAATTGCAGTATTGAGCTGCTCCTGTTCGCGTGTGAGAACCATCTGACAGTATAACATAAAACATATGATTAAACAGTTCAAAACATAAAATATAAATATATACATGAAAAAAAATTTATACTAAAAATTTCACGAGAAAAATTTTATGCAAGAAAATTTTTTGTATGAATGCATGATGCAGTTTTATGAAAACTTTTGTATGCTCGAGAGTGAACGACTCTGGTCAGTTCACCCAAAACTGTGAGAAACGCGGAATTTCGGTAATTTTCTTTTACTTGTTACGCGTGCTTATTCACACTTTTACCATATTCCCCATTTATTTTACAGTGATTACGTGTCATCCTCGGAATTTAGTTAAATATAAAATTCTAAGGATTTTGCTAATTTATGATATTATTTGGCGAAATGCCCAAACTTGATATTTGTAATTTCTACGAGGTTTTATCACATTTTATATGACTTATTATTGACTATTTGCCTCAATAATAATGAAAAACGATATCTTGAACAACTACGGCCGCAATGGGTGAACTTTTACATTTTTACGTTTTCCGGCTGTCGGACTGAGTTTTCGAGTCCGAACGTCGCGATAAAATTTATTTTTATGTGATTTCTAGTTATTCTTGATTCCTTGATCCAACTTAGTGAAATCCGGGCCAAACGAGTGTTTACGAGTAATTTTAAAGAAATTTCGTTTTAAATATAAACGAGTCTCGGTTTTAGTCGGAAACGGCACGTAATTTAAACCCGTAAATTTTCGAGAGTTAACACCAAAAATTTTGGGCTTTTTCTTGGGTATTTCGGCTGGTCTAGGCTCAAGGGAGCCCAAGTTGACTTTGTTTGACCCAAATTTAGCCTTCACTTGAAAAAAAAACACATACTATCTTTTCCAAAAAAAAAAAAAATCTCTGCTTCCCTTCTTGCTCCTTAGGCCGACCCATCACCCCCACCCTCCAAAACCACTGATTTTTTTGATTTGAGGTAAATTACTACTAGTCCCATGATTGTTTTTCAATTCCTAATCAAACCCGTGTGTTAATTTTAATATGCATCAAGTTTTTGCATGAGATCAAAAATCATAAAATCTTATGATTTGATGATGTTTTTATGAAATCCTATGTTTGTTTTTGTTGTTCCAATGCATAAAACCTTATTTTGTTGGATAAAACTTTGATTTGGGTATGTTATTATGACCAAGGGCCACGAAATTTTTATGATCATGGAGGAAGGAATCAAGGTTGTTTGTGTTTTGGTTGATTCATACTAGTTGTGAAGGTATAATCCTAACTAGTGTTTTGATTTTGATGTTATTAGCACTTTTGATTTACTTTGGTCATTGATTTTGAACTCATGGGTGAAACCCACTGAGATTATGAATACTTAGGACATATTAGGACTTAGGACACTTGCGTGGCGATTTGGTATAGCTTAAGGGTTGCGTGTTTGTGGTTAGGTAGCCGAATGGAGTCGTTTTCGTAGTATGGAAATTATCACAGAAACAAACAGGTTATGGCAAAATTTTCTTAAAAATATTACTGTGTTTTTATTTGAAAATTTGATACCCACTGATGTGCTTTACATGTGGTGAGTTGGTTGGGAGCGGGAAGTGTCCGGATGAGCCCGGAGCGGTCGTTTTACTAAACTAAGTCAAATCTGAGTGGTAGGCTTAAAACGTGGGTAATTTGTCTTGGGTAAAAAAAGGGAATATAGGATTTTATAACTTTTTACAGTAGTTAAAATCATAAGACAACTTCTCTTTTTGGTTTGGTGTCAAAATCCTTTACCATTTATGATTTATGCTCAAATTACCGTAGGCTTCAAGTGTCGATTTCAACTTTCTGTTTTGATAGCCTGTCACTAAAAATGGATTTCCCGTTGATTGGTAATAGCTCCAGGTTTGTTCTTGCCCAACTTAGAAAGGTAAGAGAATTTACTACTCATGTCAAGAAACCACACTTTCTGTGCTATTATAGATTTTTAGTTATGACCAAATCTTCACAACCTTTTTCAGAAAACTGAATGCAGTCCATTATTTTGGTTTTACAAACCGAGTCTTAAACGTGTTCGAAACCCACATATAAATGCTTGGACCATCATATAAGGTTAATATTAGGTCATTACAGTAGGTTCAAGGTGTTGGGTCATATTTCAACTTAAGCTTAGGTCTCGCCATCGCACGCAAGTTACCTAGTCATACTATGTCTCGCCACTTCTAAAACGTTATTGCTTCATTGAACGCATTCTTATTACGCGTCACCATTGCATAGGTCCGTGAAGACTTCTTTTTGCTCAGCCCCTTTTACCTTGTGATTACTTACTAAAGGTGAGTTCATAGCCCCTTTTCTTATATACTTGTTACAAATTTTGGGGTGAGAATAACATGCGTGGAATACAATCATTTAAAACTTTTAGTATGCTATTCAAGAACGGTATGCTTTCCCCAGATTACACATTTACTTATTGCATTAGTTTGTTAGTCAAAAAGCCCCTACATCATGAACCGTTAATTCACATTTTGCAAGCGCGAATGTTGTGGATGGATCCATCGGGATTAACAATCCCCGTCCCGATTACCTTGACGCACTTACATTTAATTACCTAAGTATTTTGACTAGATACTTACTAGGGGTAAAACATTTATGTTAAAGCTTCGGTGTCATGAGCTATTGCAATAAATTAATATAAATGATTTTGTACGACGGTACTAAATCATATCCTGTTGCTATTTTACAAACTAATGGTTGTATTTCACATTACCACTTATTAAACCTATGAATTTCACTCAGCTTTATGTTGACATATTTACATGTTATTTCTCAGGTAATGCTAATGCTTAATCTTGCTAAGGATGGGAGCCCGCAGGATTCGGCAGCTGGACGATTCCATGTCATTATTGGTTGAAACTTTTGGGAAAACTAATTATGCCATGTTAATTATGCTAAATAAAAGTACTTTTATGCACTAAGACTATCATGAGTATGTTGGTAAAATTATGTGACTTTTGTTGATGTCATAATTATGCAAATCTGGGACCATATTTATATATTTTATTCCGCAGCTTTTGAATAAATTCGTGAAGTGTGTCATTTTATATGCTCTGTCTTTTATTTACCTTATTGTCGTGTATGCTGTTACCATGATGTGGAACCCCACAATGCTTACCTGTCCCGTTACCAGATTTTTGGGGTCTTACAGATTGGTACCAGAGCCATGGTCATAGTGAATTGAGTCGTTTTAAACTTAGTCTATGACCCATATTTTTCAAGAAAATCCTATGAGTCTTAGTGCCAAACATGGAATCTGCCAAGATGTTCGGTATCCGCGCGGGTAACTCTCTAATCCTTACTATTGCTTGAGTTATACCTATATTGAGACTTGTATAATTTACTACAATATTCATTACTTGATTCTTGTATTCTTCCGATTTTTCTGTACCGACTATTTCTAACGACTTGCTTTTATCGTTTGCGCGAGTTTTCGCGATAACTCCAGTCGAGATATTCTAAGTGTTTTAGTCGATGAAATCTCGCTTTGCTACTCATTTATGTCACCGTTTTACTTGACATTTGAACATTGTTCTAAATTTCATGTTTCACTGATTATTCTTCTTTCGAATTCTACTTATAATAATATTCGCTTACATTTCGGAAACGTCATGCTGATTTTTAGCTAAACGTCTAGTTCGTGACGCTTGATTGGATTACGGCTTTACGCATATAGATTTCTAATATTCTTCCTCGTTTAAAATATCATATACTTGGGAGCGCGACTTATTGATATTTCGCCTTTTCTTTGGTATCTATTATGAGTTTGGAAGAGATGGCACGCCTATGAAGTTTTTACTTCGTATATTGAAAATTAAGTCAAGAACGTTGTCCGTTTCTTTTGTTTATAGTTTGTTGACTAGTATTCTTTAAACGCCCTTCTGCCGCTACTTTCCTTCATTCTTACGAAATGTGTATTTTTCGTCGTTTTGGAATCCATAAGCCATGTGCGTATTCGAAGTGGTAAATAAAAATTGTTGATGAAACAAGTTAGACAATAAGGAATTGGCGACAAATGAAAAGCTAAAAAAAAAAAAAAAAATCATGATCCAAACGCTCCCTTATAAAATTTAACACGCTGCAGAATTCTTTAGCACGCATATCGAAGTTCAAAACTTTTATAAATTTCATTTTTTTTTTAGCCGAATAAAATGATAAAGCTTGTTTAGACGATCGTTTTGATATAAAATTCGACTTCTAATTCTTTATAACGAATATTTTGGGGCAATTGGAAATTTGAGAAAAATAATATAAATAAAGTTTGCTGATGTACACGCATTTTGAGGTCCGAAATCAGGTCAAATTTTATTTTCCGTTTTACAGAATAAAAGAGATTATTTTTACGCTCGTTTTGGTTATTCGCACACCCTTTAACTCATCCGCATTAAGAAGTTACGGCCGAAATACGGTTGAAAACCCATTCTGGACCAGCAGGTATGCTTGGTGTTTTGATACAGGTTAGGACCCATTTAACCCTTATGTTTTGCCTTGGGTAGTTAGTATACATTATAAGCTAAGGTTGGCCGCTGAGCTTGCGTTAATTGCCATCACCAATTGAATTTTATGACTAAAACGGTGATCGTTAATTTATAACCAATTTTCTAAAGTTTTAACTTTTCTCTAAGATGAATTTTTATTTTATTTCGAAAACTGAGATAAATTCATATAGCTAGAAATGTTGGGTATGAGAATACCTTTCCGAAGGTATAAGATTCATCGTCTATCTCTTCATAACGATTAAATGGCGGGCATTTTAGAAACTAGTCTAATAGGGAGCAACCGACTTAAACTAGCGTTTGGTTTAGCGTGCTTGGTATGGTTAATGAGTGTTTAGCCAAGATTTATCACTTGAAATATTTGAGAAACATATAATGATGACTTTTGATGCAAATGTTTAGTGTCCGTTAGCTACCTTTAAGTTTTTGACACATAAGTGGGTATTGTTGACTAAATTGAAAAGTTACAAAATTTTGATTATATAGCTGCTGTCATAGGTATAACTGTGTCGTAATTGTGTTTTCAGCCTTCGGATAAAACTACAAAGTTGTCCGGAATGATGTTTTTAGTCATCCACGCGGAAACGGAAGCTTTAAAGTGGGCATTTGACCCTAAAAACGCAAAATACAGACTGTAAAGTTTGACTTTTTCGCGCAGAATGCGTATTGGTTTTTATTTTTAAAAAGGTATCTAGACTTCAAAACTTTTCTTAAAATTCATAAGATATTAACTTTATGATGTATAATACTTCTCTGAATTTTTGTACAATTTCTCCAAGAGTCTAAATAGGATTTTTAAGCCTCACGAAAATGAGTTTTCTGCACTTTTTCATTAAGCAAGTAAATGACTAGTTCATTACCCAAACGCCCCTTAAGCAAGCTTAAACCTTATGGAATGGATTTGGGATTATAGATACTGATTCTTAGGATGTTTAAAATCATAACTGAAGTGAAATTGAGGTCTAATGATTTGTAATTCGCCTCAAGTCGGAAAAGCCAAAAGTTGACTATTTTCTATACGGTTAGTCAAAACTTATAAAAATGAGTTCTAAGCTATATAGCTTGATGAAACAGGTTTGTATGACCATACTTTATTGTATTCCAGTAACTTAAATGTATTTTTACAACTTTTCATTATTGGGTCATACTCGGGTCATACTTTGACTTTTGTTGACTTTTTACGTATTAGGTCGCGGACAATCCTTAAAGTATTACTATTGCCCTTCTTCAGCCGGATCTCTATCTGCACGCGTATGGATTCATTTATCCTTTATTTTATACATGACTCATATATCATTTCATTTTACCTTTCTTTTCTTCTATCGCACCATTGATTTGGGTCAAGGTTTGAAGTTCTTGCTCTCACATCGTTCGTTATCCTCTTGACACGTGTTTCATGGTGATTCTGACTAAACATTTTGAAACTTATCAACTTGTAACCATTTCATTGATTTCCTTGAACTACTCTTTATTACCCTCATGTAACCCACTCGTTATTTTAGAAGTTGCTCTATAAACCCAAACTGATATTGTTTGCGAATCATTTTATAAAATGTCCCACTTGGGCCTTATTAAATACTTGAATGTTATCTTATAAACTTAATGAATATTAATTTTACTATGTATTTTCACAAATTATTCAAACAATTCGCAAATAATCCTTGTAACAATAAAATTGTTGATTTAAACATCTAGCCAATTAGTTACTGGCAAAAAGTTTCATAACTTATTTTGATTCCATATACGTATTTTAAATCATATGATATGTGATACCGGTTTGACAAAGCTGAGCATCGCATTGCTAGTCCGAAATTATGCATGGCCTGATCACCTATGCGTAATTTAGAAGGAGCCATGCGAGGCCAAATAGTAGTCACCTAAAATATCTTGTCAAAGAACTTTTTACTTATGTTCTTTAAAAAGTTATATAAAATATAGTTTTGAAAACTTTTACATCTTATGCGAGTAGCACCAGTTAGCGACATAGACATATGATCCCTTATCTTTTCTTGAACAAAGTACATGCCTCAAGCACATATATCCTTATTCAACGATCTTTGTTTTGCTAGTTACCTCATCTTTCTTCGTGACATAGTTCTCGTTACAGTTTGTCTAATTTCTTACCATTGATACCAGACTTGAAAGTTTCAACGTTGTTATGCTTCTACATCGATCGACCTCCTCTATCTATTTTGGTAGATCTTCGAAACATCTCCGGACGCTAATAGTGATTCATGACTGGAAGTGAACGATATATTCGTGTATTTGCCATGATGTGAGTTAGACTCTATTGTCTAGAAATTCATTTGTGTAAACCATATGATGACTTCGCCCTCTCATTGCTAATGTTGTTCATTTTACTTGAATTACTCTCAAGTGACTTTTTAAGAATTTTCATTGGTTTGAAAACTTGTTGTGTGGCTTTTCTCTTTCGATCGTGTGTCGACCATTGAGAATTAAAAAAACCCGTTGTTGGTGACGCCAACCACACACGTGAATTAATCATTGTTAAATCCTTAATTTCTTATTTTTCTTATCATCGATGCATCTATCCTAACATGATCATTAAGAAAATAGATACGAATTACGTTTTATCCCCTCGTACTATCACTCGTATACTAATTGTTGATTGTTATTCGATTCATACTCATTTGCTATCTTGTCATATTTTGAAAACTCGGATATGTCACATGTTTACTATTTGAGACATTAAACACCTATATGGATTTCTATACATTATTCTAAATTTTAAGAACGTTTTACACACTTTATCAAGTGTTTAAATTACCAAAATACCCGTTTCAAGTTAAATATAAGATCTATACATCCTCTTTGGTAGAATTATAACTAGTGTTTAAAAGGATGTCAAACTGTATCTTTTAAAATTATTTGATTGTATCATACTTTACTTTCAACCTAATGAAATTATCAATTTAATTTATAATTTCTAACAATGATATAAAAAAAATGGATATTTGATTTTTTTTCTAATGGTAACGATAAACCTGAGTTTTTAACAATAATTTCATACAGTTATCCCAAAAGCTCTTAAGCTGATTGAAATAATTATTTGAACTAAGTTACTTTTACTTCGAAATCCTGATCAAGAAAAGATATAGCAACTGGTTACTCACTAAATATATATATAGTTTGATTTCAAATCACTAAACCTTGTAAATTTTCTTTTAATCAAGAAAATACTTAAGCCAAATTTGAAAGTAATACCAAATCCTAGACAAATAGTTGTGACAACTTGTAATCCATATGTCTATATGTAATTCATATTTCCCCTCTATTTTTCTAATAAGTAAATTGTCATGCTTTACAGTTGCGTGATTTGTGATTCCTTGTTGATTAACCATATTGGCTCATTTTAGAGCGCTTTGTCCTTTTAAGCAATTCTTGTGTTCATGTTATCTTTTGATATTTCTCTGTACTGAAAGGTTATTATTTTAATCCAAGTTTGAAATTATCGAATGTATTGGCCTGGTGGCTTATCGTTTGAGCTTACCGCAAGAACTAAGTTGCGTTCATAACGTGTTTCACGTTTCCAACCTTAAGAAATGTCTGGCCGAGTTAGACGTTCAAATCCCGTTAGAAGAGATCAAAGTCGACGACAAAAAGTATTTCGTTGAAGAGCCGATCGAAATTATGGACCGACAAGTCAAGAAACTTAGGCGCAGTTGGTTTCCAATCGTTAAAGTCCGTTGGGACTCGCTTCGTGGTGCCGATTTCACTTGGGAAAGCGAATAGCATTTTAAAGTCCAGTATCCTCATCTCTTTCCGTCACCTATTGCCTCCAGTTAAACTCTGAGGGACCAGAGTTCCTTTAGGGGGGAAGACTGTGAGAAACGCGGAATTTCGGTAATTTTCTTTTACTTGTTACGCGTGCTTATTCACACTTTTACCATATTCCCCATTTATTTTACAGTGATTACGTGTCATCCTCGGAATTTAGTTAAATATAAAATTCTAAGGATTTTGCTAATTTATGATATTATTTGGCGAAATGCCCAAACTTGATATTTGTAATTTCTACGAGGTTTCATCACATTTTATATGACTTATTATTGACTATTTGCCTCAATAATAATGAAAAACGATATCTTGAACAACTACGGACGCAATGGGTGAACTTTTACATTTTTACGTTTTCCGGCTGTCGGACTGAGTTTTCGAGTCCGAACGTCGCGATAAAATTTATTTTTATGTGATTTCTAGTTATTCTTGATTCCTTGATCCAACTTAGTGAAATCCGGGCCAAACGAGTGTTTACGAGTAATTTTAAAGAAATTTCGTTTTAAATATAAACGAGTCTCGGTTTTAGTCGGAAACGGCACGTAATTTAAACCCGTAAATTTTCGAGAGTTAACACCAAAAATTTTGGGCTTTTTCTTGGGTATTTCGGCTGGTCTAGGCTCAAGGGAGCCCAAGTTGACTTTGTTTGACCCAAATTTAGCCTTCACTTGAAAAAAAAACACATACTATCTTTTCCAAAAAAAAAAAAAATCTCTGCTTCCCTTCTTGCTCCTTAGGCCGACCCATCACCCCCACCCTCCAAAACCACTGATTTTTTTGATTTGAGGTAAATTACTACTAGTCCCATGATTGTTTTTCAATTCCTAATCAAACCCATGTGTTAATTTTAATATGCATCAAGTTTTTGCATGAGATCAAAAATCATAAAATCTTATGATTTGATGATGTTTTTATGAAATCCTATGTTTGTTTTTGTTGTTCCAATGCATAAAACCTTATTTTGTTGGATAAAACTTTGATTTGGGTATGTTATTATGACCAAGGGCCACGAAATTTTTATGATCATGGAGGAAGGAATCAAGGTTGTTTGTGTTTTGGTTGATTCATACTAGTTGTGAAGGTATAATCCTAACTAGTGTTTTGATTTTGATGTTATTAGCACTTTTGATTTACTTTGGTCATTGATTTTGAACTCATGGGTGAAACCCACTGAGATTATGAATACTTAGGACATATTAGGACTTAGGACACTTGTGTGGCGATTTGGTATAGCTTAAGGGTTGCGTGTTTGTGGTTAGGTAGCCGAATGGAGTCGTTTTCGTAGTATGGAAATTATCACAGAAACAAACAGGTTATGGCAAAATTTTCTTAAAAATATTACTGTGTTTTTATTTGAAAATTTGATATCCATTGATGTGCTTTACATGTGGTGAGTTGGTTGGGAGCGGGAAGTGTCCGGATGAGCCCGGAGCGGTCGTTTTACTAAACTAAGTCAAATCTGAGTGGTAGGCTTAAAACGTGGGTAATTTGTCTTGGGTAAAAAGAGGGAATATAGGATTTTATAACTTTTTACAGTAGTTAAAATCATAAGACAACTTCTCTTTTTGGTTTGGTGTCAAAATCCTTTACCATTTATGATTTATGCTCAAATTACCGTAGGCTTCAAGTGTCGATTTCAACTTTCTGTTTTGATAGCCTGTCACTAAAAATGGATTTCCCGTTGATTGGTAATAGCTCCAGGTTTGTTCTTGCCCAACTTAGAAAGGTAAGAGAATTTACTACTCATGTCAAGAAACCACACTTTCTGTGCTATTATATATTTTTAGTTATGACCAAATCTTCACAACCTTTTTCAGAAAACTGAATGCAGTCCATTATTTTGGTTTTACAAACCGAGTCTTAAACGTGTTCGAAACCCACATATAAATGTTTGGACCATCATATAAGGTTAATATTAGGTCATTACAGTAGGTTCAAGGTGTTGGGTCATATTTCAACTTAAGCTTAGGTCTCGCCATCGCACGCAAGTTACCTAGTCATACTATGTCTCGCCACTTCTAAAACGTTATTGCTTCATTGAACGCATTCTTATTACGCGTCACCATTGCATAGGTCCGTGAAGACTTCTTTTTGCTCAGCCCCTTTTACCTTGTGATTACTACTAAAGGTGAGTTCATAGCCCCTTTTCTTATATACTTGTTACAAATTTCGGGGTGAGAATAACATGCGTGGAATACAATCATTTAAAACTTTTAGTATGCTATTCAAGAACGGTATGCTTTCCCCAGATTACACATTTACTTATTGCATTAGTTTGTTAGTCAAAAAGCCCCTACATCATGAACCGTTAATTCACATTTTGCAAGCGCGAATGTTGTGGATGGATCCATCGGGATTAACAATCCCCGTCCCGATTACCTTGACGCACTTACATTTAATTACCTAAGTATTTTGACTAGATACTTACTAGGGGTAAAACATTTATGTTAAAGCTTCGGTGTCATGAGCTATTGCAATAAATTAATATAAATGATTTTTTACGACGGTACTAAATCATATCCTGTTGCTATTTTATAAACTAATGGTTGTATTTCACATTACCACTTATTAAACCTATGAATTTCACTCAGCTTTATGTTGACATATTTACATGTTATTTCTCAGGTAATGCTAATGCTTAATCTTGCTAAGGATGGGAGCCCGCAGGATCCGGCAGCTGGACGATTCCATGTCATTATTGGTTGAAACTTTTGGGAAAACTAATTATGCCATGTTAATTATGCTAAATAAAAGTACTTTTATGCACTAAGACTATCATGAGTATGTTGGTAAAATTATGTGACTTTTGTTGATGTCATAATTATGCAAATCTGGGACCATATTTATATATTTTATTCCGCAGCTTTTGAATAAATTCGTGAAGTGTGTCATTTTATATGCTCTGTCTTTTATTTACCTTATTGTCGTGTATGCTGTTACCATGATGTGGAACCCCACAATGCTTACCTGTCCCGTTACCAGATTTTTGGGGTCTTACAAAAACAAAAGACATAACGAGGGGACGCCTATGGGTCGGTCCCAAATCTAAAAGTTTCGATAAAACACATGCGACTAAATAGGGTCAGTCCTGTACCAACCATTACTTAGTCAAAAACCCTGTAACAATGACATGCATATGTATGCTTAAAAATGATGAATGCATGAAAACAACTGTCAATTCTAGGAAGACCGTAGTGACTCCCACTAATCACAGGTCATATTTGAGAGGCTACAGGTCGAAGCCTTGGCTCTGATACCATAATTGTAACACCCCATTTTGGAAATGGAAATATCACAGTAATTATGGCGTGTCATCAAAGCATACAAGGTAAAATGTCTAAACATTACTTGACCATATAAAGGAAAATACCGGAATCAAACATCGGTAGTCCAAAAGTAAAGCTCATCACACACAAACATAGTATAGTAAAGGAAAAGGACTAAACAATGTCCAAAGCATAAGTATCATAAAGAAAGGAAATGCATAATGTAAAGAAGGCTAGACAGCTTCCAGTCCATATGCACGTACCCTTGGTGTCTAAGAGCGTCCCTGAGTACCTGCCGTTTTGGGAACATAGAAAAGGAAAACGGCTGAGCAATACGCTCAGTGCACGGATGTACAATAAAGCATGAATAGGATAAGCATATAACATAATAACAGCGGGAGAAACTAAGTCCCGAGTAACCTGGTTAAGTCTTAATAAAACTGGTTTATAGTTTGAAAGTCTTATGTTTATCTTATAAAAATTGTTTGTCATATTTTACCATTAGCCAATATAGGTCATGAAAATCCACCGTGCATGAATAATTGGAGGGGTGACCTCATCATGCAAATTAGAGGGGCTGCCTCTAATTTAATATACTGGTTTTATGGGTAGGAGGGATCAGCTCCTTGTGAAGGATGCAAGGCACACACCAAATTCACCATGTAATCCTGATAAAAACGTGTAACTAGGATGCACCCATACGCCCCACATGATAAATATAAATAAATGGCCAAAAGCTGAATGGACGCCACGAGCAATCACTCCGCCGTGGTGAAGTCATAACACCAGTGCCTCTAATGTTATGGTTATGGTACCTCCATAACTAGGTGAAACTGGTCATGCATGTCTATGGCTATAGGTAATCATATTTAAACATAAAAACTCATACTTAAACTACGGGAAAACAGTTGGCTGCATACGGGGAAATCCTAATAAGGAAAGAATATCCATACTGAAAGGACGGGAATCCGTACCTTATGTCCAGTGAACGAGAACGATGAACTGCGAGAATCCTACTTCCGAAACACTAGTGCTACATAAATACGTACATGAAATAAGTATCTGCTTACTAAATACGTAGCTGGTTTTATGTCATGTTTTAGCTTATTTTATATGTTCTTACTATGTTTTACTGTTTAAAGCCTTAAACTGTGTTAAATCTTATATTCTGTTCATTCTGTTTAAGTATTCCTGGTATTTCATGTGTTATTATACTTACTGTGTAATAATAAGTAACTTTCCAAAAATAGCAGGTTTCCTAAAATAGAAAGTTACCAAAAATAGAAAGTTTCCAAAAATAGAAAGTTTCCGAAAATAGAAAGTTTCCAAAAATAGAAAGTTTCCAAAAAATAGATTTACTGCTTAAAATAGATAAGTTTCTAAAAATAGAAAGTTTCCATAAATAGATTAGCTGCCTTAATTAAATAAGTTTCCATAAATAGATTAGCTGCCTTAAATAAATAAGTTTCAAAAAAATAGCTGGTTTCCATAAATAAATTAGCTGCCTTATTTAATTAAGTTTCTAAAAATAGAAAGTTTCCATAATTAGAAATAAGCTGGTTAAACAAGCTAAGTAAATAAGCCTAAGTGTTTTCATGATTATTTTCTAAGTCATATGATATATTATATAGTTTAATAATTATTTCATGTAATTTAATTAAACTATAGGTTATAATATTTAATTAAAGTATAACATGTTTTAATTAAATATACCAAATACTTAGGTTAAAATATGTATTATTAAATATTAATAATATAACCTAAGTCATGTTAATTAATTAATTATATCCATGGTTTTTAAATAATTAAATAATTATAAGTCTTAATAATATAAATACTTAGGTTAAAATAATTTCATGATTATTAATAATTAATTAACTTAAGTCATGTTATTAAATTAATCACATCTTTTATTAATTTAATTTTAACATAAGTTCATAACATAAAAAAAACTAACATAACCATGATCCGGATCTAAGCTTAAAAACATGAACCGGACATGAATCGACACCGTACCCCGACCCAAATCGGGGTACCCCTTGCTGCCGTGGGACCCACACGCACCAACCAAGACCATATGGTTTTGGTGGTGTCGGCTAAGCAAACCGAAACCCCCTTGGGGTCGGTTGCCGCATGCGGCCCAAAACAAAACACCCCTTAATCGACCCTTTGATTTAATTAATCATCAAAACATGTTAGATCTATGTTTAATTAATGTGTTTTTATTAAAAACATCCCATGTTCATAATTAATAAAAAGATTAAATTAAAAGAAAAGGTTTAAAAAGGTTTTACCGTATTCGTGGATCAAGAGGGTGAAGAACAAACACGAACAAACAACAAATCTTCAAGATCCAAGATCAATGAATCACCTCGTATGGTGATGTGTAGGTGGCGGCACAAAGAACAAGGGAGGAAGGGGTTTTAGGTTTTTCTTAAAAATTCTTATGTAACTTAATTTGAGTAGTGAAAACTAATTATAACCCCCCTTTAGTAAAATTGGTAATGGGCTTGGCCCATTACCCTTGTTTTGGCCGCGGGTAGGGACCCCATGGGGTTCCCGTACCTCTTTTTGTGTCTCGTTATTTAGTACTCGTTAGTGTTTAATTATGTTCGTGTTTTAAATGTTCTCGTTACGTAAATACCATACTCTAATATATTTAATTACGCTCGTATTAAATATATATACGTAATTAATAATAGCTCGTGTTTTAATTACGCTCGTGATTTCGTGATCGTATGTTCGTGATTAAGTATTGCTAAATAATTATTACGTGATCGTGCATATAAAATACTTATCGTGTTCTAACACGTACGAAATACGTAAACTCCTAACACGTAATCGTAATCATGCTATATTAGGAAAGTTTTTAACTAGTACGTACGATCCTAAGGGTACTATGCATGGTAAAAGCATGCGGGTTTTACAGACTCAATGGTCACGGTTCGTTAAATAGATCCGTGGTTCATTATCAATAATGAGACCTAAGGTTGTTTGAGGAACCGTGGACATTGGGTGTCTAAAACCGATTATCAACTCAAAGGAAAATCACTTGGTCAAAAAATTTAACATAAGATGCTAAAAGGCTTGAAAGTCAATGCTTCATATATGACTTTTAACAATTGCAAAAGCAAGTTAATATTACTTGAATATTTCAAAAGAAATATTTAAGTTTTCAATCTTACTAGGAGATGAATTAGATTAAAATCTAACTTTCCTTGACAACCGAGTGAGAAAATAAAGAAGAAAACAAAGATCACGAGAATAACAAGATCCAATACTCAAAGACAAATCATGTTGAAAAACATGAAGGGAAAAACAAGAGAATAAAGATCATACAAAGATGTATGAAACTCAAGCCTAAAACATAAGCATAATTTTAATCCTAGTTACACTAGAAAACTAAGATTTGCTTAAATTAGATGTCTTAGCAATAAGCAATCCACATGCTTAAATGAAAGACAAGGATGGTGGCGGAATTTGGTGGGGTGAAAGGTGAAGTTACCAAGGGTTCAACAAAGTCATTCACAATGGGAATGCTTTGGATGGGTTGAGGTTGGGTAGTCACATCCAAGAGAGTACTTGGAGTGAAGGGTGAGGTTAGCTCATTCATTCTATATTGGAATGAAGAGGAGGTAGAACCATGAGAATGGTTGGTACCATGGGTTGAGGTAGTCTTGCATGGAGCAAGAGGTGGTGAGGGTGATGAAAAGATGAGAATTGGAATAATCTCATTCTTGGGTGTGTGAAAGGGTGAAGAGTTAAGTTTGGGTAACTTAATCTTAATTTTGAGGTGCCTCTTTGAAGAGGAGGTTTTGGATGAATTGTATGTTCTTGTAGAAACCATGGTAGTAATGGGTGGTTTAAGGGGTAAGGATGAATGGTTTGAGGTGTGAAGAACATGGCTAACAAGGTGGGTTTAAAAGGGCGAGGGGATGATCCAAACTAGTAATGGGTTAAAAAGGGAAAGCCCAAGATATTTTAGGAGTGATCAAAGGTTTGAAACAAAGATTCCAAAGGGTGTTGGAACAATTGGGAAGTTTCAGAAAACCCGAATTTGAGAGCTACTGCCCGCGGTTCTTTATCTTTATCGGCGGTTCCATATTGATATGGAGCCGCGGTCTATTTAAAGAACCGCCTACAGAGGCTAGGTTTAGGTGGTGAAGGAGGATTTTCTAATTCAGTAAATCCTAATGTTCTAGTCTAACTTATCATAAAGTCATGCTTAAGAGCAATAAAAACTAGAACACACACAAAGGAAAGACACATAGGTTCAATTAGCACGTAAGAGGAAAGCTAAGAAAAACCTAATGGCTACAAAAGAAAAAGACTCCTAATGACATACAAAGTTCATCAAAGTAAACTATCATTAGTCATATATAGGAAGAGCCATTTACCCAATTTATAGAATGAGTATGACTATCACTAGAGGTGCTAAATTAAGGCTAAACACGACCATTTTTACGAGTTATACACCAACTCAACTTCCCACATGGAAGTAATTCAACCGTTAGGTCAAATTAAGATCCTAGTGCATAAATTCTCTAGTAGTCATTCTCAAGTTAGGCAAAATGTAATTCTAACATTTGCCTAATAAAGTTTAGCAAGGATGAAACTTGTATGGCGACACAATGCATGACCTAATGAGGGTTAAGAATGCCCCATTGCATATCTTGTCAAACAAGTCTAGTTAAGGTTATTTACCTTAATAGAACTTGAGGCCAATAACTTTGAAGTGTATAAACAAAGTTTACACAAACCAAAGGAACACTCTTGATTGGTCTTTCGGAAATGACACATTTATGAATTGCATAGAAATGTAAATTACTTGAGTATTTAGGATGAAACATCCAAGTTATCAAACCGACTCTATTGTGCATTATAAGTAATTATTAAACAAAATATGTCTAACAATTTGAACAAGTAGATTCAATATAACACCATCAACACAAGTGTGAGTTATGATCCGATGTATATTATTAGTAAACCACATTCATGTCTACACTAAAAAACATGTCAATTAGATTCGATAATGATACCAATCATAGTTTGAATAATGCATTGATATTTAATCGAAATCTTTCTTGATTCCCACAAACACTCTTTTAAGAGAAAATAGCTAAGATTTTCAAAGGGTGTTTCATGTTTTATAGTGAGACATTTATCTACTTGAACTAATAACACAATGATCGAGTAAGACGACCCAAATCAATAGATTTGACAAGCTCCCAAAGCTTTCAAACCTAAAAGTGTTAAAGAACATGCCGAGGTGTACAAGATGTTTATGTAAAATTTGTAAACCAAGAGATGTTAATCCTATATGCAATGCACACATAATGTTGCAACTAAAATGCAAGAAATCTAGCATACATCCTAATTAGGAAAAACTAGATACTAAAAAATACCAAGCAAGGCACAAGAGACTAGACATATAAGCAATACTACTACAAATATCAAGGAACACTTAATAATGTCTACATATAATAATAACACACAAGGAAACACACACAAACAATTAGCTTAACATATAAAAGCATTCGTCCATGTTTTGAGTGTTAGATACAACAAAATATTCATAGCTTGATTTTATTTGAAAATAGTCTTTGACCCATTTAAAATTTAATTAAGTTTAACACTTTGTAAATATATCAATTTTCAAAGATATATCACCAAGAGATGTCCAACTTAATAGAAAAGAGTAAAACACAAGTTTTACGACAAACCGAGACTCAATACTTTGGAAAAAGTATATAACTTATAAAACATTTAAATTTTAAAGTTTGAATAAAGGTTTGGAAGCATTTTTAATTGAGAGAAAATTCAATTACGTTCGAAATGACGGGTGGGCACGACTTTTACGGACTTACGGTTGATTTTATATGATTTTTCAAAGTTTGCAAGAATCTGATTCAGACTGACTGCGGTTCCTTATTGATAAGGATCCGCGGGGAACAATAAAGAACCGCGGTCAGAGGACAAAAAATGAGTTTTTGACCAAAATCATTTGGTAACTTTTTGGAAGGACTTAGGACTCTAAAAAATCATTTTAGACACATAGAACTCGTATTTTAGAGTTAATTATGACACAAAAGATTTTTATACTTCCAAACATGAAAATATTTAATTCAACCTATTATACAAAGTTTATTTAACACCAAAACTTGTACGAATGAAACAACAAAACACATTTCATAAGTAATCACTCTTCATGAACAATTTGATACAAAGATCGTCTCTATTTTTAAAAACCGTTTTCATTTTTAAAAACCATTTGTTTTGAAAAAGAGAGCAAAGATCGATCCAAGCTTTAAAGTACAATATATTTCAAAGATCTTGAATAACCTCGCTCTGATACCAATTGTAGAAACTAGAAGGGGGAGGGGTTGAATAGTTTCTAGTTAGTTTTCAAAACATTTCGGCTTAATCCACTGTGCGCGGTTCCTTATGTGTACCCGCAGTTCTTTATCAATAAAGAACCGCTGGTCCATTTAGGGAACCGCCGACAGTGAACTTAACCTTTTGTTGCATGTTAAACTTTGACAATCCATTGTATCAAATTCTCGATCAAGCTTGACTAGATATGAGATGTGTTTGATTGAAAGATAAATACTACAAGTAAGTAAACACACAAACACATCAGATTAAGAGTACATCAAGCAATAGTCTAAACACTAAGCACACGCGTACTAAGCATAAGTTTTTCCGCAACTAGGATGTTTAGACTAAGTGATGTACACTTGACCATAATCTAAACACGAAGCACACACGTACTAAGCCTTAGCTTTTCCGCAACTTAAATGTTTAGATTATGAGATGCACACAACACACAACATATAAATACATCTATAATAGTAAAGACATAAATGTAAAGGAAAGTACCGACACGATGATTTATAGTGGTTCGGTCACGAAGCTCCTCTTCGCCCTACTCCACTCCTCGAGTACACCTTACTGGAGAGTTACTTCACTAGTCAACAAACTCCTTAAGGTGGAGAAACCATACACAACGTCGCTTATCCAATTTCCGACTCTAAGCTAAAAGTCGAGTCCTAATCTTAGGTAGGACCAATCTACACAACATCGCCCACTTCACCATTTTACGACACAAGGCTAGATGTCGAGTTCTAATCGAAAGATAGAACCAATCTTCACGACTCTTCACTTTGAAGCTAAGTGAGAACTACACTAGACACAACTACATCACTTTATAGTTTAGTGAGAACTCACAAGACACAACCACATCACTTTATAGTTTAGTGAGAACTCTCAACTCTTCACAACTACACAACTCTTTACCCTAGTTATGTTTTATGGCCCAACATAACAAACCTTGAGTTTTATGGCCTAAACACATAAACCATATAAATCTAAGTACTTACCACTTAGATCTATGACTCTAACACTATATCCAAGTATTAACAAACTTGGATCTACACAACTAACACCTAATCCAAGGATACCCATCACTTGAATTTTCTACCCATACAAACACATCCAAGTGTACCCACAACTTGGATCTTCTACTTATACATAGTAGGAAGACTAAAAACATAACTTAGATCTATATAAGGAGAGATCTTCATCATGTAGTGAACCCAACACATCATGGTAATGATAGTGTTCTTCTCTTTGCACTTGAGAGGATGAGGAGATTCAGGATAGAATCACATCTTAAACAAGATTAATCAAAACTAACTAATCAAGGATCTAAGATGGTTTTAAAAGAAACTGTGCAAAAAGGGTTGAAAGAAAACCTGGAAATGATCCACTATTTATAGGGCAACATTGCAACGGTCAAAAACACCCGCGGTTCCTTATCTCTACCCGCGGTACCTTATCAATAAGGAACCGCGTGTTCCTTTAAGGAACCTCCGCGTCAGAGTCCGTGCAAATTTGTCCTTTAGTGGGGATATGCCATCTGAGGTAGTTTATGCCCTCAAAGGATACTCCTTTGGCATATGGAATATGCCAAATTCAAAATTCCATTTTCTTTTTAATAAAACATTTTCTTAAAAATAAAGTTAATTAAAATCTTTTGTCACATTTGATTAAAATGTGAGTTTTAAGAAAATATTAATCCTTGATCACTTAGTTAGGTTAATGACATGTTTGTACATACCTTGAGTGATTCATGCCGAATGCGGTCTTGGAGGTGTCGAGAGAAGTATACAAATGTATTCTTGAGTGATTACGAGTACCTTAACATTTTACATAATGTAT
Organism: Glebionis coronaria; assembly: GCA_025667525.1. Lineage (NCBI taxonomy): Eukaryota > Viridiplantae > Streptophyta > Magnoliopsida > Asterales > Asteraceae > Glebionis > Glebionis coronaria. The sequence continues at coordinate 542,345,060 of CM046876.1, read as the reverse complement.
TGCGAATTATACGTTTGTCATCAACAAAACACAAAGAGATTATATCGACAAAGCATCGTAATGTTTGCACTAACACGAACATCAGACTCTAAAGCATAATCACAAAAGGATAACGGTAACGTTGTAAGATTAAACATAGATCGCACCATATCTAATAATGTACGATTTCTCCTTTCAGATACACCATTTTGTTGTGGATTATAGGGAGAAGTAAGATGCTGAACAATTCCATTCTCACTTAGATAATCTATAAACTCTTGATTTAAATATTCACCACCTTTATCAGAACGAAGAGCTTGAATCTTTTTTCCTAGTTGTAGTTCTACTTCTGCTTTAAACACTATGAATGTTTCAAATACCTCATGTTTATTCTTAAGTAAATAAACATAACCATAACGGCTATAATCATCCGTAAATGTTAAGAAGTAGCTAGCACCTTTCTTTGACACATGTCTAAGTGGCCCGCACACATCAGCATGTATTAAACCAAGTAGATCAATAGCTCTTTCAAAATTGCTATTAGAAGGTTTCTTGGTCATCTTTCCAGAGATAAAAGACTCACATTTATCAAATGATTCATCATTTATATTTTTTAAAAGACCTTCACATTAAAGCTTTTGTATACGAGTCTTCCCAATATGGGCAAGTCTACAATGCCAAAGATAAGAAGAGTTCTTGTCAAGCTTTACCTTATTATTCATGCTAAAAACAGATTTATTATTATTCATGGATTCATTTTCATGCATGTCTATTTCAAACACACCATTCACAGAAATTGCATTAAAATAGAAAATACTATCTTTCCAAACAGAAATTCCATTATAATCAATAGTGTGAACGAATCCATTATTCAACAAACAAGAAAAGGAAATAACACCCCTAACAATTGTAGGTGCATAATGACAATCATTTAAAATCAGTACTAAACCCGAAGGCAAAACTAAATTAAATGTTCCTATAACTTCAACCGCTGCTTGTGCGCCATTGCCCACTTGCAGAAGTTGTTCCCCGTATGAAAGCTTCCTTTCTAGATTAAATCCCTGCAACGTATTACAAATGTTAATACTACATCCCGTATCATATACCCAGGAATTTAATTTGTATGTTAAATTGAAAAATTCAATCATAAATAAAGTACCTGAAGCTGCAACGCTCTGCTCAGACTTCTTCTTTATTTCTTGCAACTCTTCGAGGTAAAGAGGGCAATTCCTCTTCTAGTGACCACTTGCCTTGCTATGGTGACAAGTCTCATCCTTCTGAGATTGATTCTTCTTGACAAAGTTCTGCTTAGGTTTCGAATAAGTCGCAACTTGCTTGCCCTTATCACCCTTGCCTCTGCCTTTCTTCTTGTTCGCTTGTGGTTTTGGCTTACACACTCTACCCTTTTGTATGGTTAGTACATGATGAGTAGAAGTAGACGCCTTGTCTTTTAACCCCTTTTCGTAGTCAATGAGCATTGCATGCAAATCATTAACTGTCTTCCCCGTGCAATGAATATTATAGTTTTAAGGGACCTATTGATCAAGTTGATAGTCATATTATGATCATGGGGTTGTCCTAGTGCAACGATCTGTTCCATATAACCCCTCATCTCCATTTAATGGGCACTAACAGTCTTTCTAGGAGCTTGCTTGCAGCTATGCAAAGTATATACTAAGTCGTAGATCTCCACAGCTTGCGGCTTTTCGAACATAGCCTTGAGTTCATCTAGCATTAGCTTAGGTGAAGATAACTCATACTTCTTTTGAAGCGGAGGGGACATTTTCCCTAACATTAAGCAAGCCACCTCCAAGTGCTTCTTAATATTTACAGCATGTTCAAGCCTTTGCGCTTCAGAAGCTCCTTCAGCAAGATCCTATGGATAGGGAGTAGTCATAAATAATAGTACCCGCTACTCTCAAGACAATTCTTAGTGGGCGGGTACCAATCATTGAAGTTTGGGCCAGTAAGTTCAGGACGATCAAAAAACGTTTTGAACGCAGAACTTATAGTGTTATTGTTGGGTTGAGCCATTTCTACAGAAATAAATTCAAATATTATTATTTTCGATAATAAAGTACTTTCAAGAAAATAAAATTACCCCGGTATATAAACCATAGTATTTTCCTTGAATTATAGAACTATATTGACATAGACCCGTTACATCAGTTGATCTGCCAGTAATGAATGTACTCAATATATCGACTTGTCGAACAATTCAATTGACAACAATTTTCAATTTCTAGTTTATTTAAGGGATTTACATTGCCAAAAAGAAGGTTTTGCATTGTAAACATGTTTCATCCCTTCTGAATGCCTTAAGTTTCCAGATCTCACTGAGTAAATTAATTAAGTCGTCTAATCTGAGTAACGTAAAAGCATCATATAAATTCTCATTCTATGAAAGTTTTCTATCCATCATAACATCATCTAAAAATCTCATTTGACGACGTAGTAATTTCAAGTGTTCATCAATTAGGAGCATTCGACTTAAATTTTAAGGGTATAAATTTGATGTCAAAATCAATGTATGGAGAAGTATGCATACAACTCCATAACATAAGTTTATAAAACATTTAGTAAACTTCTTCACGAGACTAAATTTTTACATAAATTATGTTGAGGTATTGGTTAAACCAATTAAATAATTTACCCACAACTATTCACAACGTACTTTTGCTAGATCTCGGCTATGCACAAAGCAATACCCTTATTCATTGTGTTTCGGATGTGAATTTGTGGTAAATCACCCTTAAGGTATAATTCAATTAATAATCGTAGGGGATTTCAATTTGACGCACAGACGAGCCGGGAATTTGGTCCGCGACTAATGGCATAAAACCTCCTTCCTTAACCGGGTACATGACCAGCGGTGCCTTAAACCCACTTTATAGGTTGTCAAAAGGAGTAGGCAGTTAGATTATTATTGCAATTCACCAATCAACGTAATCTTATGTAATTTAGATCTCTAACAAATCTTTCTTTTAATATGATTTAGTCCATATTATTTTTTTTCTAAAAAAAAACCTTTTTTTACAACAATTCGAACAATTTTAATATAAACAAGTAAAAAAACTAAATCATAAACACATAATAACAATTAATAAATCAAATAGCCACATCCATATGATTTATTCAATAATCACAAATCTAGGTTTTTATATTCATATAAAAGTCTTTCCTAATTCAAGATTTATTGAATTAAATAATCACGTAGCACATAAAATCATATAAACATACAATTTTACGATCCATGAAAACATGCACGTTATCATGGATCCTCCCATAAATCTTAACAATTAAATCTCTACGGATCGTAACCATACATGACATAACAATTAATCTTGTAATTTAATTTAAAATTATCCCACGTGTAATTTAGTGTTTCAAACCAATTCTTTTTTTTAATAAAAAACTCGGCCAAACCCCTAATTTTTAAAAAACAAAACCCTAATATTAAGAAAACCAAAAAAACATGCAGTTTTAACTCAAAACACTTATTAGTTAAAAAAACTTTAGATTTTCGATAATTATAACATGTTAAAGGCTCTGATACCACTGTAGGATTATCAACATCATAACAATTATATAAAACCATAAACGAGATCAAAGCACATGTAGCGGAAGCGATTTAACAAGATCATAATAATAATACAATCATAATTAATCGAATTAGGGTTACATACCTTTACGCTAAAGCAACTCCACAAGGCGAAGAACGAATCACCAATTCGGGTTTATACCGTATATCACCAAGATATAGTCTAAAGTAAGACTATATTACGATCTTGTACACACGTAATACAACGAGCTAACCATGATTCTAGCACGTGTAAACCGAGCTATAACGCTTGTAGAAAATCTACCCACCAACCCTAGAGAGGGGCTATGACTAAATTATAAGTAAAATTGATCAAACGAGAAAACCAACCAAAAACCCTTTGTGGGTTTACCTTGCGATCGCAAAGAGAGAGAGAGGGAGGGAGAGATTTTCTGTGTGTTGAATTATGAGGTGAGAGATTGTTTATATAGTCTTAATTCTTGTAACCCAAAAAAATAAAAGGAAAGTTTTTCCTTCCCCTTCCCTTCCTCCATAACCGACGACTAACACCCCCTTATGGGGTGTTCCAGAATCTTCCATCATTCTTTCTATTTTACTTACTTACTATAAATTTATTTAACACTCATTAATAGTTAACTCTTAATTATTTAATGATTGTTAAAGTTATGTCTCGGTTTAATATAATAAATACATAAATATATATTTATTAAATAAATTAATAAATACAATAAATATTTATTAAATAAATTAACTCTTTACGTATTGTATGCAATTCCGTAATCTTAAGTTCGTTCTTATCACACGACTATTAAATATAAGTCCATAAACTTTCACTAAAAGACTTATATGTTGCTTATAATTCAAACATAAATATATGTTGGATGTTTTGCCGTTAACAAAAACGTTTAGTATGATTAAAACGTAAATATCGTATATGCGATACTCGCATTTACAATCTCCCCCTTTTCGTTGAAGACAAAACAAGAACTTATTTTTAGTTGGTATGTATATCAACATAAAAGTTTGTAGAAATATGGACTTATATTTCTCTTCTCCTCCTTTTTGTCGAAATAAAAAGGAAAGGTTTAATGGAAAATTTTTTGAGAGAGATATTGCGATATCATGATTAAGCAAGATAGATATAAAATATTTTTCCATGTACTCCCCCTCGGTTAAACTCCCTTTAATTTGGAGAACCGCGAGCCATAAATTATAATAATCCTGCAAGAAAAAGGGTTAGAAAGATAGACGACGTGTTTAAATGTAGATGAGATAGCCCAATATTGGACTATATGAATTTACACATCTTATACAAGTGAACGAAAAAAATGTAAACGGTATTAAATTTAATTGAATCTCATGGCACTCCCCCCAGATTCATGCCTATATGAATAAGTATGACTTTTATCATAATTACTACAAGAAAAAGTTAATTTCTCGAAACCATTAGTCGAGATAGCAATATGAGCATCACATTCACACATTTTATCATACATGTACAAATCATAAATGGAAAGAAAAAGGTTCATTTATCTTGCCCTAAAGTAAAATTACAGCTTTTAAGCATGTAAAACATTTGGTTAAAAAGATGAATTAAATTTGATGAAAGTAAGAAAAGTAAAAACTTAAATAGCAGAGCCACATACCATTTTTGGGTAATGGACCCCTGTTGGGAGGGGTCTGACCGGGTCCGGGTCTGAATGTAGACAGAAAAATAGGAAATTAGAAAGTGGGATCCCTAGAGCTTGTAGACTTAATATTATTGAGGAAGGGGGATGTAAGAGTGCCTCAATGCCATCAAGGACATTATGGAGGGCTACACGTATTTCCTAACGGAGATTCGTGATTAGTGAATGCGTGTAGCGACAATGTTCGCATTGTGGGGAAGTGAGTAGATTGGTGGGATGAAGGCGGGCTTCTTGATTTGAGAAGGAAGGTGAGGGTCCATGGAGAGCAATATGTTATTGAGTTTCTCGTATATGCCTACGAAGCATGTCATGGAAGGCTTGTTGTCGATTGAAGTTTTGTTGTTTTGAGTGGTAGGAGGTGGTAATACACTAGTTGGGGACGAGTGAGATGGTGAATGGTGGAATGAAGGTTCTTCAATCCACATGGAGTCATCCAAGTCCATAAAGGATGTAATTGGAGGTATAGTGGTGAAAGAGATGTTGGAAATAAGAAGTGTTTGTGGTGGTGGTATGGAGAAAGGTGGTGGATTGTATGGAGGTGACATTGGATGAAGGGTTGACTTAGTTGTAGCATTTTATACAGTAGGTTGTGAGTGAAGTGGTGATGTTGGTGGAGTGTCGAAGATTTCTATAGGTGGTGTAGGTGATTAGGTTCGGATGTTGGGAGGAGATGTATTAGTTGGAGGTGAGGTGGTGATAGGTGAAGTAGGATACGAAGAATCTGGTGATCTTGAGTTTCTTAGGATATCTCCTAATTCTTGAGAGATTTCTTGGTATATGGGTGATTCATGAGGGTTTTGAGAGGATGATGGTGGAGTTGAGGGTTTAGGAAAATCGAAGCATGAAGGGCGAACACTTATACATGTCGTTCTCCTAAGAGGTTTGCTAGAGGAGGAAGAAGAACCTTTAGTCATTATGAGTTTTATGAGATTTATGAGAAGAAAATAGATGAGTGACTGAGGAGTTTGAGAAGGATAATGGTCCTTTAAATAGTGGTGAGAAAGGAGATTTGAATTGAACGGTGGTTGAATGTGATTGGAAGAAGAAGAGAGCAAGAGTTAATGTGTGGGAAAAAAACCAGTTATGAAGGTAGGAAGTTGAAGGAGAAAGAGTTTAAGTGCGGTATTTGTATTTACAAAAACTTTTATTCGAAATTTCGGACATGTAAAAACTTAGCTAAAATAATGGGTATAACATAAAAGCGTCGTCGCAAATTTCGTATATCCAAATGAAACCGGTCCTAAATTTTGTGTTACGTAAATATTTCTTAATTTAAATTATTGGCTACTCGTAAATACAAAACTTTTATTCGAAATTTTGGACATATGTAATGTAAAAACTTTGCTAAAATAATGTGTATAACATAAAAGCGTCGTCGCAAATTTCTTGATATCCAAATTCATGATATATCTTGTTATTGACAAGTCTCTTAAATGATTTAAGTTAACAACAAAAAATTATCTTCAAAATTTCCCATTTCATATACATTTTAGCCCAAAAAATTCATGAGATAACTCTTATAATAACTGTTTAAATTCCCATGATAATTGTTTGGGAAAGAAATTTCAAACTTGTAGAAGATTTGATATTCAATGAAAAAAAACCATAGCAACGGAAAAGCAAGAACCGGAAAAACCAAGCAAAATTTTTGGTTCGAGGTTTGGTTTTAAAAACCTTATTGCCGAACTTTTGGTTCTATTCAAAAACCGCTTGAAACGCCTCATGCTCACCCATAATCAAAACCCTTATACTCGTAAAAAGTTATGTGACTATGTATTCTAGGTTCGCCCCTGCTTATTAATTTGATTCAACTCAAAATCTTACTAAGGTGCATCAACCTGACATTTTCATGTTGGTAAAGTTCTTCTTCATTATCTAGTATTTAACAACCGCACAACCTAATTATGCTAAAACTTACTGAGGTAGTAGGGATGCCACCAAGTACATAGCAAACTATACAACAAATAGTACCTATAAAAGAAATCTAGACACCGCTCTGTCCAAACTACTCAGCACCAACAATGGTTATGGGTTGTTCAACTTATCAATGAGGCGAGGCGTCGATAGAGTCTACGCACAGGCAAAATTCCAAATTAAGAAGTATTTACGTAACACAAAATTTGGGACCGGTTCATTTGGAAAAAATAGTAAATTTTTACAAAAACTTATATTAAGTGACAAACATCCATCGGGTTCTCGTGAACCCCCGAAAACCCCTAGGTCCACCCTTACAAGTAACCCTAGAAAGAAAATATAAACACCTCATTTTCCTTTATATATACCCCACCCTCCTCCCATATAAACTCATCACTACTAGTTACCACAAACAAAAACACACATTCCACTCTCAAATCACCCTCACCTTTCAAAATTGTTCTTGTGAATTATGCGATTCACGTGTTTTGATAAAACTCAAGAAAATTCATAAGTTGACTTGCTCAATAAGGCCAAATAATTACAAGGGACATATGTAATTGACAAGTGATCAGAAATATTGTGCTAATGCGTTTTAGTTAATTGGATCGAAATATATATAGTAAGAGAAATAATAGTAAGGTAAAGTAAAAAGTATTCGAGGGAACAAGGATGAAGGTCAAAGGTAGGGTGCATGGTTAACTAAAAAAAATTGTCACCAACCGATCAACTCAAGCAATAAATTGATGCCATCTTAACCCATAATCTTAAGTGTTGAAAAACATATCTAGGAAATTTTAAATAGTACATCTTAAGAAAAGTCGAAGGGAAGTGAAATTAGTTGCATGTGATTGAATTGGAATCTACCGTAAAAAGTGTTGAAATAATTATATATTTTAGGAAACTTTTATTGCATGCCAATAAAAACGCATGTAAGGAAGTGGAAATTATATGTACATAATTGAAATGAAAATCTATATTAAGAAATTATGAATAAATCTCAAAGAAATACTAATACTAGGGAAATGAAAATTAGTTGTTCATAGACAAACATGAAAATTATAACTTCATCGAAATAAACTTTACGCGTGAAGCGATTAATACACAAGTAAATAAATGTTTACTATAAAAACATATCCTTTTATATTGATCGTCTATTTTCAAACCAATCCTACGCTCTATAACTGATAAGGGCATTTTGATAATTTTATACAAGTCACTAATAATCTTTCACAAGGGTCGTTGTTCTCGATCACAACCCCTCTTTCATTTCACTTAAAACACACACACACACACTTCACTGATCCAGTAGGCCATAACAAAATGATATGAACCAGATCGATACAAGAGATCAAAAGATAGATAGATTATAAGGAAATTTTAAAAAGTGTCCATCAATGGTTAGACTTTTGTAAGACTATCCGTTTTTCTTGTCTTGTGGAAAAAGATCCTGGGCAACTAGGCAAACGTGTAAGAATGAGTGAAGAGGTTGACAAGTGTCCGTATTAAAGTAAAAAAGTTGGTAAAAAGTATATATACCAAATGATAAGATATGTGTAAGGTATATGTCAAAGGGCAACTGTTACTTTTGGTAATTTAATTTAAGGCAACCTAGTTTTTTTGTTATTTTGACAAATAAAAAGCTAATAAAATAATATAATAATATAAGTAAAACTTATACTTGTTGAGCAACATATAAGTTTGAGAACTTAATTTATATTTTTACAAACAATGAACAATCCATCATAAACTCATAAACACACTATGTTTATCCTCCCTTTTTTTTCCTCCTCCACCCATAAACAATCCATCATAATTTATAAAAATATATATAAACCCCAAACTTGCTATTATTGATATGTACTATGGGGATGTTTGGTTTACCTTATATAACGTAAGCTTATTTCGGCTTGTATAACATAAGTCTCAATTTGGTAGCTTATTTAGAGACTTATGGGCTTATCTTATGATATAATAACCTTATATAAGCCCATAAGCTTAAAAAATTAGGCTTTATGAAATATAAGCTGAAATATAGTTTCTTTTCGGCTTATATAACATAAACCTCAATTTTGTGGCTTATTTTGAGACTTAGGAGCTTATATAAGTTTATCATGATATAATAAACTGACTAAATTACACGGATGGTCCATGTGGTTTGTACGAAATTGCAACTTTTGAGACTTAGGAGCTTATATAAGTTTATCATGATATAATAAACTGACTAAATTACACGGATGGTCCATGTGGTTTGTACGAAATTGCAACTTTCGTCCCTCGATTTGCAAAGTTTCATGGGTCGTCCATAACTTGAAAACTAATAACACACTCAATCCCTCCACTAACTGACCGTTAGTTAGTCAAACAAAAACACCCATTTGCCTTGCATGTGATGGGCAGTTTAGTCTTTTGACACACATGCAGAGACTACCCATGAAATAAATTTGTTAGAATTTTAAAAATTCAAAAAAATATTTTTAAAATAAGAAAATATATTTTTAAAATTCGAAAAGATATTTAAATTTTCGAAAAAAAATTTATAATTCGAAAAAATATTTAAAGTTCGAAAAACAAATAAAAAAATATATTTAATATTCAAAAAAATGTTTAAAATTCGAAAAAATATTTAAAATTCGAAAAACAAACAAAAAATATTTTTAAAATTCAAAAAAATAATTTAAAAATTCAAAAATTATTTCCAAAAAATTTTAAAATTTCTACAAAACTTAAAAACGTTTTAGAAATGGTTTTTAAAAAAATGTTTTTTTTGATTCGTTTTTTAAATAATTTTATGAAAAGATATTTTTCGAAATTTCTTTAAAGTTTTAAGAAAAATTATTCGAAACTTTATTTTTTAAAAATAGTTTTAAGAAAAAACTTAAAGATATTTTTTGATAAATTTTTCGAACTTTTTTCTCAAATTATAAATATTAAACTTTTAAGTTTTTTCGAAATAACCTTGCTTTTTCGAATATTTTTTTTGAAATATTAAAGCTTTTCAATAATACTTTTCTAAAGTTTCGAAATAACCTTGCTTTCGAAAAAACTTAAAAAGTTGATATTTAAATTTTCGAAAAAAAAGTTTCAAAAATTTATCAAATTTTTTTTTTAAAAGTTTTTTCTTAAAAATATTTAAAAAAATAAAGTTTCGAATAATTTTACTTAAAAATTTCATAAAACTTTAACGAAATTTCGAAAAATATTTTTTTCTTAAAATTATTTAAAAAACAAATTTCAAAAAATATTTTTTAAAAAAAAATTTCGAAAAGTTTTTAAGTTTTGTCAAAATTATAAAATTTTTTGGAAATAGTTTTTGACTTTTTAAATTATTTTTTCGAATTTAAAAATATATTTTTATTTGTTTTTCGCATTTTAAATATTTTTTTCTTATTTTAAATATATTTTTTATTTGTTTTTCGAATTTTAAATAACTTTTCTAATTTTATATATTTTTTTTCAAAATTTTAAATATTTTTTCGAATTTTAATAATATATTTTATTATCTAAAAAATACTTTTAAAATATGAAAATATTTTTTTAAAAACAATTTCAAAACATTTTTAAGTTTTGTCGAAATTTTAATTTTTTTTGGAAATAATTTTTGACTTTTTAAATTGTTTTTTGAATTTTAAAAATATTTTTTACTTGTTTTTCGAATTTTAAATATTTTTTCGTATTTTAAATATATTTTTTATTTCTTTTTCGAATTTTAAATATTTTTTCGAATTATAAATATTTTTTTCGAAATTTTAAATATTTTTTCGAATTTCAATAATATATTTTTTTATTTAAAAATATTTTTTTGAATTTTTAAAATTCTAACAAATTTATTTTATTGGTAGTCCATGCATGTGTGTCAAAAGATCAAACTGCCCATCACATGTAAGGTACATGAGTGTTTTTGTTTGACTAACTAACGGTCAGTTAGTGGAGGGACTGAGTGTGTTATTAGTTTTCAAGTTAAGGACGACCCATGAAACTTTGAAAGTCGAGGATGAAAGTTGTAATTTCGTACAAACCACATGGACCATCCGTGTAATTTAGTCTAATAAATTTATATAAACCCATAAACCTCTAAATAAACCAAAAAATTGAGGTTTATGTTACATATGTCAAAATGGGCTTACATAATAATATAAGCCAAACTAAACACCCCTATTTAAGTGGTGAAATAAGCTTTTTCATTACACTTGTTTGGTAAAATTAGCTGTAAGCTATAAGCTGTTAGCTGTAAGCTGTTTACTAAAAAACTCTATTTTTAATAGAAGTGTTTGGTATAGTAGCTGTTAACTATAAAAATTAAAATGTAAAATGACTTAAAAGGAAATATTTAAATAAATTATAACATGGTTGGAGGGTATATCAGTAATCTATAGCTTTAACAGCTCTTGACAATTTAAAAAGCTATATCAGACAACTTTTTATTTAAGAGCTACTTGGTGAAAATAAGAAGCTAACAGCTCTTAAAAATTGTTGTACCAAACAGAGCTATTAGATTATTTTTTTAACAAAAAAGCTAACAGCTCTGAAAAAGTTTTAAAAAAGCTCTTACCAAACATAGCCTAAGTTGATGTAATTTTTTTTTTTAACAAAAAACAGATATAACGCTAAACTAAATAAATGCATTTTTTCAATCTCTTTGTTTAATTGGGTCTAACCCTAAAAATAAAAAACATAACTGAATCAAACATGTAATTCAGGTTATGGGTCATAACAAAATCGGAGCAAATTACAAATTTAATTTTCATGTTTGATATAAGTTTTACAATCGAATCTGAAAATCAAAATTATATAAATAAATATATTATATATATAACGATTATTAAAATTTAATTTTAATATAAAAAAATAATTTTTATATATAAAATAACTTTTTTTTAAATATCTATGTAACTATATATTATTTTTTTAAAAAAATAATGTAATTTGGATCAACTCGAATATCAAACTAAATTCAAATTTAACTCAGTTAAACTTTTAAGTTAAAAGAAAAATTAACCGAATAAATCGAGTCAAATAAATCGAAATAACCCGAGAACTAAACCGAAAGAAACTTGACAAAATTAACCATAAAGTTAAAAAAGTAAAGAAGAATAAAAAAAGAAAGTTAAAAGTGGAAGTAGGAAGAAACAAAAGGGAACACAGACCGCAACTACTTTCCCTTGCCTTCACTTCTTCATTCTCTCCCTCACATCTCTTTCTCTCTCATCTAAATTCCATTTTTATATTCCAATTTTCCTTAATTTTATCATTATTCTCCACACATAATTCATCTCAATCCCATAATCCAATCATCCAAACACTCCCCATCAATTTTTGATCTTGTATAGTGTCTGTACTGGATTCGATTATTAATTCAATTTAGTTTTCTTTTTTTAATTTTGTTATTAGTTAGTTAGTTGGGTTACGTTTTAACAAACCCTAGCTGACGTGTACTATATATACATAGATAGATCTGAGTGTATTTTAGGTATTAGTTACTAATTTTTATTTTTAAAAGAAAAGTGTTTTTTTTTTATAGTTTTTTTATAAAAAAAATTGAAAAAAAGAGATTGTAATAATCGTTATGGATCGTGTCGTTGGTGGTAAGTTTAAGCTTGGGAGGAAGATTGGGAGTGGATCCTTTGGTGAACTTTTTTTAGGTACTTTTTCTTTTACTGTACGAATTAGGAGGTGTTTGTTTCGGTTAATTAGTCGCGTTATGGCTTATTTGGTTTTGACCTTATTTTGCAGCTTTTCGGCTTATATAAGTTTATTAGGACAAAAAGTGAGCTTATGAAACATAAGCCCAAAACCAAATAAGTTGTGTTTTTGTTGTTTAATTTAATTTTATTGTTGATGGTGTGTGTAGGTGTTAATATTCAAACTGGCGAAGAAGTTGCTGTTAAGCTGGTATTCATCTACTTTCTATTGCATTTTTTTTATTCCTTATCGATTTTTCAGTCATAAAAATTGATTGCCTGTGAGGGGGGTCCCGATGATATTATGCATTATTGAAGTTGTTACAACTAAGTCTACTTTTTATGGCGTTAAGGGTAGATAGTCAGAAGTTGCAATTAGAATTAGGTTATGAGATAATAGAGATTGATAAGCGGGTAAGTACTGTTAGTATACTAGTATGGAAATAGTAGTATTATCTAAAACTGTAAAACTATTTAATTTGTGTTTCTTACTGTCTTCTTGATCTTGTGTGTAGATTTGTAGTCACCTGTTTATGTTTAATTTCAAAGTACTGCACAATGAAATCCTTATTTATGAGATCGCCCATTTATTTGATGCCCCAACTTGGTATATCTGTGAATCTGTCACATTTGGCGTGTATCTAGACTTTGTCTTAAAACCCCAACGGTGCATGTTTGTCATGGTTGTCGGTAGTAGTGTTTTAATAAACGAAAGGCTGCAAGGCAGCCTGTTTTGATCTTTTTTTATTTTCTGTTGAATATATATGTTTAAATTAGGTTGTTGGTTTGACTGTTACTGCTTTGACCTTTCATCCTTCAAAGCAAATAGGGATTTGATACCATGTGGTAGCAAGACTTTTGTGGTAGCGTGGTGTCACTTGATGGTTGGCACCTCCAACTAGGACTAGGAGCTATTTTTGTAATCAACATATCTGGCACACGCAGTGTCCAATTTTAGGCTCCTCATTGTTGACTTTTTATATCGTTATCTCCAATATTAAACTTATCTCTGGTACTGTAATTTTCAGGAACCCACCAAGACGAAACATCCTCAATTGCATTATGAATCAAAAATATATATGCTTCTTCAGGGTGGAAGTGAGTATCTATCATTCTATCTCTGTGTGCCTTTACTTTGTTTCGGTTGTGATACTTTGAATCCTAAAATATGGCCATGTTTAAATAAATCCCTAATCTATCCTTGCTACTAAAACATATAATACTCCCTCATTCTGGTAAACGAGTGCTTGACGCATTTGTAAATTAATAACAAGAAGAATTTCACTACTGGATCTCCAAATTCTTTACGGCCATTCGGTATTTTTGGACCAACCATGTATAATAATAGAAAATTATTGCATTTGAAACTATAATGAGATAGCTTCTGAAGGTTTAGTTTAGTACTTTATTGTCTAATGTATATTGTTACAATATCAGTTTATATAGTCACATATTTATTTTGACGCAATATACGATGTACCATCACAACTACATGCCTTTGGTCCAATGCGAAGTCTGTGGAAAATAGAAATACAATTGGAATTAACATGTTTCTGCATCTTGTTATTGAAGCGGGAGTACCCAACCTCAAATGGTTTGGTGTTGAGGGTGAGTACAATGTCATGGTGATTGACCTCCTTGGACCCAGCCTCGAAGACCTTTTCAACTATTGCAATAGAAAGTTTTCTTTGAAGACAGTTTTAATGCTTGCAGATCAATTAGTAAGTGCTAGTGAGCTCATTTTCTTAGACTGCTTTTTTACTTTGAAATCACTTCTTACTTATGTAAGTTTGCAGATAAATAGAGTTGAGTACATGCATGCACGTAGTTTTCTTCACCGTGACCTAAAGCCTGACAATTTTTTAATGGGCCTGGGCCGCAAAGCAAATCAGGTGATTAGTAAGCTGTCTTTTTATGCTCTATTGGTTTATCTTGTTTTCTTAATATAGATATACGACTGTTAGTTTGTCAAACTTACGGATTTGGAGTTCTAGCATTGAATAATTAAATCAAAAGTCACCTTCTTAATATCCTCTTATGAACCCTGTTATGACAGGTGTACATTATTGATTTTGGCCTTGCAAAGAAGTATAGGGATCTTCAAACTCATAGGCACATACCGTACAGGTAATTTGGGTGCTCTTGCTGTTTAAGTCTGTTGATTTTGCTAAGAATCTCATCATTCACACATGAGCCTCGATCATCCTCTCACTTCATGACTAATTTTTTTATTTAGAGGTGACAATTTTGACCATTTACTTATAGAAGGGTTGTATAAAATAAGTTGCTTAAAGTGTATATTTGATGCATTTACATCACTTAAACTACCAGATTATATTTGAAAGGATATGATTATTCGTTATCATATTTGAGTTTTTGACAGACTAGTTACATAGAGTCGAGGTTTAGTGTTTTGACAAAAAGTGTGTTAGGTCGATCTATTTCGAGCAGTATAAATCATTACCCACTTTGATATGTTGTTCAACCGACCTACCCGAACTTATTTACTTTTTTACAAATTTTATGTATATTTGGAACTGTTGCTGTATTATCTTTATATTACTATGGTCTCATCAAGATGTTTTCATAGGGAAAATAAGAATCTCACGGGCACGGCTCGCTATGCTAGTGTCAACACACACCTTGGAGTCGGTGAGTGGCACTAGTTATTTTTTTTTTGTTATGAATAATACATTATGTGTTTATATTTTTTATATTTTTTATATACTTGTTGCTATGCAGAACAAAGTAGACGGGATGATTTAGAATCTCTAGGCTACGTCCTCATGTATTTCCTTAGAGGAAGGTGATTTATTGTTTTGGTACTCCGTATATTTTCTACAACCTGATATTAGTCATTGGCTTTTATAATATGATTAATTTGTGCTTTTTTATCAGTCTTCCATGGCAGGGACTGAAAGCAGGAACCAAGAAGCAAAAGTATGACAGAATAAGTGAAAAGAAGATGTTGACTCCAATAGAGGTATGTTTTAAGTTTATGCATGTGTGACTATGCAGAGTCGTATAAACCTGCATGACATTAAATTTATCTCAACAGGCGCTATGCAAATCACATCCATCAGAATTCACATCCTACTTCCATTATTGCCGCTCCTTGAGATTTGAAGACAAACCGGACTACTCGTATTTGAAGAGGCTTTTTCGAGACTTGTTTATTCGTGAAGGTGAAAGAAGTCAATACACTGGTCAAATGATTGGTTTTTTATATATGTTTTGCATTGGAGCGTCAATAACCCAATTGTAGATAGACCTGATAGATTCTTAATATTGTCAGGCTATCAATTTGACTATGTCTTTGATTGGACCATATTGAAGTATCCACAAATCAGTTCCAGCTCCAGAGGACGAGTAAGTGACAAACCAATTTTGTTGCTAGTATTTTATCTCTTTCTTTTTTCAAGAAAACATACTCATTGCCTGTATTTTTTTGAGCAGATCCCAAGTGGTGTAGCTGGTCAAACTGCTGGGACATCTGCTGAAAAACCAGGAAGGACCTCAGGTATTGTTTGGAAGTACGATTTTTGATAAAGAATGGTCATCAGCTGTGGCAATATTAACTGGTTGGGTAATGGGTCAGAACAGGCCTGGTTGTTATGGGACCATAAGAGGCTTGGCCAGGTTGTCCTGCAAACACCTTTATTGCAAAATTAGTATTAGTAACCGAAGGTGTATGCATTGAGTGTAGAATTTAGGCTATTTTCTACACATTAGACCTGATTTCGTCTTTAGCTAAAAAAATTATTTGACGTGTTTGAGAATCAATAGATCCTGTCGTCGAGTCTGCTTAACAGCTGTGCCTTTCTTCTTTGCTACAGCTGGACAAGATGTTAGGGATAGGCTCCCTGGTGCAGCGGATTCGTTATCTAGAAGAATTCTGGGTTCTGGTGGACGCCATGAACTTTCTAGAAACAGAACTTCGGAAGATGTACCTTCATCAAAAGATGTGGTATGTTTCTGATTGTCTTTGTGCATATAAAGTATACTTTGGCCGACTATTGACCCATAGGATCCTTTTTCATTATAACTGTTGTATTATTGTTGGATCTGTTCGAGATCAGATATAACCTGAATCAACTTATTCATTTAGAAATGAGTCGATTTGGTTACCACTATAAGTTTGTATCATGGGGAGAATCTTGATGCTCATGAAGTTTCTATTCTTTTTAGCTTCAGCTGCTATTTGTTAACTATGCTATATTTTCATTTACAGCAAGCTGATTCGGAAAAGGTCCGATCATCTCGAACTGGGGGCTCTTCAAAACGTGCCTCTTTCATCAAACCAACTTCCTCAGCAGAAGCCACAGATGGCAGATCAAGCCGACTCGTCTCGAGCAGTGGGGGCCGCTTATCTACAACTCAAAGAGTCCAATCAGGGAGTGAGACCAGACCATCTGCCATCTCGGGTACCTCAAAGGGTGTCCGTGAGGATCCTCTCCGAGGCTTTGAGTTCCTCCAAATCAGGAAGTAAAAGGATATGATTAAATAAAACTAAAACACCCTACAATTATAGATTGTTTTAAAAACGGGAATTCATGTTTTACGCCACAATATAAGATGTTACAACTTGAATTATATCCGTCACTCTGTAATGCTCATACAAAGAATGAGTTTCTTTATACCGGAATTCTCAGTCTGTATTAAATTAAATTATATCTGTGAATTATCTGGCACAATGGTACCCCCCAACTAGACTTGGTTTAAATTAAATACATTACCTCAGTAGGTTATAATGCTGTAATGCACTTTCTATTTGTTGGTAGAACAAATGATTTTCTGCATTTGTACCCACCAATACTCTTTATCTTTTTGAGTTTGTAGCAACTGTTGATTATGTTGTCTTTGTTGCGGTGAGCCGGTGACAACTAAATATTGTATGGGAAAGCGTGTATGGTAAGAGCGAAGGCCAGATAATCAGTCGATCTAGCATATCACAGAGTTATTCTTTAGTCTTTGTGCAAGATACACCGTTTGGTTTATCGACCTAATTGTCTTTTCAATATAGCTTAACCGGTAACAAATAAATTAATTTGTTAAAAACTTAGTTACTTGATACCTAATGGCTTACGGTCTATCGTTTGCTCACACTATACGTCACACGAGCACGTTACGATGCTAATGGTTGTTTCACGATTACTGAAACAACTAATGTTTATTGCTTGTTCTAGATCTGATCCAAATACCGAGCGGTATACGTTGAATCGAACTAAAAGAAATATAGTGTTACCAAAAAGAATTGGACTCCCTTAAAAACTGTAGTTGGATGGAAAACATCCTGTTTTTTACAAAATATTTTTCAGAAAATAAGGAAAATAGAAAATGCTTTAAATCATCGTTTTTTAGAAATATTTTCTAGGAAATGCAAAATCACAGTTTTACCCTTTTGCCACAAAAAAAAAAAAACTTTTTTTTTTCTAGGTTTTCTTTTAGACAAAGAAAATTCATTTTTCCCTTTGTTTCCTTTGTAGTTTTGGAAAATAGAAAACACAAACACATATTTCTTCAACTAAACGCGTTTTCTAAAATTTTAAGTGTTTTGTAGAAATAGAATTTTTTTTTTCTACAAAATAAAAAATAGGAAATAATAGAAAATGTTTTGCAATTAAACGCACGGTAAGTTTTTCTGGATTGACAGCTTCATATTTCCTCATAAATTTGATTTCGTGACCCAAGAGAGTCTTAGGAGAGATGTGAAACCTGGCACGTAACAATCTAAAGAATATCTGTTTGGTGTAATTGTATGTGCTCTGCTGTTTAAAAGTTTCAAGTTGGTTTTCGGGTGTTTCTGTTTTTGTTTGATAAACTAACTAGGAAAGCGTTGCAATAATTTATTTGAAGCTATATAAACCTGTTTCTTAAAGTTGTAATGATGTGAGGTTGCTTAAAGGTCATTCGTGAGAGAAATACAAGTTATAGGCTTATGGCTATTACTTACTTAAAGAAAATAAAGGCATCATTTGTGAGAGAATTACGACTTTTCTTTTATATAATAAAACAAGACAAGAGGCGGAGGTTTTCGAATTAAAAAAAAATGTTTATTTAATAATAAACATTTTTTAATTTTTTTGTTTATCTTTTTTAAAATGATAATTTGAATTTTTTTTATCAACTTGTTCTTGTTAGACGGTATTCATTAGTTGTATTATTATTGTGGGTTCAAGCCCGTATCTAAAATATTTTATATCATGTATTTATGTATGTCGCATATTGAGATTAAATGGACAGAAATTTATCTTTCTACATGATATCAGCTAAAACCTTCGATCCTTAACCATAGATCATTACATGATATGAAATATTTTAGATACGGGCTTGAGCAAAAAAATAATACAACTATGAATACGTCTAACAGTTCTGTTATTACATGATACAGATCTTGATGCGGAATTCTTCCTTGTGTTGAACTTCTTTTATTAGTTATTTCTTCGTCTTTAACTTTCTTTTCTCGTATTTGGATACACATTGACTTTTATACTCACTTTGGTCCGACAAAGTAACTAAAGATTATAAATTTAACCAAATATCATATGCAAAAGTACTGATAAGACCGACTAAAAGCATGCATAATTTGAGCATTATCACCCTTAGTACTTTAAATACATTGAAGTTAAAACCTATAAAAACATGATTTAACCAACTTTTGAATTAAGAAAATAGTAAAATAAGAAGTGTAACCTTATAAAATACTATTTAAAAAGTGAGTTTCATGTTATTGATGTGAGTCGTTATGATTTACATCCAAAATTAAAGTTTATGATAATCATGGATTCTATACTATTTAAAGACTGTGTCTCATGGTTTTAACGTGAGTAATTGTGATTATTACGATAATCATAGGTAGGGTTTAAAATTTGAGTGTCAAACTTTTTATAGACTCATCATGTTTATTTACATTCATTGTACTTAAAAACAACATAAATTTTGTAAAACTTTGTGCATTTAATGTAATCAATGCATTTTAAATTTAATAATGGTTCGTCGGATTCCGACGTAACTGGATGTAATTGTAATTCGACTATATTACGTAGGTTGTTTGGTTTGCGAAATGAGGGAAATTACATTACATAAGTTGTTTGTGTTGCGTTGTAATTGTGACATTATAATTACATAGGGACGTTTGGTTCACATAATATTTTTGAAGGAATTGTAATCTTAGGAAGGAATTGTAATTTGATATAATTGTAATTTAAAAAGTTTGTAATTTGTTGTAATTGTAATGTGTTGTAATTGTAATTAATTAAATTTGTTGAAATGTTTGGTTGCCTTGCAATGTAATATAATTCATATTTTATATTAAATTAAAAAAATGAAAAAGTAAGAGTTAAAATATAATATTGTAATAGATTATAAATGAGTAATAATAAAAATTATTATAATTAAAAAATAATATAATAAAAAATATTTATATTTTTTATTATTTATATAAAGGTAAAGATTAAAAAATAATAGTAATAAAAGTAATAAAAAATATTTTTGTTTTTTATTTTAATAATAAAAATATTATTTATTTTATTACTTTTATATTAATATTTTTATAAAAAATAATTTTTTTTGATTTTTTTTATTTTAACTTAAAAAAAAGAAAGATTTATATTTTAATAAAAAATAAAAAATAATAATAATAAAAAATTATTTTTATAAATATTTTTATTTGTATTATTAAAATAAAAAATAAAAAATAATTATTTTTTATAAAAAATATTTATTTTTTATAAAAATATTTATTTTTATAAAAATATTAATATAAAAATAAAAAATAAGAATAATAACTAAAAGTAATAAAAAATAATAATAATAATATAATATTATTATTAACATTAATATTAATAAATAATATAGCTATTAATACTAATATTAAAATTAATTATTGTTATTTTTTAATTTATATAATGTTAATAGGAATATTATTATTATTATTATTATTATTATTATTATTATTTTTATTTTTTTATTATAAAACCATCACTTTTATTAGAAACAAAAAGGGATTTACAACAAATTGGATGGGAGTCGAGATACTATCTGCGCTCCCACCCCTTTAGCAATGGTAAAACCTATTCTATGAAAAATATGTACAGCAGCGCGCGCTCCAATGTCTTGAGCCTTAGAAAATCTCTGGATCCGCTTCAGCAACGCAACTACATCTTCCTGTAACTCCCCTAAAGAAGAAAAGGAGAAGGGAAGAAACCCATATCCGAAAGCTGCACACTTAGCCAAATACTTGCATCGTTTACGTTGTGCAGCATCAATCACAGCTCGGCCAGGAACAAAGTCATTCATCCCCGTACGAGTCAAAGGAGAAGAACCAGTCAGATCAACGCACACATCTTTACCTCCCTTCCAAGAATAAAACAAAATATCTGCCGGACGTAAGACACTATCAGGTCCACCATCTAATCCAATATTAACTTCCTTTCCAACAGATATCCCTGAACGGTAACATATATCAGCAAGAGTATCACGAACCAAATTGTGACGATGCTTAATCCCAACGATGCAGCACACGATACGGCATGATCCCCAAATATATCCCCATCAAAAACCCTTGAACAAGCTGAACAGGGCTTCGAAACAGAGAACAAGGGAATACCTAAGCGATAGCACAAAACACATCGATAAGACCTCCCATTCATAGTCTGACCTAATCCGGGGATAGGAGCCGTCCTAAGCCAGTCAGACATATGATCCTCCCTCTGAGATGCCCATAAAGCCAACTGACGAGCAGATAAAGCGAAAGTGGATTCAACATTCTTAATAACCCGAGCAAAATATATATCTGCCATTTTCTTCATGAGTTTGGGGGCAGCGACCTCACTCGGATTACATAGAAAATCAATCTCCATAACCGAGTTAAACACACGTAAGGCATCATCAAACTGGAGTCCATAAGATCTAATATCAGTGTGTTGAAGTAACTTAGACTGTAAATCAGCTGACTGTAACCGAGAAGCAAGAAAAGCATAATGCAATACGTCACCCGCAGAATAAACACCCAACCCTCCAAATGAAAAGGGCAACGTAGCAAGTCTCCACTGCCAATCACCAAATCCCGGTCCAGAAGCAACAACGATATGCTCCAAAGAAGAACGGAGTGCCAAATCAAAAGAACTTTGGGCAGTCTTGAAAGCACAAGGTGAACAAGTACGCATAGCAAAATATAACTTGGAAATACCGGCACATGAACGAAGAAGCAACAACTCGCATTGGGGGTCATTAATTTTGGCCACAGCATCCAAAAGCTCAATAGTCTTAACCACACGCTTCAGCACAAGCTTACTACAAAAATCAAGATCTACACTCGCAGACCCCCCAAGTAACTTAACACCGCTCGTAGGTCGAGCAATATTATCTGGGAACACACCAATAAACTTGCTGCGAGGATCCTCGGTCGGCCAAAAACTTCAGTCTTATCAATATTCAGATGCAGTCCATACACTGGACGCTCCTCCATGATGCACTCCAAACTTCTCCACAACCAAAGTATCCCCAATAATAGTACCATCATCCAAATACCAGGCCTATAGAGAAAGAGAGAAGGAGTCCCGAATCTTACATATCAATGGTTGAAGAACAAGAGCAAAGAGTAACGGACCAAGAGGGTCACCCTGCTGTACCCCCTGGCATGACCTTAATACATGTTCCCCGTAATACAACCTTGCCGGACTAGAATAACAAAACTCCACCCAAGACGAGATAGGGGGACAACGAAGACGAACCTCTCGCAACATAACCTCTCGATCAACCAGATTGAAAGCATTTTTAAAATCCACAAGTAACATCGACAAACCGACATCATCACCATATCTCTTAAGAAAACGATGGGACGAATCCCACCACCCGGCTTAACCAACGGAGTGAGGGGAGCACTGGCGATAAACTCACCCAACACCTTGGGACACCGCCCATCAAGAAAAAGGTTCACTACTTGGGTGATAGAAGAAACTAAATCATCAGAAATAGCAACCGCGGAACCACTCAAACAATCTAAAAGGCGTTGGGCCCGCAACCCATCCCGCCCACAAGACGTACCTCGGGGAAAACTCTTGATCATGTCAAGAACCCTAGATCGAGAAGCAACCAGGAGATGATGGTTAAGAGAAATATACGGCAAAGAAGGAGCATGAACAAAAGGATGTTTATTTTTTAGGTCTTCAAGAGTAATATCATTATAAGGAGCCACACCAGATGAGGAAAGAACTCTAACAGCAACAAAATGATGCCCATCAGAAATCTTCCGTCTACACTGCTTAATATTCTGCTCAACCAACCCACTATCCTCACTAAGAACATCAGACAAAGCGGGGGAAGGTTCAGCCAAACACTCTCTAAGAAGCTGTAAACTACCATCAAACGTCTCCCAAGAACGAATAACATTAATAATATACTCCTCTTGCTTTTGTCTCTTGATAACGGACCTACACTCCAGATTACTTCTCGGACGAAAGGTTTTAAGCAGACAAAGAGGCAAAACAAGCAAACGAACCCAATAAGATATGTCATCAGGCTTGTTAACCACCCTGTCAATGGCCCCTTTCAAAGCGCGAGAAAAACCCAAACGACACTTTGGAGGGATAGATTTAACAGTACGCAACCCTTTAGAAAATAAGCTATCAAGAGTCCCCAAATCAAAACCACAATGTGAGTCACGAACTTCAACACCACCACTAACAAGATGCAAAGTACATGATGGAACGGGAGGCTTAGGGAGGTCATAAAGAACAAAGTGAACAATACCATCACCACAATCAGGAGGTGGTACAAAATCCGAACCCTTACCATGCCGACACTTAGACCGAAACGTGTGCGTGGTGAAACAACCACCACATAACCAAATCCCCATACTCTTAAAGGTTAACTCGGCCATCTCATAAACAACCAAATCGGATAGAATGGAATGTTTGGTACAAGCTAGCGCATCACCTCTAAAATGTTTATCACGAAGATGAATAATCAAAGACGACTTAGTAAGCCCATTCCCACTACCATCTCGACATCCGTTAAGACCAACAAACGGGCAATGGAACCGAACAACCGCCATGACACCACCAAACCTAAACTAAAATAAACACAACGAGTTACCACACGCCAACTGCTAACCAACCAAACAACCCCTAGCCGCGAACAAGACAACCACCCTAACCTAATCTAACCTGCCCAAAACAAACAAACCAAACGCCGCAAACAAAACAACACCACCACAAACAAAAGAGCACTACCGACTAATAACCGAACCACCACCAAACCATACAACAAACCCCTCACAACCGAACCCCTACAGCACCAAAAACCGGCACAACCCACACCAAAACCAACGACCCACAACCACCTGCTATATGAAACCCACAACAACCCACTACCGAACCACAACGAACCTAATTTCGCTCGAGCCCACACCAAAACACCGAGTCCACAACGTCAAACCCAACAACCCGACAACCCCTGCTGTAAGAAACTCCACCAAAACGCACCTAATAATAGAAACCAAATATCACCAAAAACCACCTAATCCAAATAACAGAAACTCCACCTGCTGTATGAATAACCGCAACCATCCAGAACCACAACCCACCACTACTGTATGAACCCGGTCCTAAACTGTAAGAACCCACCACTGTTGTATGAACCCGGTCCTAAACTGTCTGTTGTATGAATAACCGCAGCAATCTAGAACCACAACCCACCACTGCTGTATGAACCCGGTCCTAAACTGTAAGAACCCACCACTGCTGTATGAACCCGGTCCTAAACTGTAAGAATTGTGGATAGGAGAATGATTGGTAGTGGTGAAGAACGGGATTAAAAAGGGAATAACGAACGAGAAGGGTGAAGTCGTTGATGGTGAATCTTGATCGCGTGATGGTGTGAATCTTGATCGCGTGATGGTGTGAATCTTGATGACGTGAAGCGTGACTGTAACGTGAAGGGGGATGGGAACAGTAATGGTGATGAAGATGGAGGGACTAGAAAATGGAGGAGATGCAATGGCTGTGAAGATGGAGGGGACGTGAAGTGGAGAGGATGATGGATTAGTTGTGGATCGCCCACACACAGAGAGAAAACACGCTTCCAAAACTGTTATTATTATTATTATTATTATTATTATTTATAAATACTAATGTTTTAAAATATAAAAATAATGAATTGCAACGTAATTTAAAACTTTTCATCCAACTCCCTATGTAATATGAATTCCCTTAAGGTGCGTTTGGTTCGGTGTAATCCATTGTTGTAATTGTAATCAAGATTACATTACATAGTTTGTTTGGTTCATAAATGAAGGGAATTGTAATTCGAATTACATTACGTAGAGTGTTTGGTTTGTATTGTAATTCTAATTCAAACATTACAATTACATTCAATGAGGGAATTGAGATTACATAGGAAGTTTGATGGAAAGTTTTGAATTACATCGTAATTCGGTATTTTTATATTAAAATATGATTATTTATAAATAATAATAGTAATAAATAATAATAATAGTAATAAATAATAATAATAATAATAATAATAATAATAGTATCTAGATCTTGATTTTTGTAATAAGCTTGTGTTGAAGCGTGCGGTTAAGACTATTGAGCTTATGGATGCTGTGGCCAAAATTAATGACCCCCAATGTGAGTTGCTGCTTCTTCGTTCATGTGCCGGTATTTCCAAGTTATATTTTGCTATGCGTACTTGTTCACCTTGTGCTTTCAAGTCTGCCCAAAGTTCTTTTGATTTGGCACTCCGTTCTTCTTTGGAGCGTATCGTTGTTGCTTCTGGGCCGGGATTTGGTGATTGGCAGTGGAGACTTGCTACGTTGCCCTTTTCCTTTGGAGGGTTGGGTGTTTATTCTACGGGTGACGTATTGCATTATGCTTTTCTCGCTTCTCGGTTACAGTCAGCTGATCTACAGTCTAAGTTACTTCAACATACTGATATTAGATCTTATGGACTCCAGTTTGATGATGCCTTACGTGTGTTTAACTCGGTTATGGAGATTGATTTTCTAAGTAATCCGAGTGAGGTCGCTGCCCCCAAACTCATGAAGAAAATGGCAGATATATATTTTGCTCGGGTTATTAAGAATGCTGAATCCACTTTCGCTTTATCTGCTCGTCAGTTGGCTTTATGGGCATCTCAGAGGGAGGATCATACGTCTGACTGGCTTAGGACGGTTCCTATCCCCGGATTAGGTCAGACTATGAATGGGAGGTCTTATCGATGCGTTTTGTGCTATCGCTTAGGTATTCCCTTGTTCTCTGTTTTGAAGCCCTGTTCAGCTTGTGCTAGGGTTTTTGATGGGGATATATTTGGGGATCATGCCGTATCGTGTGCTGGCATCGTTGGGATTAAGCATCGTCACAATTTGGTTCGTGATACTCTTGCTGACATATGTTACCGTTCAGGGATATCTGTCGGAAAGGAAGTTAATATTGGATTAGATGGTGGACCTGATAATGTCCTACGTCCGGCAGATATTTTGTTTTATTCTTGGGAGGAAGGTAAAGATGTGTGCGTTGATCTGACTGGTTCTTCTCCTTTGACTCGTACGGGGATGAATGACTTTGTCCCTGGCCGAGCTGTGATTGATGCTGCACAACGTAAACGATGCAAGTATTTGGCTAAGTGTGCAGCTCTCGGATATGGGTTTCTTCCTTTCTCCTTTTCTTCCTTAGGGGAGTTACAGGAAGATGCAGTTGCGTTGCTGAAGCGGATCCAGAGATTTTCTAAAGCTCAAGACATTGGAGCACGCGCTGCTGTACATATTTTTCATAGAATAGGTTTTACCATTGCTAAAGGGGTGGGAGCGCAGATTGTATCTCGACTCCCATCCAATTTGTTGTAAATCCCTTTTGTTTCTAATAAAAGTGATGGTATTATAATAAAAATAATAATAATAATAATAATAATAATAATAATTATAATAATTATAATTACTACTATTAAAAATTGTTATTACTAAAAAGTTATTATTATTAAATTATTATTATTAATTATAAATAAAATATTTATTGTTATATTAATAAAATATTTATACAATAACATTAACAAAATAATTACTATTATATTTAGAAAATATTCATATAAAAATATTAATAAAATAATTATTAAATTTTATGTATTATTAATAAATAAACAATTATTTGTTAACAAAATAATTATTAAAAATTAATTACAAATAAAAAACTACAATTAGAAAATACTAAAATTAATATTACTATATTAAAAAGTATTTAAAAAGTAATACTAGAAAACTATTCATTAAATATTTATTAATAAAATAACCATAAAAAACTAAAAATTTAATTACTAATTAAATTATTATCATTAACATAATTATTATTAACATAAAGTATTTTTTTGTTATTAATATAATTATTATTAATAAAATAATTTTTATAAAAATAATATTAATATTATTTTTATAGATTAAATTTTATTAAAAAATTTTAAAAAATATTATTAGTATTATCTTTTTTATTATTGTTACTATTATGATATTTACATATTAAATAATAATAATAATAATAAAAAAAAATAAGAATAATAATAATTTATTATTTAGTATTATTATTAATGTTATATTATTTATTATTTATGTTTATTATTAATACTTTATTTTTTATTGTTATTATTATTATTATTTATTATTTTTGTTAGTCATTAACTTATTATATAATAAGATGTAGCACGTGTTGAGAAAATACTATTTTTTTAACAAACTTAAGGTCCGTTTGGTTTGAAGTCGGGTTTTACTTTAGGTATAGGTTTATAAAGTAGGTGGTTTAGGATTGGTTGGTATTAAATGAAAAGTAATGTTTGGTTTAAATTTTGGGTTTAGATTTAATTTAATATAGGAATTAAAAATATATTAAATTATTAAATATATAATATTCTAATTAGTGGGTCTATTAAAATTGAATAAACAAGCACAAAGTAAATATTAAAAAATTGTGGGGCCTATTAAAAATTACAAACCCACCTAAATGGTGACTTTAGAAAAAGTGAATGTCAAATGGGGATGGTTTCTAAAATAAAAGTCTGACATGGTAACCAAACAATGTTTTAGAAAGGCTTTTAGCCTAAAGTGGGATAAACCCAAATACCAAACGCGCCTTACTTTTCATTAACTAAATAAGGTGTAGCCCGTGCTACACCCATTTCCTATATAGATCCGCCTCTGATTGATAGTTGATGTTTTTAATAACTAGATTGTATCTATTATATATCGACAACAATCCATGTCAGCCCTGGGGCTGAGCGAGGTGGGCGACCACTCAGGGCGTCAAATGAGTCACGGACATCAAACAGGGCGTCAAATGAGTCACGGACATCAAATTTTTGATGTTAAGTTATAATGTTATAATTTTTTTTCCGGTGAGATTATGGACTCGTAGTTAAACAAAGAAGATGAATTGATGGTAAACTTTAGAGCAAAAGGTGTCACAACTAACATTTCCCTCTTCACTTGTGTCACCTCAGCGCCACATCATCTCAACTAACCAACACAAAAAATCAACTAAACACCCCCTCACTCACAACTAGTCTCTCTCCTCTTCACTTAGGTCCCACCACTCACCATTTTTATTACCGTTACCAAACGGGTGGAAACATGTGGGGCCCGATTTTCTTCATTTTTCCTTTCGTTGAAGACTGGCGAAGGGAGAGCGGCGAGGGGGGGGGGGGGGGGAGTGGGGGCGGTGTCACGGTGAACACCGACGAGGGCGCCACGTCGGATCGACGAGCACCCTCCGCCGTGACACCTTTTGCTCTTGTAAGGACTAAAAAGTGGAGAGAGAAACAATTTATTTTGCACAACATTAAAATTATCACATGGGCAAACATTTAAAATATTAATTATTCTTATACCATTTATTTAAAGTTTTTTACTAAGGGCACGTTGGTTAAGGGGTATAAATTCTAATATTCAAGTTTTGATTTGTAGTTACTTGTTTGGTTGTAAACCTGACTTGAAAGGGATAGTGTCTTGTATTGTGTGATTGTATGTAAAAAAGTAACTATAGGAAGGTGCTTTATATAGGGTAATTTTAATTTTGAGTTTGAAATTTTTTTAAGTTTTCTGTCTATGTGTTGTATAAAACTGTCATATTAAAAGTGTTGCTATATATTAAACTGTCATATTAAGACCTTTCCGCCTATGTATTACTATATATAAACCGTGGTTTTTAAACGTATTGTGAAAGTTACCTTATTTGTTTGTTCGTCAACTTTTGATTTTTTAATCACAGATTTTTTGAAGTTTCAAGTTTTTGTTATAGTTGCTATTTATATGTTTTTCAAGTTTCAAATTTCAACTTTACAATATTTAGGATAAAACCCTTTATAGGGTATATAGAAGATTTATTAGTTAAATTACAAAGTGTAAACAAATAAAAACGCCGACTCTACTTTTAGCCGCTCTTTGATCATATACTTGTGAGTCTTTAAGAGTGTATCTAACATAGTTGGTTGTAGTGATCTTTTCTTATATAAGTGATTAGGGTTCGGTTCATGATAATGACAATTTTTTATTTTATAGAGGTTGATCCCTTCTAACCATTTTTTTTAATAATACTTGTGAGTCATTCATCTAAAAAAGGTCTTATAAATGTACACTTTCGTACTCGTTATTTATCTTACTCAGAGTAAAAGGTGTCATGGCTAGGTTTTACCTCTTCAATTGTGCCACTTCAGCGCCACATTATCTTAACTAACTGTAGAAACTAGAAGGGGGGGGGGGGGGGGGGGGGTTGAATAGTTTCTCTTCGATTGGTGACCAAATTAAAATTGATTTCAATTTGGTTTGTATCAAAACTATCTTTTACTTAAAGCTAAGTTGCATAATGATTAGGTTCAATTGAAACGCACTAGCAAGAATAATAAGCAAGTATAATGATAATGAAATAAGTAAAGAGTAAGGAAGGAGACAACCTAGTGAGAAGACACCAAGATTTATAGTGGTTCAACAACGAGGCTCTATCCTCGTTTCTACTCCACTCCTCGAGTACACCTACTCGAGATTTCCACTATATCCACAAGCTCCCTTCTCGGCGGAGAAAACCTTACATCGTTGCTTACATTATTTTCCGACACTAAGCTAAATGTCGAGACCTAATCTTTAGCTAGGACCAATCTACACGACGTTGCCTACTTCACAATTTAACGACACAAGGCTAGATGTCGAGTTCTAATCTTAAGGTAGAACCAATCTTCACGACGTTGCCTACTTCACCATTTTACGACACAAGGCTAGATGTCGAGTTCTAATCGAAAGCTAGAACCAATCTTCACGACTCTTCACTTTGAAGCTAAGTGAGAACTTCACACAACACAACTACTAATCACTTTAAAGTTTAGTGAGAACTCATAAGACACAACCACATCACTTTATAGTTTAGTGAGAACTCCTAATCAAATCTATTACAACTCAACTAGACTTATCCAAGTACACACATGTAGCTTGGATTTACACAACACAAATCCAAGCAAACACATATGCAATGGATGTACACAACAAATCCAAGTATTCACAAATAACTTGGATGAACACAACTAGTCCAAGTATTCATAAATACATTGGATTGACCTAAAACACAAGGTATCATGATGAATATGACTAGCTCATAAATTCATCTTTATCACTACACTAGTGAGTGAGTGATCTTCTCATTAGACATGGTAAAGGAGTGAATCAAGAGGATAATCATATGTAAACATCCTTAACAAATTAAGTGATCATTTACTAATGATTATGCTATAGAAAATAGAAAAAGGGCTGAGAAAAACGTCCAAGAGGCTTGCTGGAAAATGAGATTTGACCCACTATTTAAAGGAGACAAAGTTACAACGGATCTATAACGGCTACTGTGCGCGGTACCTTATCTCACCCCGCGGTACCATATCGCTAAGGTACCGCGTAGGTACTTAAGGTACCGCCACTAGACTCCGCTCCGTTTTTTGTCTTTTAGTGGGGTGGGAATATCTGAGGTATTTGAACCCTTCAAAGGATATTCTAAGAGCATTTGGAATATGCCATTTTCAAATTTTCATTTTCCCATTTTAATAAAACATTTTCTAAAAAAGAAAGTTTATTAAAAAGTCTTTTGTCTTATTAACAAAAGTGAGTTTTAAGGATAATCGTTTTGATGATCACTAAGTATGATTAAGAAAGGTTAGTGATATGATTATTACCTTGATGATAGTGTTAGTTAAATAATTCATTTTGTGTTTCTACACTAAATGTGTTGTATGTTTGTTGTGATCAAAACTAATAAAGATTAGTTAACACTAATAATGTTTTTAGGCATTACTTGCATTAACAATCTCCCCCTTTTTGATTACGACAAACGATAAACTCATTTACGTAGAAACACAAACTATGAAATTATTAACTAGTTTATCACTATCATTTCTCCCTCTTTGTCGTAGCAAAAAGGTTAGCATAAGTCTTTGAAGTGCATCGAACTTTGCTAGTAGCTCCCCCTTGGTGGTTGCTCCCCCTTGCTTGGGGCACCAAGTTTGTGAGCTAAGGTGACATGCTACACAAAGGTTAGTAGAAAGGAAAGAAACACCAATGTATATATGATCACTACCTACTAAGTAATTTGAGAGGGAGGAAAGAGAAGAAATCTCAAATTAGAAGCAAGTATTTTGCTAAGTATGTCCAAAGAGGTAATTGACAAAATCAAACTTCAATAATGAAGATGATAAGCTTGTCAATGGGTTAAAGCTTTAGAATTGATGGAATCACCCATAAGCAATTGTAAAAATTTAACCAAGATCAACTCAAAATAGAACTAATTAGATAGCACACAAATAACACAAAGGTAAAAATAATACAACAAAGAAGATAGTCATACACATAGTATGAGTATCTAAAAGCAATAAATATGGAAAATAAACACACTAAGCATAAGCTAGTCTAATAGTGATATTTTCCAAGATTGATAAAAATAAAATAAAACTAAAAAGACGACGATGCATCATTCGAAGTTTTGTCCAACGGAACGAAAACTTGAATAGGAGGTCGAGTGAGGAGGAATTCAAGAAAATTTAACTTCTCATACACATGAGCAAGTTCAATTTGTTGAAATCGGCAACAATCACACGAGGATCCATGATGCAACACAAAATCGTTTGATGGGGGTATGGCATCAAACTTAGGGGTTTGGTGGTGGTGGGGTAAAGGGTTTGGGAGTGTTTTCACAATGCCTTGTGAGGTTTGGGGAAGGTTGCAAGGTCATTGAGTTGGGGGGTATTGAAGGATTGTGGTGGTGGTGGAACATGTTCTTTTGCTCCGGTGATGGGGTTTATGGTTGTAAGTCTCATTCCAATACTTGATTGGAGAGAAGGTAGGGTTTTTGGGTGGTTTGGACGAAGATGGTTCATTCTTCTTAACCCAAACGGGTCGAACCGAGATTTTCGGTTTCTTTGAAAGCTTGGATGAAGAAGCTTTGGGTGAGAGGGGTTGTGACAAAGAAATGTCAAGGTTAGGAATGTAGGAGTTAGGCATTGTGAGAGTGTGAGAATGATATCTCAAGGTTATGTGAGAATGAATTCTCAAGGTTGGGAAGGTGTGAGAATGAAATCTCAAGGTTGGGGTATAAGTAAAATGTAATCAAGGTAAGAATTTGAATACAAAATGTGTAGTGTCAAGGAATGTTTAGTCAATTTGAGTAAACAAGGAATCTTGACTGGGAATAGGGTTTAAAGGTTTTGACCAAAAAATCGTCAAAAGTCACTTTCTGGCCGCGGTACCTTATAGGGTCCGGCGGTTCCATATCACTAAGGAACCGCGGGTCTTTAAGGAACCGGGTCCAGAGGACTTTAAACCATGTTTTTCCTGGGTTTTCGGAAAAAACTAAGACTTTTTCAAAAAATTGTAAATCTTGGATTTTTACCTCTATTAGAACCAAAATATGCTAGGGTTGCATAAAGCAACACATTCACAAAGAATGTCTTGACAAAGGGTGACAAAATAATTTAGATATCATTTTGAACCAATTTTAGTCAAGTTTAGGAGTTGTGATAGATTTGGGTTCAATTTTAATTTCAAATTAAAGTTGATTAGTGTGCACAAAAGGATAGAATCACACAAAGCTAAATCCATAACACAACAACAAGAAACATTCATTAGTGAAACAAGTACAAAGATAAATAAAACTAACTAACACATAGCTAGCTTATCATTAAATCTAGATGGGTGGTTTTCATTGGCTTGTTGTTGAAAATCTTTATTAAAAGAACTCCATCATTCATCTCCTAGGAGGAGGCATGGAGAACAAAGCAAGCAATAAATCTTGCAAACCCCTATGTAGTCCATACATATCCATCCTTAGGTTTTGGATGAGGAAGTGGTTGTAGAGACAACATGGACATCTAGGACCATGAGTTTGTTGAAACCCAAAGTAAGGATCACCCAAAAGGAGGGAAAGAAGGACACCTAAAATTGGGATGTTTGAGTTGGGTGGAGGTGGAGAAGGCATGTTTTCCAAGGGTGAAGTGGGTGAAAGTGGAGGCATGTTCCTCAAAGGGGAAATGGGTGAGTGTGGAGGAAAATTCTCCAAGGTTGGTGAAATTGGTGAGTTGTGAGGGGTAAATGGTGAAGTCACCAAAATGTCATCAAAGTCATTCCCAAAAGGAATGCTTTGGATTGGTTGAGGTTGTGTGGTCACTTCCAAGGGTGCACTTGGAGTGAAGGGTGAAGAAAGCTCATTCATTCTAGAATTGAATGAAGAGGAGGTAGAACCAATGGAGTGGTTAGTACCATGGGTGGAAGAAGTCTTGCATGGTGCAAGAGGTGGGGAAGGTGATGAAGAAATGAGGATAGGAACATTCTCATTCTTAGGTGTGAGGAAAGGTGAAGAGTTAGGCTTAGCTACCTTAACCCTTATTTTGAGTGTTTTTCTTGGGGTGGAGGTCTTGGAAGTGTTTGAGGTTTTGGTACACACCATGGTTGATTAGGGTGGTTTAAGGTTTAGGGAAGTATGTTTGATGTGTGAAGAACATGGCAAACAAGGTGGGTTTAAATGGTTGAGGGGATGATCCAAACTAGTAATGGGTTAAAATCATTTTAGGTGAATAATGAATTTAGATGCCCTAGTTTAGGAAATGTGCAGTTTATTACTGAAAATCATGCAAGGTTTACACAAAATTAAGAAAACGGTGTAAAGCAAAGATGCTGTCGTGCACAGTGGCCGGCGGTTCCTTATCTAGGACCGGTGGTACCTTATCGATAAGGACCGCGGGTCGATATGGAACCGTGACCAGAAGGTTTTCAAAAATTTCCCATCCTAGTTTTTGATAAACCCAGATTTTTCCAAAAGTTTCACAAGCCAAAGTTAACTACAGATCATAATCTAATAAGCTAACTATCAAAAGGCATGCACAAAGCTATGTAAAGCACAAACATGAAGGCATAATTAACATTAAGGATCAAGATAAATGATAATTCTAACATGCAATCACAAGTTAGTACATATCCAAGATAAAGTAAAATTGTTCAACAATACATGTTTACCAACATGTATTCTTTGAAAAACTTCAATGCTTTCACCTTCTCTTCTTCCCCAATCCTTTGATCATATTCCCCAAGAACTTGAAACATTTTCTTGATTGAACCCGGTGTTCGTGCAATTCCCCTCGAGTTCTAAGGTTTTCGCGGTAAAGATGCTCCATATTGAGATCTTCCGGTACTTCACTAGAATGATGAGGAGGAGGAGCTAAGTCTTCAAATTCATCCTCGAATGGGTTTGAGGATGGATGGGAATTACTCGAAGAGTAGAAATGAGAACTAGTACCTATGCCATCACCATCACTTGTTGGCATGTCCATGTCCTCATCATCCATCTCTTAATGAACAGATTTTCTCGATCCTCGATCACTTCTTGTCTTTCTAGCATATGCCTCTTGAATGGGCAACATAACCCGATGAACCGGGGTAGAAGCGAGAAAGATCAAGGTGGGGAAAATCACGAGCAACCCTTTTGAAAAGGCGAGTTAGAAGCATAGCATAGGGAAGGTTTGTCTTGGGCTTCGAAAGGGCATAATTGATTCGTCAAGCGATATAGAATGCCAAGTTGTACTTGGTGGATGTAAAGATGCAACTCAACATATGCACCATACACGCCGGGATATGATCTCGGTTTCCACCAAGACAAAAGACATTCTCCCTAAGGATATTGGCCCATTGAACCATAAAATCCTTAAGGTCGCTAGAGAGCACTTCATATTGATTCACATTTCGTACATTTGAATGAAGGCTTCTCACAACGTTACCATCACGCTCTTTCGAGACGATTTCAAGAATGAACTCTAGATCAATTTCGGTGTGGTCATTTGGAGGTTTATCGAAGGATTCCGAGAGAGCATCAAGTCTCCATTTATCCGTAAAACGACAAGTGCCTTCATAAGGCACACCGAGAATTTGACCAAAGTCTTCAAGAGAGTATTGAATTAATTGATCATTCAATACGAAACGAATGAAGATTTCTCCATTGTATTCAATCATGAAGTAGGTGCTAAAGAATTCCAGAAGGAATAAGGGGTAAATATCTTCTTCTATGTTGAGCAAGCAATCAAACCCCGAAAGCTCAAACATAGAAAGGATATAGACATAACCCGTTATTTCCTTGTCAACGACTCTACCCTCATGGAAACAACGAGTGGAAAGGGATGGAAACGAGTTTTGAAGTTGGGGGGAAGCATAGGTTTGGGAGATGTCGGGCATATAATCTCTAGTGAATTGATGATCTTTTTGATATTGAGAAGGCATGATTAAGTACCTAAATACAAACACAAGAAAATATTTCTCCAATCACTCATATGAAAATCAAAAAGGAAAACGAAAGATGAAAATGTGTTATATCAATTTCTTGACAAACATAGGATTGAATCCATATCATTTTCATGTTCACAATGTGTCTATTCCATCATTGACCAAGAACACATGATCTATGTTATATCAACAATGGATTAGAACATTGGTTTTTCAAAACAAGGTTTTTAGGTAAGCATTAACAATGTCATTACCTACTTGTTCATGGGTTCATCTCAAATCCATCATTCAACCAAAATCATTTAGCCTATATTCGGATTTGTTCTACAATTGGGTTTTAATGAAATCTTAATGAATATCAACCTAAGGAATCATAGTAAGATTACCATGTCAACCCACATTCCTATTAAGGTTTTAATTCAATTTCAATTTTAAAAATCCCCAATTATGAAAGGATGAACCCTAAAACAAAATAGATGAAATTGAAAGAAAATACTTACAATTAATTGATGTTAGATGAAGGATGAGTGAAACCCACAACTTGGAATCAATTAATTTGAGTGATTGAAGGTTTTGGAAGCTTCAACAATGGTGGAAAAAGTAAAACCCGTCGGCTGTGTGTTTTTGGGAGAGAGAGAGTTTAGTTTGAAAAAGAATAAAAAACACAAACTGGCGCTCTGACAAAAGTTACTGCCCGCGGTACCTTATCAATAAGGAACCGCGGGTTTGAGCCGCGGAGATAAGGAACCGCCTACAGAGGCAGGTTTCTATCTCTGAAAAACGCCAAATTATGAAAATCCAGTTTTTCTAAAATACTTAAAATTAAATCATGAGCCTTTTAGAATATCATTGGATCATCATAACACTAAGCAATATGCCTTAATGAAGGATTACGAGTTAAGTCAAGATCGAAAAGAACCGAAACGGACAAAGGACTACTCGTAGCAAAACGACTAAGTGGAAAGAAGTCAAGAGAAGTGAATCAAGACTAGGATCAATGCTCAAGGGATTAATGACAATCTTAAAGTAGTTGAAACGAAGAGTTTGTGTCATATATAGTGGTTTAAGACGTGCCTTTCCGGCGAAACGATAAACGGCTTTGGTAATGAATGAGCACAAAGCAATTATTCAAGTCTAAACTAAGATCACTTTCAATAATAGTCTTAGTCTAAACTAAAATATGAGCAAAGTATTAATTCACTTTCTCTCCCACAAAGGGCCTACTAACCGTATGGGTGCAAACCATGGAAATCATGCTTGATACTTTAAGCTTCTACTAACTCACTCTACATCACCATAGTGAGTCAAGTATCCAAGCAATGAAGGTTTGAGAGGATAAAAGAAAAGAAACACAAACCACAAATAAATGTCAAGGCAAGGATGCCGAGAACAAGCACATAGTCAAGTAATGATCAAAAGAGGGCGTGTGGAAGAACGAAAGCGTACCTTGGCTACAAAGAGCAATCCATGAAGGAATAAGTGCTATGCCCAATCAATGACTACGATGAGTACTAAATCTTCAAGGACTAGTATAATTCTCTATCATCTTGGTATCATCATTCAAAGATGTTAAAAATCAATGAAGATGATTCTTCTACAGGTGCAAGTAACTCAATCCACAACCAATTAAGTGATTGATCTTCATGAGTACCTACACAAAGCAAGCTGCAAACTAGTAGATACATTTCAAGAGTATATCTAAAATGCATAAAGGCTACTAATCTTAAGTGGGATGCAATATTATCAATTAAAAGACCTATTTTTCAAAGAAAACATAGTTTTGACCAAAGAGAAACATTAGTACAACTAGACCTTCTAATTTGAGGAGACAATGGATCGATCCAAGTTTTAAAGTACAATATACTTCAAAGATCTTGAGTGACCATCGCTCTGATACCAATTGTAGAAACTAGAAGGGGGGGGGGGGGGGGGGGTTGAATAGTTTCTCTTCGATTGGTGACCAAATTAAAATTGCTTTCAGTTTGGTTTGTATCAAAACTATCTTTTACTTAAAGCTAAGTTGCATAATGATTAGGTTCAATTGAAATGCACTAGCAAGAATAATAAGCAAGTATAATGATAATGAAATAAGTAAAGAGCAAGGAAGGAGACAACCTAGTGGGAAGACACCAAGATTTATAGTGGTTCGACAACGAGGATCTATCCTCGTTTCTACTCCACTCCTCGAGTACACCTACTCGAGATTTCCACTATATCCACAAGCTCCCTTCTCGGCGGAGAAAACCTTACATCGTTGCTTACATTATTTTCCGACACTAAGCTAAATGTCGAGACCTAATCTTTATCTAGGACCAATCTACACGACGTTGCCTACTTCACAATTTAACGACACAAGGCTAGATGTCGAGTTCTAATCTTAAGGTAGAACCAATCTTCACGACGTTGCCTACTTCACTATTTTACGACACAAGGCTAGATGTCGAGTTCTAATCGAAAGCTAGAACCAATCTTCACGACTCTTCACTTTGAAGC
The DNA here is from genome assembly GCA_025667525.1 of Glebionis coronaria. Lineage (NCBI taxonomy): Eukaryota > Viridiplantae > Streptophyta > Magnoliopsida > Asterales > Asteraceae > Glebionis > Glebionis coronaria. Next base: position 542,306,966 of record CM046876.1, on the reverse strand, counting down.
TAAGTGAGAACTTCACACAACACAACTACTAATCACTTTAAAGTTTAGTGAGAACTTACAAGACACAACCACATCACTTTATAGTTTAGTGAGAACTCCTAATCAAATCTATTACAACTCAACTAGACTTATCCAAGTACACACATGTAGCTTGGATTTACACAACATAAATCCAAGCAAACACATATGCAATGGATGTACACAACAAATCCAAGTATTCACAAATAACTTAGATGAACACAACTAGTCCAAGTATTCATAAATACATTGGATTGACCTAAAACACAAGGTATCATGATGAATATGACTAGCTCATAAATTCATCTTTATCACTACACTAGTGAGTGAGTGATCTTCTCATTGGACATGGTAAAGGAGTGGATCAAGAGGATAATCATATGTAAACATCCTTAACAAATTAAGTGATCATTTACTAATGATTATGCTATAGAAAATAGAAAAAAGGCTGAGAAAAACGTCCAAGAGGCTTGCTGGAAAATGAGATTTGACCCACTATTTAAAGGAGACAAAGTTACAACGGATCTATAACGGCTACTGTGCGCGGTACCTTATCTCACCCCGCGGTACCATATCGCTAAGGTACCGCGTAGGTACTTAAGGTACCGCCACTAGACTCCGCTCCGTTTTTTGTCTTTTAGTGGGGTGGGAATATCTGAGGTATTTGAACCCTTCAAAGGATATTCTAAGAGCATTTGGAATATGCCATTTTCAAATTTTCATTTTCCATTTTAATAAAACATTTTCTAAAAAAGAAAGTTTATTAAAAAGTCTTTTGTCTTATTAACAAAAGTGAGTTTTAAGGATAATCATTTTGATGATCACTAAGTATGATTAAGAAAGGTTAGTGATATGATTATTACCTTGATGATAGTGTTAGTTAAATAATTCATTTTGTGTTTCTACACTAAATGTGTTGTATGGTTTGTTGTGATCAAAACTAAGAAAGATTAGTTAACACTAATAATGTTTTTAGGCATTACTTGCATTAACAATCTCCCCCTTTTTGATTACGAAAAACGATAACTCATTTACGTAGAAACACAAACTATGAAATTATTAACTAGTTTATCACTATCATTTCTCCCCCTTCGTCGTAGCAAAAAGGTTAGCATAAGTCTTTGAAGTGCATCGAACTTTGCTAGTAGCTCCCCCTTGGTGGTTGCTCCCCCTTGCTTGGGGCACCAAGTTTGTGAGCTAAGGTGACATGCTACACAAAGGTTAGTAGAAAGGAAAGAAACACCAATGTATATATGATCACTACCTACTAAGTAATTTGAGAGGGAGAAAGAGAAGAAATCTCAAATTAGAAGCAAGTATTTTGCTAAGTATGTCCAAAGAGGTAATTGACAAAATCAAACTTCAATAATGAAGATGATAAGCTTGTCAATGGGTTAAAGCTTTAGAATTGATGGAATCACCCATAAGCAATTGTAAAAATTTAACCAAGATCAACTCAAAATAGAACTAATTAGATAGCACACAAATAACACAAAGGTAAAAAAAATACAACAAAGAAGATAGTCATACACATAGTATGAGTATCTAATAGCAATAAATGTGGAAAATAAACCACTAAGCAAAAGCTAGTCTAATAGTGATATTTTCCAAGATTGCTAAAAATAAAATAAAACTAAAAAGACGACGATGCATCATTCGAAGTTTTGTCCAACGGAACGAAAACTTGAATAGGAGGTCGAGTGAGGAGGAATTCAAGAAAATTTAACTTCTCATACACATGAGCAAGTTCAATTTGTTGAAATCGGCAACAATCACACGAGGATCCATGATGCAACACAAAATCGTTTGATGGGGGTATGGCATCAAACTTAGGGTTTGGTGGTGGTGGGGTAAAGGGTTTGGGAGTGCTTTCACAATGCCTTGTGAGGTTTGGGAAGGTTGCAAGGTCATTGAGTTGGGGGGTATTGAAGGATTGTGGTGGTGGTGGAACATGTTCTTTTGCTCCGGTGATGGGGTTTATGGTGTAAGCCTCATTCCAATACTTGATTGGAGAGAAGGTAGGGTTTTTGGGTGGTTTGGACGAAGATGGTTCATTCTTCTTAACCCAAACGGGTCGAACCGATATTTTCAGTTTCTTTGAAAGCTTGGATGAAGAAGCTTTGGGTGAGAGGGTTGTGACAAAGAAATGTCAAGGTTAGGAATGTAGGAGTTAGGCATTGTGAGAGTGTGAGAATGATATCTCATGGTTATGTGAGAATGAATTCTCAAGGTTGGGAAGGTGTGAGAATGAAATCTCAAGGTTGGGGTATAAGTAAAATGTAATCAAGGTAAGAATTTGAATACATAATGTGTAGTGTCAAGGAATGTTTAGTCAATTTGAGTAAACAAGGAATCTTGACTGGGAATATGGTTTAAAGGTTTTGACCAAAAAATCGTCAAAAGTCACTTTCTGGCCGCGGTACCTTATAGGGTCCGGCGGTTCCATATCACTAAGGAACCGCGGGTCTTTAAGGAACCGCGTCCAGAGGACTTTAAACCATGTTTTTCCTGGGTTTTGGGAAAAACTAAGACTTTTTCAAAAAATTGCAAATCTTGGATTTTTACCTCTATTAGAACCAAAATATGCTAGGGTTGCATAAAGCAACACATTCACAAATAATTTCTTGACAAAGGGTGACAAAATAATTTAGATATCATTTTGAACCAATTTTAGTCAAGTTTAGGGGTTGTGATAGATTTGGGTTCAATTTTAATTTCAAACTAAAGTTGATTAGTGTGCACAAAAGGATAGAATCACACAAAGCTAAATCCATAACACAACAACAAGAAACATTCATTAGTGAAACAAGTACAAAGATAAATAAAACTAACAAACACATAGCTAGCTTATCATTAAATCTAGATGGGTGGTTTTCATTGGCTTGTTGTTGAAAATCTTTATTAAAAGAACTCCATCATTTATCTCCTAGGAGGAGGCATGGAGAACAAAGCAAGCAAGAAATCTTCCAAACCCCTATGTAGTCCATACATATCCATCCTTAGGTTTTGGATGAGGAAGTGGTTGTAGAGACAACATGGACATCTAGGACCATGAGTTTGTTGAAACCCAAAGTAAGGATCACCCAAGAGGAGGGAAAGAGGGACACCCAAAATTGGGATGTTTGAGTTGGGTGGAGGTGGAGGAGGCATGTTCTCCAAGGGTAAAGTGGGTGAAAGTGGAGGCATGTTCCTCAAAGGGGAAATGGGTGAGTGTGGAGGAAAATTCTCCAAGGTTGGTGAAATTGGTGAGTTGTGAGGGGTAAATGGTGAAGTCACCAAAATGTCATCAAAGTCATTCCCAAAAGGAATGCTTTGGATTGGTTGAGGTTGTGTGGTCACTTCCAAGGGTGCACTTGGAGTGAAGGGTGAAGAAAGCTCATTCATTCTAGAATTGAATGAAGAGGAGGTAGAACCAATGGAGTGGTTAGTACCATGGGTGGAAGAAGTCTTGCATGGTGCAAGAGGTGGGGAAGGTGATGAAGAAATGAGGATAGGAACATTCTCATTCTTAGGTGTGAGGAAAGGTGAAGAGTTAGGCTTAGCTACCTTAACCCTTATTTTGAGTGTTTTTCTTGGGGTGGAGGTCTTGGAAGTGTTTGAGGTTTTGGTACACACCATGGTTGATTAGGGTGGTTTAAGGTTTAGGGAAGTATGTTTGATGTGTGAAGAACATGGCAAACAAGGTGGGTTTAAATGGTTGAGGGGATGATCCAAACTAGTAATGGGTTAAAATCATTTTAGGTGAATAATGAATTTAGATGCCCTAGTTTAGGAAATGTGCAGTTTATTACTGAAAATCATGCAAGGTTTACACAAAATTAAGAAAACAGTGTAAAGCAAAGATGCTGTCGTGCACAGTGGTCGGCGGTTCCTTATCTAGGACCGGCGGTACCTTATCGATAAGGAACCGCGAGTCGATATGGAACCGCGATCAGAAGGTTTTCCAAAATTTCCCATCCCAGTTTTTGATAAACCCAGATTTTTCCAAAAGTTTCACAAGCCAAAGTTAACTATAGATCATAATCTAATAAGCTAACTATCAAAAGGCATGCACAAAGCTATGTAAAGCACAAACATGAAGGCATAATTAACATTAAGGATCAAGATAAATGATAATTCTAACATGCAATCACAAGTTAGTACATATCCAAGATAAAGTAAAATTGTTCAACAATACATGTTTACCAACATGTATTCTTTGAAAAACTTCAATGCTTTCACCTTCTCTTCTTCCCCAATCCCTTGATCATATTCCCCAAGAACTTGAAAACTTTTCTTGATTCAACCCGGTGTTCGTGCAATTCCCCTCGAGTTCTAAGGTTTTCGCGGTAAAGATGCTCCATATTGAGATCTTCCGGTACTTCACTAGAATGATGAGGAGGAGGAGCTAAGTCTTTAAATTCATCCTCGAATGGGTTTTTGAGGATGGATGGGAATTACTCGAAGAGTGGAAATGAGAACTAGTACCTATGCCATCACCATCACTTGTTGGCATGTCCATGTCCATGTCCATGTCCTCATCATCCATCTCTTGATGAACAGATTTTCTCGATCCTCAATCACTTATTGTCTTTCTAGCATATGCCTCTTGAATGGGCAAACATAACCCGATGAACCGGGTAGAAGCGAGAAAGATCAAGGTGGGGAAAATCATGAGCAACCCTTTTGAAAAGACGAGTTAGAAGCATAGCATAGGGAAGGTTTGTCTTGGGCTTCGAAAGGGCATAATTGATTCGTCGAGCGATATAGAATGCCAAGTTGTACTTGGTGGATGTAAAGATGCAACTCAACATATGCACCATACACGCCGGGATATGATCTCGGTTTCCACCAAGACAAAAGACATTCTCCCTAAGGATATTGGCCCATTGAACCATAAAATCCTTAAGGTCGCTAGAGAGCACTTCATATTGATTCACATTTCGTACATTTGAATGAAGGCTTCTCACAACGTTACCATCACGCTCTTTCGAGACGATTTCAAGAATGAACTCTAGATCAATTTCGGTGTGGTCATTTGGAGGTTTATCGAAGGATTCCGAGAGAGCATCAAGTCTCCATTTATCCGTAAAACGACAAGTGCCTTCATAAGGCACACCGAGAATTTGACCAAAGTCTTCAAGAGAGTATTGAATTAATTGATCATTCAATACGAAACGAATGAAGATTTCTCCATTGTATTCAATCATGGAGTAGGTGCTAAAGAATTCCAGAAGGAATAAGGGGTAAATATCTTCTTCTATGTTGAGCAAGCAATCAAACCCCGAAAGCTCAAACATAGAAAGGATATAGACATAACCCGTTATTTCCTTGTCAACGACTCTACCCTCATGGAAACAACGAGTGGAAAGGGATGGAAACGAGTTTTGAAGTTGGGGGGAAGCATAGGTTTGGGAGATGTCGGGCATATAATCTCTAGTGAATTGATGATCTTTTTGATATTGAGAAGGCATGATTAAGTACCTAAATACAAACACAAGACAATATTTCTCCAATCACTCATATGAAAATCAAAAAGGAAAACGAAAGATGAAAATGTGTTATATCAATTTCTTGAAAAACATAGGATTGAATCCATATCATTTTCATGTTCACAATGTGTCTATTCCATCATTGACCAACAACACATGATCTATGTTATATCAACAATGGATTAGAACATTGGTTTTTCAAAACAAGGTTTTTAGGTAAGCATTAACAATGTCATTACCTACTTGTTCATGGGTTCATCTCAAATCCATCATTCAACCAATATCATTTAGCCTAAATTCGGATTTGTTCTACAAGTGGGTTTTAGTGAAATCTTAATGAATATCAACCTAAGGAATCATAGTAAGATTACCATGTCAACCCACATTCCTATTAAGGTTTTAATTCAATTTCAATTTTAAAAATCCCCAATTATGAAAGGATGAACCCTAGAACAAAATAGATGAAATTGAAAGAAAATACTTACAATTAATTGATGTTAGATGAAGGATGAGTGAAACCCATAACTTGGAATCAATTAATTTGAGTGATTGAAGGTTTTGGAAGCTTCAACAATGGTGGAAAAAGTAAAACCCGTCGGCTGTGTGTTTTTGGGAGAGAGAGAGTTTGGTTTGAAAAAGAATAAAAAACACAAACTGGCACTCTGACAAAAGTTACTGCCCGCGGTACCTTATCAATAAGGAACCGCGGGTTTGAGCCGCGGAGATAAGGAACCGCCTACAGAGGCAGGTTTCTATCTCTGAAAAACGCCAAATTATGAAAATCCAGTTTTTCTAAAATACTTAAAATTAAATCATGAGCCTTTTAGAATATCATTGGATCATCATAACACTAAACAATATGCCTTGATGAAGGATTACGAGTTAAATAAAGATCGAAAAGAACCGAAACGGACAAACGACTACTCGTAGCAAAACGACTAAGTGGAGAGAAGTCAAGAGAAGTGAATCAAGACTAGGATCAATGCTCAAGGGATTAATGACAATCTTCAAGTAGTTGAAACGAAGAGTTTGTGTCATATATAGTGGTTTAAGACGTGCCTTTCCGGCGAAACGATAAACGGCTTTGGTAATGAATGAGCACAAAGCAATTATTCAAGTCTAAACTAAGATCACTTTCAATAATAGTCTTAGTCTAAACTAAAATATGAGCAAAGTATTAATTCACTTTCTCTCCCACAAAGGGCCTACTAACCGTATGGGTGCAAACCATGGAAATCATGCTTGATACTTTAAGCTTCTACTAACTCACTCTACATCACCATAGTGAGTCAAGTATCCAAGCAATGAAGGTTTGAGAGGATAAAAGAAAAGAAACACAAACCACAAATAAATGTCAAGGCAAGGATGCCGAGAACAAGCACATAGTCAAGTAATGATCAAAAGAGGGCGTGTGGAAGAACGAAAGCGTACCTTGGCCACAAAGAGCAATCCATGAAGGAATAAGTGCTATGCCTAATCAATGACTACGATGATTACTAAATCTTCAAGGACTAGTATAATTCCCAATCATCTTGGTATCATCATTCAAAGATGTTAAAGATCAATGAAGATGATTCTTCTACAAGTGCAAGTAACTCAATCCACAACCAATTAAGTGATTGATCTTCATGAGTACCTACACAAAGCAAGATGCAAACTAGTAGATACATTTCAAGAGTATATCTAAAATGCATAAAGGCTACTAATCATAAGTGGGATGCAATATTATCAATTAAAAGACCTATTTTTCAAAGAAAACATAGTTTTGACCAAAGAGAAACTTTAGTACAACTAGACCTTCTAATTTGAGGAGACAATGGATCGATCCAAGTTTTAAAGTACAATATACTTCAAAGATCTTCAGTGACCATTGCTCTGATACCAATTGTAGAAACTAGAAGGGGGGGGGGGGGGGTTGAATAGTTTCTCTTCGATTGGTGACCAAATTAAAATTGCTTTCAATTTGGTTTGTATCAAAATTATCTTTTACTTAAAGCTAAGTTGCATAATGATTAGGTTCAATTGAAATGCACTAGTAAGAATAATAAGCAAGTATAATGATAATGAAATAAGTAAAGAGCAAGGAAGGAGACAACCTAGTGGGAAGACACCAAGATTTATAGTGGTTCGACAACGAGGCTCTATCCTCGTTTCTACTCCACTCCTCGAGTACACCTACTCGAGATTTCCACTATATCCACAAGCTCCCTTCTCGGCGGAGAAAACCTTACATCGTTGCTTACATTATTTTTCCGACACTAAGCTAAATGTCGAGACCTAATCTTTAGCTAGGACCAATCTACATGACGTTGCCTACTTCACAATTTAACGACACAAGGCTAGATGTCGAGTTCTAATCTTAAGGTAGAACCAATCTTCACGACGTTGTCTACTTCACCATTTTACGACACAAGGCTAGATGTCGAGTTCTAATCGAAAGCTGGAACCAATCTTCACGACTCTTCACTTTGAAGCTAAGTGAGAACTTCACACAACACAACTACTAATCACTTTAAAGTTTAGTGAGAACTCACAAGACACAACCACATCATTTTATAGTTTAGTGAGAACTCCTAATCAAATCTATTACAACTCAACTAGACTTATCCAAGTACACACATGTAGCTTGGATTTACACAACACAAATCCAAGCAAACACATATGCAATGGATGTACACAACAAATCCAAGTATTCACAAATAACTTGGATGAACACAACTAGTCCAAGTATTCATAAATACATTGGATTGACCTAAAACACAAGGTATCATGATGAATATGACTAGCTCATAAATTCATCTTTATCACTACACTAGTGAGTGAGTGATCTTCTCATTGGACATGGTAAAGGAGGGGATCAAGAGGATAATCATATGTAAACATCCTTAACAAATTAAGTGATCATTTACTAATGATTATGCTATAGAAAATAGAAAAAGGGCTGAGAAAAACGTCCAAGAGGCTTGCTGGAAAATGAGATTTGACCCACTATTTAAAGGAGACAAAGTTACAACGGATCTATAACGGCTACTGTGCGCGGTACCTTATCTCACCCCGCGGTACCATATCGCTAAGGTACCGCGTAGGTACTTAAGGTACCGCCACTAGAATCCGCTCTGTTTTTTGTCTTTTAGTGGGGTGGGAATATCTGAGGTATTTGAACCCTTCAAAGGATATTCTAACAGCATTTGGAATATGCCATTTTCAAATTTTCATTTTCCATTTTAATAAAACATTTTCTAAAAAAGAAATTTTATTAAAAAGTCTTTTGTCTTATTAACAAAAGTGAGTTTTAAGGATAATCATTTTGATAATCACTAAGTATGATTAAGAAAGGTTAGTGATATGATTATTACCTTGATGATAGTGTTAGTTAAATAATTCATTTTGTGTTTCTACACTAAATGTGTTGTATGGTTTGTTGTGATCAAAACTAAGAATGATTAGTTAACACTAATAATGTTTTTAGGCATTACTTGCATTAACACTAACCAAAACAAAAAACCAACTAAACACCCCCTCACTCACAACTAGTCTCTCCTCTTCACTTGGGTCTCACCACTCACCATTTTATTTCTTTTTTCATTTTTTTACACAAAATAAAAATTCATTTCATAAAATTAAAAATTACAAATACTTCAAATAAAAATACAAATACTTAAAGAAAAATACGGAAAAAAAACAATACGGAGAAAAATACAATACGAAAAAAAAAACATCCTAATCATCGAGGCATATTTCGCCGCGATTTTTGCCTGTTTTCTTTTGATAATCGACTTGTTCGGTTCAGGCAAATCGTCGGTTCTGATCGAGAGAAACTCCATCTCTTTGAACTCCAATTCAGCATCGGCTTTAGCTTTCTCGGCATCGGCTTTAGCTTTCTCGGCTTCGGCTCTAGCTTTCCCCGAGTACTTTTTTTTGTGGTGGAGGTTGCGGTGCTGATATTTTGAATTGTGTTTCAGGGACTTGTTGACTTTGAGATGGATTAGGATTAAACTGCGATTGATTAAACTGAGATGGATTATAGTAGATTTGTTGGGGTGACAAGTTTGGAAATTATTGATGCGAAAATGGTGGGAGGGTTGCGAATTGACCGGAGCCTTGGCCGGACCGCGTCGCCGGAGAAGAGGACCACGATTGATTCGGATCCGTGCTTTGGTTAAGAAGTTGCGAGTAGGAGAGGTGAGGATAATCATTTGAGAAGTTTGACATTTTTTTGTGATTGTAGGTGTAAATTTGTGAATGGAGTGTGTAAATATTGTGAATGTAATGTGTGTATATATAGGAAAATAAATAAATTTAAAAAAAGATAATTTTTTTTTAAAACATTACCGTTTGGCAACGGTTTAAAATTGAGTGGGGCCCAAAATTTTCTCTTTTCCTCTCGTTGAAGATCGACGAATGGGGAACGGCGAGGGGGTGGGTGTCACGACGAGCACCGGCGAGGGTGCCACGTCGGACCGACGAGGGCCCCTCGCCGTGACACCGTTTACTTTTATGATTTTTTTTTTGAACAAAACTTATGATTTTATTGAGATGTCCTTTTTATAGTTATGTATCTTGAAACTAGTTTTAATGCCCGTGCACGCGCGAGACTTGAATATAAAAAACAAAATAAGTAATAATTTCGTTATTACGATTTTATGTATATTTATGTTTTTTAAAAACATCTAATGTTTATACGTTTAATTATTTTCTTGTTTTACCGTGCAACGTATAAATTATATAAACTAATCTCAATTTTTATTTTTCGAATTTCATAATTTTTTATTTTTGATATTTTATTCTAAATAGTTATCACTTAATAATAAATCAAAAAACCATTTACATCAACTTAACACGTACACGATTTAAAAATTCATGATTTTTCAATGCTTAATATTATTTTATAAAAAATATTAAATATTTAATATTTAAATAGTTATGATTTTCATGTACCCACGAGTTTTACTTGATTTTTCATTATGTGACAATATTAATTGATATTTTGTATAAATATTTATTGCATAAAGAAATTAACTTTGTTTAATTGAAATGTTAGCTATAATTTTTTAGACATTATGTGTTTAGTAACACATAACGACCTTAAAAATATATGATGTTGTAGTAGTAGAATCTCGTCTATTTTTTTCATCTCACGCAGCTATTTGAGATCATGCATTCATTTTGATACTTATATCTACGTTAATAATAATTTACGTAGATTGCATTGCTTGACTTTGTTAAGTGTCATAATTGAAATAGACAATAATTTGTGTTTTTATTTAAATATTTATAATTGATTTGTTGATTTTTTATTATAACATATATGTCTTTTTTTAGATATAAAATTTATAAGATATAAAGTTTAAGAGGTACTTTGTTTATTTTATAAAAATACTAAAAAATATAAAACATTATTAATTTACACAATTTATTAAAATTTAACCACTAAAGTTTTATTAATATCCTCCTCTATATTTAAGTATTTATTTTTACAAATTTGACAGATATATCTTTGTGTATTTTTATCAAATTCCTCCACCAAAATTTTTAATTTTGACTAAATGAATTAAATTTTGACTTTTTTCAACCAATCATATCGTTCTATTTTGTTTATGTGTCAAAATCAAGTTATTTGATTGGTCCAATTGTTTTTTACAACCTCCCCTTTTCACTAAAATTCTTAAATAATCTAATTCTTTTATTATATAAAAAATTGTACGGTTTCACGTTTATTAAAGTCTTGATTTCATAGTTATGTATATTATTTGTAATGTTATATTCGAATGTGTTATATATACTTATTACCACATAATTTACTTATGGAACTCCACTATGTAATTAGATTGTCACATATCATTAACGTGGTTTTTAGCATGCGCTCTACTACAAAGCACGAGGTTATATGTTAATTTATGTTAGATGAAATTGTTGGAGAATTAGTCATTCATTAGTTTTTACTTTTGTTCAACTTTCGCGAATTAGTCATTCACTGACGTGTTATCTCTTATAAACACACTGTAAAAACAATAATTAGAAGCTGTAAAGTTGAACATTTAAAAACTACTTAAAAATAACACATAAAATTTATAAAAACAACACACAAGAGTTCCTTATTTTTGTTATCTAAACAACCATTTACCGCCATATTCTTGTTGTCCAAACGACCTGATTTCTTCCTTAAGAAGCCATCCTTTCTGAACACTCCAACCTACCTACAAGTCTTGAATTGCAAAAGAGCATGCCTAGAGTTCCCAAATGTTAAAATATGCGTAAGTCATAGTTAATATTTCATACGGCTGAAAGTACGTAAGAGTCACGCATTTAGACATCGAGACCATTCTTTATTAAGATATTTAATATACTATGGCTATATATGTTATATATACTTAATTTAGCACTAACGAATATTTAATCGTAGTTAGTTAATAAGTTAAAAGGTTTATTAAGTATTAACTAAAAGAATTAAGAACTTCAAAGAAATTAAGTATAATTGTACATACTTAAAATATAAAGTCAAAAAATTAAACCGATGGGATAAAACCCTATTGGTGTCGTGTGCTTAAGGGAGAAGAAAATGTAGGAAACAAAGTTAAATATTTTGGGGGTAGTCTGGTATACATGTTTTGATTCAAAGAATGAAATGACTATTTGATAAATTCGTTTGGTTGACACAAGTGACAATTAAACAATCATACCACGCTCATTAGTTCATTCCTCATAAATGTGCCAGATTTTAGAAATTTGAATGATGGGTCCTCTAACTTTTTCTACCACATGCCATATTTTATTTACTATTTTTTAGCCATGCATTTTAATCACTTTTTAATTTTTCATATAATCTACTAATATTTTTCCTTTTCAATTTTTATTTCAATCAACGTTTCTTTCATTTTCTTAATTTAAAAATTATTATGCAACGTATTTTTTGTTGAATCCTAACTTTTTAAAACAAACAATTTTTTTAGTCAATCGTACATTTCTCTCTCATACTTTTCATTCAAACCTATACAAAACCTAAATTTGATTCCAATCCCGTTAATAAACCAAACGCACCCTAGAAGATTTGATGGTTCTATATCTTTACTATGTTTAACCTTAACCTTTTCATTATAAATACAAAGGGTTTTCATCACTTTTAACAAGTTAGAAAAATTATAATATCTCTTTGTCTCTCTCTTTTGGTCGTCCACCTAGAAAAGGAAAAGAGAGGAATTGTTGCCTCTTTATTGTTCAAGTATTCTTGTGTCAATATCTAACAAACAAGGATTGTTGATTGAGTTGTTGTGTGGACATCCTTGAATAGTATCATACATTTGATATTGGGTTTTTTGAGGGAAAATTCGTGTGATTCAAGGAGGAGGTTTCCATATCTGATGTTATTGAGTTATTCTATCATTGTTGCTATACAAGGTATGCATTCTAGTTATTTTAATGTTAATTACTGTGTGCATATGTGATCCTTTATTTCCGTTGCGTTTAGTCATGATGCATAATATATTAGATATATTAGTTGTTAAATTTCAACAATGGCATCAAGAACCAAATCATATGCAATGTAATTACATAAAAATGACTAAAAATGATGTCAAAATAATTTTTTCTTGATGTTTTATTATGAACTAATTAGAGATCTAATATTGTTATATCTAGATTTTATTATATGCATAATAACCTGGAGAAAATGAGTTTTTTTTAGTTGATAGCAAAATGTTAATTGCAACTACGTGTGTAATTTACGTGTTATCCTGTATGTTATGCTTATTTAAATGTTTAAACTATTAACTTATGTATGCTAAATGTTATGATCTATGTTTTAGATGCTTAACATGCTTAGGAATGCTATTGAATCTAGAAATCACTAATTAGATTGGTGTATGCATGCTTTAGCTTGATATTATAAAATTGTTTTAGGGCTAAATTTGAGACACCCGAACATAAATAATTTTTATAAAATAATTTGTATAGATTCAGCCTCTAATTCCTTTTTAGTTTTAGCCAAAAGCTGAGAAGACTCATTCCTGCCGATTTTTGGGCTACAAAACAAAAACAACAAAATATTAAAATTTGATTTAGAAGAGTTTGTTTTTTAGTGTTAGATTTTATCGTGTATGTGATAAATAACATGACTAATATAAAGTGTATCTTGATATTTATAGTCAGTGTATATTCTTGTTTATTTTGTTTTGTTTATTGCCTAAATTGTTTAGTTTAAATAAGTGTAAAAATATTTTTCAAGAATAAATCTGACTAACCAGGTTAAGTAAATATTCTAGTCTTTTAACTTTAACTTAACTTAGAACTCTATAAAAATGAGTTTTTATTTGATGTCTAAAAATATTTTGGTTATACAACACTAGAAAGAAAAAGGCGGAATATCGTGCTTTCCTAAAGAAGGTACTTAACTAACTTCGCGCTGACCAAATTTTCTGGGTTTTTTGTGTGTCTTCCAAGATGAAATTAGAATCAAATGTGACCGTAGCAAGGTTCCATGTGAGTTTTCCATTGTTCCTAGAAAGAGGTGGGATGAAAACCCATTGGACCAACTAATGTATAACAACACAGTATTTTCAGCAATGATATTACTTTTATGGTATGTAATAACAATTTTCCATGGGAAAAATTTTTGCTTTATATTATGCTATCAACTATGTAACGTAACTTACATAGCAAAGTAAACAGGCACACGCAACAACTACTGCCAACTATATCAACATTGCTTTCAAGCAAACATTACAATATGTCAAATATATGTTATAATATCAGCATTTCATCATATGTTATTTATTTAATATATCATTTATAATGTTTATTATGAAATAAACATATTACATTAACGTGTATACCAAAACCCTAACTTCATGAAATGTTACTATTCAAAACACATGTACAAGCTTCCGGAGAATGTGTAAAAAATGCAATAACATGTATTTGAATATATTTTCACTCTAAAACACTAGTACAATTCCTTAAAGCTCAATGCACAATCCTTTATGCATAATATTCAAAATCAACCATTTTCCCTCCAAAAATATGCATCACAATTCAAACCAAGAGTACAAGTCCATATAGCACAACATTTAAACTATATATCCCTTCTAAGTTATGTTACAACCCTTCTAAATTCATAGTACAAGTCTTTAATGCATGAATAATCAAATTTCTCATTTTCCATCTAAAACTAATTCAAACTTGTACAAACTTTTAAACCAACCTTACAAACACCTAAAGCACAATTTTTAAGCACTAAAATCACCCTAGATTAACACTAAACACTAATTACAAACCCCAATACAAGATTCAAACCCTAATCCCCTTGAAAACTCTAGCTCGTGTACAAAAACTTCCAAAACCCATTTTTAAACCTAAGAACCTCTATGAAGTATGAATAACCTACTTAGCACCTTAAGCAGCTAAATCAACATCCCTACTCCCTAGCACCTTCATCACCTACTTGTAAGCACATGACCCCCTTTTTCTTATTCTTTTGGATGTGGCTTCCCAAACTCCACACAATACACCTATTCTACTTCCTAGCCCTAAATACGCATCCTTAGCTATCATAAGTCACCAAGATATATCCAAGGCACCTTTCTATGCTACTACTAAGGTTCCAAACTCACTTCACGGCTATATATAGCCGTAACACCATAACACCTTCAAACCATCCAGCCATATCATTTATACATACAAATCAAATTCCAAGGCACCCATTGAAGCTCAAGAAGATTAATAAGTTCAAGAAAATAATTCCGTAAGCCCTTGGATTCTTTTGCAAGAACACGTTCTAAATCCGAGCCCTAATACCTATTTTCTTGTGTTGTATACCCTTTCCTTGTTCTATAAGCTCCTACTTGTTTTTATAAATTCTATAAATGTAAAATAATCTCCCTCAATAAACCATAAGGTTTAAAAAGATTTCAAATGGTCCTAAACAATGTGCTAGAAACCCTAATTTGCCTTTTTCGTACTTTTTATAAGCCATAAGCTAAAACTTCTTATAAGCTATTATTTTGAAAGGCTAAAAGTTACATTTAAGAATCGGATTCCAAAAATATATTTTTCATAAGTTATGAACTTGAATTAGAATTACTTTGTGTTAAAGGGGTATTTCTTGCCATTTTCAAAAACTATATAACTACGCGGGCCAAAAATGTCATTTTCTCAAAGTTACAACTACAAGGACTGAATTTGCCAAGTTTAAGACCTAAGGGATAATAAATTCATATACATGAAGGGTATAAAAGGAAATTTCTAAAACTAAATGTAATTACCAGATTTTTACTTTTTGGGCTAAAATTATAAATACCTTAAACTAATAAACTAAAGGGGCTAGTTTTGAAATTATACATACTTAAAGGTTTACTATTTTATAAAGAATTATATAAATGTGTATATAATATCATTTTGCAATACTGTATAAAATGTAATATTTTTATATAAATTATAGAAAATATATTTTATTATATTATGTTCAATTATATAAAAATATTTGTATAAATTATTTTTACATCACTTATCATCTACCAACCTTTAAAGAAACTTTAACTATTAACATATCATGTTACTAGAGGATTTCATGTGAGGAGTTTCATTTAGGTATACATTCTGACGAGTTCCTTAAATTTACGATTTAAAGTGTCTTAGCTCCTTGAATATTTACTACATGACCTTTGAATTATGATAGCGCGAACAATGATGCAATATTATCACAATTTCATAAACATCAACCTAATACTATAAACTTTATAAATTAAATTTTTGGACATAGACAACACAAGTTAAGACTTGACATATTAACTCAGGTTGCGTGTCGAAGCTGTAAACTCTCACCTAAGTCACTTTTGACATCAATCAGATTTCTCTATCGAGGTGAGTTCATAGCATCACTTTTACTACTTTAATTGCTTTCATTAAACTCGTGAGGGGGATACATGCTATAAACCGAATACAAGTACTTTTCGAATTGTATGCTATCCTGATATAAATTATTGCACGAGTACCTATTACAACTAGTTACTTACAAATTTCATGAACCATTAATCATTACAATATGAGCGTGAATATTGTGGATAGATCTATCGGGGGTTAACGTTCTCCCGTTTGTATTTACCGAGAAGGGTAAGCAAGCACACTCTATTTGTTCCTTACTTGGGGTAGCCTTGGCCGGTTACCCTGTTATTACGAGGGTTGTGTATCCTCATTACTGTCACTTTGGTGACTTGCTAGTCATTTTTGGTGTCATGAACTTAGTGTAATAATACTACTTATACTGCTTTTCCTTTTTTCATCAAGAGTGGGGTGTCTTAACTAATTCCTTTGAACTCATTTCGATAATTGGATGTACAACAATTAATGCCATTATATCTGTATAACAACGTAGCCCGCGATATTACATTACTTTTCTCATGGTGGCGTAAGCCGCGTAACTTACTAGAAACGATGCTTGTATTCAAACTATTACTTAAACCTATGAATTTCAATCAACCTTTTTGTTGACTTTTAAGTATGGATCTCATGTAATTGAGCACGAAGTGACATTGGACATGAGTCCATGACAACGTCCTAATTGTTATTATACAAACTTTTAGCTACCATGCATGAGATCCTATTTTGTAAAAACTCAATATTTACTTATATTTTAAACGCCTCTTTTGAGTCATTTCTATGATTATAAATGTATTGTTCGGCCTCATGAATTGATGGTATGATTTTGTTTCAACTTCTCGCTGTGAGGTGTTTTTTTTTCAAACCAAAGACATGTGTTTTGGACTTTACTCACTTGAAAAGGTAAAAAAAATGAAGACAGACTACCAGAGTTAAAGGAATATGAATTTGATGATGGAAGAAAGAAGCAATAGTAATAGCAGTAGTAGATTCTTCTCGGAATTAAAGGGATACTGCTTACAACTTCTCAACTTATTTCAAAACCCTAACCTTAACAACAACAAAATGGACGAGAATAATATTTTTAATAATCTTGTTGGTTTCATTCGACAATCATCTCCTGACCATCTCCAACCTTTCTTCGAGTAAGTGTATTTACAGTATCTTCTTTATTATTATTACTATATGTTTTCAGGAATAATTAATGCTTTTTGTGTTTTCATCAGCTATACATTGTTTCCATTGGTTCTTCTGCTAGAAGCCGCAGTCGAATGCAGATCCTTGTCTCCAGAGACTCCTCCTAAAATAAGTGTTGTTGTCGCAGAAGGCGCGCTTCGTTGTTTGGAACACCTTCTAATCAAATGTCATGTTCCATCCCTGGACAAGGTACTATTCCGATCACATGGTTTCGTTTTATTTTTAATATTATTATATTATTTAATTGACAAATGTGGTTCTTAGACTATGTTTATTAGTGAACTAAACCGACCGGGTGTAGGCTACCAGACAAAAAACACCAAATATTATAATAGAAAGAAACTAAAGAAAGAAAGAGAGTGTCACGACCAGGTCGGTCTGTGACTTTGAAGTTTGTCAGCCAACCTGTCCACGTGTCTGAATCTGCCAATAAAACCACAACATCAAGATTGAGTTTCCCAAATACACACATAACCTTTAATATCAATCTTGTAATCAAACATATTAAAGGATGTTTTGAGTTGTATTTATGATGATCATCTGTGTGTCATGTTTTTGAGCAGCAAAGACTAAAAAAACAATAGAGATGAGAAAGTATGATGAAGTGAAAAGTGGTGGCTTCAAGTGAGATAATGTAATTAAAAGAATGGTTGCGTCTGTTTTATGATGAAATTAGGGTATACAGAAAAAATTAGGTTACTCACTATTGGACTTGATATACATCTATGAACTTTTGGTTGGTAAATTGGGTTGCTAAATGGGCTATCCTTTTTGTGTGTAAATAATTCTTCTTAACTGTTAATTTGTTTGATATTTATAAAGTATTGTAGGTTAATTTTTGGTGTAATAATTGGTTAATAGCTATATTTAGGTTTAATTAAGTATAAAAAAAGAATATAATATATTTAGGTTGGGTTGGGTTGTTGATAAATGATAAAAATGTTGAGATTGGTTGTATATGTAGGTTGTATAGTTGGAGGTGTAAGAAAATAATATTTTAATTAGAGGTTGGGTTGGATGAGGTTGTGAATAAATATAGTCTTATATACATGCAGATGGTCATACTATTAAAAAAACTAACTAACGCAGCGTTGCTGTCTCCATCCCAAGCTTCAGAGGAGTTTCGTCAAGGAGTTATCACGTGTTTTAAGGCCTTGCTTAACGCTCTTCGTTTCTGCTCTAACTCGTCTTGTGAATGCAGGCAACTAAAATCCCTTCCTAGGCTTATAGACAATAGATATTCCAAGTCGTTTCCGGTACACGAGCTAGAGTTTGAGGAATGTTTACTTGCGTTCCTCAGATCTCAGTTTGCAGCTGTTAGTGTTGGACACTGGTTGTTACTTCTACTAAAATTATGTCTTCGTTTAAAGTAATCATATTTACTTGCTGTGTGCCAATACTTTATTAACATACAACCTGTATTATGGATTGTTTTGCATAGGTTGCAGATGTTGAGGCGGAGCGAGGACACATAGGCAGTTCTAAGATTCGTGTAGAGGCCTTTATTACTCTCCGTGTGCTTGCTGTAAAGGTAACTTATAAGCAAGCAGACAATTACAATTGTATAGTTGTTCAAATATGTACTAGCAGGGTACCCGCGCGATGCGGCGACGGGTACCCTGTGATTAATCGGAGAAAGGTAAAAAAAATTATTTCGGTCACGTTTGGTTCGGTTATTTGCATTAGTTTCGGTCGGTTTTCTCTAGTTTTTTATTAAACCCGTTCACCTTGTTCGATTTTAAAACTGTATATGTCACCAAGTTGTAAGTTATATGAAGTTTTTTTTGTGTTTTAATTGTTGTACACTATGTATCATAAAATATAGCTGCTTACCCGCGCGTTGCGGCTACGGGTATCCTGTGATTAAAGTTTAAGCGTCACCAAACTAAAAACGATAAACTGTTTAACTGTAGAATAATAAAATAAATCATCCTAGTTCGATCTGGTTCACCCGTATATATAGCTTCCGCCTTGTTATCTTCGTTTCGTTTTCTATCAGTTTTTATTGGCTAGTCTGACTGATGGTGAACCGTTGGTTCGGTCCATTTTTAAACATATGTATAGACAACTTGTTAGCATATAAATTTTATAAAATTATGTGTGTTTTATTTGTTTATCAAATAAGTATAATAATATGTATTTTTTATTTCAAGAATATTTTAAAATTACATTACTTATGATGTTTAATACTTTAATTAATGTATACTTGTAACATATATTAATCTATAACAATAAATCTATAGGTGGATTTAATAATTTTACCATATAAAGCTATGTTATACTTAAAATTTAGAAAAAGTGATGTTTAATTAACTTGTACATTAAGCTTTTAGATTTGTACTACTTAAATATTAAATAGGAGAGAGATATAAATTATAGAAAATATATTTTATTATATTATGTTTAATTATATAAAAATATTTGTATAAATTATTTTTACATCACTTATCATCTACCAACCTTTGAAGAAACTTTAACTATTAACATATCACGTTACTAGAGAATTTCATGTGAGGATTTTCATTTAGGTATACATTCTGACGAGTTCCCTGAATTTACGATTTAAAGTGTCTTAGCTCCTCGAATATTTACTACATGACCTTTGAATTATGATAACCCGAACAATGATGCAGTATTATCACAATTTCATAAACATCAACCTAATACTATAAACTTTATAAATTAAAGTTTTGGACATAGACAACATAAGTTAAGACTTGACATATTAACTCAGGTTGCGTGTCGAAGCTGTAAACTCTCAGCTAAGTCACTTTTGACGTCAATCAGATTTCTCTAACGTGGTGAGTTCATAGCCACGCTTTTACTACTTTAATTACTTTCATTAAACTCGTGAGGGGGATACATGCTATAAACCGAATACAAGTACTTTTCGAACTGTATGCTATCCTGATATAGATTAGTGCACGGGTACCTATTACAACCAGTTACTTACAAATTTCATGAACCGTTAATCATTGCGATATGAGCGCGAATATTGTGGATAGATCTATCGGGGTTAACGTTCTCCCGTTTGTATTTACCGAGAAGGGTAAGCAATCGCACTCTATTTGTTCTTTACTTGGGGTAGCCTTGGTCGGTTACCCTACTATTACGAGGGTACACATCCTCATTACTGTCACTTTGGTGACTTGCTAGTCATTTTTGGTGTCATGAACTTAGTGTAATAATACTACTTTTAATGCTTCTCCTTTTCTCATGGAGATCGGGGTGTCTTAACTAATTCCTTTGAACTCATTTCGATAATTGTATATACAACAATTAATGCCATTATAGCTGTATAACAACGTAGCCCGCGGTATTACATTACTTTTCTCATGGTGGCGTAACTTACTAGAAACGATGCTTGTATTCAAACTATTACTTAAACCTATGAATTTTAATCAACCTTTCCGTTGACTTTTAAGTATGTATCTCATGTAATTGAGCACGAAGTGGCATTGGACACGACAACGTCCTAATTGTTATTATTCAAATTTTAGCTACCACGTATTTTGAGATCCTATTTTGTAATAACTCATTAACTTATACTAGACAAGTAACCGCGCATAGCAGCCGGACTTTATAACGACACAAAATTGTAGTGATAAAAGTTTGAAGATTTGGAGATTAAACACAATGTTTTGAAATTTGGTTCAAATCGTTGAACCACACTTCCTGTTAAGAAACGGATCAAATTAAACCGGGTTAGTATAATATTTTTGAAACCCAATCAAACCTGCCAAGTTTAAAGTAACCTGGTTGAACTCGATTATATATTAAACTAACAAAAAAAACACATACTCCGTATTAAACTAACAAAATGAAATAAAAAAACTAACAAAGTGAAGTAAAAAAACAAAACTTGGTTAATAAATGATCAAACCCAACAACATTTATACAAACATTTATCATGGTATACAAACATCGAGTAATTTATACGATATATGACAACGAAAACAGACCTTGGTTAATAAATGGTATGAACGAAAATATAAGAACTGTGTGTTTCACACAGCCGTAGGGGTGACTTATTTATAGGGTTGCCTCGTGGGTCATGGCCTGTTGGATGTGTGACACGTGTTTGCCACTATTCTTAATCGTGTGGTTAGGGTGCAAGTGGCAAGTGAAAACGTCAGGTGGGACCCACGGGTCACTTCTGACTTAGACGTTTACGTTGCTCGAGGCTTTGACTGTTTGCACTTTTGTCAGTCAAGGTGGCAGGTGAACAGTTATTAATGTCGGGATATGCGGCTCTTACGTAAGACTTGACATTTAATGCTATATTTAATTTGTCTCGGTCGCCACGAGCGGCTGAGATAATAATGGAATAAATTCCTAAGTCAGGTTGCCACGTGCGGCCAAAACAAATTCTTGGACAACTTATCATTCCCTATTTTTCTTGGTACGTCCAGGGAGCATCTTGGTAGTCTAGAGGTTACGCCTATGGTTGTAACAACTAGACTGGGGGACATGATGACGTATAGTCCCCAGCCGGGTCATGAACCCGACCCACGGGTACTACCCGTATCCGGCCCATCACGAATGGGTGGGAGTAATGTCATTTGAGCTTATGGGCTTGGATGAACAGTAACCGCACACATGTGTGCGGCCCACGACCCGGCATGACCGGTGCAGAGTTAGACAGAATCATATTCTATCTCTGAATGTGATTCACTCCAAAGAAGAGGATATTCACTCATCATGATTAGAAGATAACAATCAATCTAATTCTGGTGCTTATCTCTTCCTTGGGGCCGAAGTAAACAGTGGGCCCATTAGGGTTTCACTGCCTATATAAGGAACCCCCAAGGGTTCCAAAATGGTATTACGTTCCATACTCTCAACTCACATAAAACCCTAACCGATTACTTACTCTCACGCCGGAGTCTAATCGTGGGAAACACTCCCACGGTAAGCCTGACGCGTATTGTTTAGTGTGCAGGATCCCAACCAAATAGTTCACTTGGTGCAGGAGCCGGAGCTCAGCCAACCCGAATTGAGCCTAATTCGGGTCTAGCAAAGATCACCCAACTTTTGCATCAACTTGTTAAATAATACAAAGTGCCCAATGACCAGTCTGGTATGGATAAACAAACACAACTTAAATCCTCGAATACCCTCTTTGGTATTCATATTGCCCCATTAACGAATCATTAAACTTCTTGAAACTGTCCATGATTGTAGACATATCCTCCTCAGTTGGTAAAATAGTCGTCCTCAAATGGTAAAACATATAATATAATGAACGCCTGTGTGTCATACTCGTACAAAACCGCTTAAACTTGCAGTTTTGTGTTATAATAACAAAGGCTTGTAACTTGTAAGGGATAATAGACGTGTCAACCCATCGACTTATAAATGGGTCGATTTGTCCCTTTTTTAATCATTACCGTGTCAAACAAAAAACTTATTGGCAATGACTAATTGAATTTAATTATAGAATGGAAAAAAAAAGAGTGTGCATGCCAACTCGTGATAAACACCTTGACCCGTCATTAAAAAAATGTCTAACGACCGACCCATCCTTTTCACCTTTATGGATAAGAGTTTAAAGATAAAAGAGGGTAGATTTGAGAATTGTAAATATGACTTACCCTTCCTTTTGGCCGAAACCTGATCCAGGGACAGTTGGAGTGCCAGTGGCTTCTAGAGACAGTAGAAAACATCCGGAATTTTTCTAGCTGTTTTTGCAGCTTCAATTGCTTTTAGAGGTAATTTAATTTGCCGGAATGAATACATGGCACATGATCCCGTATATCACAAAAACAAAAGATCAAAGATAACTCAGGATAAATATAATTGGTAGTTCAGTAAGAAAATGGCTTTACCTTTTGTGAAGTTACACACAACATTCTTACAACTGTTGAATCCATTAGTCATAATGTGTGTTTTCTTCCTCAGTGATTTGAGAATACCCTTGCTGCATTGATTTATCAATAAAATGTGAAGTACGCTTGAAAACAAAATAAATAGATATCCTAAAATGGTCACACAAGTCACTTTATCATCGAGATTTTCCTTAAAAAAGGAAATGTTGAACTTCAATGGGTAATAGAAACTGCTCATATAGTCATATGAGATATCATCAGGTTTTGGGGGGTTGACCATGCATCCCATCTATCACTAGCGCAAACTTGATTAATTTGTCGAGATATACTAAGAGTCTAACATTGCATATTTGTAGATATAAAACTCAAATTTAAATTCAACTTACAAATAAAAGATAGAAATTGAAAAAACTAACAAAGTGAAGCAAATAGAAAACAAAAATTAAAAAGACTAACAAAGTGAAAATAGTTAGAGACCTAATTCTCATGGACGAAGAGTACCTTTAATTGCCCTCCAAACTCATTAGCATGGAGAAAATTTTCCAACCTTGACTGATCGACCATATGATGTGTCTTACCTCGATGTATTTAGAATAGATAAATCAAGTCATCAAATTTTCCTTGCAATAGGCACATGCACATTTTGACGCTTAGCATGGCTTACATCAAAATGTAAATGCACACAATACTTACAGTCTTTCACACACAAAACAGATATAGAGACTACCATACATATAATTAGACGTGACTACGAATCAAGATTGTAATTTACCAAGATTAGGTGCCAATATGGTCAAAGCGAATCCCTTCATGACAATAAATCTTGTGCCTACGAGATGATACATGCAAAATCCTTCCTTTTTATTTCTTTTGTTTGTATTTTCTTTCACGATTTCCAGTAAAAGATGTGTCAAATGAAAATGGCGCATGCAATAATATTTAGTCATTCTCTAAAACAAGTAAAACAATAGCTTATTTATAGCTTATATGTATACCATTGACACCAAGTAAATCATGGATCATATACAACAGTAAATAAGATGCTGAAAATGTAATGATAAACCATATTATTGGTGAATGTGGTTTCATGTTTTCATTTAAGCGGTCAGGTTGTTGGCTTTAATCTTGAATAAGTATTTAAGTATATTAAGTATTTAGTAACTGAATTACATAAAGTGAAAAAGATCATGGGATGACTAAGTCATAGGTTAGAGTAATCATGTTACCTGTTCTTTAGGAAGTTTTTTGGTTGTTTCCTTACTTTTAGGTACACTAGCTGTACACGTTTGTTTTGTAAGGCTGTATATAAAGCCCATGAGTTTATTCAATATAGCGCAAGAGAGTTAAGTCTTTCTTCCTGAATATTATCCCTCACCCCAGCAAGTTTACTTTGCGGCAAGTTCTAAATCTACACTTGGTATCAGAGCTGAGGTCGATCGAAGGCGGGTTTGAGAGTCGGTTTCAGAAAAGGGTGTAGCCCTTCGCTCAAGGGCTGACACAGCAAGGAACCGAGTAAGCAGGCAAGAAAAAAAGGGTCGGTTGCAACCCTATGCAATCAGGACGAGTAGAAGAAAGAAGGAGCACGTTGTCTAATGGTAGCAAACAAGAAAGATGAAAGCAAGCAACAACTTTTGATCACAGCGGGTGACCAAAAGAACGCAACAAGAACACAGCAAGAAACGCAGCAGGAACACAGCAAGAAACGCAGCAGGAACACAGCAAGAAAGCAAGCAGCAAGGTTGATCATTTGGTGATCAAAAGCAAGAAATCAACAGCAAGTTAGCAAGCATGAAGGTTGTCGTATAATCTGTAGCAGGTAGGACAACCATAGCAAGCAGAACGTTTCATGTTTGTAGCAAGTAGCAAACAAGAAACAGTCGATAAGCAAGGGTCGATAAGCAAGGGTTGATAAGCAAGGATCGACAAGCAAGGGTCGATAAGCAAGGGTCGACAAGCAAGGATCGACAAGCAAGGGTCGATAAGCAAGAGTCGACAAGCATGGGTCAGCAAGCAAGGGTCGACAAGCAAGCCAGCAAGGAAGGTAGCTAGAAATACGGCAAGCAAGTTAGCAAGAATAAAAAGAAGGATAGTAGCAGTGAAGAAAAAAAAACGCAGCAAGAGAAGATAATAAGAGCAAAAGCAAGGAAGACAAGCAGAAATCAAGAAAAAGAAGGAATGATAGTGGCAGGAAAGTGAGTTCTAAGTGAGTTCCGACGTGAGGCATAGACGGCCATGGAACTGAGAAAGAGATCGTGTTTTTAAGTATGATCACATGAGCAGAGAGCATGAAAGATTCAAGATTAAGGGGGTGATTGTTGGCTTTAATCTTGAATAAGTATTTAAGTATATTAAGTATTTTAGTAACTGAATTACATAAAGTGAAAAAGATCATGGGATGACTAAGTCATAGGTTAGAGTAATCATGTTACCTGTTCTTTAGGAAGTTTTTTGGTTGTTTCCTTACTTTTAGGTACACTAGCTGTACACGTTTGTTTTGTAAGGCTGTATATAAAGCCCATGAGTTTATTCAATATAGCGCAAGAGAGTTAAGTCTTTCTTCCTGAATATTATCCCTCACCCCAGCAAGTTTACTTTGCGGTAAGTTCTAAATCTACATAGGTCACCATGATAGTATCAAATGGTTGAATTAGTGCATGCATACTCCTTAAAAATATAGTCACTTAATCCAACTCCATTTAGTGTTTCACGATTGTTCTGATTATAAACACACGTCGTAACACCGAGGTCGATGATGATAAAAATCATCGAGAACATAAATCGAATGCGTTTCAAATACAATCGAAACTTACAAAATAAATGGGTCGAATAGAAGTTAAGAATCTTTATTCATTCACATTGAGCCTGCAAAGAACCTATAGATCAGAACAGCATGCAAAAAAGAGAATAAAGAATTACAAAGTAGAGGATAAAGAGACGGTAATACACATACCATTCAGTCAGTTGTTTATATATCTGTTTTTGAATTGCTGTCAATATGAATTGGTTTAAATCATTGCTAGAGAGACATCCGAATTGAAACTGACTGGGGAAGAGTGTAAAGGAAATGGAGAGTTATTGCTTTAAAAAAATACTGATTATTGCCATTAATGATCAAACCGAATTAAACAAGTGATTAATTTCATGAATTAAAAAAGTAACTTTTTGACAAAATTTTCTAAATATAACCGAATACTTTCCAAAATTTCTAGCTGAGTAGTTACAATTAGGCGGACATTGCGTATGTTTCCCATAGGTTCCAGCCATGTAGTTATGATTAGGCAGAGATTGCATTGTACATGTATTTAAGATTTGCCATAAATAAGTTTTTCAACATTCAACATTTCAATAAAAGTAAAAGGGATACACCCTTCGAGTCCGGTTATTAAAGAATCTTGTATTTTGGTGGAAACCAAGGGCTCAATCTGGACCATCCATTTGGGAGGGACCAGATCAAATGATAAAAAACACGGAGGGACTAAAATTGTCAATTTATAAAAAGAAGACTGAGGGACCAAAACGTAAAATACGTTATAAATCTCACCTACCCTTCATTTATGTAAAACAAAACACACAGATCTCCATAAACATTCTCTCTCTACATCAAACCCTCTCTCTACAACAAACTCTAACAAAAAATCCATAAATCTACACAAATTAACATTGCAAATCACGAAATAAACACACAAATGGAAGAAATAACCATTAAATCAACCGATCCCTGAAAAAAAATCGATTAAAAACGAACCGATTCATAAGGCTGATTGAAGGTGTTTGATGAAACGCCTAAAAGAAGAATTGAAGTTGAAAGTGCTTTGAAATCTGATGAAGGTAGGTGGTCACAATAGCAGCAGCAGATGGGTCACCCTCAGCAGTTCAGACCAACCCCGACTTCCATCCCAAATACCAACCCCGCCTTCCATCCCAATACATTGGTTAATTACTAGTGATAAAACAACAAAAATATCACTGATGATAAAATATCACCGGTGATATTACACAGTAACGTGATATTTCATTGGTTTATTACTAGTGATACTTCACTAGTGATAAAACAATAAAATATCACCGGTGATATTACACAGTAACGTGATATTTTATTGGTTTATTGTGATAAAACAATAAAAATATCAACGGTGATATAGTAACGTGATATTTCATTGGTTTATTACTAGTGATAAAACAATAAAAATATCACCGGTGATAAAATATCACCGATGATATTACACAGTAACGTGATATTTCATTGGTTTATTCCTAGTGATACTTCACTAGTGATAAAACAATAAAAATATCACCGGTGATAAATTATCACTGATGATATTACACAGTAACGTGATATTTCATTGATTTATTACTAGTGATACTTCACTAGTGATAAAACAATAAAAATATCACCGGTGATAAAATATCACTGATGATATAACACAGTAACGTGTAGCGACACTACATCCGGTGAACATCCGTCTACCTCACCAACTTTTCTCAACAACTCACGTGCTTCATAAACATAACTGAAAGAAAAACACTCAAAACCCCTCATTCAATTGAACACCATGTCAGTTACCCCCTCCTTCTGATACAAAAGATCAATCAACAACACTTCATCATTAACATCTCCATTATCCATCTGGTCGGACGGTTGTGGTGGTTTGATGACGTGGCAGAGGCATTTGGTAGATGAGGATTACGATGATGATTATAGATGATTATGAGAAGCAAACAAGAGATCTTGAACAAAACAAGTAGAAAATCAATCACTTTTAGGGGTTTGCTACAGAGGTGATTGTGGTGGTTAGGGTTTCAGGATGGATCTGACGGTGGTGGTCAGTTGAAGAAAATGCGCAGGTGGCCGGTGGTGTGGTGATGGCGACTGTGTGAAAAAAAAAGTAAAATGAACGATTAAAAAAAATTCTTTTTTTAATTAGACATAAAAATAGGTTTTGACAAATTAAATCTTAGATTAATCCCCACCCTTAGATCAAAGCTAAATGAAGGGTGGGAATTTGTCCCTTGGTTTCCATCAAAAAACAAGGCTCCAAAATAACTTTTCTCTACACACTTTATAATGTAGTATAAATATAGATTTTAAACGCCTCTTTTAGTCGTTTCTATGATTATAAATGTATTGTTCGGCCTCATGAATTGACGGTATGATTTTGTTTCAACTTCTCGCTGTGAGGTGTTTTTTTTTCAAACCAAAGACATGTGTTTTGGACTTTACTCACTTGAAAAGGTAAAAAAATTGAAGACAGACTACCAGAGTTAAAGGAATATGAATTTGATGATGGAAGAAAGAAGCAATAGTAATAGCAGTAGTAGACTTCTGTTCTCGGAATTAAAGGGATACTGCTTACAACTTCTCCACTTACTTCAAAACCCTAACCTTAACAACAACAACAACAAGAACGAGAATAATCTTTTTAATAATCTTGTTGGTTTCATTCGACAATCATCTCCTGACCATCTCCAACCTTTCTTCGAGTAATTATTTACAGTATCTTCTTTATTATTAATGTTTTCAGGAATAATTAATGCTTTTTGTGTTTTCATCAGCTATACATTGTTTCCATTGGTGCTTCTGTTAGAAGCCGCAGTCGAATGCAGGTCCTTGTCTCGAGAGACTCCTCCTAAAATCAGCGATGCTGTCGCAGAAGGCGCGCTTCGTTGTTTGGAACACCTTCTAATCAAATGTCATGTTCCATCCTTGGACACGGTACTATTTCAATCACATGGTTTCGTTTGTATAATTAATATTACTATTATGTTATTAAAATGACAAATGTGTATATACATGCAGATGGTTGTACTATTGAAAAAACTCACTAACGCAGCGTTACTCTCTCCATCCCAAGCTTCAGAGGAGTTTCGTCAAGGACTTATCACGTGTTTTAAGGCCCTGCTTAATGCTCTATGTTTCTGCTCCAACTCGTCTTGTGCATGCAAGCAGCTAAAATCCCTTCCTAGGCTTATAGACAATAGATATTCCCAGTCGTTCCCGGTACACGAGCTAGACGTTGAGGAATGTTTACTTGCGTTCCTCAGATCTCAGTCTGCAGCTGTTAGTGTTGGACACTGGCTGTCGCTTCTACTCAAAGTATGTCTTCGTTTAAAGTAATCATTTTTAGTTGCTGTGTGCTAATATATTATTAAAATACAACCTTTAGTATGGATTGTTTCACTTAGGCTGCAGATGTTGAGGCGGAGCGAGGATGCATAGGCAGCTCTAAGATTCGTGTAGAGGCGTTTATTACTCTTCGTGTGCTTGTTGTAAAGGTAATTTATAAGCAAGCAGACAATTACAACTGCATAGTTGTTCAAATAGGTATATTTACATTGTATATGTTGTTGCAGGTTGGTACAGCAGATCAACTAGCCTTCTTCTTACCTGGTGTTGTTAGTCAGATTGGAAAAGTGCTGCACGTGTCGAGAACAATGATTAGTGGAGCTGCTGGAAGTATAGAAGCTATGGACCAAGCACTTAGAGCTTTAACCGAGTTTCTTATGATAGTTCTTCAGGATGACACTAATATATCCAGTCTTGACGACAACGATATTGATTTGGATATGGACAAGTCCCCGCTCTCATTCCTGGAGGAGCTCCACCACTTGAAAAAGCAAAATCATGTTCAACTTGTAGAGAAAAAGTCAATCCAAGAATCTTCACAATCTGACGTTAAAAAGTCTTTGCACGTGGAACGTACAAAAGATTGGATTAAAACAGTTTCTTCTCATGTAAACAATCTTTTGTCGGCAACTTTTCCACATGTAAGTCTGCGTGATTCAGTTATTTGACAATTACCATGTTCAAGTTTTTGCTAAATGCGTTGTGTTTTTTTTAGCTTTGTGTTCATCCAGCCAAGAGGGTGAGACAGGGGACCATGGCTGCTATACAAGGACTCTTGACCATATGCAGTCGCACACTGAAGGAAAGCAGACTAATGCTTTTGGTAAGGTTAATTTTTCCTTAATTGCGTGGTTTATATTGTTAGCTCGCAAAAAGATTTGTAAGTTTGTAATTGATCTGTCTTTTCAGGAATGTTTATGTGCTGTTGTTTGTGATGACGATGAAGAGGTGTCGGAAGCCGCTCAGATGTTTCTTGAAAGTTTATTCTCATCAAGTGGGAGGCATCACCTACAACGTGATTTTGCTGATATATTTAACCGGTACTTGTTCTGCTTTCTATATGGGGTTTTTTGGATGTTATGATCAAGTTGTAGGACGTTACCTGTTAAGCTATATGTGAAATGACTCCTCATATGAAGGAGGCCACAATTTAGACACCACACGGACTTTTGTATCCATGGACAGTAACTACAAAAAGTGAATAAAACTTGTTAGCTAGACTATACAAAAGATCTTACCGTTAATACTCATGGACATAAGCAACTAAGCTAGTTTAATCTTTTAGGAAGTAAGCCGCTCCAAAATAAATACATAGATAACTAAGCCAACAATGGCACACGACCAGGAGATTATCTTAAACAATTGATAATCATCTTTTTGCAGCTACTCGTGAGCATAATTTCCAAAAGTGATTATCCGACCTCTAACTAATATGATCATTAGAATTTAAGTCATCCTACCCAAACACTAGAAACTGATTATTTGCTACTTAAAATCAAAATACTCAAGTTCAATTCCTGCTAAGTGCAAACAACCTTGATCAAGTGGCCACGCCAACCTCCTGAAAAGGGAGGACTTTACCTGGTTTGAGTCTGTGTGGTGGTGGGTTCAGACCCCGTGGATTAGTAGGCCAATAGGTTGGAAACCATGGTTACCAAAAAAAAGAAAACACAATACTGAGGTATTCAGGCTAGCTAGACAATCATGTGCACTCCCTGAAACTCTATCCATTAGTTGGTTGATATATGTCTCTCAAGAAGCGTATATATAAATTTGTATCTTAGAATTTTGAATGACGTGACAGGCTCTTAGAAAAGCTCCCGGAAGTGGTGGTTGCAGGGGAACAGTCACTTGCACATTCTCAAAAGTTACTTGTGTTAATTCACTACTCGGGTCCCCAACTTGTTAAAGATCGTCTCCTTCATTCTCCTGTATGTTTACCTCTACGTCTCTCCAGTTCTTATTGTCTCGTCTTTAACTTGACTAATGAGTTTTACTTGATATAGGTGACAGCTGCTCGATTCTTTGGCACACTTACCCTTTGTTTGAGCCAAAATTCGGTATTCTCTGGTTCGTTGGACAAGCTGCTTTTAGAGCGATCATCCTCAGTCGGATACTTGCGTTCTATAACTGAGATGAAAGCTACAAGTATTTTTGATAATGAAAAGACGACTGGCATTGAGTCTAATGCGTATGAAGATCCAAATTCTTATAAGATTCAAAATGAATACGATCTTCCATGTATGCCACCTTGGTTTTCTTCTTCTGGCAATCAGAAACTTTACCAGTCACTGGCAGGGATCCTCAGACTTGTTAGCTTATCTCTCGTTGCAGGTTGTCCTACCACTTTGAATTCAGATTTCTTTGCTGATATATTTCCGTTATGTGCTTAAATAAATATGAACCATAGCAGGTTCTCGAAGTGAGGGGAATTTATCAATTATTAAAGATATTCCACTTAACTACTTGCGTAAATTAATTAATGATGTCCGAAACAAGGAGCACATGAATGAGAGCTGGCAGTCTTGGTGTATGAGGACTAATTCAGGGAAGCTTGTAAGACAAGCTAGTATTGCTGTATGCATCTTGAACGAGATGGTATTTGGTTTATCAGATCAAGCTGTTGATAATATGAAGAGAATGTTTCGTAATAACATATCTGGTTGGGATGTTTCCTCAAAGAGGGACACACGGAGTCAGTTAATTGATTGCGTCGGCAGTATATTGCACGAGTATTTATCCCCCGAAATCTGGAATCTACCATTAGAAAAATCCAATGTTGTAGCAGGAGACATTAGTGTCCATTTTTTTCATGACAATGCAATGCTGCGTCAGGTAAATATATTCAATTCATTGATCTTCACTAGACTATTTGCCATTATATGTATTAATTTTATTGCTTGAAACAGGTACTGATTGATGGGATTGGGATCTTTAATACTTCGCTTAAGAGTGATTTTGTGTCAAGCGGGTTTCTTCATTCGTCTCTTTATGTGCTATTGGAGAATCTTATTTGCTCAAACTTCCAAATCAAACGTGCATCAGATGCTGTCTTACATGTGATTTCAGCTACATCCAATTATCCAACGGTGAACTCGCAGTCTCAGTTTGTATAAATTCAGCATCAGCATTTATGACTATTCCTCACATAACCTACCATTCTTTACAGGTTGGCCACTTAGTTTTGGCAAATTCAGACTATGTAATTGATTCGATTTGTCTGCAGCTGCGTCATTTGGATCTAAATCCTCATGTTCCAAGTGTTCTTGTAGCTATTTTGTCCTACATAGGTGTTGCCCACAAAATATTACCATTGTTGGAGGAGCCTGTATGTTTTACCACTCTGTGTGTTGTGTTTCATGTTTAAACAAAACATCTAAATTTAATATGAGAAATTTGCACAGATGCGCTCTATCTCACAGGAACTTGAGATTCTTGGCCGGCATCAACACCCTGAGCTGACCACTTCCTTTTTGAAGGTAAATGTTTAGGAGTACTTGGTTTCGTGTAAGGTTTAATAAATGATAGTTTAGAATTTAGATGCTCATAAACAACTCATACTTTCACAATTATCATTTTCTTAATATTTACCTCAAGTTTGGTCGTCAAATACCTTGTTATCTATATTTTTAGGTTGCTGTTATTCTCTTATTCTGTAACTAGTTTTTTTCTTAGGCAGTGGCAGAAATTGCAAAGGCGTCAAAACTCGAGGCTTGTTCACTCCCCTCTCAAGCAGAGGCATACTATAAGCATGTGAAGTCTGAATTATCTAACTTGAAAAGGAAAACAGTGAACCGAGTTGACAATGGTGATCACTCGAGTCTTGATGAAGATGATGCTGATAAGTATAGGGAGCAATTGGAGGCTGTCTTTTTTAAATTGAAGGAATCCAAGAGCTACAGACGAACGGTTGGATCTCTATCTATTTCTTGTATCACGGCAGTTATTCCTCTACTTAGTTCCTTAAAGCAAACAGCATGCTTGATAGCCTTGAATATAGTTGAGGTAGTAATACTATTTGTTTTTTAAACATTTTCTATGACTGTTTTATGTGTATATATTGAGATTTATCTTCTTGGTAAATGTATATGTTCTCAGGATGGAATAGTAGCACTTGCAGAAGTGGAAGAATCCTATAAACAGGAGACAAGAACCAGGGAAGTCCTTATAGAAGCTTTACAGTCATATTCACTTCACGACCTTGCAGATACTCTTGATGCTGAAAATGATGGAAGTGACGAAAACCGGCTACTCCCTACCATGAACAAAATTTGGCCCTTCTTGATTGCCTGTATCCGTAATGGGAAACCACTGGTAAGAACACGTATTAAAGGAACTTGTTACTGGAATTTAGAGGTGGCAATATGCGCAGGTTGGGTGGCTTGTGTAATGGGTTAAGATAGGTGTTCTGGTCAAAACCAAGTCATATCATGGTACGGGCGGAAGCAGGTTGAACCAAAGTACCTTTTTATTCAAATTATTGTTTTTTTACAGATAAATAATGTGTCAAATACGATTACGAACTGTATATTAGTTCAACGCTAGTCTGATCTATTGGATAAAAATGATATATATATGTTAGTTTAATGCATTTTACACCGTGCCTCGTTTTGACCCGTTTGACCCATTTTCTTTTTCAAACTTTGTTCTTTCCGCGTTAGAGATAAATTGTAGCCCGAATTGACCCATTTTCTTTCCCAAACTTTGTTCTTGACGCGTTAGAGATAAATTGTAGCCTGAATTGACCCATTTATTAAAAATGATGATGCATAATGATTCGTAATAATACAGACGACTAGGCGATGTACTGCCGTGATTAGTAGATCAGTGCAAATATGTGGAGGTGATTTTTTCTCTCGTCGTTTCCACACGGAAGGGTCCCACTTGTGGAAACTTGTAGGCGCATCCCCGTTTCAGAAAACGCCCATGAATTTTGAAGAAAGAAGAGTCTTGCAGCTTCCATACAGAAGCGGTTCAATGTCTTTAGTGGATGAGCCAACGGCTGAGATTTCAGATTTAAAGGTCCAGGTGGCGGTTCTGGAGATGATAGCTGAGATATCAGGGAACAAAAAGAGTGCTTCGGCTTTTGAAAGTGTTATTAAGAAGGTGAGCGGGATTGTTGTGGGGATAACGTGCAGTGGTGTCAGTGGACTCAGAGATGCATCTGTGAATGCCCTTAGAGGACTTGCATCCATTGATACTGATCTTATTTGGCTCCTCCTTGCAGATGTTTACTACTCCAAAAACAAGGAAGCCATTTCATCACCACCATCGGATGTGGATTTGCCACCACTTTTTCAACTTGTGCCGTTGCCGTCAGCTCCCAAGTCCTACCTTTATGTTCAATATGGCGGGCAAAGCTATGGTTTTGAAATTGATTTTTGGGCTGTCGAAGATGCTTTTAAGAAATTGTACAACATCTTTTGACGATTGCTTGTATTTAGAAGTCTTTCAGTTCTGTCCATAGCTCACAGAAACATTTTTTGTCCCGTAAAACTTAATATGTAGTATATCTTATTCTCTTCACTTGTTTTATGTCTAACAATCATTTCTTAAGAATTTACTCAATCATATAGTGCGGAAATGTTCATCTCCAGAGATTTGGTTCTTGAGAAGAAAACAATCACGAGGTTCAGGCCGATTATCAAACAGTCATCCAAGCTTCGAGCTGAGACTTCAGCCAACCTCCATTAAATTTGAACCTGTTGGATCATGCAGGGGTATAAACGATGCTAGACAACTCTCGAGCTATTCGAGATCAACTTGTAAACTACTCGAAATCGACTCGATTTAAACTTAATAGATTACCTTGATTAATTGTCATCTTAAACAATGCTTTGAGAGTACTAATTAGAAAAACCCATACTCAAAACCTATATACGTAGCATTTCAGAATATTGCACAACTGTACAATCCTTGTAGACATAATATTGAAGATTGTAGTTGTGTGGCTTCAATTGTAGTTCTTAAAGAATAAATTATATCTCAGTTTTTTTTTTGAGCAAAATTTATCTCAGTTGACGATCGTCATGTTATATTTTAGTATGTTTAGAGCTCAAGGTACAGGCTGGGTTTTCGCGAAAACGTCACCTCACGGCGCGAGAAACCACACCCCTGTAATATCCAACTAGAGTTTATATGCAAACTGGTAGTTGGATTGAAACGATACTAGAAATTCAAGCAAAGAATAGAATCTCAAGTGGTAGTTTCATTAGTTGAACGATTGTTACAACAAGAAAGCAGAGAGAGTGTGTGTGTTTTACAAATCAATCGATAATAAAAATGACAACTAAAACCAGTATTTAAACTACCACAGCTAAAGGCGCCAAAGTTAGTTAGGGAAATGGTTGGAGAAGTATCATGTGCACCTCACGTGACCAGTAGAACTACTGTGCACGTGCTCCTCACATGCCAAACCACTCCTGCTCATAACATTTGACCCTCTTTCCCAAAGATCCTTGTCCTCAAGGATCGATGTCAAAGTCAGGAAACCTCTTCTCAATGTCAGAAAGTAGTTCCCAGGTTGCATCTTCCTTGGTCCCATTGCTCCACTGCACTAACCCATAGACCACAGGCCTGTTGCCTTGTTTTGCCAACTTCCTATCCCATATTTTGTAAGGAAGCACAGCTAGACTGTCCTCACTATCACACAAAGGAAATGTACCCATAGGGATGCCACTTGAATGACACTTTTTAAGCTGGGATACATGAAACACAGGGTGAACTTGGGTGAACTTGGGCAGAACTAGGGCAGAACTAGGGATACATGAAACACAGAGTGAACTTGGGCAGAACTAGGTAACTCCAACTTATAAGCCACCTTGCCCACCTTTTGTATCACTTTAAAGGGACCAAAGTACTTAGCAGAGAGCTTGTGTTGTCTACTGATCCTTAAAGTCAACTGTCTATGAGGCTGTAGCTTCAAGTACACCATATCACCCACAACAAACTCCCTGTCACTTCTCTTCTTATCTGCATATACCTTCATCCTATCTTGTGCCGCTTTGAGATGATGTTTAAGCATAGAAATGACCTGCTCCCTAGCCTGCAAAGATCTATCCACCATCTCTACTGAACTATCTTTTGGAATATAAGGAATATGGATAGGTGGTGTTTGGCCATAAACCATTTCAAATGGTGTAGTCTTAATAGAATTGTGGTAGTTGGTATTATACCAATATTCAGCCAAAGAGAGCCATTTCATCCACTCCTTGGGTTTCTCCCCATTCATACATCTCAAATAAGTTTCTACACACTTATTGACAGCTTCAGTTTGGCCATCACTCTGAGGATGATAGGCTGTGGACATACACAACTGAACCTTGAGCATCTTAAACAAGGACTGCCAAAAGAGACTCAGGAATACTTTATCTCTATCACTCACAATTGTTGAGGGCAACCCATGTAATTTGTAAACATTATCCAAAAAGGGTTGAGCTACTTGTGCAGCAGAAAAAGGGTGACTCAAAGGAATAAAATGGGCATACTTGCTAAGTCTGTCCACCACCACCAGAATTACTGTCTTATTCTGAGACATGGGCAATGACTCAATGAAATCCATGGAAATATCTTGCCAGACCTTATCAGGGACTGCTAAAGGTTGCAAGAGACCAGGATAAGCTGCTAAATCTGGCTTATTCCTTTGACACACATCACACATATGAATCTGCTGTTTCACCATTTTTTAAGCCCTTTCCAGTAAAAATAGGCTGCCAATCTCTTCATAGTTGCTTGTACCCTAGAATGACCACCAATGGAGGAACTATGGAAGTGAGAAACTAGCTGAAGCCTCAACTGCTCATTTTGCCCAACCACTAATTTACCTTTCCTTCTCAATTCCCCATTCACCCAAGTGTATTTAGAATTTGTAGCATTGCCTTGTTGTAGGACTACAATGATGTTCTTAAGAGCTGGATCACTGGACCAAGTTCCCTTCAGTGCTTCCACTAACTCATTAGTCTCTACAGTCAAAAGTAGTTGGAACAGCTGTCCCTGTTGTTGAATTCTAGACAAAGCATCAGCCACTATGTTCTCCTTGCCTTTCTTATACTCAATCTCATAGTCAAAACCCAACAACTTTGGCAACCATTTAGATTGAAAATGTGTTGTAATTCTTTGATCCAAACACATACTTCAAACTAAAATGGTCTGTCCTTATCTTGAAATGCCTATCTAACAAATACCCTCTCCATTTTTGCAAAGCAAGTACTACAGCCAATAACTCCTTCTCATATGCAGATAATGATTGATGTTTAGGTGCTAAGGTCTTGCTGATATAAGCAATTGGATGTCCATCCTGTTGTAAGACTGCTCCTACTCCATACCCTGATGCATCAGTCTCAATGATAAATTCTTGGTCAAAATTAGGAAGTGCTAAAACTGGAGACTTAACCATAGCCTGCTGAAGAGCATGAAAAGCTTGAGTAGCTTCCTCATTCCAATGAAAAGCATTTTTCTTAAGCAGAGCAATCAAAGGTTGAGAAATACCAGCATATCCCTTAATAAACTTCCTATAGTATCTAGTCAATCCTAAAAAACCCCTTAACTGCTTCAAATTGACTGGAATTGGCCAATCCACCATAGCTTGGATCTTGGTTGGATCTGTTGCTACTCCTTCTGTTGAAATTATATGACCCAAGTATTCAACTTGGCCTGTGCCAAACACACACTTAGTCATCTTGGCATATAGTGTGTTCTGTCTCATGACTTCCAAAACTTGCCTCAAATGTTGCACATGATCAGTCAAGGAAGAACTATAAACCAAGATATCATCAAAAAATACCAATGTAAACTTCCTTAAGAATCGCCTGAAGACATTATTCATGAGAGCCTGAAAAGTTGATGGTGCATTAGTGAGTCCAAAAGGCATTACCAGGAACTCATAATGCCCATCATGAGTCTTAAAAGCTGTCTTGTAAATGTCTTCATCATTCATTCTTATTTGATGATAACCAGACCTCAAATCAAGCTTAGAAAACACTTTTGATCCCTGTAATTCATCTATCAACTCCTCAATGACAGGAATTGGAAACTTGTCTTTAACAGTTTGTTGATTCAGCTGCCTGTAGTCAATACACATCCTCCATGACCCATCTTTCTTCTTGACCATTACTATTGGAGAAGAAAAAGGACTATTACTAGGTCTGATCACGCCACTGTCAAGCAATTCTTTCACCATGGTCTCAATGGTATCCTTTTGTGCAGGGGGGATACTTGTATGGCCTAATATTGACTGAAGTCACTCCCTCCTTCAAAGGAATTTTGTGATCTAAAGCTCTATTAGGTGGTAAACACTTTGGGACAGAGAACACATCATCAAATTCTTCCAATAATTCCTTAATCTCTTCCTGCAATTGCTGATCATTAGTACCACCTTGCATCAAATTCAGGGAAACACTTGGCCATACAGAATACATTTCCTTATGCTGACTTTCAAGTTGCCTAGGTAACTGTCCTTCTTGCATCCAATGTAGCTCAGATTGCCTAGTGCCCCTCAAAACCAGCTTCTTTCCCTTGTACTTGAACTCCATCCTCAAATCATAGAAGTTACACTTAATGTCCCCCAAAGTAGACAAAAACTGTATGCCCAAAACCATTTCACATCCCCCCAAGTGGTAAAATCATAAAGTCTGCTTCAAATGTCTCTCCTTGCATCTTCCATTGAAAAGACTTGCACTTAGATTGGGTCAGTAATTTGCTACCCCCAGCAACATTAACTTGCAAAGGGCAACTAGGCCTCAATTTACATCCCAACTGTCTAGCCTTGTGTAAATCTAAAAAATTGTGAGTGCTTCCGCAATCCACTAAGATGTGAATTGGTTGCCTATTAACTTGCCCTTTAACCCTCATTGTTTGGTATGTAGTGATACCAGACAATGCATTCAAGGAAATTTGAGGGTCTAAGTCATGCACCACATGTTCTCCT
Source organism: Glebionis coronaria (assembly GCA_025667525.1). Classification (NCBI taxonomy): domain Eukaryota; kingdom Viridiplantae; phylum Streptophyta; class Magnoliopsida; order Asterales; family Asteraceae; genus Glebionis; species Glebionis coronaria. The sequence goes on along the minus strand of CM046876.1, from coordinate 542,267,534 downwards.
TCTCCCAAACACTCCTGAAAACATTCTTCCTCTACATTTTCTTCCCCCTCATCTGATCCAGTTAAAACTTCTAATACAAACACTTGTCCACTACACTTGTGACCACGCATATACCTCTGGTCACAATAAAAACACTGGTTCTTTGATCTATTTTCCTCATACTCCCTCTTAGTCAACTGTTTCCTACCAGTATTCATAGTATTTGGGGCTGGTAAAGCCAAAAGTGGTGGTTTACTAGTAATATTAGGAACATTTTCACCCCCATTACTTCCATAACTAGTACTAGCATTGGCTTTATACCCTGAATAAACTGGTTTTGAGTATACTGGTTTGGATTTAGCTCTAGACTCATTAGTGGCTTCTTGTAGGTTTGCTAAGCAGTAAGTATCAGCTAATGTTTGAGGCTTAAACATTCTAACCATCATAGCTATATCAGTATTCATTCCCCCCAAAAACATAATGATTGCTTGTGATTCAGTAATATCTACTTTGCTTAACAGAGTATCGAATTGATCTTGATATACCTTAAGAGCACCAATCTGCCTCAAATTCTTCAAATCGGCCATGGGATCTTCCACAACGGCACCAAACTGCTTAAGAATCTCTTCTTCATACCTTCCCCACGCAATATTGACTCCATTCCTTCTCTCAAAGTGTCTATGCCAATCCAGAGCCTTATCATGAAGGTGAATGGAAGCAATCTTGACTTTTTTATCATCAGGCACATTATCATACTGAAAGAACTGGTTGCATCGATAAATCCATCCTTTTACATCGTCTCCATTGAATTTTGGAAATTCGAGCTTAGTCAGCCTTCCACAACCATTAACCCTATTACCCTGATTTTGAGCCCCCACACCACCATGATTTTGTAACTCAGTGGCTAACGTCTCTTGTCGAAGACACACACCATCAATTCTCTGTTGCATTGCAGCCATGGCAGCAGTCACAGCCGCTTGGACTGCATCAGTGATCGCTTGGCGTGTAGCATCATCCATATTGGATCTTGTATTAACCATGATTAGTGATGTTGTTTTGTTATGAAAACAGGTATAACAGAAAATGAGTTGGTTGTAACAGAAAACGGTTGGTTGTAACAGAAAACGGTTGGTTGTAACTGAATTGTAACAAGATGAAGGAAAATAACAGAAATGGAGGTGAGAGGATATGAGCCCCAAGAAGGAAAGCTCTGATACCAAATGTAATATCCAACTAGAGTTTATATGCAAACTGGTAGTTGGATTGAAACTATACTAGAAATTCAAGCAAAGAATAGAATCTCAAGTGGTAGTTTCATTAGTTGAACGATTGTTACAACAAGAAAGCAGAGTGTGTGTTTTACAAATCAATCGATAATGAAAATGACAACTAAAACCAATATTTAAACTACCACAGCTAAAGGCGCCAAAGTTAGTTAGGGAAATGGTTGGAGAAGTATCATGTGCACCTCACGTGACCAGTAGAACTACTGTGCACGTGCTCCTCACATGCCAAACCACTCCTGCTCATAACAACCCCGCGGGTGTCTTCGCGTCTCACGCCATACTCGCCATCCCAAATGGTCGTAAAAACACGAAGGCCGTACCGACTCTCGCGTTTTCGCGAATATTTATTTATTTATTTATTTATTTATTTAATAAATCTGCTTGTTGTAATTGACTTATATAAGAAAAGGTTGACATTTTATTGGTGGTTCATCCACTTTCTTGACATAGTAATCGTACTCAACCAAAAGAAAGAACTAATAAACATACATGTTGCAAGTTGTGTTTATCAGATTAACAAATCCCTGGAAAGTAATTTGGTCCATCAACTTTAGCAAATTTAATGAATATATTCTGAAAATGTAAAACGCGACGTCTTGGCCATCCGAAATAGGCATTTTATAACACATAGCAAAAGAAAACAAAACTGATACCATTGTGTCAATTTTTAATCAAACCTGTCAGATTCACAACTGCATGTTCGTTTGTTTGGTAATTAATATACTCTACCCCGAGTGGGGTGGATACATATGATGTTCCAACGAAGCTCAACACAATAACAAATATAGGCAAATAAACCATTTGACCCTAAAGCTGAAAGTTATGATGGTGGATTTGTAAGTAACATCAAATGATGGAGAACATGTACATAAGTGCAGAAACCTCTCTGAGGAAGCTCCAGGATGAGACTGTGGCTCGTTGATCATATGAAGCTTATATGATCAAGGGATTTTAACCTCTCAGTGCAGCCAATCTCTTCTCTAGTTCATCAAGGTCGGAACTGTATAATCATAAATACCAAACACGTTACAACAAGAATACATATGAATACAGATTACTGGCAGACCACGTGAGTAATGTATAGCATTTTGCAAGAATGAGCATAGTTTTTTATTTATACTTGTATAACCAGGCAAAAATATTTAAACTTTGCAAACTTCAGCAAACTAGTTGTTAATTTGGTGGAGCAAATCAAAGTTATCGATAATTCTTGCTGATGAGCAAAAATGATTTTGCCTTGAATGTTAAACTAAAATTAATATTGCATAATTTAGGATGATCCCTGTGAAGAAACTGTTGTACTTGAACTGGGACAAAAGAGTAGCAAACTTAAAGTGACTATGATATTAAAATCACCTGCTAGCATCCTCGGTATTTTTCCCTGCAATTTTTCCTTTGGGAGCTGATGATAACTGTGAAAAATTAAAATACAAATTAATCAGTCCAACGTATATAAGAGGAGGATACACTTCAGTATAAAATGGCACACTACAAACCTGTGAAGCCACATCGACACCAATCTCGTCTAGCACCTGCGATATGAAAATGGTAAATACGCAAAGTCTGAGAAAAGAAACTGCCACATAATACAACCTACGCAACCAAGTAATATGTGTCTGCGTCCGCCTTTTCGAACTGATTATTTGACTATTTCGACTTGAAATTACAATTATTAGTTTTTATGTATTGTTGCTTCTGATATGGATGATCACTTTCACACAGTTAAAACAAAAATGATTATCAAGGAAAAATAAGATTTACTTATTTACGAGTTCTTTCAACCTAATTTAAGTGAGTTCCATTTTGATTGCACAGGCATATCTACATTTTTCACAAAATTGTCTTTTCTGTCAGTTCATATCAGCATTTGCCAAACACTCGGATTACAGCTTCAAACAGCAGAGGCACATCCAAACACTACTTTCTACATCCCGTTTAATTAAACACTATTTGATTATTTAATATAACATGATCAATTTAAAATGAGCCTTCAGACACCCCATAAGCTGTAGAATATGCATAAAGAAAAGTAACACGCGCATAGCAAAAAAAAATGTTTGTGAGCTTAATACTATGTTGCACTTACACGCTGAAAATAATAGATTTTTAGCGTTTACCTGGTTTGTAAGCTCGTCGGTTTCATCTTCAGCTTCATCATCATCAAGAACATCGTCTATGGCATCTGACATCATCTCAGTCTGCAAAAAGAATAAAAAGAATAATCAGTTTTATGGTCATAGGGAAGCCAATGAAGAATAATCAGTTTTATACATAAAGTAAGAAGGGTGAACTATCTTACAGTCATATCCATTTGTGCAGATTGCTTCTGGAATTCTTGCATCACTTTCATTTGCTTTGCAGGAGCCATTTCCTGCAGAGGAGAGCATACTTGCATCATGAAAATGATAAAATAGTAGTTTACCAAGATATGGGGAATTGATTCTTAGTTATTAGTAATATCATAACACAGTCAATCAAAGTAATACAACACTTGGGCAGATTGTGTAATGAGTCAAAACAAGTGAATTATAAGAATGGGATGAACCAGGTTGGGTTCACCACGTATCTTTATAATTACAAAAGCAATTACTTAATAATGATCCATTTTAGTAAAGAGTTCAAACCGACTGACCTGTTTCCTTATTAGCTAAATTTATTATGTTGCCTAATTGACCCTTACAAGTAAGCTATAACGAAAATTATGGACGGGATGCAATCTCTCCCTCTAACAGCAGCTAAATATGATAAAAATAAAGGAACATACTCTCTTTATCTTATCTAGGTGTGCATGCACTCGGTCTTAATTTTAGTATGTGTGCTATGTTGTAAACACATTTATTCAGGAAAATTGAAGTACTGTCATAAGGACATTACCTTATTCATTGCTGACATTGCCTTAGTAGCACCTTTCATCCCATTAGCTACAGAAGAGTGCGCAGCTAATGCCTGAAAGAAGTTAAAAGCTTAGAAAACCATGAGACACTTGATCTACTACTGAAAACAAATAAGTTCTCATTTGAAAATATACCTGTGTATGGGTCGCTATGCCTCTCATTTGAGCTCGGCTACTTTGTAGATTGGCTATTTGTTGTCTAAGCCTGACCAACTGGCGCGCTAAAATCTTTGTTGCTGCCTGCAGAAAGCCAGTGTTAGTTCTAAAAGAGTCCATCTTCAGATGATCAAATGAGAAAAAATAAAGCCTTCTAAGTTTGAGCTACACAACTTACCTCGTTTCCTGTTTTAGCTGTTCGCTTTATCTCAGCAACAAGCTTCTTTTCCTGTTTGAGTTATAGGTATATATAGTAACTTTATTCTTTTAGAAATCGTGTATTGGTAATTATACACAAGTATGATGCCTGCTATCTGATTAGAGTATTCATGGTACAGTTTCGAGATCATGTCCCACAACACATAACACATGTGCTACATATAAGAAGCTTAAAACATACCTCTATTTGCAATGCATTAATTTCCCTCTCTATACCTGAATAACAAACAAACAAAAAGTTCAAAACCATTCAGCTTCTATGAATTATACATCAAATGAACAATGTACAGACTTTTGAGCGATTGAATCAACACATCAACTAGCAAGATGCTTTTATAGTTAACGTGGATAACCAGAATTACTTTGAAGATGAAATGGAGGTATAACAAACATGAAACACAAGTGGTATAACAAAATGAAACACGGCCGGTATCACGGATACTCATTATTAAGCATGTTCACATAGTAAAGCCATAAAATCGAAAATTGATTTCCCTAATAGCCCATCCAATTCTGAAACCAGACGACAAGCATGGGTTATGTTTCAGTCAACAAACTGTAAGTAATAAACCCAAGGCATTACATATCTTCCTTTCGTTTAAAGTTTATATTAGGTGCCACGATCATCAGACAAGTGTTTTTTTTTTCAATTGGATCATATGATTATCAAAGCTCCACAATACATAAAGCCTTTGCATACATTATGCAAATTCTACATTATCATCAAATTTCAATGTATGCTATTCGTTACACAACTTCCAACAATCAACAGACCTTAGTAAAACGTTACAGCTCGTAACTTAAAAATCAAAAGTAAATAAGTTGAAATTATAACATACCTCTAGTAGCATTGGACATTTCTCGTTTACTCTCCCTGAGTGCTTCTGAATCATCATATAACAAACAAAAATAAACATTACCGACAAATACTAACTTATAGAAATGGTATTGCAATTACTAAACAAGATTCTCATGTATCGGTGCCACCAACCAACTTTCCCGCCAAAAATGAAGAGTTGCGTCTTTTAGCCAAAATGTCTATTGTAGTTCTTATTCCAAACACAACAACTGCCAAGTTCTACAACATAAACGTTTGGTCTCATTTGCCACTTACGAGAACAACAATTCTCTCTGTTTGGCTTGGTTCTCTTTGCCTAGATAGAGTTGTTTGGATTGTTTTACCCTGGTAAAGATTTCGTGATACCTAATCATGTGTTTGGCTAAGCTTATATGTTTGGGCTTATGAGCTTATATGAGGGGGTTTTGATATGCCCAGGCTAATTTAAGGGATATTATATAAAATGATCTTTATACCCTCATTTAACAACTACGCCTTTTTATGTCCATGCATTTTACATTATGCGTTATAATAGGCTTGACTTAGGATCAAATGAGAAGAAATCTTAAAATGACAATGATGAGAAATAACTATAACCACACATTAGAGATGCATCGATTGAATTAGATGCATGATATGCATCCCTAATCTTTTAGACGCAAACTCCTAATATATTATGTCCATTCGTCGTATGTGGGTCGAATTTCTTGCTAGTACTACTTTGCATCGTTTTCACTTCAAAAACAATTTGGAAACTAATTCAAGTCGATGAATAAAGATGCATCTAATGCAAGTTGATGCATCTCAAATATGTATTCATAACTACTTTCCGTCCTTCTCATATTAAGTTTTCTTCTTACTAGATCCCTACCCAAATAAGCTAAGCCAAACACTAATAAATACGAGCTTATTATCTATATATAAGCCATAAGCGGCTTATGATATATAAACATGAACTAAATGACCTAATTAAAAAAGAAACTATAAGTTACACAGAATAACGGAATTACCTTTTGGTGTTGGTTTCTTCTTAAAGATGTTCATGATTGATAAGTGATCCGATTAACAAGGCTGTGATCGGATTATATGTTAACCAATAAAGAAGATGTAAATTAAACTGTTATTATTATTATTATTGGAAATTTGATGAAAACCCTCTGAAAATCATGAACAAGTGCTCCTCTTATTTCTGTGATGATGATGAATGATGATTATATGTTAAAGTTGTGTTATTGGAAGGGTCGTTGACAATTATATTCTGGTCAACTGATTTTTATACATTTTGTTTAAAAATAATAGATAAATTAAGTATTATTTTAGTTATTGCGATTTTATGTATTACTAGGCGAGTACCCGCGCATAGCGGCGGAAATTTTTAACGAAGAATAATTAACGATACGTGATTTTATGGCAAGTGTTTTTCGTCTATAAGATGTTTAAAACTCTTTGATTATGAAAAATAAACAAAACAAAACTCCAAAACCGTAGAAGAAAAAAAGCCTCAAATTATCATTGTGCTTTTTTGTTTGTTCTAGCCAAAGTATTAACCTTTAGAAACCTATTTTCCAGACAATACGAGCCATTGTGACTGAAGGTCTACGATTTCTTAGGATTTGTTAATGTTTGATTAATCTATTGATTGGAATGGAGGTGGAGGGTGAAGGAGATGAGGATATAGAGAGAGAAAGGAGAGAAGAGAAAGTAAGATTTAATAAATGAAAAGTGTGAAAATGAAAGAGGCACCCCTCCTAACATGCTAGGAGGGGGTGTATATATAGCCCACCCTACATGTGGGCTATATGGACTATATTGTTTACAAACTAGATCACGAGCCTATTACTTGAATATATTATTGGAGTGACCGATCATTTCTAAATACGTAAAAACGTATTTCCAACAATCTCCCCCTAAGGGAGGTCACTCCAAGTTACAATTTCCTAAATAGTCTATAGCTCGTGATCTATGCTAATAATGATGTGACCGAGACTTTCTTTGGAAAAAAGTGTTTCCAACAATCTCCCCCTAAGGGAGGTCACACCGTTTTACAAAATCTTAAACCTAGCATACTATGCTTGAGTCTTCGATCTTGTTCTTGTGAATATGCTTGATGTGATCTTTGACTTTAGTCTTGAGCATGTTTCCTTGCCTTGACCTTGTGCATTCATCACTTGTGAAATTTGCCTCTTCGTGACTTCATGTTCCACATACTTATACCTTTAACTTCTTGAAAGCTTCAGATTTTGATACAGCGGAAGACTTGACCTTCAGACTTTCTTGAATTTGTTGAAGTACTAAGTGTATGTAGTACAAGCATGTGGTGACGACTTCTTCTGGATTATACACCGCAATGCCACCTTCTTGTTACGCTGCATAAGACAGTTAGCAACAAACCATATACACGAATGAAATGGCCTTGAACATTTCATTCTAATTCGGTAGCATTTTACCTCCGGTCGGTGAAGACCGTTGGACGATATTAAATATCGTACTTGTGGCAGCTAGTTTCAATAAAGAACCTCCTTGACAAGATTTCGCGGGTAAACCCGTTCTCTTTACTCGACCGTCCAAAGCTGACTGCGAACATAAAGAGTGAATCATTTGGATAATATTATCCGCATGATTTGAATCCGTCAATTCATGTTCCTGGAACAAGTGAAGTTCAGTTAAGAACTGCACCATCGTTGCTTTCCAGTTGTCACGAGCTTGATTCGTATAGAATCTTGCAAGTTACCTACCAAGTGCTGTTTGAGGTTAACACTAGAAGGATTTCCACTCATCACTGTGAACACTAAGGTATCACTCTGAGTGTTCTGGCAAGATCACTAAGATATTGCGTAGAGGCCTAGAACGTGTTTAAATTCAATTAAGAATTAAACAACTGTTGCTTTCCAGTTATCACAAGTTTGATTCATAAAGAATCACACAAGTTACCTACCATGAGCTTTTTGATTTTCGCTCAAGAAGGATTTCCATCTTCATTTTAAATCCTTTCGTATTACTCGGATGTTCAGGCAAGATCATGAAGATTTTGCGTAGGACTCTTAATATCTTTATTACTTTTCACATTGTGTGAACAAGCAAGGAATAATGAAAATGTGTCCTAATGAGATATTTGATGATCTCAAATGGCTCTAGACTCGATCGTGCATTTTGGATTTTAGTGATCGGAGGCTGGAGAGGAGTGCTACCTTTTCAATACCAATTTATTCGGAGTGAATAAATCAATAGATAATGCGTTGTGTCCGTGTGATTAAAACAAATATCTTTTGAGAGATATCTGAGTTAGCTGGGATGGGTTGTGTCTTGCATCACTGGGTCCATGATGTCTATCTTCAATATCAAGAATCATTAAAAATGATCTCAATAGCATATGAATTGACCCGGTTTCTGCCTAAGGTTGTAAGGAGGGCTTCTTTCTTTACACCCTTTATCTTTACAATTCTTTTTCGTTCTTCAACCCCTTCAATGCTTACCAATACGTCATCACTAGCACCTTGTTGTGATTGTTCCAGTGCTAACTTAAGTACTTGGTCGGCATTCAGCTACGTTCATAATCTTTCTCCATCTTTCCTAAGGACTACTATTTCTAGCTATGGAATGTCCTTGGGAAGATTCCTCCGGTTCTAGAGAAATCATTGGACTTTAACCTATCCTACCATCCTTATGTCACCACAATCTTCACCGTCGTGAATAGAGATGTTTTGGGTAAGTGTATGTCACCATGAAATCCATTTTGAAGTGCAAATCCATTTTGCTCCCCCTTAACATATGCCACGATATCCGAAAACATTTCGCACATGTCGGGATGAGCTAACACGTTAAGTCAAACCATTTGTGATTAATCATTTCCCATATTAAATCACATTTTCTCCCCCATATTAAAAATATTAACCCAATCGATGTTTTTAATATCAATTGATTTAATAGCATTTTAAGAAAATTTGGGAAGAAAAATGCAAAGCCAAGTATCTTCATGAGTTACACAAGCTCCCCTTCAAATTAATGAGGATCTACTTGAAACGTAAATTAAATACCTTTTAAACACAAGTGTAAGGTATTTATCACGTGCAAAGATCATATATGATAATGAATTCACAATATTAGCAATTTACGAGGTTGGACCTGAATGATGGAGAACATCATATGAAAGAAGCACATGGTTCTTGTTCACGAATGTTGGTCTTCCTCGTAACTTCTGAAATTATCTTCCCCTTTACACCACATGGACAGTTGATACCGTTGTCTTGACACCAACTTGTGAACTATGGCACTTTCGGCATCGAAGATTCTGAATGTTGGACAATTGCTCCCCCTCAATTTTTGACCCGTGTTCTACTTGAAGAGCTGTAGTCGTCGTTTGAGTAGTCGCATCGTCTAGTATGTAGATATCAATTGCAACAAACTTCGGATTGTGGAGTTGATAACTTCGGATTTTGAAGTCAAAGCTTTCCGGTGAAATGCTTGACTTCAATGTGAAAAGCGGGTTACTATCGGAAATAATAGCAAACCATATGGAGCATGTTTTAAATCTTTTAAACTTCTGCTCGAACTTTATTTACAACCCCGTGTCATTATTGAATGACATTTCTAGGTTCGTAAATATTATTGATTCCAGAAGACATGCTCTTTTTATCAAAACGTTTTTGAACACACAATTTTGAAAGATTTAGAAAAACCTTTTGAGAAATTCTTGAAAAATTGTGTTCAAAGTTTTGAAAACCAATTACTTGAGCTTAAGATTTGGAATATCTTAGGAAATCTCAAGTCCGAGAAGTTGTAAACTTCTCGTTGTAAGGATAAGTTACCATCGGCGATAACCTTTCCTTTTATCTGAAGAACGAGTCCTAAGCTGACATTTACTTAGAAGTCGTTTTCATGAGCTTGAAAACTTTGACTGTTTTAACGGAAAGCTCATGACCGAGAAAGGTTAATTTCTCGTTATGAGGAAAAGTTCTCTTATTTAAAAGATACACTTTCCTTTTTTAGCTTAAAACTTCGAATGTTTTAATACAAGCTCATGACCGAGAAAGGTGAGTTTCTCGTTAAGAGGATAAGTTATCATAAAAGATAATCTTTCCTTTATTCTAAGTTCGAGTTACAGTATGACATTTAACTGTAAGTCATTGTGCATGAGCTTAAAAACTTCGAATGTTTTTAATATTAGCTCATGCCCGAGAAAAATTAATTTCTCGTTGTAAGGATAAGTTTATCATCGGCGATAAACTTTCCTTTTAATTAAAGATCGGGTCATCATCTGATATTTAATGATGAGCCTTTTACACAAGCTAAAAACCTTTGAATGATTTTAACGTAAGCTCGTGTCCGAGAAAATTTAATTTCTCGATTTTGAGAATAAGTTTATCATCGGCGATAAACTTTCCTTTCTTTGAAGTTCGGGGCATAAACTGTGATGTGATTATACGCCATGTACAGTTAACCTTAACCATGAATCCCCTGAGACACTTGTTTCTCTGATATCTGCTTCCTCAACAACCAAACTCTGAGAGTATCCTTTGTTGAACGGTATACAACGATTGGACCGCTTCGTTCTTTTGGAACATCAACTTTGGGACCTTCATTCTCATTAGGAATTTGCATGCTTTGACATGGGTTAGCGATATCAATTATAGAAGCACGTGGGGGTTCATAGTTGGCTTTACTTGTGTCAGAGGATACCTGAGTAGATGATTTACTTATCTTAGCTGGCAAACGTTTCCTTTTATAGAAAACCTTAAGTTTAGGCTTAAGTGAAGTATCATCTTTATCAATTTACTCCCTAGTAGTCTTAGTAGAATCGGAGACTATCCTAGTTAAAGGGCACTCGTTTCCTACAAGAGTGAAAGCTCTACCAGTGGGGCGCCAAACTTTACCAAAGGGTTTGATTTTAGCTATCCACTGGGACTTAATTCTAGCACGGGAGTTCACCTCATCAAGTAATTTCTTGACACAAGAGTCATGATTTACCGTAAAGACACATTTTCTACATGTTTTACAAGTATATTTAATGTCCGAGTAATTCCTAGACGATTGGTCGATGCTCCTAGGAGACGTCATGCTACGGTTAGCAGTGTTGGGTAATCTAGAAGGCATCTGACTAGGTTGGACATTGCTATCTTTTACATGTGTCTTTTGAATAGCTTCCCTTTGACCAAAATCATGGCGCACGTCAGTTGAACTAGTTCTAGACGTGTTCATTGAACTATTCTTAGAGAAACTAGAGGCAATCATGTGATGAGGTCTTGCTAAAATTGATTTAGTCACATTAGGCCTAGTTGGTAGAGTGACTGTTCTAGAAATATGACCCAAATCAACTTGGGAGGCAAACCGCGGTCTCGAGGATTATGGTCGCTCGGATCTAAGTGCAGTAGGTTGTCTGACAATCGGTTGTCTGACGAACTGATTTGTAGGCGGTTTCCCCAAGATTGATGGTTTTTCAAGCTTAGTGTCCACACTAGGTCCTCTATTTTTCCTTAACTCGTTTTTCAACGCAGCTATAGCAAAAACCTTTTCCTGAACTTGAGCCTTTAACGTTTCATTTTCTTTGAGCAATCTATCTTGGGATGCCAATTTAGACTCTAGTAACTGAATTTGTTTCAAAAGATTATCCTTTTCAGCTTTAGAATCTAAAACTTTTTGATCCAATATTCTTTCAAGAACAACGTTTGACTTTTCAAGTTTTTCAAAGTATGTTTCAAATTTGTCCGTTTTGTTAGAAAATTCAAGTTTGGCATCCTCAAGGTCTTTTGATTGTTGAGCTACAATCATTTCGAGCTCTCTAATCTTGGATTCAGAAGCAGTCAATGAGGCATTTATTAAACAATTATCATGATGTTTAGCATTTTGAACATTTTCTCCCCCATTATGACTCACATCGGATGAATCAGAAGTGGTATGTCTATCACTCTTTTCCATCCCATGTTTGTCATGATTAGGTTCGGAATGCTCAATATGCGGCATGTCATCAGCATATACATCATAAACAACATTACAGTGTACCATGTTTGCAGGCTCTTCGTCATAAATGGGTAAGGTGTCATCAAGAGAAATCTCGTGAACATTCCCCGACGTGCCACTGGTATCATGTTGTCCTCCTGATTCCGTGCTCTTTGCATCGATAGGCTCCAAGTTTTCAACCGTATGACCAGTTTCCTCTTGCATCGAAGAGTCTTGCACTCCATTATCATACCCTTGCTGAAGTCGAGATCTTGCATAAATTGAAGACGAGACCGATGACATGAGTTTCAAAATTGTATCACGGAAAACTCGAAGCTCGGTATGTGTATCTCGAAGTAATGATTGGCAAATCACTGAACTTTCAGGCTTGATGATATTGAATTCGAGGAAAGGCGTGAGTTGTGTCACAAGATCCTTATAAGCAAGTGCCGATGCAGAGTGATTAAAGTTGTCATGGTTGAGTTGCTCGGCGAGTTGGGTCAAAGTGGTGCATATTGAGTCGATGGATATATGACGATCTTGTCCAAAGATAGAAACCAAACTCTTATTATTTTTGTTCTTTTTTTGCTATTATAAAATCAAACTCTTACTATTTTTGTTCTTTTTTTGCTATTATAAAGTACAAACCAGTCTTTTTATCAATTAAAGAAGCCTTTTCTTTTAGAGTAAACAAACTGGTCTCTATTTCAAAACCGGTGTTAATGACAATCTCGTTTTGACAAAAAAAAAATTTAATTGTTTTTCTAAATGCACATGTATCTATAAATTGAGAATCCGCAACCTAATTACTCGATGGATGCAAATATATCCTTAAAAATACTTATAGCTTTAAGCCATTAATTTAACCCATTCAAATCAAACAACTACAAGATATAATCCATAAAAATGCTTCGGTATTAGCCAAAGTAAATTACATGCTACAACGGAACACCGCTCGTAACTTAAGCTGCAATCATTTATGCATTTGCCACAAAATGAACTCAAATCTATAACTTATTGTGCCCGACAATTGAATCAAGCAATTACTACTGACCTTCGACAAAAAGGTAAATTACATCCTAAACCTGCTCCCACCACGTATAGTTTTCCTTTCAGTCTACTTGATTAATGTCAGTTTTCCCTTATCACATTTATAGTATCAAAGCGGGTAGAGAATGAAAGAAGATATATATGTTTTTAATATCTTTCGTATAACTTGATATCTTTCATATAACTTCTCAGCCATGACACCATTAGGTATTTTAATTGCTAGCACATACTAAAGAAATATTTAATAGTTTAATGAATTTATACATATTTAACAACATAAATCATACAAAGCAACCTAAATAAAACACAGTAAGAGGTGGTGGTATGGTGGAGAGTTTTGGTGGGGGCTGCAATTATTCAAAATCACCATCGATTCTGATACAGTATTCCAAACATACTGAAATTTACTTGTTGTCTTCCTAAAGCTAACAATAAAGTTTCCAGAATTAATACATGTCACTCTGCGCAAACTTGAACAACTAAACAATCTACTATTTAGTTACTTTCACACATTTTATAATGAACTCATGATTATTCTTCATTTCGAAATCGATTCAGGTGTTCGCTGCCTACATTTTATTCTTCTTATTATCAATAAACAAAAATCCAAAAAAAAATTCCTTTTTCTCCTTATTAGCACCACAAAAAACATCTCAGACCCATTATCCTTAATAGTGTTTCTATGCACTTTTAAAAAAAATCCAAACATGTTAGATTATAATTATTACCACCGTAAAACCTATAGATTTGTAACTATAGTATAGCGGGCCTACATGAGCATACATAAATAGAAGCCGACATATGCATAAGGTGTGAACGTAACAATCAACAAGAATGAGAAGAATAATGGAAGTCTGACTTCATATTCTACACATAAACTTGTAATGCTATTACCTTGAGGGTGAGGCTCTGTCATGTGATAAGCATCACAAGTAAAGCTTAGTCCCAGAAACTCTACATAGATCGTCGCGCCCCTATTCTGCCAAAGGGAGATTTGACCAAATGGAAACACAAATCATTAGCATATTGTCGTATTATAGTTCTCGTCTAAACAAACTATGTCACATACATCTTTACTATTAGATCTCAACAAACCTTAGCATGCTCGAGTTCTTCCATCAACATGACTCAAGCTCCTTCCCCATAAACAAACCCATCACGGCCCTGTTTGAACTGTAAATGTTTAGAAGTTATACTTGAATGTTGCTAATGGGTGATTGTGACTTCCGTTAACTTCAACAACACCGAGAACTTCCTGCACATTACGTGTGAAAAAAACTCGAAACTGGTTACATCTTGGGAGTAGCACATATTCGAATAACAAAAGGGGGAATATGTAAAAGTAAAATTGCTTCACGCATAAAAGATAACCCGATATCATATGTTTTAGGTGTACCTGACGAGATGCACATAAAAATACCCGTTACTTAACCCACCCTTTTATATATATTCTAGTAGTACAAAAAAGACTTTATAATAGTATAAGAAGGATCAAATTTTGGCTAGCTTAATCCAACCCGACCTTGGTCTGCTTTAAAAACTCAAAAAGGAATTACCTATAGGGAACAATGTTGGGAAGGATCATTATGAAATGATGACATCTCGGAGTAAGCTTTTTTCAATCACAATACCCGATACAATTTCCCTTAATGAAGGTATTGCATAAATATTCGGTTTGATGCGACTAAGTTTTACCAAATAAGATCATTTGTGTGAGAAGTGTCTTGAGTATCCTATAAGTCACAATTATTATAATAAAAAAGCATTTTTAAAGCGCAAATCCAAACACCACCTAAGTCTGCCCGTAAACATGCTGATATTGTTGATAGATATTTTTGATAAAAGACAAACGTACCTGATAACATAACATGGGAGTTAAACACCAAAGCCATTTTCAGAACCCAAAAGTTTAGTCGCACGTCAGCTTGTCGCCTTCACGATCACATAAAAAAGATAAGTACATGCTAAAACACGTACACATTGGGTCAGGGTTGCCCAAAAGACAAAATGCTTATAAAAAATTTAGTAGTGCACCACGTCTTTACAATTTCTTTAATTACGAAAAAATTAATACATATTACCTCCGTGCACAGAATCTACATTAGCTTTTTCCTATGTTGATCGCTCATCAATATTGCTTCGTCATTTGTGTTTTTTATTTTGATGCAAATACACTAAAATCAAACGACTAACATAACATATTTGATCATGAAAGCATCATACATTCTTTATGCATATGCATCTTTGTTAATTACATGTTTCCTACTACATCTTATAATTATAAAACTCCAAATAATTGCATTGTAAACAAAAGAAATAATGGTATTAACCTCGAACGGAAAGTGATTGATATTAGCAAGTTCTCCCAAACATTCTATCCTGGAAAGAAGAATGCAATTCCAACCTCATGTATGATGTACCCTGCATAGTGCAAGAAATAAGATGTTGTGGTCAATCCTTTCAGCTAAGCGTTTTAGAATTATAGAAAACATAAAAACATGCCCATGTTCAATGGAATTTGTGTGACCTGGTATAAGTAATTTAGCCAAAGAACATGATAATGTGTTGGTTTGCATCTTGCATCTGATTCTTTAAGCGTAAGCGCACAATACATTTTAACATCAAGATTCGAGTTTTAAGGGACTTACCACCATTTTTCAAACCCGACTGTCATTCCATATCTCCACCTATAACACACTTTGTTTCAGCAGCAATAGGCTATGCAACATGAACTTTAGCTGCAAATAGTTATAGCCAACCATTAAAATGGTTTGACAGGGGCACATTGAAAACAAACCTTTGATATTTGTCTCGGAGCCTAGTAATGCGATTAGTCTCTGCACGAGCAGGGCCCGTGCCTCTTTGTGAACCTACGCATACAATATTACAAAAAAGATACATTAGTAAGTAAGTTACTCATTCCTTAATAGGCACTTTTAGTTTCACCGAAAAGATCATGCCATAAAGAGATATACCCTGGGCAAGTCTTTGTAAAGATTTAAACCTCTAGACTTAATCTCTGCGTGAACCACACCTCATATAAACTATCCTGGAACACTCCGAGTTCATCTTTCAGTTTCACCGCCGCGGTCGAAACCACCACTTCACTAACAATAGGCGCCATAACTGCGACACTCCCAAACAAAAAAAACAAAGAATATATAAAGCACTAAAATGTATAAAAATATTAAAAATTAACTCATCTCATATCCTTCTTATTTAAATTAGTGATAAAAGTATACGGAGTATCATCTTACTCGAGAAAATCCTTCTAAATCCTGCCTTGCTGAAAATCGAAGACCTTTCCAGCAGTAAACCTACACAAATAATTGACCAGTTTAATAGCTTAAAAAGATTGTTGGCTTCGCATACGTCTATCCATTAATGATACTCCTTAACTTTGTAAAAAGAATTTTTCCTTATTCATAGATGAGATATGAGAGACAAAAGGGTTTGCTGGCGTGTTTGCATTGAATAATCTTCGAACACATTGAGGGTTCACGGGCTTATTTGTAACTAAAAAGAAGTAGCTTATAGTGAGAGTTCACAGGTTAATTTGAAACCGAAAAGGCAAATAAGCTAACTTTTCAGAGTTAATGAACTACAGCTTATGAACTTAAGCTTATAAGCCATAAACTCAAAAGCATATACGATTAGCTTATTAGTTTTTCGAGAAGCCCATAAGCACAAAAAATGAAGAAAAAAAAGCTAATCCAAACACCACAAATAATATAGGAGGCATGTTTTACATATAATTCATGAAAGCTCGATCAATAAAGTGTTTATATGTTAAATAAGCAGTTTCAAACATGCAATTTTAAACTAATGATCATTTTTAATAACATGATCCCTTTTCTTGAAACCACAAATAAATAAAAAGAGCATAATACCATAGGGCACCGCTTCTAGTTATGATGTTGGCCTATGAATCATGCTGTCATTGATCCTGAACAGTTACAGTTCCCGATGGCAGCAAAAAAAAAACCGGCGACGGTGGCAAATGAAGATTCCAACAAGGACGTTTCCAAAAGACTAAGAATCCAAATCTGAAGAAAGAAAAGATTTAAATGTATAAAAAAACGTTTTAAAACCTTAATTCATGTCAAACCTACAAATTAATTTCGGATGGGTTTTTGTTGTTTGAAGGTTGTCAATCCGGCGAACAACGACAACTTTTTCCAGCATAGTGACAGCTGTTCAAAAAAAAGGTGATACATTATAGAAACTTAGATCTAAAAATTTAAAAAGTAGATGTAAAAATAAAAAACTACAGATCTATAGAAATACCTCGAAATTGGAAAACTATTTTTGTGAATATGGTGGTAGCGATTTACAGGTTACATCCGGTGACGGTGGGGTCCGGCGTTGGTGAGATATGGTGGTGGCGGTGGTGGTGGTGGCGGCGTTGTGTAAGGTGTGTGTTTTTTAGATGCAAAAGAAAAGTGTGTTAGAATGGGTGAGTTTTATTTGGACGATAAGTTTGTTTTTAGTAGGGCCCACAATTTTTCAACATTTCCAAAATTAATATTTTTCAACCATTCTATTTTCAACATTTCCAAAATTAGTATTTTCCAACCATCCTTATTTTTGCTTTATAAAGGAGTAGAGATATATGTTTTTTACAACATTTATGTTTATTGTTGTTTTACTGTGCACCGTGTAAATTAATATAAACTCACTTTAGTTTTTATTTTTTAGATTTTATACTCTTTTTTACTTTGGATATTTTTATTCTAAATATTTATATCTTAATTATTAATCAAGAAATCATTTACATCAATCTTACACGTACACAATTTATAAATTCATGATTTTAATATTTAAGATTATTTTATAAAACAAGATTAAATTTTTAATATTTAAATAGTCACGATACTCACGGATCCACGAGTTATACATTTTGTTTGGGTTTATATTTATTTTAGGTGCTTTATCTTGTTGTTTATATTTATATTAATAAATGTTAATTATAAACAGTTAAGATGTTAACATGATTTATAAATTTTATTTTTTTAATAAAAGTGTTTCATAAATTAATTATTAATTATAATATTAAAATATAAAATTAAATAAAAATAATATATTAAAATAAATTATAATATGGTTTAGGTATATCAATAGTTTTTTAAACAAAAAACTAATAGTTTTAGAAAAAACTTAAAAAAAACCTTGCCAAACAAGTTTTACTCCAAATTGAAAAAGTTATATTTTCGATTAACGTTTTAGAAAAAAATAAAAAATAATAAATGTAAAACAAAATGTGTGATTTGATTGAATTTTTAAATTAATTTTTTTCTTCTAATATTTTATCTAAAAATATTTATCTTTTTCTACTTTACTTCTTTTCTTTTACTAAAAAAATCTTAAGAACATATGACATGTTATTTGAAAATCTAGTGCTTATGTAGAGTGGTTAAAGTATTTTATTGTGGATGTTTTTTTATATGATGAATTGATCTTTAGCTAACAGTTTTGATATATCATTTTATATTTCTTTTTTACTTTGTGCATATGGGTTTTTTATATTTTTATTAATTGAGAAATCTTTTCACTCACATACTTATAAGTGTTCATAATCATTCAATTTACATTAATAGCCTCATTTTTTGTCCTCATATATTTACATGAAACCCCAACGTATTCATCTTAAAATCTTCATCCATTACTAGCAACTTCACATGTCATCTGTCACTGGCAACTTCACATGTCATCCATCACCGATCACTAATCAGCCCTCCTCTGGCCACCACCATCTATGACGTGTGTCCTCCATCTAGCCGTTAGTGTGATCTCCTTTTTTTAGTTTTTTAGATCATCAACTTGATATAAGCTTTTTTCAAAAAGTATTTTTATGTTCTGATATTACATATAAAACACTACTTCACTTTGTCCAACCTTTATTAATAACACCCAAGGATAATTTTATCATTTGGTTTATTGATTGCTTCATTTAAAAAAGAAAAGAAACATCATTTTTTGTCTCTATACACACTCCTCTCACAAGAGATGATATATCCACAAGCCACTTAGTTTCTTAAAAGACATGCTCTAATTAAGTGTAGAGAACGCTCGTGATCACGGTCATTATTTTCTAATCATCGTTAAATCGTATTTCTCTATACACTACAGGCTTTTTTGCCCAGTGGTATGTGGGTGGCCCTTCAACCTATGTGTTCTGGGTTCACATCTCGTGGGAGACTTCGAGATGGAACCAATTTAGTGTAACAAGTTTATCAATTTCACCACTCAAATATACCCCACACAAATAAAATAATAACTCGTACACCTCGAATTAAGCCTACAAAACACTTTTTGTGACTCAATCTTGTAGCCGACCAATTATTCACAATTTCTATTTGAATACTTGTTTGTGTTTGTATGATTTGGTCGTTATAAAGAATTGATGCGATCAAAATAAGTAGAGAGGTCATTATTTGTCATCCTCGCCTAGGCGAAAACACGAGGTATAACTTTATGAGTATCATCACAATACAGTGGTGTCATTATAAAGAACAACTAAAATGACAACAAGGTGCCATGACAATACTTTAGCAAAAGCCAAAGGTGTCTTACATTGAAAAGAAGGTCTTCAATCCAATATAAAGATATGCACAAGTAAAAAAATCAAATAATTCAAACAAGCCAACAAAATAATGCAACGAGTCCAAAATAAAGGAAATGAAGCAGTAAACTTCGAATGCAGCCTAAAGTCTCTCTAGCCACTCCGAACCTCGTACACTTCCTTATACACAACTGAAAATGATGCTAAAATGCGTCAACATAGAGTTGGTGAGAGTCATAGGTTTAAGACACAAAGCAGTTTTAAATAAGTTGTGCTCAAAACTATATCAATAAATTTATTATGGACAACAATTACTATTATAAGAACCGGCATGCAAATCATTTCTCAATTCTCAATACAAGGTGAGGTCGGAACGCGCCTCTCGCTCCAATGGACCATCTCGAAACCCAATGACCACGAATCATGGGCAAATCAAACTAGATTCTCAAAACATGCAAGTCACATAGTAGCAAATAGATGTCCATACACATTTTAAAAAAAAGGTCACAACACAATTATCAAAAGATTAAAAACATCATTTCCGTCCTAGCCGGAATAAAACAGTTTAGAGATATGGGACTATAAAACAGTGAGAGTCATAGGTTTAAGACACAAAGCAGTTTCAAATAAGTTGTGCTCAAAACTATATCAATAAATTTATTATGGATATTATAAGAGCCGGCATGCAAATCATTCTCAATTCTCAATACAAGGTGAGGTCGGAACGCGCCTCTCGCTCCAATGGACCATCTCGAAACCCAATGACCACGAATCATAGGCAAATCAAACTAGATTCTCAAAACATTCAAGTCACATAGTAGCAAATAGATGTCCATACACATTTTAAAAAAAAGGTCACAACACAATTATCAAAAGATTAAAAACATCATTTCCGTTCTAGCCGGAATAAAACAGTTTAGAGATATGGGACTATGAAACTCACCTGAAAGCACAGCTACGCGAATCCTTGAAAACAACTATAACAAAAGCACACATGTTACAATCTATTGGTCAAACCCAAATGATGTAACATTCATATGATGGACTCACTAACTCTAATTCTACTCTCAAAAACCAACGCTAAATGTTTAACCAACTATCTAACCCAAGTTACATCCTAAACATTCCTCGTTAATTTTTTGAAAACTAAGGAATTTTACCTACAAAAAACGAATGCAAAAACCATACTTAGACAACACCTACTGATTAGCCAATTTTACTACATCGTCCATGATGATTCTAGATGTCCCAAATAAAAATTTACTCTATAACTCATTATAGAAAAATTCAAATAAATTCGTGACTACAAACCGTCTCAGTTTTGACTACTCAAAAGTTTACCCATGAACGACCAACCTAAACACCATCAATTTTGCCCAAATTGACACTTGACTTCATATATATCATAAATAAGTTAACCTCAGAAGACCTTGCAAAATTTAGTTCATTTGGTTATGTTTTTGCCCTCAAAACCCTAACCTTAAATTCAAAATTAAAATCACAATTTTAACCATGAATCTTGTAAATTCATAAAAAGTGACTTTCAGAACTCCAAAAATTACAAGCTTTACATTTTTGAAAACTAGACTTCCTGGATTTTGAATCACCCAACAAGCTTTTTATATGACCAATTTATGACCTCTACAAGTCGACCTAAATTTATAGGCAGATTGAAGTTCAGATTTAAACACCTGTTTAACCCATCTAATCACCACCAATGATCACCCTAACCCCTTAATCACTCAACATAAGCCCTAATTACATTAATTACATAAGAATGATAAACCCTAATCCATCATAAGGGTTAATTACATGATCAAAACATAATTTTGTTAATTAAAATCATTAACTGAACAATGGTTTTTGAAGATTTACCTTAGAAACAATTAGAAGAAAATTATTTTTGAAACCCTAATACTCCACCATTGATCAAATTCGGCCAAGGGAGGTTATGAGAAAAGAGGAACTGATTATGGGGATAAAATTAAGTGTTTTATAAAATCCTTAAGGCCTCCTAATTCAATTACAAGTCCCATGGGCTTGTTTTTTGCTTCTTAAATTTTTTCTCTTTTCCCTCCCTTTAGTCGGCCAAAACCCATGCCCAATACCCTATGATCTGATTTTTTTACCATTTTATATTTTTTAATCCTTACTAAAACTAAATATTACCTTTGGGTTACTTCTGGGTCAAAACCCGAAAACCTTACGTTAATTCTTTGACTTTTTAAGCGTTTTTTGAACTAACCTTCATTTCTAAAAGTTTATAAATGTGGAAAGTAACCCTAAAACCTATCAAAACATATAAAATATATAATATACATATACAACATACAATACGTACACGAAATCTTACAAAAATGATACTTGAACTTTTACGCAGTTCGTTTGAAATTTCATTTCACCAAATTTCATTTTCAACTTGTACCATGATTTACAAATCATGTACTACCTTTCGTTCGTTCTCATACCCAACTTCACATATAAAAACACATGGTTCACATAATCTAACACATAAATAGAGTTCAACGCATGACAACTAACTCACCAAAACTCTAGTTGTCATAGTATCCCCTCCTGATAGAAATATCATCCCGAGATTTACTCTCAACCTCAAACTCATT
Organism: Glebionis coronaria; assembly: GCA_025667525.1. Lineage (NCBI taxonomy): Eukaryota > Viridiplantae > Streptophyta > Magnoliopsida > Asterales > Asteraceae > Glebionis > Glebionis coronaria. Next base: position 542,244,997 of record CM046876.1, on the reverse strand, counting down.
CTCAGCAACAGGTTGGGGATACCTCACTTGTATGAACATCACGTTCCCACGTGAACCCAGTCTATACTAAAAAAATTCAATCGACAACACCCGATCAATCAACATGTGAACTCAAAAGCTTTCTTTCTACATCAACTTAACTCTCTTGCCGATTCATGGCTTGCTTAAGCCCTCCTTTAATCACAACTACGTTATCAATCATCCCTTTAACTATCTCATGTCAAGTCAACCTACTATATTTAAACCTCGACATATGAAACATACGACCAACTCTTCTGAAACGACTTTACATCACTTGTCAATGTCTCAATGCCACCATTCCATCTCTTGTTATCATTAATCGACACTTGTACTCTATGTCTCTCACCCATTATTATTCATATATAAAATAAGCTCATTGTGTCTTACCAGAAAAGTGGTTGTCTCAACTATTTTATCGACTATCACTCAATTTAGTTTGTACCCACTACTCAACCTTGTTCATATCACATCCTATCCATTCCAACAGGTATAGGAATACTTCATCATATATGCCTCTTCCAAGATCCAAGTCCTTACATCATCTTTCAAAAGGATTCCCAATCTTCACTTTGAAGGTATATGCCACATTTTCCCTACTTAACGCGTGAGTAGCACATTCTTCTTTCCCATATGGTATTTCACAATCATTCACTTCACGTAATTATACCCATTGCCTCTAGTATTGTTGAGAAAAAAATCGTCAAGCCTAACTTTTAAAACGTACGTCATGTAGCTCTTCTCATAAGTTCTTTAATTGTTGTGACATATAGGCACTCACCTCATACTCTTGACAAACTACATATCCTAATCTTCGCGTTGCACATCCCAATACCTTTTGAAAGCCTTCGGTCCTTCCTGTAATGCCAAGCATGGCTCATTAACCAACTTATTACTTAAGCATCTACGAAAATTTCCTCTTCGAAACTTTGTTGACTCTACATGAATGTCCTTATAGGTACTACATGTCCTAGTAAATGTGCTTCTTAAAATCATGTTTTTCGCTCAGACATTTTCGCTTACAACTTCTCGTTCTTTAGTAGTTCTAATATCATATTGAAATACCATTCGTGCTCCCCCTAAGACTTCTAGTAACTCCATGTAATTTCGATTAGCATGATAACATGTTTGTCTACATACGGTCATTCACACCGTAGTCTCGGTGTGTCCCTCGTACGTCCCAAAATCAATCTTAGTCGTGTACTCCTTGTGCCCTCTTAGCTGATGATAATCCAAACGAAAAACTACCTCACTCAAGTCGCATTAATCTTTGCATATCCTGAACGACACATCCTTTTCATCAACCAACAACACGATGCTTACCATAACGATAACTAAGTAGAACCAAACCTTTCCTTGTATATCTTGTGTTGGGAATAAAAATAGTATTGTCTTTATATTACATTACCGGTATTAAGGTTGTTTAATGCTGGTAGTGATATTATTAGTACTGGTATTGTTTGGTCAGATTTGTACAAAATGGACATGGAGAAAACTTTATATTGGTTGTGATACTTAATGTTGGTAAAGGATAAGGACTAAAGACGTGTATTATATTCACAAAAGATATCCTTGATGTGATCAAGATTGAAGGTATATTAGTTGTCAAAAGAAGATATTTCGTGTATATCTTCTTAACTTACTTTATGCTTATCATGTAAAGGACTGATTGTACTATAAAAGGAGGTCCTAGGCTTAGTTTGAGATATATCATTCTTACTCTTCATTATTAGCTTTAAGGTTTTGTAACCCTAGTACTTTTACAAGAAGTACTCATATTATTAGTACTAAAGCTTTTGGTAAATTCTTTGTCACATGCAAACTGTTAATCTTCATAATATCAAAAGTAGATTTTGCATACTCTTTGATAATCATTCAGAGTTTCTCTTTAGACTCGGTAGGATTTATTCTACTTAGTCTAAGTCTACAAGCTAGACTAACAAGATCATAAGGGTTCGACTAGTGGTATCAGGGCTTGTTGAGAAGCTTTGATCTTGAAGGTTATTAAAGAAATCTTTATAACTAAAAAGATGGATTCATAGGCTACACAACCTAACACAATGAACAAGGTTCCAATCTTAAAATAGGGAGAGTTTAAAGAGCGGAATTCAGATTCACTCAGTTTGTGCAGATGTACAACTGGGATCTATGGGAGGTAATTGCTCATGAAGACACACACACCAAGCCTACTACTTCTACATCAGAAATACTCAAGATGAAAAGAAGAAAAGAACAAATGATATGAAAGCCAGAAGTATAGTTATGCTCGCTATACCAAATGAGCATATTCTTGCTTTCCAATAGTATAGTAGTCCTAAATCGATGTTTGATGCTCTTGTTCTTAAATTTGGTGGTAATGATTCCATAGAGAACGCCAAGAAGGCATTATTGAATTCCATGTTTGAAAACTTCATGCAAATAACTCAGAATCTATTGACTCTTTTATAATAGACTTCAATGGATTGTGAGTAAAATCATCACTCTAGGATGAAAGGCTGAGTAAGAAGAAATCAATGCTAAATTTCTTAGAAGCATGCCAGCAGAGATGGCTACAGAAGTATCCATCTAGGAGAACAAGGATGATGTTGACCAAGTCAATATTGATAACCTATACAATCACTTTAAAGTGGTTGAACAGAATCGTAAGAGAAAGGCAGGATAATCCTCAAATGCTACTAATCTTGCATTCATATCCAATCAGAATAATAACCTTAATTATGGTAGAAAGATTAATGTTGTTAGTGTATCTATTAATTTTGGTAGTACTTTAATCAGTGTTGTTGGACTAAGTGATGGTACTACCTATGCATTTTTACCAACTACAAGAATGTGGCTGAGATATTTGTTGATGATCTTCAATAACTTGACAATGATGATGATCTAGAAGATCTATAAATTAAAAATCGATTGGCTTTCCTAAGTATAAGAGCAAGAAGGTTCCTCAAAAGAACATGGAATCAAATCACTCTCAATGTTGGTGACAAGGTTAGTTTTTATTTGTCAAAAGTGAAGTGCTACAACTGCCACAAGAAAAGCCATTCTGCAAGAGAATGCAGAAGTGCAAGTAGCAAGCCACAAGAAGGAAAAACAACTATTAAATAACCTTCTTCAAAGGCATTGATGGCCATTTATGACACTTGTACCAACTAGGAGTTTATGAGGAATGAAGAGGATACTAAAAACATGGCACTCATGGCATTGTCAGATTTTGAGGTAATTATTAACAAAGTAATAAACATTGTACTATTGATTGTCAAGAAAAATATAACGAATTGCAAAAGTATTCTGATAATATTACCAAAAACTATCGTTCTTCTTAGTGTGATGTAACTAACTCTAAAAGAGGGGTTTATCATGTTAACATAACAAATAGGATGTTATAAGGAACAAGAAGTGGTCTTTAATGATTATATCATTATTCTAAAAAAGGAAATAGTTGCTAAAACTCTTGAAATTACTGATTTTAAATCTAAACTAGATGCTAGTGAAATTATTAAGCTTGAGAATGAATTAAACTTCAAAAGCTTTAAAAATACCACAAAAAATCTAAAAAAAGATGATTAGTAGTCAAGTTCTTGAAAAGTGCAAATGGGGGTCTAGGCAACGATGGTGATTATCACGCAGTTGAACCCCCACTTGTTTATTTTCCTCCTTTGAAAGATTTGGCATTCACTGGACTTCCAAAATTCCAACATTACAAGGAACCTGAGTATGAGCCTATTAAGGTAGAATAAGTCAAAAAGCATGATAATATCGTCTTTATCACTACTGATATTGAATCTTCACATGATACATCTTTCACTAACACTAGTACGGAAGATTGTACTCCTAAGTATGATAGCTCTAATAGTACTACCTCTCAAACCACTGATAATATAGGTGAAAAGGTTGCTCTTGAAAATACTAAAAATCAATCCCAGTGCATTTAAGTACAAACCTATTAAGAAGACTGTTAATGCAATGATGCCTAAAAACGTTACATGCATTTTTTGGTCTCGCTTTGTTTTGATTACAATAATATGTAAAAACAAGCATTTACGAAAACAATGAAAACCGAATTCCTGAGTTCAAGTATTTTTTATTTCAACCATTATCACTTAAGGTATGTACAAACAAGTACTCATCTTAATTAAGTGATCAAGGATTTAATCTTTTCTTAAAACTCACTTTTTATTAAGTGTGACAAGTTTTTATTAAACTTTCTTTTTAAGAATTTTTTTATTAAATTAATTATTTGAAAATTTGAAAATGGCATATTCTATCTAGGTTTGGAATATCCTTTCAGGATATTTTAATCTCCAGATTCGAACCATACCACTAAAAGACAAAAAGGAGCGGAGTCTACTCTGGCGGTTCCTTAGTGGCTATGGCGGTTCCTTATCGATAAGGAACCGCGGGCTCCAATAAGGAACCGCGGGCAGATATAGCCGTTGGAAGTTTGTCTTATAAACAGTGGATCATTCTCATATTTTCTGTTCACCTCTTTTGTACATACATTTCCAGATTCTTTCATACTTCTTAAACACTCAAAACCTTGGTCATTAGGTTGATTACTACTTGTTTAGAAGTGAATCTTTCTCTTCCCATCTTTTCCTCTCAAAGTGCAAAGAGAAGAACACTATCATCTTTGAAGTGTTGTGTCTACCTCAAAGATCCATTGAAAATCTAAACTTATTTATTCGTTGTTGTGAAGATCCGGGTAGTTGTGTTTATTTGGAAGTTGTGTATGTAGTAAGGTTAATACTTGGTCCGTAAAGTATATTGGTGTAGATTGGTCCTAGCTAAGATTAGGGCTCGACTTTTAGCTTAGAGTCGGAAATTGGATAAGCGATGTTGTGTACGGTTTCTCCACCTTAAGGAGCTTGTTGATTAGTGAACTCTCGAGTAAGGAGTACTCAAGGAGTGGAGTAGGAACGAGGAGTGAGCTTCGTTGTCGAACCACAATAAATCCTTGGTGTTTGATTTGATCTTTGATGTGATCGTGATAGTATAAGTGATAATTAGATACGTTATAGGGTAAATTAGTAAATTACCTTTAGGAAAAAGTAATAGACTAAAATTACCAAAGACGAATTCAATTAAACACGTGGATGAACCAAGTTCGTTGTACACGAAGATCAAGTGAATTTGAGACGTTTTGATTCGATTTGGACAATTGATTCGAATTGGTTTTTGGTTTTTAGATTAAAATTAAATTCTACAAATTTAAAACCCAATTTTATCCTAAAGTGCATGAATCGTAAACTCGAATTATTTTAATCTAAAGACAATTACTTAAAAGTTAAAGCTATTATAAAAATTAAGACTATAAAAAAACTTATCTATTAAAAAAAATATTTAAAATAATATAAAATCCTATTTAAAAATTCTTAACTAATTAAATTTATTAGAAGAAATTAACTTTTAATTTTTATAAAACAAAATCTATTTTAAAAACTAATTTTATTGTTTTTTTTTATTATTTTATTTTAAATTTATACGAAAACAAACTTTAATTAACAACTATATTTAAAAATAAATGTTTTATAAAATTTAATAACTAATCTTAGTGAAACTAATTAAAACGTTTAATAGATAGGAACTTGACAAATTAAAAATTCATATATAAATAAGAGAATGCAAGTTAATAGCAAAAGAGCTAGACAGCTCAATGGTTAACGCATTGGGTTGTTAAGCGAGAGGTCTCGAGGTCGAGCCTTGCAAATAGCAAATTTTTGGCCATTATTTTTGGAACAGTAAATTAATAATTGCTAGAATTCAGAACATTAATCCAACACAGTAGGCTCATATACTACTCAAACTAACTAAACCATCGATTTAACAAAGCAAGAAATGTAGAACTACAAAAACATATATCAGCTAAAAAAACAAACACAAGCTGACTAACAATTAAGAGCAGGCAATGCAGTAACTAAGTTTCGCCAACAGAATTATTACGATGATAAACAAAAACTAACAGAATCTGATAAGAAAGCATAATAAGCTGGAATAAAGTGTACACATCTCTGCAAATTCTAAACGCGGCAGCCTAAGACTTACAAAGTTGCTAGACCTCAATGGAACTGATTCAGCAAATATTATTCAGAAAGTTTAGCATAAAAGAAACAGATCTATCATCTAATCAGATAGACAAACTCAGATTTCAATCTATCAAAACGATACAGCAAATTTCCAATAAAACTTAATAAAACTTATTAAAAACAAATTGTAAATCCCAATGAATCAAATAGAAAACAGTCTAACATAAACATTCAATATCAAGCAAATTCTAACACAAAAATAAGTTAACCAAATAATAAGCTAAGATGAACCATTATTACTAGCAGATTTAACTACAAACTACAAAGGTAAACTGAGCTCTTACTTTTTTGAAGAAACCTTTGTGAAGAAGCGCAGCGCTGAGCTGGCTTAAAACCTAAACGACACATTCGAACCATTTACAGTAACTCGAACCATCATATTTGATTTTTGAACCAAATATCCAAAATAGACCCAACGAATCACAAACAAATTGCCAATATTCGTCCACAGGTAATTTTAACCTATCCAGTGGGGATAGATTTCTCCCAAATTTCACTTTTAGTTAATTAATTAAAGCTATTTATTTCAGCTTAATTAATTAACCTTTCACATTATACCAAGAAAATAGACAGTAGAATTATTGCAAGAATTTAAACAGTTAATTAAATCGAGAACAAATTTAAACAAGAGAAATTTTATTAATCACGGGAAAATCATTACAGTATTATTAAAAAGAAAATACAAACATTCCTAAATCTATTTTGGCATAATAACTGTAAAATAAAAAATGGGATAAAGATTACACAGAAAGATGGGGCTATTTATAGGCTCAAGAGAGGTGCTGAGGTGAGGTTGTTGGTGATGAGGAGTCGATCCTGACCCTTGATTCCGCATCTTCACATTCTCTTTCTTCCAAGGCTTGATCTAAGGGCTGATATTTGCCAACTAGCACACGGATCGCCAACGTGGCATCCGAGTGTGCTAGTTGTGCTAGTTGTATGCTGAGGTGTCCTTTTATTATTGGAAGATTGAAGGTATGGTGCTGTCACAGCCAATAAACCATTACCACGTCGTTGCTTCTCTCCATCTTCAAAGACCGAAAAAGAAGGGAATGAATTAAAGGCCGTGTGTTCCACGCGCTTGGGGCAAGAAACCCCCAATGTTTGAGTTAATTAGGGTTAGGGTGAAAGAGGGGTGACTGGTTATTTGAGAGAAGTAAGGGAGATGTATCTTGTTTGTATCGAAGAAATATGTGGTGTGTGAGTTGTGTGATGTTTATAGAGTAAATAAATATTACGTTTTCAACCGACCCATCATAACACTTCACGTCTTTTTCCATGTAAAAAGTTCATTTAAACTTGGGCTTGACTTCCATTTGTTTATATTTCATCCCAAGTATTATGAAATTGGGCTTTGTGTTCCAAGTATCTCCTCACGTCTCATAAGTTTGGGCTTGGGCCCAAGTGGTGAATAATACAATCCGTCCCATGGTTAATGAACTTTAGTATTGGGCTTTCAGGCCCAATAACCAGATGTGGGTCCCACAAAGTCCATTTATCTTTGATAAAAATAAGTCGAGTTGATTTTTGGCTTTGTCAATCTATTCTTCAAACTCGTGTCGATTTTTGTCGATTTTCGTAATCTCGGTACCTACACACATGAAACAACAAAACAACACATATACAAGGCATATTTGAACATTTTATGCATTAATTCGTTGTTTTTAGATACAATTGATATGAGTAAAATCACTCATATCAATCTTTCCTTCCCTTATCTCTTTACATTCATTATTCTTTATACTTGTGATTATTAGTTTAGTTGCACTATACCTTGTTCATATTGTGTATAAGAAGGTTTCACATAAATACTCAAGCCTAAGTTTTTTAAAAGGATTTTTAAAAACCATCTTTTTACAAGTAAATTTTAAGAAACTATTCAACCCCCCTTTTAGTTTCTTCAACTGGTATCAGAGCGTGGTTGCTCAAGCCTTTTTAAAATATATTGTATTTTAAAACTTGAATCGATCTATGGATTCCAACAAGTATCTAGAAGGGCAATCTATGCAAAGACCACCTCTTTTTGAAACCGATAGTTTTAGTTATTGGAAAAATAGATTTGAGACTTATGTGAAATCAAAAGATTTAGATCTTTGGCATGTTATTACCTATGGTGATTTTTTGCCTTATCAATATAATGAAGTTTCTAAAAGCAAAGAGATATTCAGTTTTGACAAAGCTAATGATGACACTAAAAGGAAACTTGCTAAAAATAATGAGGCTAAAATGGTGATTTATAATGCTTTACCAAAGAAAGAGTACGAAAGGATTTTTATGTGTGAAACCGCTAAAGATATTTGGAACACTCTTTTAGTAACCCACCAAGGTAATAGTCAAGTCAAAGAAAGCAAAATCGATCTTCTTGTTCAATAATATGAACAATTTGTCATTTTAGAAGATGAAACTATTGATAGTGCATTTGCTAGATTTAACACTATTATTACTAGTCTAAAAGAACTTGATGAAGGTTTTTCTAGCAAGAACAATGTTAGGAAGTTTCTTAGGGCGTTGCATCCAAAATGGAGAGCTAAAGTCACGACGATTGAAGAATCAAAGGATCTCGCCAAATTATCACTCGATGAACTCATTGGCAACTTGAAAGTTCATGAGATGATAATTTTGAAGGACTCAGAAATGGTGAAAACCTAGAGTGAAAGAAATTCTCTTGCACTTAAGGCCATGAAGGCGCAAAGTGACCATGAAAGCTCCTCGGATAGTGATGATGAATAATATGTCATGGCGGTTAGAGACTTTAAGAAGTTCTTCAAAAGATGAGGTCAACACGTGAGGCAACCAAACCACGACAAGAAACCCTTCTCCAAAACCGATTTGCCAAAGATGATGAAATTGATAGGAAATGCTTTAGATGTGGTGATCTGAGTCATTTCATCGGTGATTGTCGGTGAAGATGTTGATGACAACCCCAAAGATGAGAAATGTCTTATGGCTCACACTTCTAAAGAGGTACATTCTGAAACCGATTATTATAGCAATAATAGTTCTTCTTAAGATGATAGTGAATTAGAAGGCCAATACAATAATTTACATAAACTTAGCCTTAAATTCATTGAAAATAACAAAGTGCTAAAATCAACTAGAACTAAACTTGAGAATGAGATTAGTGAGCTAAGAGAGAAATTATCTAAGCTTGAGAAAAACAAAGAAGTTGATTTAGGTTGTTTAAAATGTGAAAACCTTAGACAAGAGAATGAAGATCTCAAGAGTACCTCCATTAAATTGGAAAAGTTTATGAAAGGTACTAGTGCTTTTGATGATATGTTGAACAAACAAATTCATTCTAAGGAAATACTTGGGTTGGGATATAACACTAATGAAACATCAACTAGTGAACCAAAACAAGTTAGATTTTCAGAAAAACGAACCCCCGTACGCGGTTCGCCAGTATAATGTGCGGTTCCTTATTGCTATGAAACCGCCGGTGGAGCTAAAGAACCGCGGACAGAAGATAGTTTTTGTGAAAATCTTGAACCTTCTGAAAAGTCTGTTTTAGGTGAAGGGCTAAAACATATTCTTATTTATAAGGTCGAAGTACCTATTCTTGAAAAGCCTACTCTAGATAAATTCTACAAGCCCTTGAGTAAACCTTTAATGGGAACTAGAAACTTATCTAGACAAACATCTACTCCTCCAAGAGTACGAAATGAGTCTAAACCTAGAAGTAGAACACCTACACCAAAAAGAGATTATCAAGCTAAATCACGACCTAGAAGTAACACAACACCTAGAAGAAATAACAATAATTCTAGATCAAGATCAAAGACACCTACGAGAAACTATGGACAACAAAATGACCATATGAATTGGAACAATTTTCAACAACAATACTTTTCCCATGGGGAATGTCTCCTCCATTCATGCATCCCAACCAAATGCAAGGGATGTTTGGAACTAACAACTTTAGACCCATGAGAAATTAGGGACTAAATGTTTGATCTTGTGTGTTGTTACCTAGATATGCATGGGAATCGATTTAGAGCCCGACGAGTGGATTAAGGATAGTGGTTGATCTAAACACATGACGAGTAATCGAAGTTTGTTCTCACACTACAAATAATATGATGGAGGTAACGTTACATTTGCAAGTAATCGACGTGGTAATATCATTGGCAAAGGTACGGTCTCTCTTGACTCTATGACCATAGAAAATGTAGAGCACGTAGATAACTTAGGTTTTAACCTTCTAAATATATGTCAAATTTGTGACAATAAGTGTAAGGTCATCTTTTCGGAATATGACAGTGAAATCGTAAAAGATGGAAAGGTCATTGGAAAAGGTGTTAGAAAGCATGGGCTTTATGTCATGAAGGTCAATAGGAAGTCAAATGATAACTTATGTCTAGCGACTTTAGATGATAGTCCTACTCTTTGGCATAGGAGATTAGGTCACGCTAATATGCGTTTAATTCAATCTTTAGTCTCTAAGGAGTTGGTAAGACATCTCCCCAAGATGAAGTTTTATAGTCACTTTTGTGTTGCTTGCGAAATTGGGAAGCAAGTTAACTCAAGTCATAAAGCCAAGAATTTGGTTTCGACCTCTCGGTGCTTAGAGCTCCTACATATGGATCTCTTTGGACCTTCCGCCATACGGAGTTATGGATGTAACCTTTATACCCTAGTTATAGTTGATGACTATTCTAGATTCACTTGGACTAGATTTTTAGCGTCTAAGAATGAAGCTTTTTATCACTTCGAAACCTTTAGTCGAAGAGTTCAAAATCAACTAGGATGTTCAATTGTCTCTATTAGGACAGATTATGGTATGGAACTTGATAATGAAGTGCAATTCGGTGTCTTTTGTGAAGCTCATGATATTAATCACCTAAAAACGTTACTTGCATTTTTTGGTCTCGCTTTGTTTTGATTACGACCCCAATATGTAAAAACAAGCATTTACGAAAACAACAAAAAAAGAATTTTTGAGTTCAAGTATTTTTCATTTCAACCATTATCACTTAAGGTATGTACAAACAAGCACTCATCCTAATTAAGTGATCAAGGATTTAATCTTTTCTTAAAACTCACTTTTTATAAAGTGTGACAAGTTTTTATTAAACTTTCTTTTTAAGAAAATGTTTTATTAAATTAATTATTTGAAAATTTGAAATTTGAAAATGGCATATTCTATCTAGGTTTGGAATATCCTTTTAGGATATTTTAATTTCAAGATTCGAACCATACCACTAAAAGACAAAAAGGAGTGGAGTTTACTTCGGCGGTTCCTTAGTGGCTATGGCGGTTCCTTATCGATAAGAAACCGCGGGCTCCAATAAGGAACCGCAGGCAGATATAGTCGTTGGAAGTTTGTCTTATAAATAGTGGATCATTCTCAGATTTTCTCTTCACCTCTTTTGCACATAAATTTCCAATTCGTTCATACTTCTTAAATCAATCAAATCCTTGGTCATTTGGTTGATTACTACTTGTTTAGAAGTGAATCTTTCTCCTCCTATCTCTTCCTCTCAAAGTGCAAAGAGAAGAACACTATCATCCTTGAAGTGTTGTGTCTACCTCAAGATCCATTGAAGATCCAAACTTATTTATTCATTGTTGTGTCATTGTTGTGAAGATCCAAGTAGTTGTGTCTATTTGGAAGTTCTGTATGTATTAAGGTTAATACTTGGTCCTTAAAGTATATTGGTATAGATTGGTCCTAGCTAAGATTAGGGCTCGACTTTTAGCTTAGAGTCGGAAATTGGATAAGCGATGTTGTGTACGGTTTCTCCACCTTAAGGAGATTGTTGATTAGTGAACTCTCGAGTAAGGAGTACTCGAGGAGTGGAGTAGGAACGAGGAGTGAGCTTTGTTGCCGAACCACTATAAATCCTTGCTGTTTGGTTTGATCTTTCCTTCCCTTATCTCTTTACATTCATTATTCTTTATACTTGTGATTATTCGTTTATTTGCACTATACCTTGTTCATATTGTGTATAAGAAGGTTTCACATAAATACCCAAGCCTAAGTTTTTGAAAAGTATTTTTTAAAACCATCCTTTAACAAGTAAATTTTAAGAAACTAGTCAACCCCCCCCCCCCCCCCTTCTAGTTTCTACAAAAACTGTTAAATATGTTGAGATATATAGGGCTAAACAACCTAGAAGGAATCCAAGAAACTAGAATAATAAAAAATATCAATAGCTAAGAGAAGGGTTTGTTATGTATAACAAAACATGTTATATGTGTGGCAGCTTTGATCATTTGAAAGCTAAATGTGAGCTCAATAAATAAACTGGGGAGGGATATGATAGATCAAACAACAAGTCTAGATGTAAACATGCTAGTACCGGAGGACTAAAGCCAGTCAATCCTGGTAGACCATTTTTAACTTTCAGCCCAATACCACATTTTAGCAATACCAAAACAAGACCATGTATGACTCAACCTAACATTAGAGGACCAACACAGAGAAAAATAGCAATAAACTTTCAAAATACAAATCAAAAGTTTAATGTTGTTAGACGAAAATTTAATTCTTGTAGCCAAAAATTTAATTCTGGTTACTCAAACTTTAATGCTGGTTTCAAAATAAGAAATTGGTTTAACACCTGTAGAAAAGATTCAAGAGTGCTAAAAGGGGTCAAGGATAATAAAAATGGGTTCAATGCTATTAAGCCCTTCGCATGTTGGGTTTGTAAATCTGATCAACCTAATTGTACATCAGTTGTTTTTCAAAGACTAAACTACATTGATGCACGAGGCAGATCCAAGTCTGTTATTGCTTGGGTCTCCAAAAGAAACTAGTTTTTTTTAAACATGTGCAGGGTACTTCACTACAAGAACTTAAAAATAGAGGATATCTTAATAGTGGATGCTCTAGGCACATGACTAGGAACTTAGATTTTTTGTCTGACTTCAAGGCTTTTGATGGAGTAAATGTTACCTTTGGAGGATCAACTGGTGGTAAAATCTATGGTAAAGGTACATTTAAAGCTAGAAACATTGACTTTGAAGATGTGTACTATGTGAAGGAGCTTTAGTACAACCTTTTTAGCATATCCCAAATATGTAACAAAAGGACTTATGTACTTTTTTCTGACACATAACGTGTAGTTCTTTCACCAAATTTTAGATACCCAATGACAATCAAATAATTTTTAGAGTCCCAAGAAAGAAAAAACATGTATTATATTGATATGAAGAACATAATTCCTAAATAAGGATTGTGAAAGTCCCTAATCAATGCTAGAAACCCTAAACTTAACTAATCAACACAAGGTATTACTTTTCAAACGTAATCTTATTATTGTATAATAAAGAATTACAAGTGTTATGGATAACACCGTTTGATGACAATGTGTTGTGCACACTTTGAACAACTATAAACCTTAACTTATGAATACAGTCGCAGCTGTTTGATTATATAAGTTCAAAGCATTAATGTTATGAATATACTCAAAGTGTTGAACATTAATGCATGGATACACATCCTATTTATAGTGATACGAGGTTGACCTAAATAGTACTTGATGGTGACTACACAAGACTTTCACTTTTCAGACATCAGTCACATGATGCTCTTCTATTCTTGGTAGTCTGCCATTATGCTTTAAGGAAACAGTTGTGGAAACAATTTCCTTTTTCTTCATTGTCTCGAACACACAAATGGCATGTCCAAAGTGTGCTGAGTGTTAACAGGGTATTGCCACCCCTGTTAACCCTCAACCCCTCAGAGTCCCTGATACATCTTGGCTGTTATCCACAACCAGTGAGTATGTCTTCAAGTAATCTTTGACTTCCTTGACAATGTCTCTGACATGGACTCCTCTGAGGTTGCTCACAGAGACTTGGATCTCTGTAAGTCTTGGGATACTTGCCTGCCTCCTAGGCACAGGCAAGGGACTATCTAACAGCTTAATTATGTTTAAATCTATGATCAGGGAATCTAACAAGTTTAGATTCCCAACAATCTCCCCCTATTTAAACATAAATATTGCTAGATCTATCTAAGTTAAGGTAAGTGAGTTAACAGCTTCTTCTTACTCATAACAGATCTAAACAAACATACCTCATGATTTTATTCATACTTAAAGGAAATTACAAGTACATTACAAAAGTGAAATAAAATGTGAAGGTAAAAATGGGCTGTGAATTTCTTCAATAGTCATCATTTTTAATCTTTTCTTCAGCTTCAGCTATGTCTAATTCGTTATCCAACTCTTCCTGTAAAGTTTTTGCAAACACTTTGGAATATTCTGTGTTGATCTTGAGTCCCTTCTTGTGACAAAGCAGATGGATTGTTGATGCTAAGCACAACTCATCTTCTCTTTGAAATGCATACTGGCAAGCTCTGTTCATGAATGCCATTCCTCTTTCAGGCTATGTGTATGTCTGACCATCAACAGGGCCAACTATACTATTTGGTAGGATCAAATCCCTGTGCATTCCATCCACTTGAACATCATTTGTGACAAAAGTTTCCTTAACAAGTTGAGAAACTCTTCTTATTTTCTTACCAGTCTTTGGGGGTTCTTGTTCAAAAAGCTGTGGTGGGGGATCTATATTGAGTTTGGCAGTCGTTTCTTTGATCTATGTAAACTTGGCCTTAAGAGTCTTAAGCAGAAGGAAATTAGCCTGTCCAGTTCTTTTGGCAGCTAAGGCTTCAAGTTCGAACCATTCAGATAACCCAAGTGTCTTTAGCCTGAAGTCGTCAAACACATTCATGTTTCCCTGTTGGTTGTCTCTCCACAAGATCATGTGTAGGGTGTTGGTGGATTTGTGAATTGTATATTTGAACTTGGTTATCTTGCCAGGTGCATGCCTGTTGTTAACGCAGGCATCATAATCAGCTTTGACTTTTCTTGGTGCCTCAGCGCGTTTAACTTCCAATTCCCTCAACCTTTGTTTTTGCTTCTCCCTTTCAGGTGGAGTCATCTTCCTCAGAGTAGCTTCATTCAATTCTTTGGCTGTCTTGAGTTCATTTAGTCGTTTGAATTCCTCAGCCTGTTTCTCTATTTCTTCAGGGGTTAAAGGATTCTCATTGGAAGGTGTAAAGGTTGAAAATTGGGAAAGGTCTGTGGTGGATCCTTCTGTCTCTAGCATCGCAGCTATTTTCTTTAGTTTGGTATCTGTGTCAACCAAAACTATCTCCTTTCCTTTCTTCGAGACAGAGGATTCAACACTCACGTTTTTCAAAACTTCAGCTCTTCTGATAAATGATTTCTGAGCCTGAGTTTGTATTGCTTTGGGAAGGGAGCTAACAGTGAACTTTAGCTTTTTGGCAGCTGGTTCACCATCATCCCCAGACTCGCTGGTGTTAACCAAATTCAGGGACTTTGATGAATCAGCTCCATCTTGATTCTGTTGCTCCCCCTGAGTATTATCCTCATCATCAGATATGGTAACAGGTGTGATGACTTGGAGGGGGACAGGTGAAATGGTGTTTTCAGCTGATGTTGAGCCTTGTTTAGCAGATTCAAGTTTAAGTGTTGTTTCCTTCTCCCCCTCACGTTCATCCTGGCTACGCTGACGTTTGGATGAACGTGTTTGAAAGTGCCTTGCAATCTGTTCAACAGAGGCAGCCGTAGCACGTTGCCTTTTCCTTGAAGCCCTGGCAATCTTCAGCAGAAGGTTGCAGTTTCCATTAGTATTGGCCTGAACTCGATTAACAATGAAGTTTGCATGACGGTATTGCCTATTGCGAATAGCTTCAAACTGTCTGTGCAAAGTTAGCTCATGTTCATGGAATAGGGCAGGGACCTCTGAGTCAATTACATCCTTGATTCTTTTGGATAGGTGACTAAGTCCTTGTGCTACACCTTTTCGTGCACCATTCTTGATAGGTTCAGTAACCGCCTCAGCAACAACCTTTTGAATGATCCCTGGAAATGTGACAATGAAGTTATGCATTTCAGACTTGATCACATCCAGCTTTCTTGATAAGCGTTCAATGTCAGATTGATGATGAACAGGCTGAAGATTATTGATGTTGAGGCTTTGTTGAGCATAATCATCCCCCCTTGGTAAAAGATCAAAGTTGGTTTAGGCAGGATGATCAAACATGAGAAATTCAGCTGTTGGATCATAGGCTGGGCGTTGGAAGACTGTTGTTGTGGAGGTAGCAGAGTTGGGAGTAACAACAGCTTCTTTGGGAGGAGGAGTATTATTTCCAGCTGGAGTGGACACAGCTATTTCCTTGGGAGGAGAGACAGATTGTTAATCATCTTCCTCTTCTTCATCCTCCTCCTCAAACATCCCCTCAGGGATTTCATCTTCAGGCATCGATTCAAGATCAGAGACATCATCCACTAATGACAGCATTTCTTCTTCAATATTAAGTAGAGGCTCTTCGTCATTTGTTTGGTCTTGAATAATTGTATCAGCCTCTTTCTCCTGGTGTACCTGGGAATCAGTGGCTGGCTGTACAATTTCAGCCTGCAAGTTGTTATAATTAGTAACAGGGAAAAAAGTAAGGGGAATGGTCGCCATTTCGCTGTCCCAGAGAGGCTGAGGGTGATTACTAAGCCACTCCAAAGGATAAATCCTTGGGATTCTTTTAAGTGTGAAAAGTATATGGTTAATGATCGCCATTCGCTGCCCCTAGGAAAGCTGAGTGTGATTATTCAGCCCCCCAAAAGGTTAAAACCTTTGGGACTCTTTTAATTGTGAAACATATGTTGTTTATGGATCGCCATTCGATGCCCCTAGGAAGGCTGAGGGTGATCATTCAGCCCCCCCCCCCCAAAAGGTTAAGAAACCTTTGGGACTCTTTTAAGAGTGAAACATATGTGGGTTGGTCGCCTGTTACGCTGCCCCTAGGAAAGCTGAGGGTGATGATTCAGCTCCTCCCTGAAAAGGATAAATCCTTTGGGATTCTTTTAAGGTGAAAAAGTTAAGGGTTAAGATCGTCTTATTACGATGTCCCTAGAAGAGCTGAGGATGATTATTCAGCTCCCCTAAAAGTAAAACTTTTGGGATTCTTTTTCTGAGGGAACTAAGAGGCTGTGTGAAGTAAAACTGGTCAAGGTTGAGACATATGTGTATTCAGGTTGTTGTTAGCCTGAATACTCTCTAGAGGGTGCAGGGTCATCGGGGTGCTTTATAAACACAAATGAATCATTCCCTGGTGCAAAGACAGGGTGTACAGAAGTCTTAAAGAGTTCTAAGTGCATAGACAGACTTCTATGGGTCGAGGATTACCCTAACTTCACCACTCTCTCCTACAGACAATTGAGAGTGGCTGCTTGTGAACCTCTAAAAATGTACACTAATTACTTGTGAGATATCAACTGGATTTGGCTGGTTCCCTGTTGTCTTAGCTGACATTGAGACGCTAGACCCCTGTTGTTGGTCAGCCGAAGTCTCTGATTCCACAAGAGTATCTGGAACATAGGAGGTGTCTTGGTTCACAGTCTTCTTTCCTTTGGCCTTAGCAACAGATTTGGTGTGGGAAGAAGATGGGATTTTCTTCTTCTTAGGTTGTTGGCCAGAAGAAGCCTTGGACGTCGTAGTGTGCTGCCCAGAGGTCAAAGACTTAGACTTGCCAGACACACTAGAGGTAATCACCTTCTCAGAAGAAGGGAGCAAGGACTTCTCAGCTGTTGGTTGTTTGTTGGCAATGTTCATCATATGAGAGGTGACAGGGACATCCTCAGCTCCAATTTCTTTGTAGATGGCACCTGTGATGCGATAGGGCTTTAGAGTAGTCAAAGCAGAGTTATGATAGTTGTCTCCCAACAGGCTTTCAAAGATCAGCGACAAGAAGCGAACATAGCAGATATTATTTTCCCTGACTTGATTTCTTCTCTTCAGCTGTTCAACAAGGTTGGAGAAGAGAATGCTTCCTACATCGACATCAGCTCCCCAGATCAGCCCATAAGCTATAGATTGATGGTTAAACGACATCTGATCTTGGGATCCCTGCATTCCTCCTAGGGATTTAACAATGTGGGTGAAGAGGACACGCCACATAGGTGTAAAGTACTTAATCTTCAGAGGAGATTTCGAAAGGACCTCAGCAGGTGTAAGAGCAGGGTTTACATCATGGAAGGGTTTGAGTGTGGCCAGGGCATCTTTAACAGCCTTTTTATCAACCACCTTAAGGCATTCATCACCATGTTTTAATCCAGCCACACTCGAGAAATCTTTAATTAAGAAGGCAAAAGGGTGTTCGTTGCAAGAAAGGCTAAAGGTTATGGTGTCATCAACTACTTCAGCAGAGTACCAGAATTCCCTAAGGTATTCTTGGTAGAAGGTGGTTGGGGATTTGGTGAAGGCTTCACTTATATCACAGTTTTGCATGAAGTTAATCAGATCCGAGTAGGTGTCATTTGGAGCCTTGATCCATCCAATGGAGTTGTTTGAGGCGAGGATGCTTTCGTTGAGTTCGAAGTTAACGTTTGCTACCTTGGGAACGGGAAAAGCCATGGATTCAAGGTCGAAGGTGAAAGAAAATGGAGGATGGTTTAAGAGAGAGAAGAACTTAGAGAGAGAAATAGATTTGTGAAATGAGAATGGTGGTGGGTGAGGAGAGACGATAGACAATATATATATATTCAAATAAGTAAACAGTTATTCAACCGCATTTAATGCAAAGTGGGAAAATGACTACTCATGTGGGTCCCTTGACCTTTCAAAACTTATTTGTCTCCTCGTTATTCGAAAAATAAATGATTAAATATTGAGAATGTTTTTATGCATTTACTTGGAAAGTAACTACCTAGTTTCATGTGAAAAACATTTAATATAGAATCAGTCATTTAATGAACACATTTATTATCAAGCCACAGGCTTTGAGATATTGAGCATCCCTAGCTCAGCAACTAGCCTGTTAAACGAAGGTTCAGCCAAAGGCTTTGTGAAAATATCAGCTAGTTGCAGCTCTGTGGGAACAAAGTGCAACTCAATATCTCCCTTCATTATATGATCCCTGATAAAATGATACATGATATCAATGTGTTTGGTACGAGAGTGAAGAACAGGGTTGTTGGATATGGCAATGGTGCTGGTGTTGTCACAGAAGATTGGCACTTTGTCATATAAAATTTCATAGTCAGCCAATTGACTTTTCATCCAGAGCACCTGAGCACAACAGCTGGCTGCAATGACATATTCTGCTTCAGCTGAAGACATAGCCACAAAGTTTTTCTTCTTAGCACTCCATCCAACCAATTTTCCTCCTAGGATTTGACAGCTGCCTGAGGTGCTTTTCCTGTCAATACAACATCCAGTATAGTCTGAATCTGAATAGGCCTTGAGATCAAAGCCTAATTCCTTGGGATACCACAGACCTAGGGATGGTGTTCCTTTGAGATACCTGAAAATTTTCTTAACAACCACTAGATGGGATTCTTTTGGGTTAGCTTGGTACCTTGCACAGAGACATGTGGATAATTGGATATCAGGACGACTAGCTGTCAGATACATGAGTGACCCAATCATGCCTCTATATAAAGTCTCATTAACAGAGACCCCTGACTCATCAGGGCCCAAGTTGTTGGGTGGAAGCATGGGGCATTTCACTGATGCACAATCAGCTAAGTCATATTCTTTAAGTAAATCCTTAACATACTTTTCTTGACAAATTGAAATTCCCTTAGGACATTGTTTAATTTGAAAACCCAAAAAGTAAGTTAATTCACCCATCATACTCATCTCATATTTCTTGGTCATTAATTTAGCAAATCGTTTACTAAGATTAACATTTGTTGACTCAAAGATGATATCATCCACATAAATCTGCACAATGATGAAATCACTCTTATCCTTGAAGGTAAAGAGTGTTTTATCAATAGAACCCCTGACAAATTTGTTTTTAGTTAAGAAATTAGAAAGAATTTCATACCATGCTCTTGGAGTTTGTTTCAGCCCATACATGGCTTTGTGTAACCTGTACACATGATTGGGAAACTCTTTGTTCTCAAATCCTTTAGGTTGTTCAACATACACTTCCTCAGCCAAATCTCCATTGAGGAATGCACTCTTAACATCCATCTGATACACAGTGAAGTTCATATAAGCAGCATAAGCCAGGAAGATTCTGATGGCTTCAAGTCTTGCAACAGGAGCAAATGTTTCATTATAATCAATTCCTTCAGTCTGAGTATACCCCTGTGCCACCAGCCTGACCTTGTTTCTAATGATGTTTCCAATTTCATCCATCTTATTTCTATAGATCCATCTAGTGCATGTGATATTGTTTCCAGGTAGAGCTGGCACTAGTGTCCATACTTTGTTCCTTTTGAACTGATTGATTTCTTCTTGCATAGCAGCTACCCATCCTTCTTCTACAAGAGCCTCAGCTACTCTCTTAGGTTCAATTTGTGAGAGAAATTCAGCAAAGAGACATTCATTGTCTGAGGCAGAATCTGAGTCATGAATTCGCTGTCTAGTAGTAACCCCTGCATTAGGTTCCCCAATAATGTTGACAAGAAGAATGTGTTGATCTCTTGACCACTTATTTTGAGGAGCTGGGGACTCAAGGACAGGAACTCTTGTGGGAACAGCTGGTACAATTTGAGTTTCATCCTGCTGACTAGGAGGGCTTTCTTCAAAGACTACTTTAGTGTCAGAGTCTTCTTCAGCCATATCAAGAGGTACAAGTTCATTATCAGCAGGAGATTCTTCAGAGATTTGAAGAATTGGTGAGTCATCAATAGCAATAGAAGAAGAGGGACTACCAAAGGTCTGTGGTTCTTCTTCATCAAGTTCCTGAGAGGTAGGAACTTCTATGTTGTGAGTAGACAGAGGGTCAAAGGCAGGAACATAAGGAGTGAGAGTGTTGGAGTGATGATGGAGATGACTGGTAGGTCTTGGTTCTGAGAATTCCTCACTTGGGAAAGACACATTTTCATTAAAATCAATTTCATCACCCTCTGTTCCAGTTCTCTGTATGACTTCATCATCTTCATTGAATCTGACATGAAAAGTTTCTTCTACTTCTTGTCTTCTGATGTTAAATACTCTGAAGGCTTTGGCTGTTGGAGAGTATCCCAAGAAGAAACCATCATCAGCTTTTTCATCAAATTTTCCAAGTTTATCCCTGTAGTTGTAAATGAACACAGGGCATCCAAAAACATGAAAATAGCTGACATCTGGAGATCTTTTTCTGAAAACTTCATATGAAGTTTTACCATGTCTTTTGACAATGATTGATCTATTTTGTGTGTAGCAGGCAGTGTGAACAGCTTCTCCCCAAAATTGCTTTGGTAGGGCTGCACCATTCAACATGGTTCTGGCTGCTTCAATCAAAGTCATGTTTCTTCTTTCAGCTACACCATTTTGTTCAGGGGTGCCAGCTGAAGAGAAGTTTTGTGAAATACCTTTTTCATCACAAAAACATTCAAGTTGATGATTCTTGAATTCAGTATCATTATCACTTCTTAGAGCTTTGACTCTAACATCATTCATATTTTCAACCTGTCGATGAAGGACATGATGGTATCAGCTGCATCACTTTTCTTTCTGAGGAAGAACACCCATGTGTATCTTGAAAACTTATCAATTATGACCAAGGTGTATTTGTTGTGGTTAATGGTATGAGGTTTGACAGGCCCAAACAAATCTATGTAAAGGAGATGTAAGCACTTGTCAATAGAGAATGATTGTATAGTCTTGAATGAAGACCTGTGATGCTTTCCTTTGACACAGGCAGAACAAGTCTTGTCTTTAGAAAACATCACTAAAGGTAGACCAGCAACCAGGTTTTGTGTGGCTATCTTGTTGATGTTCTTGAAGTTGAGATGAGACAGTCTTTTGTGCCACAGCCAATTGACACTTTCAGAGGCTTTAGCAAGAAACAATTTGAGCTGTCTTCAAAGCAAACAGCCATGTTGATGACATAAACATCTCTCATTCTAGGTGCAATAAGCACAACATCATTGTTTTTGTTGAATATGGTTCCCTGAGTCTTAGTAAACAAAACCTTGTAGTCAGCATCACACAATTGGCTGATGCTAATAAGATTGTGTTTAAGACCATTCACATATGCAACCCTGGTAAACGTTATCCCATTGCAGTTCACTGAGCCGTATCCCTCTGTGTCACCTGAAGAGTTATCTCCAAACACCACTTTAGGACCTGGCTCCTTTGAGTATCTGTGCAGGTATTGTTGAATCCCTGTCATGTATCTAGAGCAGTCACTGTCTAGATACCATACCAATTCCTTGAGATGTTTCTTTTTCATTGTGATGTCAACCCATTGTCCTGATCTTGCATCACCTTTTCCAACAGTTAGTTCATCCTCAGCTATAGCCATGAAAGCCCTGACTCTAGTAGTATCTTCCTCATCTGAAGTCAGTGGCTCATCATTCCAATCATAAGCTTCAGCTACCAACCCTTTCTCTGTCTTTTTATCACCTCCCTTCTTCTTGGACAGAGCTTCAAGCTTCAAATTCATCTGTTCTAACTCAGCTTTAAGTGCCTTGTACTTGTTTTTGTAATCCTTATTCTCATTGTCTGATGAATTGGATTAGTGAGATGAGTTGTTGTGTTGTTTGAACTTGTAAGATTTGGAGGAAGAAGATGGATAGGAGGGTGAGGATGTCTTGGAGGAAGGACAGTCTTTTTGGAAGTGTCCAAGCTTTCCACAGGCAAAGCAAGTTTCTTTTGATCTGTCAGTTTGTTTACTAGCTGAACCTATTCTCCCTGATCTTTTGAAGAATCTTCTTTGGTTGGCTAGCAAGGATCTTTCATGAAACTCTGCATTAAGGTCTGTCAAGAACTCTTGGCTGTTGCAGGTGTCTTCTTCAACATCAGAATCGCTGTCATGAGGATGTGGTGCAGAGATCAAGGCTTTGGAAGATGCTCCTTGAACTACAAATCTTTCAGTCTCTTACTTGTAAATAGTATCAGTCAGCCCTTCTTCATAATTATACTTTCCATAAAGTTGAGCTAAGGTGTCATTCTTGATTGAGTTATTTGCTCTTTGAGTCTGATTCATACTCAGCCACTTTCTTGGAAGGCTGTTGACAAATGTGGCATTAATCTCAGCTTGACCAATGGTGACATCATTCATTGCTAGGTCATTGAGAAGAATCTTCAACCTTGTATAGGTTTGTTGAACCTTTTCACCTTCAAGTGATTTGAAGGCATTGAACTGAAGTCTGAGTGCCTGAATCTTTGTCTCTCTCGTTTTAGAGGGTCCTCCATGGCCAAGGATGAGGTCAGTCCACATTTGCTTGGCTGTGGGACATTGAATGACAAACTTCATGATATGTTTGGGAAGACAGGATATGATGATGCTTTTGAGACGTTTATCTTGGTTTGCCAATTTTCTATCAGCTGGATTCCATTGTTTGAGAGGTTTGGGAAGAGGGTTTTCTTCAGTGGAGGTAAGCGCCATGGGAATATAAGGACCATTTTCTAAAATTTCTAGAAGAAATGGTTCAAGTCCATCGAGATACACAAGAAATTGACTATTCCAGCTGGCAAAATCTTCTTCATCAAAGACTGGTACACTTGTGACATGTGATCCACCTCTTGAGTCAAGAAGTTGGGGTAGATCATCGTCATTGGGAGGAGGGGTGAGTCTTGGTGAGGATGGTGTTGCAGAAGGTTAATGTGGTGGGTTAGAAGTTTCTTGCATGGTGGATCTTGATTATAAAACTGAGAACGATGTTTCTTGAAGGTTTTAATATCAAACACCACTCTGATACCAAGTGAAAGTACATAATCAATGCTAGAAACCCTAAACTTAACTAATCAACATAAGGTATTACTTTTTAAACGTAATCTTATTATTGTATAATAAAGAATTACAAGTGTTATGGATAACACCGTTTGATGACAATGTGTTGTGCACACTTTGAACAACTATAAACCTTAACTTATGAATACAGTGGCACCTGTTTGATTCTATAAGTTCAAAGCATTAATGTTATGAATATACTCAAAGTGTTGAACATTAATGCATGGATACACATCCTATTTATAGTGATACGAGGTTGACCTAAATAGTACTTGATGGTGACTACACAAGACTTTCACTTTTCAGACATCAGTCACATGATGCTCTTCTATTCTTGGTAGTCTGCCATTATGCTTTAAGGAAACAGTTGTGGAAACAGTTTCCTTTTTCTTCATTGTCCCGAACACACAAATGGCATGTCCAAAGTGTGTTGAGTGTTAACAGGGTATTGCCACCCCTGTTAACCCTCAACCCCTCAGAGTCCCTGATACATCTTGGCTGTTATCCATCACAGCCAATGAGTATGTCTTCAAGTAATCTTTGACTTCCTTGACAATGTATCTGACATGGACTCCTCTGAGGTTGCTCACAGAGACTTGGATCTCTGTAAGTCTTACGATACTTGCCTGCCTCCTAGGCACAGGCAAGGGACTATCTAACAGCTTAATTATGTTTAAATCTATGATCAGCGAATCTAACAAGTTTAGATTCCCAACAATCTCCCCCTATTTAAACATAAATATTGCTAGATCTATCTAAGTTAAGGTAAGTGAGTTAACAGCTTCTTCTTACTCATAACAGATCTAAACAAACATACCTCATGATTTTATTCATACTTAAAGGAAATTACAAGTACATTACAAAAGTGAAATAAAACGTGAAGGTAAAAATGGGCTGTGAATTTCTTCAATAGTCATCCTTTTTAATCTTTTCTTCAGCTTCAGCTTCAGCTATGTCTAATCTGTTATCCAACTCTTCCTTCAAAGTTTTTGCAAACACTTTGGAATATTCTGTGTTGATCTTGAGTCCCTTCTTGTGACAAAGCAGCTGGATTGTTGATGCTAAGCACAACTCATCTTCTCTTTGAAATGCATACTGGCAAGCTCTGTTCATGAATGTCATTCCTCTTTCAGGCTCTGTGTATGTCTGACCATCAACAGGGCCAACTATACCATTTGGTAGGATCAAATCCCTGTGCATTCCATCCACTTGAACATCATCTGTGACAAAAGTTTCCTTAACAAGTTGAGAAACTCTTCTTCTTTTCTTACCAGTCTTTGGGGGTTCTTGTTCAAAAAGCAGTGGTGGGGGATCTATCTTGAGTTTGGCAGCCGTTTCTTTGATCCAGGTAAACTTGGCCTTAAGAGTCTTAAGCAGAAGAAAATTAGCCCGTCTAGTTCTTTTGGCAACTAAGGCTTCAAGTTCGAACCATTCAGATAACCCAAGTGTCTTTAGCCTGAAGTCGTCAAACACATTCATGTTTCCCTGTTGGTTGTCTCTCCATAAGATCATTTGTGGGGTGTTGGTGGATTTGTGAATTGTATATTTGAACTTGGTTATCTTGCCAGGTGCATACCTGTTGTTAACGCAGGCATCATAATCAGCTTTGATTTTTCTTAGTGCCTCAGCGCGTTTAACTTCTATTTCCCTCAACCTTTGTTTTTGCTTCTCCCTTTCAGGTGGAGTCATCTTCCTCAGAGTAGCTTCATTCAATTCTTTGGCTGTCTTGAGTTCATTTAGTCGTTTGAATTCCTCAGCCTGTTTCTCTATTTCTTCAGGGGTTAAAGGATTCTCATTGGAAGGTGTAAAGGTTGAAAATTGGGAAAGGTCTGTGGTGGATCCTCTTGTCTCTAGCATCGCAACTATCTTCTTTAGTTTGGTATCTGTGTCAACCAAAACTATCTCCTTTCCTTTCTTCGAGACAGAGGATTCCACACTCACGTTTTTCAAAACTTCAGCTCTTCTGATAAATGTTGTCTGAGCCTGAGTTTGTATTGCTTTGGGAAGGGAGATAATAGTAAACTTTAGCTTTTTGGCAGTTGGTTCACCATCATCCCCAGACTCGCTGGTGTTAACCAAAGTCATGGACTTTGATGAATCAGCTCCATCTTCATTCTGTTGCTCCCCCTGAGTATTATCCTCATCATCAGATATGGTAACAGGTGTGACGACTTGGAGGGGGACAGGTGAAATGGTGTTGTCAGCTGATGTTGAGCCTTGTTTAGCAGTTTCAAGTTTAAGTGTTGTTTCCTTCTCCCCCTCACGTTCATCCTGGCTACGCTGACGTTTGGATGAACGTGTTTGAAAGTGCCTTGCAATCTGTTCAACAGAGGCAGCCGTAGCACGTTACCTTTTCCTTGAAGCCCTGGCAATCTTCAGCAGAAGGTTGCAGTTTCCATTAGTATTGGTCTGAACTCGATTAACAATGAAGTTTGCATGACGGTATTGCCTATTGCGAATAGCTTCAAACTGTCTGTGCAAAGTTAGCTCATGTTCATGGAATAGGGCAGGGACCTCTGAGTCAATTACATCCTTGATTCTTGTGGATAGGTGACTAAGTCCTTGTGCTACACCTTTTCGTGCACCATTCTTGATAGGTTCAGTAACCGCCTCAGCAACAGCCTTTTGAATGATCCCTGGAAATGTGACAATGAAGTTATGCATTTCAGACTTGATCACATCCAGCTTTCTTGATAAGCGTTCAATGTCAAATTGATGATGAACAGGCTGAAGATTATTGATGTTGAGGCTTTGTTGAGCATAATCATCCCCCTTGGTAAAAGATCAAAGTTGGTTTGGGCAGGATGATCAAACATGAGAAATTCAGCTGTTGGATCATAGGCTGGGCGTTGGAAGACTGTTGTTGTGGAGGTAGCAGAGTTGGGAGTAACAACGGCTTCTTTGGGAGGAGGAGTATTATTTCCAGCTGGAGTGGACACAGCTATTTCCTTGGGAGGAGAGACAGATTGTTGATCATCTTCCTCTTCTTCATCCTCCTCCTCAAACATCCCCTCAGGGATTTCATCTTCAGGCATCGATTCAAGATCAGAGACATCATCCACTAATGACAACATTTCTTCTTCAATATTAAGTAGAGTCTCTTCGTCATTTGTTTGTTCTTGAATAATTTTATCAGCCTCTTTCTCCTGGTGTACCTGGGAATCAGTAGTTGGTTGTACAATTTCAGCATGCAAGTTGTTATAATTAGTAACAGGGAAAAAAGTAAGGGGAATGGTCGCCATTTCGCTGTCCCAAAGAGGCTGAGGGCGATTACTCAGCCACTCCAAAGGATAAATCCTTGGGATTCTTTTAAGTGTGAAAAGTATATGGTTAATGATCGCCATTTGCTGCCCCTAGGAAAGCTGAGTGTGATTATCAAGCTAAATCACGACCTAGAAGTAACACAACACCTAGAAGAAATAAGAATAATTCTAGATCAAGATCAAAGACACCTACGAGAAACTATGGACAACAAAATGACCATATGAATTGGAACAATTTTCAACAACAATACTTTTCCCCATGGGGAATGTCTCCTCCATTCATGCATCCCAACCAAATGCAAGGGATGTTTGGAACTAACAACTTTAGACCCATGAGACATTAGGGACCAAATGTATGATATTGTGTGTTGTTACCTAGATATGCCTGGGAATCGATTTAGAGCCCGACGAGTGGATTAAGGATAGTGGTTGATCTAAACACATGACGAGTAATCGAAGTTTGTTCTCACACTACAAATAATATGATGGAGGTAACGTTACATTTGCAAGTAATCGACGTGGTAATATCATTGGCAAAGGTACGGTCTCTCTTGACTCTATGACCATAGAATATGTAGAATACGTAGATAACTTAGGTTTTAACCTTCTAAGTATATGTCAAATTCGTGACAATAAGTGTAAGGTCATCTTTTCGGAATATGACAGTGAAATCGTAAAAGATGGAAAGGTCATTGGAAAAGGTGTTAGAAAGCATGGGCTTTATGTCATGAAGGTCAATAGGAAGTCAAAGGATAACTTATGTCTAGCGACTTTAGATGATAGTTCTACTCTTTAGCATAGGAGATTAGGTCACGCTAATATGCGTTTAATTCAATCTTTAGTCTCTAAGGAGTTGGTAAGACATCTCCCTAAGATGAAGTTTTATAGTCACTTTTGTGTTGCTTGCGAAATTGGGAAGCAAGTTAACTCAAGTCACAAAGCCAAGAATTTGGTTTCGACCTCTCAGTGCTTAGAGCTCCTACATATGGATCTCTTTGGACCTTCCGCCATACGGAGTTATGGATGTAACCTTTATACCCTAGTTATAGTTGATGACTATTCTAGATTCACTTGGACTAGATTTTTGGCGTCTAAGAATGAAGCTTTCTATCACTTCGAAACCTTTAGTCGAAGAGTTCAAAATCAACTAGGATGTTCAATTGTCTCTATTAGGATAGATTATGGTATGGAACTTGATAATGAAGTGCAATTCGGTGTCTTTTGTGAAGCTCATGGTATTAATCACCTAAAAACGTTACTTGCATTTTTTGGTCTCGCTTTGTTTTGATTACGACCCCAATATGTAAAAACAAGCATTTACGAAAACAACGAAACAGAATTTTTGAGTTCAAGTATTTTTTATTTCAACCATTATCACTTAAGGTATGTACAAACAAGTACTCATCCTAATTAAGTGATCAAGGATTTAATCTTTTCTTAAAACTCACTTTTTATTAAGTGTGACAAGTTTTTATTAAACTTTCTTTTTAAGAAAATGTTTTATTAAATTAATTATTTGAAAATTTGAAATTTGAAAATGGCATATTCTATCTAGGTTTGGAATATCCTTTTAGGATATTTTAATTTTAAGATTCAAACCATACCACTAAAAGACAAAAAGGAGTGGAGTTTACTTCGGTGGTTCCTTAGTGGCTATGGCGGTTCCTTATCGATAAGAAACCACGGGCTCCAATAAGGAACCGCGGGCAGATATAGTCGTTGGAAGTTTGTCTTATAAATAGTGGATCATTCTCAGATTTTCTCTTCACCTCTTTTGCACATAAATTTCCAATTCTTTCATACTTCTTAAATTAATCAAATCCTTGGTCATTTGGTTGATTACTACTTGTTTAGAAGTGAATCTTTCTTCTCCCATCTCTTCCTCTCAAAGTGCAAAGAGAAGAACACTATCATCCTTGAAGTGTTGTGTCTACCTCAAGATCTATTGAAGATCCAAACTTATTTATTCATTGTTGTCTCATTGTTGTGAAGATCCAAGTAGTTGTGTCTATTTGGAAGTTGTGTATGAATTAAGGTTAATACTTGGTCCTTAAAGTATATTGGTGTAGATTGGTCCTAGCTAAGATTAGGGCTCGACTTTTAGCTTAGAGTCGGAAATTGGATAAGCGACGTTGTGTACGGTTTCTCCACCTTAAGGAGATTGTTGATTAGTGAACTCTCGAGTAAGGAGTACTCGAGGAGTGGAGTAGGAACGAGGAGTGAGCTTTGTTGCCGAACCACTATAAATCCTTGCTGTTTGGTTTGATCTTTCCTTCCCTTATCTCTTTACATTCATTATTCTTTATACTTGTGATTATTAGTTTATTTGCACTATAACTTGTTCATATTGTGTATAAGAAGGTTTCACATAAATACTCAAGCCTAAGTTTTTCAAAAGTATTTTTAAAACCCATCTTTTAACAAGTAAATTTTAAGAAACTAGTCAACCCCCCCCCCCCCCCCCTTCTAGTTTCTACAAAAACTGTTAAATATGTTGAGATATATAGGGCTAAACAACTAGAGGGAATCAAAGAAACTAGAATAATAAAAAATATCAATAGCTAGGAGAAGGGTTTGTTATGTATAACAAAACATGTTATATGTGTGGCATCTTTGATCATTTGAAAGCTAAATGTGAGCTCAATAAATAAACTGGGGAGGGATATGATAGATCAAACAACAAGTCTAGATGTAAACATTCTAGTACCGGAGAACTAAAGCCAGTCAATCCTGGTAGACCATTTTTAACTTTCAGCCCAAGACCACATTTTAGTAATACCAAAACAAGACCATGTATGACTCAACCTAACATTAGAGGACCAACACAGAGAAAAATAGCAATAAACTTTCAAAATACAAATCAAAAGTATAATGTTGTTAGACGAAAATTTAATTCTTGTAGCCAAAAATTTAATTCTGGTTACTCAAACTTTAATGCTGGTTTCAAAATAAGAAATTGGTTTAACACCTGTAGAAAAGATTCAAGAGTGCTAAAAGGGGTTAAGGATAATAAAAATGGGTTCAATGCTTTTAAGCCCTTCGCATGTTGGGTTTGTAAATTTGATCAACCTAATTGTGCATCAATTGTTTTTCAAAGACTAAACTACATTGATGCACGAGGCAGATCCAAGTCTGTTATTGCTTGGGTCTCCAAAAGAAACTAGTTTTTTTTAAACATGTGCAGGGTACTTCACTACAAGAACTTAAAAATAGAGGACATTTTGATAGTGGATGCTCTAGGCACATGACTATGAACTTAGATTTTTTTGTCTGACTTCAAGGCTTTTGATGGAGTAAATGTTACCTTTGGAGGATCAACTAGTGGTAAAATCTATGGTAAAGGTACATTTAAAGCTAGAAACATTGACTTTGAAGATGTGTACTATGTGAAGGAGCTTTAGTACAACCTTTTTAGCATATCCCAAATATGTAACAAAAGGACTTATGTACTTTTTTCTGACACATAACGTGTAGTTCTTTCACCAAATTTTAGATACCCAATGACAATCAAATAATTTTTAGAGTCCCAAGAAAGAAAAACATGTATTATATTGATACGAAGAACATAATTCCTAAATAAGGATTGACTGCTCTGGTTACATATAATGAGGCAATGCTTTGGAATAGGAGGCTTGGTCATGCAAACTTTAAAAATATAAATAAACTTGTTCAATAAAACTTGATTAGAGGTTTGCCCCCAAAACGTTTTCTCAATGATCAAACTTGTGTTGCTTGTCGGAAAGGAAAGCAGGACAGAGCCTCTTGTAAGTCCAAAATTATAATCTCTACTTTCAAACCTCTTCAAATTTTTCATATGGATTTATTTGGACCTACCTTTGTGTTTAGTCTCAATAATAAAAAGTATTGTTTAGTTGTTACACATGATTTCAGTATATTTACTTGGGTGTTCTTTCTTAAATCTAAAGATGAGACACCACATATTCTTAAAATCTTTATTAATGAAATTAAGAATCGTATTGAAAACTATGTCAAGGCCATTAGATGTGATAATAGGACATAGTTCAAGAACAAAGAGATGAATGATTTTTGTGAAGCTAAAGAGATTAGGAGGGAATTTAGTATTGCTCAAACTCCTTAGCAAAATGGAGCTGCTAAGAGAATAAATAGAACACTAATAGAAGCTGTTAGAACTATACTAGTTGATTCCAAATTTCCTACTCATTTTTTGGTAGAAGCTATTAATACAGCTTGTTATGTGCAAAATATTACTTGTTAAACCTCATAACAAGACACCCTATGATCTCTTTAAAGGCAGAGCTCCTACACTGCATTACTTAATACCTTTTGGTTGTCATGTAACTACTCTTAATACTTTGGATCATTTAGGGAAGTTCGATAGAAAGTCTGATGAGTGACTTTTAGTTGGATATTCTCTCAATAGTAAAGCATATAAAGTTTACAATCTCAGAACCAACCAGGTTGAGGAAATCTTACACATTAGAATCTCGGAGAACAAACCAGTCAATGTAGGGTCTCGACCAGAATGGATGCTTGATACTGATACTCTGTCAAGTACTATGAACTATTTACCAATTGTTGCAGGTACAAATACTAACAACGTTGCAGGTTCAGAGGAAGATATCATCATATTACCATTTCTGGATGGTGATTTTAGGTTTCTTAAAGATGCAAGTGCTGAGAAGAAAGATGTTGCTGTTGGTGCAAATGAAACAAATACTCAATAAAGTATTGAGCAGGTTATTAGCTCTACTATAGAAGATGCAACAAGCATTAATGAAGATAGTGCTGGTTTACCATATATTAATGCTGGTAGTGGGAAACTAGTGTATCAACCAAATTCTAATGAAGTTCATGATGATCTTCTTGATAATACTTCAGATGACTGAGAAGATGTTGATGAAGATGTTAGTAACTTTCCTAGTTCTTACATTATGCCTAGAACGCAGGTACAAGACTTAACAAAGATCATCAGATGGAAAATGTTATTGGTGATTTACAAAGATCATCACTTGGAAAGCCTATTATTGTTCTTTGTTTTTGTGCTTTTATTCATCACTTAAAATTATCATCTAGTTCGTATCATATGGTATAAGAGATGATATGGGCCAAATTGTTCTTTTCTGATTTATTGTTTCACGAATTACTACTCACACTTAATGTTCACAGGTTACTATTCACGAATCACTATTCATCCATAAGTCATGAGTAACAAAAGAATTGCACAACTTGATGTTGAATTCAATGAGTATAAGACTCAAGCAAAAGCAAGCATCGATGCTTTGAAGAATACGTTTGATGATGGTATTAGGAAGTTAGAAGTGAGTCTTAAAGCTACGAAGTAAGAATATGATGTGAAGTTTGAGGAAATTGAATTTATGTATATTGGGTACGACTTCATCACAATGAACACATATCGGTCTCGTGCCTAAAATCACCTAGGTAGCTGCAAAGTTGGCCCTGTATGTACCGTCAGTACGACGAGTTTATGATATCTTGGGTTTGAATTGCATAACGTTGAATCAAGCACTACCATTGGAAAAAAACCTTTAGGCTTAAGTATTAGGACGTGGAAGGATCGAGCAAAATCGACTCAAAGAAAGCGAATGACATCAATGGTGAGCGAGTTAGGCTGTGTACATGTTATAGTTCAATGTTTGTTGACGGATTACAACATGTAGGTTTTAGGTTGGAATTTATGATAGATCCACAATCGGCGGTTGATAGGGAAATGCAACATATGATGGGAACAAACAAAATAGAAGAAAAAGAGCATAGGAGGGATGGAATGAATCAAGCATGAGAGAGATTTGTGTATCATAGATTTGAGCATTTAATGAAAAGTTAAAGAAGGTGTTTGAAGGTAAAGCTAGATATGTATGGATATATAGAGTTGAACGGTACTTTGAAATTCAAGGAATTATGCAACAAGAACAACACGAGCATCAACTTTATGTATGGAAGGCGAAGCCCTGTCTTGATATAGATGGAGGGAGGGACGAACTTCATTCCATTTGTGGGTTGTTCTTGGCAATAACTAAATATGGATCGGATCGAGCGTACGTTGCTTTGTTTGAAACATTGGCTTGCCAACTAGCATGGGTTCTAAAAGTTGTCATGGAAGCCGCCTTTATAAAATGGATTAAACTTGTACTTAAGGCAACAGTTAGGGTCAGTAATCCTGAAGGTTTGAACAATTCTATAGAGTTGGTTGTATAAATTGAAAACAACCAGTTATACGAGGGTTTTATGCATTCTAAGGGTGTGGTTGCTATAGTTGGAAAAACCACTAGTAAGGGAGATCATTTTTGAAGGATTAACGAGACAGAAATACAAGACAAGAGATTTAAAGGACCATGTTTCAGGTGTGATGAGGAATACATTCCCAATCATCAGGGTGTGGGTCACACTTTTCAAGTAATTTGGTTGATGAGAGTGATAAGGTAACAAGACCAGACCTTAACTTAAAATCATGGGATCATGGTTCCAAGATTCATTGAGATGAAATTTCGATCTACACTATGAGGAAAATATGTGTATTTGGGATGGAAGTATTGATACAATCAAATAAGTAGAGGGGTCATTATTGAAGTTGCTCGAAGTTTGTATCCTTATTTACTTTTCTTTTTTATTTGGTTTCATTTTAATAATGATTTCCTATTAATGTTTTCTTGCTTATCAAGAATATAAGAGTTTAAATGGGATATGGTAGTATTCTGTAAGGGAGGAGGGAATAGAACACGCATAAGGACTCGGAAAAGCCTATAATTTTTCTTTGTTTTTTGTGATTTTCTTCATCATTAATATAATTATCAGCTAGTTTGTATAAAAAGACTTGGTCTTTGGTGCCTAAGACTCCATCATGAGTATCCTGCTACGGATGGTATTCTAGTCACTCCCAATATATTACGTAAATAAGTTTTACTTTTTTCAAGGATATAATGATGCATGAGCATTGAGACAAGGCTTCCCACTACAAGTTCGTCGACGACCCGGTCGTCGGAGCCAGTTGTCGGCGTAGTTTGTTGTGGAGTGTCGGTCGAGCAAACAAAAGGTCGCCATGGGTCATCTAGACGATCAACTAGGACCTTCACTTTATTCCAAGATCAAATTGTCTAGACCCTTTTAAAATATAAAAAAAACTTTTAAACTTTTAAAATTAAACACTTAACACTATAAATACACAACTCATTTCACCATTTTATTCACAAATTCAAATTACCATTTATCGTCATGTCTAAGAGAATTCTGAAATCAAAAACCCCAAGATCTCAAATTTAAATAAATGTTTCACCTTTAACACCGGAACATAATTCCTAGTTATTTGGTGTCTCACCACATATTCATTTTTGATCCTCAGGTTTTGAATATCAATAAAAATTAGGGTTAATACACACAAAAGTTACTAAAGTTTGTCAAAAAATTCGATTACGTTACTAAAGTTTAAAACCTAATAGATAGGTTACCCAAGTATATGGGTTTGTCTTTTAGGTTACTAAACGTATATGAAAGTTATATAACCGTTACTCCTTGGAGGGGCTACCGATTAAGATATTGGTTGTCCTGTTGTTTTAGGTGTTGTGGGTCCCGCCAATTAATTTAGTTCATCTCCCTTACCATCTTCTTTTTTCTCACTTGGTTCATCTCCACTCTTACACCCTTAATAACACCACCACTACTCATTACGACCACCATCATCTTCAAACACAAAACCCACTCACAAATATCTTCTTTATCAAATCCATTAATCCCTTCTTTATTCGAATAATACAAAATAAATAAGCTATAAACACCAAAATGACAAACAATCCTCAAACCACATTCATGCAGAAAATTAAAAAGTTAAACCACATGACAAAAACATTACCCAGATCCACACAACAGATCTAAAAAAAGCAGAACTATAACTCAAACTCCCAACACCAAGAAACCCCAAAACCATTTCTATTAAAATATAGATAGAGATTTAAACAAGATTTAAACAAATCATTAAGACAAATCCCTACAACTAAGATCGATCTATCATTTAATCTCATATATGTGTTCATATTGTATATCTGCTAAGGTATAGTCACTACACCATTTGTGGTGTTAATTTTTTTAACGGATGACGAATATTCATTTGTTTTTGTGATGATGGGTTCTTTTGTGTCGTTTTGGTAAAATTTGAGACAAAAAATGATTTCTTTTGGTTTGTGACAGAATTTGAAAATTTTTGTTTAAGGATTTGAAGTGTTATATTTTTGTTATAGATTTTGACATGCCAACACAAATCTTGGTTAAAAAGAATTAATAAAGTATTTTTTGAATTAATAAATATTGCCATGTAGGTATTAAACAGGTAATAAAAGGTTAAAACTTATGGAGTAACTTATGTAACCGGTTATTAAACTTGGGTAACCTGTCTGTTAGGTTTTAAACTTTAGTAACGTAATCAATTTTTTTGGCAAACTTTAGTAACTTTTATGTAATAACCAACAAACTTTCTATGAATCACTAATGGTATTGTATCATCCTACTATTGATCCATCGACGTCTTCCCACGTAAATAAGACATTTTCTCTAGTAAATCGTTTAGATCTTGATATGGATTTTAAGGAGGGTGTTTAATCAAGAGTATTATTCGACTTGATATTTTATATGGGTCATGGTTCAGGCTAATGTTAGGCTCTAAATGACGATGACTCTCTTACCAAAGAGATGTAACTCGTCAAAGCTAGTAATCCCTCGAAATGTGCTTCAAAGGCGAAAATTAACGAGGGCATGGAGCCACCAAAATAGTAAACAATGACGAAAGAGATCGCGTTGTGCAAAGGTTGGTGTGATGTGTCAATAAATAGCAAGATAGAAAAGGGTATGAAGATTAAGGGGTTCTAGGACGATGTTATTAGGTAATTTATAACATATCATGGTTCAATGAGATGGTACGACTCGATCCTTAACATATAGAAAAACAGGGTCACCCTATAATTGGTAGATTTTATGCCATTATCAATAATATTGAAGATAATCACGCAAGTGGTTCGTGTGGCCTCAATGCGTATCAAAAAGCGTGTGCATAATACAAAATGATTTACAAGAGGTCGAGGGGTCGAAAAAATCCAAGACTTCATAAACCACCTCATGGTCAACACAAGGTGTTATTAATTTGAATGATGAAGAGGATGAGCCTGAGTCCGAGGAAGAGATTTGAGAGAAAAACCAATTGGTCGTGACCGAGCTGAGAAGATATCACTCACCTCTTCTCGAGAAGTATTTTCGTTTGTTGACAAGGTCGTCGACAAATTATATAACATTAAATTGACACAATGGGGAAAGGTGAAGAAGCAACAAGACTTCTACCTAAATTAAAGAATTGAGGGTTGGATTTGCATGAGACGGCTTGTTTGGAAGCAACAGAGTTGAAATAGAGAAACTGGAATAACAACATTGAGCGAGACAGAGACATCTTCTTCAATAACTTTGAACTTAGCCCCGCTTTGCCCCCAATACAATAACAGAAGTTGCAGGTAATGAAGATCGAAATCAAGGAAACCTATAATTTAGATATTAGTTTAAGTTTCTAATTTTTATGTAATGTTTTACTGTTATTCGAATCATTATGTAATGTTTTCAATTTGTATGTAATGTTTTTATTTTGTTAGTTGAATTTAATTTTGTTTGTTAATTGAATTAAAAAATGAAGGTTGCCTGCAAGTGGTAAAAGGATGTAGGTCGTAGTAGAGAGAAAGATGACGTAGCAGCCGGAAAGTGAAGATTGTGGTTTACCTTATAGTGGGTATCCTTAATGAGGTTCAAACACGTGTTAGATTGTTGGCTTTATAAGTAACATATTGATTTACAATATAGTGTACTTACAGACTAATCATAATTTTTTTTCTCAAACGTTCGAAAATTGAGTAGTGAGTATGATAGGTTGAGATTAGTAACATGTTTTATGATCTCTTCGAATGTTAGGAATCGTCGGTGTTGCTATAGTGGTGTTTGAGGGTGGAAACTGGCAATGACGACTGTCACCTTGGGGGTGTAGAGCCATTGATGATTTGTCTACTCTTATTTCCCTTATCAACAAGATTTTCCTCTCAAATGATAAGGCTGATGTTGATAGTTGGAAATGGATCATGGATGGTTCAAATCATTTCAAGGTTAGTTCATTGTCTAAATATATCCAGAATCCCTCTCTTGCTAGTTGTAATCTCGGTGACCATCATGTATGGAATTTGTGGATTCCTCGAAAAGTGAACACATGTGTGTGAAAAGTGTCATTAAATGGATGGCTACTCATTATAACCTTTTGTCACAAGGTGTTAATGTCGTATTTGTTATGTAGAAGATGAATCTATCAATCATATCCTTACATATCGCCCTCGGTTCTGTCGGTTTAGAGGAAAATTTGGAGTTGGTGGCATTTAACTTCCCTTGCTTGTTTCCCTTCGTTATTTATCAAAGATATTGCCTCTGATAAGTTGATACTAAAGGTTGTACACAACTTAAAAAGGTTATTATTGTAGTGATTAAATGTGTTATGTGGGCGTTTTGGAATTGGAGGAATAAGGTGGTGAATCCCCACTTGATGGGGTTGAAGATATCAAAGTATAAGACATCTTCCCTGCCATTCAAAGGACTTCGAAGACTTGGATCTCGACCCGTTTCTCTCGTAAGCTATATATCTTCGTGGAGCCACTGGATTACCAACCCCTTTACATTGTTTTCATAAGCATGTTGTAATTTTTTTCTCCTTTGTTGTTCATTATGTGAAGCCACTTAGGGGAGTGTGTGAATACCGCTTTATCAAATGATAGTTGTAACTTGTAACCATATAAAAAGTAGGGGTGAGCAAAAAACGAAAAACCGAAACCGAACCGAAAACCGAAAACAGCGAACTGAACCGAACCATTTTATTATATAAAAAATTTAAATATAATATAATATAAATAAATAAGTAATATATAAAAATTATAAATTAATATTCGTTTTTTAGGGAAATAGGAGTAATCTATTTATCTTATTGTTTATACGCGTGTTTGATATATATTTGTGCTCACTTGACAATATATAATTACATATGTGACAATAATCGTTTGTACGCATGTTTACTTGCATGTGTGTTTATCTTAAAAATATGTGTGTAATTATAGATTAGAAATTTGAGATGAACATTATTAGGCTTAGATTCAAAATTAAAAAAAAAACTATTTTTCACGCAAAACGAGTTTTTTAATCTAAATCGGACGTACCCAAATATAAACGGTTTAAAACCGAAAAAACCGAAAAATCGAACCGAAACCGATTACAAACCGAAAAAACCGAACCGCCAAAAACCGAACGGTTTCGGTTTTTGGTTTTTTAAAAACCGAATATGTCGGTTCGGTTTCGGTTTTAGTAAAAAACCGACCCAAACCGAACCGTGCACACCCCTAATAAAAAGTTGTAAAAATTTGAACTTGAAAGCATCCAATTTGTTCAAAAAATAACATATGATGGTCGCCTATGTTGATTAAGAAACTGAAAAACTTTCCACACAATATGGATATCAAGGAGAGTTGATATCACAGACTGAAGCAACCCTAAAGTATTAATATAGGAATGTTGAGACAAATGTTTCCTTGATTTATGACAAGCTCCATTCGAAAAGAGTTTTTTTTCCTCATATTGTAATTATGGATTCGATTATCGAAAGGGTGATGATTTGCACACTCCATAAAGTCATTGGTATACTCCAAAATATGTATGTCATGACTATTATACTTATAATATATACACACATCACTAATTAATATAGGGGTATAAATGTCAAGACACATATAATTTAAGTGTACAAATAAATAAGTGAAGTGTACAAATTAATACTCTTATCGAAATGTGATTATGATATATAAGTTAGACTTTCTAAATACTCTATGAAATGAAAAGAAACAGCCCTCGAGCATTGGTTTACATATCTAATAGTATGCACAAGTGTGATGATAATAGAAAAGAGATAATCAACCCTTCTAACTCTTTGTAAGAAATTCGAGTTAGGTTGTGATGAGAATCTTAGATAATATTTTGACCTTTGTTGCCTAGGTTAGACGAAATATTTATCAGGATAAGAAAATCAAAGCATTTTCTTTCAAGGCACATAAGAGGTTAGATATGAGGAGGAAATATTTGGATCTCAATTTAACCAATATTCGGCAAGGGAATTCAACAGTTTTATTGACTCGACTGGTTTGGTAGATATTAATTCAAAGGGGTATTCGTACACGTGGGCTCATCCTTCGCGTACTAAGATGAGTAAATTAGATAGATTTCTCGTGTCGGAATGGATTATCTTGAATTATCCGGCCATTACATCGGTGTGTCTTGATCGTCATTTATCAGATCATCATCCCATTCGGCTTAAAGAAGTAGAAGTTGATTTTGGCCCTATTCCTTTTCGTATTTATCACTCGTGGTTCAAACGAGAAGGTTTTGATAGCATGGTTGAGACTACTTGGAAATAGTTTGCTCATAATGACCATAACCAACTTATTAGATTCAAGAAAAAACTTCAATCTTTGAAGGGTGGCATTTGAGATTGGATCAAATACGAGAATGGTAGACACTCTGGTACCAAACGTGCTATAATAGATGAGCTGGTTGCTATAGATAAATGTTTGGACCAAGGGGCTGCGAAAGATGGGTTGCTTCTCCATCGTATGGATCTTAATCGTAAAATGTATGATATCAAACAATTAGAAGCTCTCGATTTTGTTCAGAAATCGAAAATCAAATAGGCTATAGAAGGAGACGAAAACTCTAAATTTTTTCATGGCATTATCAACAAAAAAAGGGTCCCAATTGGCTATTAGAGGTATTTTTATTGAGGGCGATTGGACTACTGAGTGTCAATCGATTAAAGATACCTTTCGTAATCACTTTGCAGGCCGGTTTAAAAACCCTGTTGGTCCTTGTCTTAAATTTAATATGCAGTTTCCTAATCGCTTAAAGCTTGAGCAAATGGAGTTTCTTGATAGTGCAATTTCTAGAAAAGAAATTCGTGATGCTGTTTGGGAATATGGTGTTAACAAATCTCCTGGGCCTGACGGGTTTACTTTTGAATTCTTTAGGCGTTATTGGAACTTTATTGGCAACGATTTTTGTGAGGCGGTGGACAGATTCTTTACTGATGGGTGCTTCCCAGGAGGTAGTAATGCATCTTTTATTACTTTAATTCCCAAAGTCATCGATGCTAAATTCGTCACGGATTTTAGGCCTATAAGTTTGATTGGTAGTGTTTATAAAGTGGTTACAAAGGTCCTCGCTAATAGGTTATCTTCGGTTATCTCGGATATTATTTCGGATTCTAAGTCTGCCTTCTTTGCTAATCGTTAGATTTTGGATGGTTCGTTTATGCTTAATGAAATCTTATTGTGGTGTAAACGGAAAAAGAAAAAACCTCTCATTTTTAAGGTTGATTTTGCAAAAGTGTATGACTCTGTTCGATGGGATTTTATCTTAGAAGTGTTACATGCTTTTGGTTTTGGTTCTAATTGGTGTCGATGGATCCACGGTATTTTTATATTTGCTACAGCTTCAGTTCTTATCAATGGCAGCCCCACTACCGAGTTTCATTTTCATTGTGGGTTGAAACAATGTGATCCTTTAGCCCCTTTCTTATTCATCCTATTATGGAGTCGTTCCATGTCTCGGTTTCTAGAGCGGTGTCAGGTGGTATTTTTAAAGGTCTTCATATTACTGAGTCTCTCACTATATCGCACCTTTTCTATGCGGACGACGCCGTATTTATTGGCGAATGGTCTCATGAGAACTTGGTTAACTTGGTGCGCATTCTGAAGTGTTTTCACCTTGCTTCGGGGCTAAAGATCAATCTCCTTAAAAGCCATGTTATGGGGACTGGGGTTTCAAATGAAGAAGTTAGTTATGGAGTCTCTTTTATCGGCTGCGGTATAATGCAAGCTCCTTTTAAGTATCTCGGGGTGCGGGTTGGTAAATCGATGTCCACTATTGCTGCTTGGGATGATATAGTGCGGAAATTTCAGTCAAGGCTTTCTAAATGGAAGTGTAAGACTTTATCGATTGGTGGTCGATTGACCCTAGCTAAATCTGTTTTAGGAGTGACTCCCTTATATCATATGTCGATCTATAAAGATCCTAAAGGAGCATTGAGTATTCTTGAATCGTTAAGGAGTAAGTTCTTCAACGGTTTTGATATGAAGCAGAGAAAAATCACTTGGATTGCATGGGACAAAATTTTGGCTTCTAAAAAAAGGGAGGTCTTGGTATTTCTAGCCTTTTTGCTTTAAATCAAGCTCTCCTTTTTAAGTGGGTGTGGCGCTATACTTTTGATGATGGTTCGTTATGGTCGATAGTTATCAAGGCTATCTATGGTAACTCATTTGATTTACATTCTTTAACATTTCAGTCCCCATGGAGCAACATTCTTCGTGAAGTGCAGGTTTTGGTAGATAAAGGCTTTGATCTCATGTCCCATATCAAGAAACGAGTTGGTAACGGGTCCACTACTAAATTCTGGCAGGATTCTTGGATCGGTGGTGTTCCATTATACATTCGTTTCCCGCGGTTATTTCCCTTGAATGTGATAAAGATATTACTGTGGCGGCTAAATGGAGAGGTTTAGATTTTAATTCTTCGTTTCGTCGAGATGTCAGAAATGGTGCGGAGCTTCAGTAATGGTCAGGTATGGTCTGTAACACCCCATTTTGGAAATGGAAATATCACAGCAATTATGACGTGTCATCAAAGCATACAAGGAAAAATGTCTAAACATTACTTGACCATAAAAAGGAAAATACCGGAATCAAACATCGGTAGTCCAAAAGTAAAGCTCATCACACACAAACATAGTATAATAAAGGAAAGGACTAAATAATGTCCAAAGCATAAGTATCATAAGAAAGGAAATGCATAATGTAAAGAAGGCTAGACAGCTTCCAGTCCATATGCACGTACTCTTAGTGTATACGAGCGTCCCTGAGTACCTGTCGTTTTGGGAACATAGAAAAGGAAAACGGCTAAGCAAATACGCTCAGTGCACGGATGTACAATAAAGCATGAATAGGATAAGCATATAACATAATTACAGCGGAAGAAAACTAAGTCCCGAGTAACCTGGTTAAGTCTTGATAAAACTGGGTTTAATAGTTTGAAAGTCTTATGTTTATCTTATAAAAACTGTTTGTCATATTTTACCATTAGCCAATATAGGTCATGAAAATCCACCGTGCATGAATAATTGGAGGGGTGACCTCATCATGCAAATTAGAGGGGCTGCCTCTAATTTAATATACTGGTTTTTGGGTAGGAGGGATCAGCTCCTTGTGAAGGATACAAGGCACACACCACATCCACCATGTAATCCTGAATAAAACATGTAACTAGGATGCACCCATACGCCCCACATGATAAATATAAACAAATGGCCAAAAGCTGAAGGGACGCCACGAGCAATCACTCTGCCGTGGTGAAGTCATAACATCAGTGCCTCTAATGTTATGGTTATGGTACCTCCATAACTAGGTAAACTGGTCATGCATGTATATGGCTATAGGTATTCTTAATTAAACATAAGCAATCAAACACGTAACTTATACTACGGGAAAACAGTTGGCTGCTTACGGGGAATCCTAATAAGGAAAGAATGTCCATACTGAAAGGACGGGAATCCGTACCTTATGTCCAGTGAACGAGAAAGACGAACTGCGAGAATCCTACTTCCGAATCACTAGTGCTACATACATACGTACATGAATAAGTATCTGCTTACTAAATACATAGCTGGTTTTATGTCATGTCTTAGCTTATTTTATGTGTTCTTACCATGTTTTACTGTTTTAAAGCCTTAAACTGTGTTAAATCCTATGTTCTGCTTAATCTGATTAAGTATTTCTGGTATTTCATGTGTTATTATACTTACTGTGTAATAATAAGTAACTTTCCAAAAATAGCAGGTTTCCTAAAATAGAAAGTTTCCAAAAATAGAAAGTTTCCAAAAATAGAAAGTTTCCAAAAATAGAAAGTCTCCAAAAATAGAAAGTTGCCAAAAATAGAAAGTTTCCAAAAATAGATTTTATTGCTTAAAATAGATAAGTTTCTAAAAATATAAAGTTTCCATAAATAGATTAGCTGCCTTAATTAAATAAGTTTCCATAATTAGATTAGCTGCCTAAAATAAATAAGTTTCTAAAAATAGTTGGTTTCCATAAATAGATTAATTGCCTTATTTAATTAAGTTTCTAAAAATAGAAAGTTTCCATAATTAGAAATAAGCTGGTTAAATAAGCTAAGTATATAAGCCTAAATGTTTTTCATGATTATTTCTAAGTCATATGATATAGTTTAATAATTATTTCATGTACTTTAATTAAACTATAGGTTATAATATTTAATTAAAGTATAACATGTTTTTAATTAAATAAGTTAAATACTTAGGTTAAAATATGTATTATTATATATTAATAATATAACCTAAGTCATGTTAATTAATTAATTATATCCATGGTTTTTAAAATAATTAATTAATTATAAGTCTTAAATATATAAATACTTAGGTTAAAAAAATTTCATGATCATTAATAATTAAATAACCTAAGTCATGTTATTAAATTAATCACATCATTTTATTAATTTAAATTTAACATAAGTTCATAAACATAAAAAAAACTAACATACACCATGAACCGGATCTAGGCTAAAAACATGAACCGGACATGAAATCGACACCGTACCCCGAACCAACTCGGGGTACCCCGTGTTTCCCTTGCTGCCGTGGGACCCACACGCACCAACCAAGACCATATGGTCTTGGTGGTGGTCGGCTTGGCAAACCGAAACCCATTCGGGTTCGGTTGCAG
The DNA here is from genome assembly GCA_025667525.1 of Glebionis coronaria. NCBI lineage: Eukaryota > Viridiplantae > Streptophyta > Magnoliopsida > Asterales > Asteraceae > Glebionis > Glebionis coronaria. Next base: position 542,201,160 of record CM046876.1, on the reverse strand, counting down.
CCTGCGGCCAAAACAAACACCCCTTAAAAACAACCTTATGATTTTATTTAACACCAAAACATGTTAGATCTATGCTTAATTATTATGTTTTTGTAAAAACATCTCATGTTCATAATTTATAAAAAGATTAAATCAAAAGAAAAGGTTTAAAAAGGTTTTACCGAATTCGTAGATCAAGAGGACGAAGAACAAACACGATCAATCACCAAAACTTCAAGATCGAAGATCAAAAATCACCTTGTATGGTGTTTGTAGGGTGGCGGCACAAAGAGACAAAGGAAGGAGGAGGTTTTAGGTTTTCTTAAAATCTTCTGTAAAGTTTATTTGAGTAGTGAAAAAGTAAATAACCCCCTTTAGTAAATTTGACAAATGGGCTTGGCTCATTTGTCCTTGTTGGCCGCGGGTAGGGACCCCACTTGGGGTACCCGTACCTTTTTCCGTGTCTCGTTATTTAGTTACACGTTTGTGATTATTTATGTTCGTGTTTTAAATGTTCTCGTTACGTAATTACCGTGATCTAATATATTTAATTACGCTCGTAATAAATATATACGTAATTAATAATAGTTCGTGTTTAATTACGTTCATGATTTCATGATCGCATGTCCGTGATTAATTATCGTTAAATAATTATTACGTGATCGTGCATAGTAAATACTTATCGTGTTCTAACACGTACGTAATACATAACTCCTAACACATAATCGTAATCATGCTATATTAGGAAAGTTTTAATCTAGTACGTACGATCCTAAGGGTACTAGGCATGGTAAAAGCATGCGGGTTTTACAACTCTTCCCCCCTAAAAAGAATTATTCGTCCCCGAATTATAGATAAAGTAAACTGGAAAAGATGAACATAACCGAATTCAAAATATGAAATGAGGGTAAGAAGCCCGGATAGACTCCTCTGTTTCCCAAGTGGCTTCCCGCTCGGTATGATCCCTCCATAGAATTTTGACGAATGGAATCGTCTTCTTTCTCATGACTCGTTCTTATCTGTCAAGAACTCGTTCAGGTTCTTCTATAAAAGTAAGATCTTCACGTATCTGTTCCAGTGGATACTGAACCATGTGAAGGGGATGATACTGGTACCCTCAGAGTAAGGACACATGAAACACATTGTGTACATGCGAAAGCTGCGGAGGTAACGCCAATCGGTAAGATACTTCTCCGACTCATTCAATGATATCAAACGGTCCGATAAAACGGGGACTGAGCTTCCCTTTAATCACGAAGCGTCTAACACCACGTGCCGGCGAAACCTTAAGGAAGACGTGATCTCCTACGTTAAAGTGTATATCCCTACGATGCTTATCGGCGTAACTCTTCTGACGTGACCGTGCCTCCTGAATTTTCTGCTTAGCTACTGCGATCTTCTCATTGGTCATCTCTATGATTTCCGGTCCTTCGAGTGTTCGCTCGCCAACCTGATCCCAACAGATTGGGGCGCGACACTTTCTGCCATACAACATCTCAAATGGAGCACACTTGATGCTTGCGTGCCAGCTGTTGTTGTATGCAAACTCCACCAGACAGATGTATTCGTCCCAATCACCCGTCCATTCCAACGCACATGACCTCAACATATCCTCCAATGTTTGAATGGTTCGCTCCGACTGTCCGTCCGTTTGAGGATGAAAAGCCGTGCTAAGCTTAAGTTGTGTACCCCAAGCTTTCTGCAGACTTTTCCAAAAGCGCGAAGTGAATCGAGGATCTCTGTCTGAGACGATGCTGGATGGTGCACCGTGGAGTCTCATGATCTCTCGTCTATACGTATTTGCGAGTTTACTTACCGGATCTTCCTTGCGGATCGGTAAGAAATGAGCTGATTTGGTAAGTCGATCAACGATAACCCAAATTGCATCGTGCTTCCTTTTGGTAGGCGGAAGACCGGTAACAAAATCCATGGTGATTTTGTCCCACTTCCACTCTGGAATATCTAACGGTTGAAGGAGACCGCCAGATCGCTGATGCTCGATCTTAACCTGCTGGCAGGTAAGACATTTGGAGACGTAAGTGGCCACATCCTCTTTATACCACTCCACCAAAAGTACTGCTTGATGTCATGGTACATTTTAGTCGAACCAGGATGTATCGAGAATGGGGAGCTATGAGCTTCAACTAACAAAGCTTCTCGGAGTTCTTGGTCATCAGGAACACAAAGTCTAGTGCCCTGCCATACGATACCATCTGCATCTACTCTGAATTCTGTCTGCTTCTCCAAATTTTGTACTATCGCCCAGATTTCTCCGTCATCCTTCTGAGCTTCCTTGATCTTAGATAGTAACTCGGGTTCTACTCTCAGATTAGCCCAGTAACCGTGCTGTCCACGTACCATGATCTCGATGTCTAGTCGCTCCAAGTCTCTGATGATTCCCTCTTCGATTTTAATGCCGTTGATCATTCCAGACTTCCTGCTAAGAGCATTTGCTACTACATTTGCCTTTCCGGGATGATACTGTAAATTAATGTCATAATCTTTCAACAGCTCTAACCATCTCCTATGCCTCATGTTTAATTCACGCCGAGTGAAGATATACTTCAGGCTCTTGTGGTCCGTGAAAATGTCACATGATTCTCCATATAAGTAGTGCCTCCATATCTTCAATGCAAACACGACTGCAGCAAGTTCCAGGTCGTGCGTGGGGTAATTTTCTTCATAAGGCTTAAGCTGCCGTGAAGCGTACGCGATCACTTTCCCATGTTGCATGAGAACACAGCCAAGTCCCTTCCCCGATGCATCGCTATAGATTTGAAATCCACCCGTACCAGATGGTAGAGTAAGAATAGGTGCATATACTAGCTTCTGCTTCAGGTCTTCTAAGCTCTTCTCTCGATCTTCCGTCCAGACGAATTTCTCCCCTTTCCGCATCAGTTTGGTCAATGGTAGTGCTAGTCGGGAAAAGTTCTCCACGAACCTACGGTAATAGCCAGCTAAGCCTAAGAAACTGCGAACTTCCGTCGCTGATGTCGGCCTTGGCCACTTAGTAATGGCCTCAACCTTCGCTGGATCCATAGTGATTCCTTCTGCTGATACAATGTGACCTAATAATGCCATCTTGTCTAACCAGAACTCACACTTGGAGAATTTGGCATACAGCTGCTTCTGGCGAAGAATCTATAGTACTGTACGAAGATGGTCTTCGTGTTCCTCCTTGGACTTTGAGAAAATCAGGATGTCATCAATGAAAACAATGACGAACTTGTCCAGAAATTCATGGAAGATTCTGTTCATCAAATCCATGAACACTGCTGGAGCATTTGTCAGGCCAAATGGCATAACTACAAACTCGTAGTGGCCATAACGGGTACGAAAGGCAGTCTTAGCGATGTCCTGCTCCTTGACCCGTAGCTGATGATAGCCTGACCTAAGATCAATCTTGGAGAAGTGTTTGGTCCCTTGGAGTTGGTCAAACAGATCGTCAATACGTGGCAGTGGATACCTATTCCGAATGGTAATCTTGTTGAGCTCGCGATAGTCTATGCAAAGACGCATACTGCCGTCCTTCTTCTTAACAAACAAGACCGGTGCGCCCCATGGAGATGCGCTCGGTCGAATGAAACCTCGTTCAAGAAGTTCTTGCAGTTGATCCTTCAGCTCCTTCAGCTCTATGGGAGCCATACGATAAGGAGCCTTGGAGATTGGTTCAGCTCCTGGAACCAGCTCGATACTAAATTCCACTTCTCGTGCATGTGGTATGCCCGGAAGTTCTGCTGGAAACACATCTTGGAATTCCGACACTATAGGTTGATCCTGAATCGATGGAGATTCAGCATCCATGTCGTGAACCGTAGCTAGATAACCCTCGCAGCCATGTGACAGTAGTGCACGCGCTTGTAGGGTGGATATGACTTGTACAGACCGTCCGGGTATGAACCCATTATGAACGTACTCTGGTGCATTGACATCACCGAAGATAACTCGATATGAATGGCAATCTATGGTAGCATGATACTTGGATAGCCAATCCATGCCCAAAATCATGTCGAAGTCATTCATGTCCAGCGGAAGTACGTCGTCAGGTCGAACCTTATCATCAAATTCTAGGGGAAGACTCTTGTATACATGGGTGATTAATACAGAGTCCCTCAAAGGCGTGGAAATAGTAAGCCTATTTTCTAGTAGCAAGGGAGGCATCCTAATGTTCTTAGCATAAGCAGTAGAAATAACCGAGTGAGTAGCACCCGTATCGAAAAGAACACATGCAGCTTGACCATACAAATACAAGATTCCAATGATGGTACCTGTAGACTTGTTGGCCTGGTCTCGAGATGTCGTGTAGACACGCCCGGCAGTAGGAGGCGGCTTGGTATCAGCATGTCCTGATGTACCCTCCATCTCGCCCTTACGGCAATCCTTCATAATATGGCCAGGAAGACCACACTTGAAGCACACATCAGTATTACGGCGACATGGTCCTGGGTGCCTACGGTCGTAAGTAGAGCAAAGAGGATGAGTGTATCCTCCAGCAGGTGCTCTGGCTGGCTGAGGACCTAATAAAACATTTTACATAAGACATGGTAATTGGGTACAAAGAACCAAGCGGATAATCGTAAGATTGAATACCAATGATAGTTGGACGGCTAGGCTGCGAACCTCTCTGGTTCTGGTCCCTACCGTTTCCATGGTTCGTGGTAGAAGTTTGCTAAAGTGTCAGAATATGAGTTATAACATAAAACATAAGGAATTTCGTAAGCATTAGGACCTGCTGTTGTTGGAGTGCCCGGCGTTGTTACGGTAATTGTCATTACCGCCACGCCTATCCGTAGCAGAACGGTCGTTAGTGTGACCGTTTCCCTTGGCTGATGAGGCTGCTGCTGAGTAGCCGGCTGAGACCGGTCCCCAGTTTTCTGCCTGGAAGATACATTTAGGAGATGAATACTTGACATATGGAAAGTATACGGATTGGTCACCGTTTGAATACGAATGTTTACCTCTTGTCGGGTCTTTCAGCTTCCCCGAACTCATCTCTCTCTTGCAGCATCTCCAGTCTACGTGCTGCATCGGCTACTTGTGCTACCGTATCCAACGGAGCACCTGATAAGTTATTTGCAATCCTTGGATTAAAAGCCCAACGAAAATGTATTGCTTGTTCTTTAGTGGTACCCGCAGCTGTTCTCAGGACACCAGCATAGCGAAGGAAACGCTGCATGAAGTCATTGCTGTCTTCGTCAGGTCACTGTCTGAGGCTATAGTATTCCCTCATGAGCCGATTCCTTCCCTCCATGGGAAAGATGTTAGGCGGGGGAGGATAACCGTCGTTATGAAGAAGAGCGTCTTGCATATCTGCATCAGCAGCTGCAAATATATTCCCAGATATTGTTTGCGTTTGCCATCTGACTGTATGACATAAAACGTATGATTAAACAGATCAAAACATAAAATATAAATATATACATGAAAAAAAAAATTTATACTAAAATTTCACGAGAAAAATTTTATGCAAGAAAATTTTTATATGAATGTATGATGCAGTTTTATGAAAACTTTTGTATGCTCGAGAGTGAACGCCTCTAGTCAGTTCACCCAAAACATTACATATTGAGGGGACGCCTATGGGTCGGTCCTAAATCTAAAAGTTTCGATAAAACACATGCGACTAAATAGGGTCAGTCCTGTACCAACCATTACTTAGTCAAAAACCCTGCAACAATGACATGTATATGTATGCTTAAAAATGATGAATGCATGAAAACAACTGTCAGTTCAAGGAAGACCGTAGTGACTACCCACTAATCACAGGTCATATTTGAGAGCCTACAAGTCGAAGCCTTGGCTCTGATACCATAATTGTAACACCCCTTTTGGAAATGGAAATATCACAACAATTATGGCGTGTCATCAAAGCATACAAGGAAAAATGTACAAACATTACTTGACCATAAAAAGGAAAATACCAGAATCAAACATCGGTAGTCCAAAAGTAAAGCTCATCACACATAAACATAGTATAATAAAGGAAAGGACTAAACAATGTCCAAAGCATAAGTATCATAAGAAAGGAAATGCATAATGTAAAGAAGGCTAGACAACTTCCAGTCCATATGCACGTACTCTTAGTGTCTACGAGCGTCCCTGAGTACCTGCCGTTTTGGGAACATAGAAAAGGAAAACGGCTGAGCAAATACGCTCAGTGCACGGATGTACAATAAAGCATGAATAGGATAAGCATATAACATAATAACAGCGGAAGAAAACTAAGTCCCGAGTAACCTGGTTAAGTCTTGATAAAACTGGTTTTAATAGTTTGAAAGTCTTATGTTTATCTTATAAAAACTGTTTGTCATATTTTACCATTAGCCAATATAGGTCATGAAAATCCACCGTGCATGAATAATTGGAGGGGTGACCTCATCATGCAAATTAGTGGGGCTGCCTCTAATTTAATATACTGGTTTTTGGGTAAGAGGGATCAGCTCCTTGTGAAGGATGCAAGGCACACACCACATCCACCATGTAATCCTGAATAAAACATGTAACTAGGATGCACCCATACGCCCCACATGATAAATATAAATAAATGGCCAAAAGCTGAAGGGACGTCGCGAGCAATCACTCCGCCGTGGTGAAGTCATAACATCAGTGCCTCTAATGTTATGGTTATGGTACCTCCATAACTAGGTGAAACTTGTCATGCATGTATATGGCTATAGGTATTCTTAATTAAACATAAGCAATCAAACACGTAACTTATACTACGGGAAAACAGTTGGCTGCATACGGGGGATCCTAATAAGGAAAGAATGTCCATACTGAAAGGACGGGAATCCGTACCTTATGTCCAGTGAACGAGAAAGACGAACTGCGAGAATCCTACTTCCGAATCACTAGTGCTACATAAATACGTACATGAATAAGTATCTTCTTACTAAATACATAGCTGGTTTTATGTCATGTCTTAGCTTATTTTATGTGTTCTTACCATGTTTTACTGTTTTAAAGCCTTAAACTGTGTTAAATCCTATGTTCTGCTTAATCTGATTAAGTATTTCTGGTATTTCATGTGTTATTATACTTACTGTGTAATAATAAGTAACTTTCCAAAAATAGCAGGTTTCCTAAAATAAAAAGTTTCCAACAATAGAAAGTTTCCAAAAATAGAAAGTTTCCAAAAATAGAAAGTCTCCAAAAATAGAAAGTTACCAAAAATAGAAAGTTTCGAAAAATAGAAAGTTTCCAAAAATAGAAAGTTTTTAAAAATAGAAAGTTTCCAAAAATAGATTTTATTGCTTAAAATAGATAAGTTTCTAAAAATAGAAAGTTTCCATAAATAGATTAGCTACCTTAATTAAATAAGTTTCCATAATTAGATTAGCTGCCTAAAATAAATAAGTTTCTAAAAATAGCTGGTTTCCATAAAAAGATTAACTGCCTTATTTAATTAAGTTTCTAAAAATAGAAAGTTTCCATAATTAGAAATAAGCTGGTTAAATAAGCTAAGTATATAAGCCTAAATGTTTTTCATGATTATTTCTAAGTCATATGATATAGTTTAATAATTATTTCATGTAATTTAATTAAACTATAGGTTATAATATTTAATTAAAGTATAACATGTTTTTAATTAAATAAGTTAAATACTTAGGTTAAAATATGTATTATTATATATTAATAATATAACCTAAGTCATGTTAATTAATTAATTATATCCATGGTTTTTAAAATAATTAATTAATTATAAGTCTTAAATATATAAATACTTAGGTTAAAATAATTTCATGATCATTAATAATTAAATAACCTAAGTCATGTTATTAAATTAATCACATCATTTTATTAATTTAATTTTAACATAAGTTCATAAACATAAAAAAAACTAACATACACCATGAACCGGATCTAGGCTAAAAACATGAACCGGACATGAAATCGACACCGTACCCCGAACCAACTCGGGGTACCCCGTGTTTCCCTTGCTGCCGTGGGACCCACACGCACCAACCAAGACCATATGGTCTTGGTGGTGGTCGGCTTGGCAAACCGAAACCCATTCGGGTTCGGTTGCAGCGTGCGGCCAAAACATACACCCCTTAAAAACAACCTTTTGATTTTATTTAACACCAAAACATGTTAGATCTATGCTTAATTATTATGTTTTTGTAAAAACATCTCATGTTTATAATTTATAAAAAGATTAAAACAAAAGAAAAGGTTTAAAAAGGTTTTACCGAATTCGTGGATCAAGAGGACGAAGAACAAACACGATCAATCACCAAAACTTCAAGATCAAAGATCAAAAATCACCTTGTATGGTGTTTGTAGGGTGGCGGCACAAAGAGACAAAGGAAGGAGGAGGTTTTAGGTTTTCTTAAAATCTTCTGTAAAGTTTATTTGAGTAGTGAAAAAGTAAATAACCCCCTTTAGTAAATTTGACAAATGGGCTTGGCCCATTTGTCCTTGTTGGCCGCGGGTAGGGACTCCACTTGGGGTACCCGTACCTTTTTCCGTGTCTCGTTATTTAGTTACACGTTTGTGATTATTTATGTTCGTGTTTTAAATGTTCTCGTTACGTAATTACCGTGATCTAATATATTTAATTACGCTCGTAATAAATATATATACGTAATTAATAATAGTTCGTGTTTAATTACGTTCATGATTTCATGATCGCATGTTCGTGATTAATTATCGTTAAATAATTATTACGTGATCGTGCATAGTAAATACTTATCGTGTTCTAACACGTACGTAATACGTAACTCCTAACACGTAATCGTAATCATGCTATATTAGGAAAGTTTTAATCTAGTACGTACGATCCTAAGGGTACTATGCATGGTAAAAGCATGCGGGTTTTACATGGTCTCCTTACTTGAGACTGTTAATCTATCTCTTGCAGAGGATCAGTGGTTCTGCGATTTAAGTAGTGATGGTATGTTTCGTGTCAAAGTCATTCGCGAGAGTATAGATGATTTGCTGCTCCCTACATCGTTGGAAGCTACCCGTTGGTCCAAGCTTGTGCCGATTAAAGTTAATGTTTTAGTTTGGCGTGCTGACGTCTTCCAACTAGAAGTAACCTTCTTAGTCGTGGTGTGGAGGTTGAGACTCCTCTCTGCCCGATTTGTGGTTTAGGGCAAGAAGATATTAATCACATTCTCTTCAAATGTGAATTGGCGCTCTCTTTGTATCGCCGGCTATGCAAGTGGTCGGATATCGAATACTGTGTTCTTAACTCTTTTGCGGACTGGGATGTTTGGTTCTTGTTGATCCATCTTCCATTGAAGACTAAGCAACTTATGGAGGGAACTTTTTGTGTAGCTTGGTGGCATTTATGAAACTTTCGTAACACTTCCATTTTTAGCGCGGTTGCTCCTAGGAGGTCGGTGATTTTTGATGATATTGTATCGCGCTCTTTTTTATGGTGTAATAGTAGGTGTTCTACGGTTTTTTCTTGGGATTTTTGGTTAAAAAACCCATACTTGATTTCCTTGTAATGTTTTTCTTTTCTAGCTCCTTGCTAGATCTTTAATAAAATTTGCCGTTCAAAATAAAAATAAAAATACCTTAATCATTATGACATTTATGACGCCTAAACTTCTAATTGCTAAAATTTATGTTTTTTTGATATACTTATGATTCTGATTCGACATTGCGAGATCACTAATCTCAAGACGATTACTCTTTTTGATAACCTATACTTGTCACAGGCGAACCTCCTTGGTCACCCCCCAAAATTACACATAGTTGATGTTTTTTTGGTTAACGTGGGGAAACGATGAACTTATTTGGAACAACAACAAGGGGCACCGCCCTTTGACTCTTGTGTCTTTGTCGTGGTTGAAAACAGGGCGGAGCCACATAGGTGCCGGGTGTGGCACGGGGTACATCCATTTTGAAGTCACGAAGTGCAATTTTTTTTCAAAACTGTCATATTATTGGTATGTGAAACCCCAAAATTTTTTCATATTACTCTATTTTTTTAGGATGTAACTCAAATTGACTTAACAATTTTTTTTACAACACCCTTTTTAAAATCTCCGCCCTTGAAAACATATTAACTCAAGCAAATGTATTCCACACTTCCATTGCCAATATTCAAGCTTAACATGAAATCACATTGATCTCATGTAAATTACAATTATTTTCAAAATAGTTGATAACACTAAAATCACTAACAAAACTTACTCATTTATAAAACAATTAATAAATACCACATACATTTAACCATACAAATTATTTTGTCTGAACAACATGTTTAACCACACACAATTAGTAACGTATTTCAACAATTTTCCAAAATAATATACATAATTAACGATGTGATTTTTTTTCCGAAGATTTGAACATTAATACGAGTGAACAACAATGTTTTGAAAATCAAATTTTTAAGTAATTCTATCGACTAACCGAAGTTTAAGTGACTCGACTATCAAATCAACTCGTTTTCTCACGAAATAAAAAATAGACGATTAGAAAAAAAAGTCTACAAAACAATTACGAAATATTTCGTATGTCGAGCATAAAAACTATTTACTAACACATATAACATGTTCAAAGAAAATTACGTCGCAAATATATATAATTAACATGCTTTATTTGTAAAAACACGAGAAAATCGAAACCCAACCGAGTTCAAGGACTGGGTTGACCGGATCATTTCAACCCGACGAGTCTAACCAAGTTACGCAAACATAAAATCGAGTTCAATTTAACTCTTTTTTTCGTACAAAATCAGATCAAACCGGGTTTCAATGCATTTATTAATTTTCAATAGTTTTTATTTTTATTTTTGACAAAGATACAAAACCAACATTTCAACACTGGGCCAGCAATACACACTACACAACACTAAACAGCCCAAACCCATCACACAGCCCATGACAGCCCAAAAAACAACTCAACTATAAACCTATCTCCACTAACAAACCCTAATTTGAGTTATCTTCATCACACACACACACAGCCGCAGCCACACCTCAGCGCCACACATCTTCCAAAATGGTACTTAAAAAAAAAACAAATTCTAGCAAAAATTCATTCATTTTACATAGTTATCTAAAAGTTTGTTTGTTTGTTTGTGTATGTTTTGTAGCCGTTCAAGAGGTACGTTGAGATAGGAAGAATCGCACTTGTCAACTACGGACCTGATTATGGAAAGCTTGTTGTCATCGTTGATGTCATCGACCAAAACAGGGTAAAGTTTTTTTTTTTTAATGTTTATGTTCTTTTTTTAATTTATTTGATTGCTCTTAGGTGATTGTTTTTAGGTATATAACTATTTGTTTCATTTTGGTAAATATTTCTTACAAAGCTACTTAAGAGGTGTTTTGATTAGCTTATTGTGGATTTTGGGATTATTTGTTTTTTTAGTAAGCTTATTTGTCACATTTGTAGCTTACATAAAATAAGCCCTAATTTTGTGTCTTATTTGGAGACTTATGAGCTTATACAAGTTTATTAGGAAGTAGTAAACTTGTATAAGCCTCAAAGTCTCCAAATAAGCTTAAAAAGTTGGGTTTATGAAATATAAGCCTAAATATACTTTTTTTTTGCTTATATAACATAAGCCTCATTTTTTTATGGCTTATTTTGAGACTTAGCGGCTTATATAAGTTTATCTTGTTATCATGATATGATAAACTTATATAAAGCCTATAAGTCAATTTGGGACTTTATATAAGGCGAAATGATCTTATGTTATATAAGCTAAAACAAACAACCGTTAAGCTTTAATTAGTTTTAAGTTGGCTGATCCTGTCTTTATATACAATTAAGCTGGTAAGCCAAACATTAAGCTAATCTAAACACCCAGTTATTTTTGGTTTTTGATTGAACTCATTTTATTGATGAAAAGGTTAACACCTACTTATTTTTGCAAAAGTTCGAAGTATTGTTTTGGTTTTGTTTAACTACATTTTAGTTAAGTAGGAAATAAACTTGGTTTACCTTTTTATTCAGTTTTAAATCTTCATTATGATATGGCATAATTAGTTGGGGCGAAATGAAAATTCAGGTTGTGTTGAAGGTTTTTGTTTGTTGCTTTGTGAATGCAGTATTTCTGCTTATTAAGTAAATGATATACGTTATGTTTTTGTTCTGAGTTTTGCTTTTTATTCGGCAGGCTCTTGTTGATGCACCTGACATGGTGAGGGGTCAAATGAACTTCAAAAGGCTTAGCCTCACTGACATCAAGATTGACATCAAGAGAGCTCCAAACAAGAAGACTCTTCTTGCTGCTTTGGAGGCTGGTGGTGCGTGTTGCTTTTTAGCTTGTTATATATCTTTTCGCTGCCTTTGCTTGTTAGAGATAACTTATGTGCTGGTTGTTTGCAGATGTCAAGAACAAGTGGGAGAACAGTTCTTGGGGACGAAAGCTTATTGTGCAAAAGAAGAGAGCCTCACTCAATGATTTTGACAGGTTCAAGATCATGTTGGCCAAGATCAAGGTAACTTAACTTCCAATATTTACTTTTGGCGCTTGCGTGTACTATAATGTTTCTCTGTAGTTGGCATGAGGATTCTGTTTTGTCTTCCCTTGTGTTTTATATCTATATCAAATACTTTGTAATACTCATAGTTGGTGTTCTATTTTGTGATCTTGCAGAAGGCTGGAGTTGTAAGGCAAGAACTAGCGAAGCTTAAGAAGGAAACCACAGCTTAATTCCATCATTTTGTTTTTAATTATAAAAGATTTTGTTGAACCATTGAGGAATCCATTTTGTTGCTTAGAATCTTGTGGTTTTATCCTTTTTCTCTACATGTATTAATGGAAAACCTAGTTGCGAGTCTTGAAACTTTATCTGTTGCATGTCGTTTGAAAATTCTCTTTGGTGTTAAAGTATTGATATCATTATGTTGCATGGTTGCACTGATTAAGCATTATGTTCAAAACATAAAATAGGTTGGAACCTGCTTTTGGTTGCGACTGGATTTTATGTTTTTTGTCTACTCATAAGTTGGACAATCATAGCTGGGTTTTGTATTTTTTAAAGCCTATGTTGTAAAGATCTGCTGTCACATACTTGCATCCTCTGATGGCGAGTAGCATTTCTGACTGTCACATACTCGCATGTGTCTATTCAAAATCTAGAACTTGGTAACACTGCGATAAGGAACCATCTTTCAAGACCACAGACTAGAGTTGGACTAGACGATCCAAGTAATGCTATGGGTACGCTTTTTGGACTCATTTACATGTATGAGGATCAAGATGCTATGCTCTTGGTAGTTAGTACCTTCCTCGTTCGCCAAACCTACATGTATGTTACATGTTGGGTACTTGTGAACTAAGGTGCCGTTGAGAGCCTGAAACCTCGAAAGTTAATAATCACTATGTTGCCTTATAGAAGTCTAATCATAATGTTATCATGTTACCCTTGATAGATAAATGAACATTCCATTATGCAAAATTATACAAGTGAAGTTATAACATGACCCTTTGGAGTTAAAATTTACATGACACACATTATTTGATATTTCCCACCACCAGTCTTAATTTAGTAACTAGTTTGAATTGGTAAACCTCAAACTAAAGGTGGTTAAATCTAATCTTCCTATTATCTCTCTTTCTCTCCTCTCCTACCCATTTTTTCATTCTTGTTTTCTATTTCCAAATCTTCTCCTTCTTTCTCCTTCGTGTTTTCGGGGGCTAATCCTTTTGGTTGATTCTATCGTATTCGTTGTTTACTACATATCACGGGGTCCCTTGACCCCGTCATATCCGGAGCATACCGATTCTTTGAAGATGGGTACTAAGGTTAAAGGCTTTCTTAAAGGCTTTAAAAACATCTCAAGTATTTTTGGTTAGCTTCTATCTCTCTCTGCAACATATTGCCTCCCATGTTAATAAAGCTATCTTTATAAAGCAAGGTAACTTTTCAATGCAGATGAAGAAGAAGAGGAGGAGGAAATACAAATCGGTATGCCAACGGACGTGAAGCATCTTGCTCATATTGGTGCTGATGGACCCGCAACAGAATCTCCCAGCTGGGTAAAACCTCCTGAATCTTTTCATTTGTTTTTCTAGCAAATACATTCTCCTTGTTTGATGGGCGAATGATTACATTAGTTACGGCAATTTTGGTTCCTGTATACGGTTATAGCAAAAGCATTTTCATTTATTGTATCATTTTTTTGTGTTTGAAAGGCAACTCACCCACCCATCTATTCTCTATACAACAAACACATTAGTCACGCGCCTAGACGGGCCTTGAACCCACAATCTATTGGTTGGTGACATAGATCTCATATCGATACTCTTGGACAAACGCTTTCTGGTTTTTGCAATATTGTTGTTTTTGAAGAACGATGTATAAAAGTGCGTTGATCGAGTTTTGGCATGAACCATAATGGTCCTTTCCAATCTTGACTTGTTTCGACCCGTTTAAACGTTTTTTTAAATATCTTTTTCCTTGGGGATGCAGATGGGGAAGTTTGATGCCGGACGAAGCCAGTCAGGACCTATGGACAGTATTGATACAAAAAAAGGTTCTCGATGTTTGAAATATATACTTTTCGTTATTTCACATTAGAATGAAAGAATCTAAAGAAGAGCTGCTGGTTAAGATGATATCATGGACTAATAGAATGCAATCATTAACATATGTAGGTACAAAAAATCATAGGCCTACTCGAAGTGAAGAACTAACAAGAGACCTTTCAGATGTGCCGAAAACACATAGACACCGTCATCACTCACTGGACCATTCTTCTGATCCTGATTCTCAATCAACAACCAAACCAAGGCACAGGAGACGACACATAATTCGACGGAACCATGATAAAGGGGACTTGCCAGACATCCCTAGAAGGAGTCGACGAAAGAAACCAAAGGATGAAGACGGGTCAACAAAATCTAAAGATAGTGAATCTTCAAACCATGAACCTCATTTGGTTCATTAAACCAATGCAACCAGTGTTAAGATCGTCCTACGACAAACTTCAACAACTTACCCACGAAAGTGGGATGATACAAGGACACTTTGAACTTTGTATCTTTCTCCTTCCCTTAAAAATGGCCAAACCTAAAAATCCAGAACTGAGAAAGGTTGGTGGTTTGCCTGGGTCTACAAGTTTACAGGACTTGTGACCTCCGAGTTTGCCTGTTAGGTCAACAAAATTAGAGCAGGGTTGGATTCATCCATTACACAAAACAATGACCAATATATGTCTGTTACTTTCGGGGTGGAAGAACTTTTCTTCAATATGTATGTGTTCCATTTCCTAGATAAGTATTGCGTTTAGTACTAGACGTTGATTATTGGAGTGTCATGTATACTGTTTTCATGGAATTGAGGTCATGTGTGTTGCTGTAATATGATTCCTATAAATAAGATGATGGTTTGTTAGAATGAGAAACATATATACCTTCTATGGGACAAGAAATACGTGACTAGCAACGATTACAGTTTAATCGTACCTTTATGTCGTCAAGATTAAATCCGATGACACATTTGATCATAGCCAGTCAGATGTGGAGATTGTGCAAATATAATAAAGCGACTAAGGTTAGATCATAGCAGTAGCCGAGCAGAAGACGACCAAAACTAACAAAAAAGCCTTCGTACTCTTGAGCTTGACTCACTTTTGCAAGAAGCTTACGAGCTTTTTACACCATAGGAGCAATCCTATCCATGAGGAACGTATAAAGAAGAGCGTAAAATCTTGCAAAATATTCAAGATAGGGAAACTATCAATTCCATACATATGGTGAAAATAATGGAATAATGACAGCTGCAGCGACTGCAGAGATAAATCATCCGCTGTTGTGCCTCTTTCTGTAGTTACCCATTATTTCGACCCTGAGATAGCATTTTACCTAGTGGCCCGTACCCGATATAACCAATGCGCTAATGCGTTACCAAATTTATTCCACTAACATAATGTGTTTATATATTTTTTGCCAAAACAAAGGCTGCTGCAGATAGACTTCCTGCTGCTTGCAGCAGGGATAAATGCCTAAAAATAATACCACACCATATAAAAGATTTATAACATTCAAATCTTTGTGTAACATATGGAAGCATGAAAGTTGGCCTTACATGAACATATAACTATATACTCTAGCTCTGCAAATCGGGCGTGCATCCTTCTTCAGCAACCAATTCTTGATGCATTTAAGGGTCATCTCTTCTAGTTTTCTTGGACGGCAGAAGGGTCGTCAATCCCTACTGTTTATCATAATATGAATCTATGAATATGATGATGGTTTATTCTGTTTTTAATATGTCAACTTCTTGGGACTTTTATTTGATATTGGTTCCAGTTTAACACGTATAAAAGATATATCAAGAAAGTTTAATCTTTAATTTCATATACTGCCTTTGTGTTTTAAAAAGTTCTGCTAAGTTTTATTCAGAAGATAACCATACTCACAATTGTCGTCAAGATGGAATCAATAGATAAAATTACCAATAGTATGCGAGAGATTGCTAGTATAATACAAAGCGGCCAAGGCTAGATCAGATGGCAGTAGCGGACCGGTTGTGTCCAAACGGCTAAAGCCAAGATGATGATGAGCTTAGGGATCGATACTAATCAGGAATTGAAATTACTTTTAACTTTCTAACTCGTAATATGCAGTGATAATAGCTAAAGCGAAGATGATGATGAGTCGTGTTAGGATACACATATCAAATCGAAATTAGAAAACATCCGATCCGCTAATATGCATGAGTTGGGTCATAATTCTTATATCCCGCTATTTTCAAAAAAGAACAAACCCTTCATGTTTTTGAACTAAAAAAGTTTATTTATATGCACCAGATTTAAACTGGTCACACATACTTAAACCAACATGAAAAGAAATTGTAGAAAAAGTATACGAAAAGAAATTATAAAGTGCAATGAACGCTTGTTAACATGATAGTTCGGATTATTAAGAATGCAAATTGGACATGCAACAAAAAGTAGTATTAAATTCAAGTTAAAGTCTACTCATGCATCAAATAATATCACAAAAGTATAAAATCCAAATATACGTACTTTATTAAAACTTGTATAAGAAAACTTTAGCTTCGCACACTGGACATGTTCTCTTGTGCATCAAAGACTTAATGATGCATTCTCTATGATACTTGTGTTTGCATTCAAGTGTTCCAATCAGCTCATCTTCTTGAAACTCTTTCTGACAAATCAAACAAATATCTTCTGTGTTTTCTTTCTGTTTACTACTGCATATACTGAGCTCTATAGTCTATAGCCCGTGTCATTGAGAAGATGCCCTTATAGCAAACAGACTCGGACCACTATGCAAACCTTGTAATGTACATATATAGATGGTTCACGATAGCTCTTTGCATCCAATAGTTTATATGGTTCACTCACAGATACGAATTTAGCAGTGGATACCTCCCCCTTATTTGCTACTAATTCCTCATGATACGTTATATAAGAAGGCCGGACATAACGCAAGGCGGATTCAATTATTTCATGCGACCCGGTGACCATTACTCCAAACCGGCTGTCCATGACGATTACCACATCCAGATGACGATTACCAGCTGGTCGTTCGTTTACGATGAAATTTTTGTTAGCATCCCCGTACGAGAGAAACACAGATGTAGCCATAATGCTTATGACTTGAACGTCAAACTCTAAACCTAAAACTGATCTTTCGTAATATATGTGTACTCTACGTATCTATTAGTTATAGTTGAAGAGTACACACCCGCTGTAGTCGAGCTATAATTAAATGTGAGTTTGCAATATGTAACATAAGAGCAAATATATTTACCGGGGAAACCCTTTACCAAAAAAAAAAAAACATAAGAGCAAATCAACCAGAACATGAAATCCTGCAAGATAGTCCAGGATAATTTTGGAAATTTGGCTGTTTAGATTTGACGAATTGATGAGGGAGGACTTCAGTGCTACAAGTCACTGTAATTCCACCTTATATTAAGTTATGAACATATAAACGAACATTATAGCTCTTATGCACTCTAAACCTACCAATTCTTAATACTTTTAGATGACTAAAAGTCGAGAACAATAAAACAAATTAAAGTCCAAAACCATGATTACATTTTTCTCTAAAAGTGGAGGGCTTTACAAGGTTTTGTCGGTCTACGGATGGACTCAAAACCGTGTATTAGTCGGCTAAATGGCCAGAAACCATGATTTCCAAAAGAAGAACTATTAAATTCAAGTTGAAGTATTCTTGATGAATCAAATGTGTGTTTTCGTATCAACAACGAAAACAATACCAAAAAAGTACAGAAAATCAAGTCCATGTGATGTAAGGAAAATAGATGGACCTTATATATACCTAAAAAGGAAAACTTCTCTGCACATTGGACATGTCCTCTTGTGCAGCAACCACTTCTTGATGCATGTTTCGTGAAAACTATGTTTGCATTCTAGTGTTCCGATCATCTCATCCGTCTGGAACTCTTCATGACAGATCGCACAAATATCTCCTACCTCTTCTTTCTCTTTACTCACTCCACTAATATTGATTAATTGTTCTATCGCCTTTGCCATTGAGAAGATGCCATTAGTGCAAACAGACTCGGTCCACAATACAAGCCTTGCAAGCCGCATAGATTGTTCACGACATCTTTCTTCATTCTCCAATAGTTCTTTATCCCTAGATACCCATCTAGTAGCAGCTACCTCCCCGTTATTTGATGTGAATTCCATCTCATAAGTTTTATAAGGAGGTCCGTTATCAAACAATATGGATTCAAAGTTATCAAAATACTTGTAGATCCACACTCTCATCACTTGTGTATCGTCCGTGACTACAATTAGTATATCCGGATGATGATCACATGGTCGTTTGTTTACGATGATGAACTCCCTTATATCTCGTAATATAAGCCCGTATGAAGAAGACATAGATGTAGCCATCAGAATGATCGACTTGAAACTCAAACTCGATCACCTCTAAGCCTTCTACTGACTCTATCGTAGTATATATATATATACTACGATATCTAAGTATATATATATATACTACTATATATGATATATATAGGGTCCGCAAACTGTTATCTAAGTATTCTAGTATAAGAGATTGTGTTTAGGTTGGATTCGAACAACATCACTTTCAATTAAAATAAAACACTTACTTTCCAAAACTCACTCCAACTCCTATTTCTTTGAAATTCATATATCCTAAAAATCGTTAATTCCTAAAAATCGTTATGGTTTTTTAGTATTGAAATAATACAATACTAGTATGTAATTTCGAACGTTGTTGTACAATTAGCATAAGTATATGTATAGAAAGGTAAAAGCTATACAATATCATCATATTTATTAAAATGTGTCAGACTTTAAACACTTACTAATTAATCTCGTGACTTTACTATTGTACTTTCAAATTTGTTCCGACTAAATCAATACGTTTATCCATAAAAGTTAAAGAAAAAAGAAAAAAAAATTATTCAAATTCGTTTGATATATTGTGATGTAACATATTTGTAAGTTCAAACACTTGATAAAACTGACGACCTTTCTTCCCTAATTTCCTATATTGGCAACCTTTCTCTTTTGACCGAAGGCATGGATAAATGGCGATGGGTAGTGATGGATCAAGTTTATTCAAAGTCAATGTCCTTTCAAAAAGGATTCAAAGTTTATCCCTTGTTGATCACAATGAATTCATGGATATCTCAAAAATGAATATTTGTGTTTGGAGTGCTTCTTTAAATAGATTAGTTACTCACTTCAATCTCTCTTCTCGTGGTCTTGATTTGGATCCGTTGGCCTGCCCTTTTTGTGAGCGGGTTGATGAAGATTTAGAGCATTGTATTATTGGTTGTTCTTTACTCCTTCCTATATGGAGGGAAATATGGAGTTGGTGGAATTTTGAGCAACATGTTGTGTTCCTTTCATTCTCGATTTTTGACATTGCCATTGGAAAAAAAAATATCCGAGTAGTAATCCAAGGGCGGGTAAGGTTCTACAAGGAACTTTTTTTTAAGATTCCTATTTGGGCTTTATGGAAGTGGAGAAACATGCTGGTAAACGCATCTGCCGATTCGATCACAAAGATTAAGGAAAAATATATATTTCCAGCCATCCAAAGATTGTCTAATTACTTGGATCGATGCTCGGTTTACTTCGAAAGTTCGAAGCCGACCAATTGGGATGTTTGGATTACTAGACCTTTAGATTTGTTTGTATAGTCTTTAGGATTTTTAGTTCATGGTTCTTAGTTAAATTGGTTATGTACAACTTCTTGTTGTATCCTTACTGAGTTCTGTTTTTAGATCTTTGTTTTATATATTATTCCCAGCTTTTCAAAAAAAAAAACACTCAATATCAAAGTAGGCAAAACAGTTTTTTAGGATTCTAAAATATTCACAAAATTTTGTATTAGTGATATGCATCCTTAGCTTTGCTACCATATAGGCATATATCACAAATAGTATTTTAATATACAAACCAATACAGTATATTCAAAGAATTTAGAGAGAATAGAAGATTTTTTACATATTTAAACCTGACTGATATATCACATGTTTGAACACACAAATGTTATCGTAATGTTAGACGTAAGTATTTGTATACAAATCTAAAGATTCACTGTTTTTTCATTGAAATATACATATTCTTATCTTTCCAACTCTGTACACATATGATTTTTTAATCTCTACATTATGGTTTAGGGTTAATATACAAAGAAGTTACTAAACTTTTCAAGAAATTTGTCCTAAGGTAACGAACGTTCATTTTGTGTTTCTAAGTTACTAAACTTTACTAAACTATACATCACTATAATTTAGTGTTAATTTGAGTAACCTGAATGCATATTTTTTGATAAGTTAAGTAACATAAATGTCTTGTTTTTTCATGTTAAGTAACATAGATATCACGTTTTTGATAAGTGGGTAACTTAATCAACCGGTCATATGAACATTAGTAACTTAGAAACACAAAATGAACGTTCATTACCTTATGACAAATTTCTTGGAAAGTTTAGTAACTTCTTTGTATATTAACCCTTATGGTTTATTCATACAAGTTATACAAATGTAAAACATTCTCTAATTTTTTTGCATTGAAATATACATATTCTTATCTTTCCAAGTCTATACACATATGATATTTTAATCTCTACATTATAGTTTATTCATACAAGTCGGAGAAAAGAATACTTATGTCGATTTTATGACAACATATACTAAGTGTTCAAATTTACAAATTGGTGTTATATCACATGTGGTAAAAATATTTCTTCAACCACTATGGCTAACGTGCATTAATTTCGAGGTTCGAGTGCTATGTGTGATATATTGTTGAAATATGAACGATGTGTGTATTTGAATTGAAAATAAGACGAATCTCTTGATTTGTTTTATATGCAAATAGTTATACTCATTTTACGTCAGTATTACTACAAAATAAAAGACATCTACTTACTAAAAGTTTTACTTACTAATAAGATAAACAATCATTTAAGTCATTATAACTTTTTTTATTAAAACATATTGAATATAAAAGTAGACAAAAGAAACTCACATCTTTTTCCTACTAAAACAAGATTCATAAATGTTCGGATGTGTTGTAGTGATAGTAATAGTTATATGGCTAGAAGTACGTGGGCCACACACTTATACACTGAGATTAAGCTTTATTAAATCTATATAACTCACCTTTTTCTAATTAATCTCCTCTAAATCTCAGTATATATCTAACTCTCTAACTCAATATTGTGAATTCTTTTCTTGCTTGCGATTTAGATCATTTGTTCATATAAAGATCGGTCACGAGAATTCCAAGCTTTGATCCATCAAGGCTTTACATTGCGTGAAAGTGTTAAGCGTTACCTACACTATCACCATTGTTGTACCCATTCATCTATCTAGTTGTGTAAAGTGTGGTTGGTGTTATAACCACAAGGTGTAGAATTTTACAAGGCGGGTTGTGCCTTTGTAAAGAACTAAGACATCTTAGCTTAGGTGTCGATAAAGATTGTAAGCTAAAGTGTAAAGGTTTCTTCACCGGTGTAAAGGAGAATCATTTACTAGTGAAGTAGAACTCCCAAGTGGATACTCGAGGAGTGGAAGTAGGGGCAAGATAAGTGAGATATTGCTAGGCCGAACCACTATAAATTTGTTTGCATTGTGGTTTGTTTCTTTATTACTTCAAGTCATTTGCTTCACCCGTTATACTTGATCTATATATCCTTACAATCACAAAAGTTTCTAAAAAAATATTAAAACTAATCGGAGAAAACTATTCAACCCTTCTAGTTTTCTACCAAAAGGAACTTTTGACATCCATTTAAAAGAGTTTCAAGTCATGTGCACATGCATAAGCAAGTAATATTCTTATGGACTTAAGTCGAGCAACCGGGGCATATGTTTCATCATAGTCTATACATTCTTGTTGATTATACCCGTGAGCAACAAGCCTAGCTTTGTTTCTAGACAAAAAACCATTTTCATCTAGCTTATTTTGAAAGACCCATTTTATTCCAATTACGGTTTGGTTTTTAGGCCTAGGTACCAAGCACCAAACATCATTTATTACAAATTGATTTAGTTCCCCTTATATAGCTAATGTCCAACTTTCGTCTATGATAGATTCATCTATGTTTATTGGTTCAATTTGAGATACAAAGCAAAAGAAGTTAGTTTCATTTTGAACTTGTGACCTTAAAGTTCTTTCATTGAGTTTACCAACGACCTTGATTAGAGGATGACCTTTTGTTTCTTTGATGGTTACAGGTTCAAGGTTTAATGGTTCATTTCCATTATTTTCTTCAAGATTAACTTGTTAGTTATGAGCTTGACTTTCAACTAGATCATCATCTACCAAAGGTGATGTTCTAGAGGGAGGTGGACTTTCATCTAAGCTTATGTTCAACGATTCCTCAACACACATGGTTTGCTTATTTAAGACTATGTATGCTTTGATATTTTGAGAATATCCAAGGAAAACTTCTTCGTGCGACTTTGGGTCAAACTTGGTGAGATAATCCTTAGTGTTAAGAATAATACATTTACTTTCAAACACTCTAAAATACCCTATAGTAGGTTTTCTTCCTTTTAAGAGTTCATATGGTGTTTTATCAAGAAGTAGCCTAATTAAGACATGATTAATAATGTATGTAGAGGTATCTATGTTATGACACCAAAAATTTTGTGGCATTGCTGACTCATTTAGCATTGTTATACTCATTTCTTGAAGTGTACGATTTTTATGTTCTACCACACCGTTTGATTGAGGCATTTTAGGGGCCGATAAATTATGTGTGATACCCCTGGTGTCACAAAAGGCTCCAAATTGCGCCTCATTATCAAACTCCCTACCATGATACATACTAATTGACACAATACGATAATCTAGTTGGTTTGCAATTTTCTTGCTTAATATCTCAAAGTGGTCAAAAACCTCATTTTTAGTTTTCAATAATTTTGTCCAAGTATATATATAGTAATCATCTATGATGACCAATGTATAGAGATTACCTCCATAACTTTATACCGCAGATGGACCAAACAATTCCATATACAAAAGTTCTAGACACCTAGATATGGACACAACATTTTTATCCTTATGGGTTGAGTGTACTTGTTTTCCCATTTTACATGCATCACAAAAGTATTGTTCATATTTTAGTTTAGGTAAGTTTCTAACAAGATCTTTGCTAACCAAGGATTGCAAAAGACCCATGTTTACATGACCTAAACGTCTATGCCAAAGGGTAGAGGTGTCATGAATTGTGGTAAAACATATTGCGTCTTTGGATGAGTCAAACTTCATCACGTATATGTTTTTATTCCTAATTCCCTTTGCTATGGTTATGCCGTCTTTTATTATGTTACTACCGTTTTGTTCAAAGAGGACTTTGTATTTGTTACTACAAGGTTGACTTATGTTAACTAGATTAAATCATAAGTTTTCGACATGAGCAACATTATCTATGGTCGTATGGTCATTAGAAATCATACCTTTTCTGATGATTTTGCTTTTGATATTTCCACCAAAAATAACATTACCTCCATCCGTAGGTTTGTATGTACTGAAGAGATTCCTATTTCCCGTCATGTGACTTGAACAACCGCTGTCCTTGAACCTCTCGTCCGGTTCAAGTCCAACTTTCAAGCATACCCGCAAATTATGGAACTCAAACGTCTGGTCCCCATTATCTCATGGGTCCGTTTGGGTTAAACATACTTCTCATGGCAACACCAATAAGAGTGTTACCAAACATGTCACAAGGTACCAAGTTTCCCATTGAAGACTGATCTTGATACCTTCTGAATACCCCTCGGTCACTTTTTGGAAAGGGGCGTTTAGGAAAGGATGGTCTTGGTCGAGTTTGGACATTTTTGGTTCTAGTGTTTCTTCCCAGGTTTCTAATATTAGTATTATATTTTTATGGATTCACTTGTTTTGGTTTGCGGGACACAACTACGAATTCGACACAATTTTGTCTCTGCTTATCTGTCAGACCCACGTACCCAAATGTTTCAACGGCAGACCCAAATGGTTTGGGTCCATGTGTCTCTGTGACAGTTTTCACAGGGTCGTTAATCTTATCGTTTTGTGGTTGTATTTTCGAGCTAGAAGGTATGTCTTGTTTCCCAAACCCCAGTCCTATCTTATCTTTGCTATCTCTTTGAAAACTTAGCATCTCATTAATGCAATGTGCGTTCTTGTTAAACTTTACAAACTTAGAGTTTTATTTAACTAAGGCCTCTTGATTTGTTTTAAGTTTTTCTATTTCGAGAGTAAACTTGACATGTCTCACATTTATCATTAGATGATTTACCTCATTCTATCCTTTTTAATTTTGCTTCTGGTTAACAAACCTCGTTTTCTAAATTTTCCGATTTGGTTTTTCAAAAGCTTGTTTTTGTTTATGATTTTGAGGCTTAATTCGCAAAGTTTGTTATATTCTATTTGCAAGGTATCATCATCTAATGAAGAGGAATAATAAGATGAGTCGGAAACTCAGAATGTACCTGGTTGGTTTCATGTGCCATGAGTGCTACCTCTTCCTTCTTGGAGTCGTCTCTTTCGTCATCACTCGCACTCCAAGCTTAGCTTATGAATCCTCTTTGTGTGTTTTGCTTAGCCTTTGGACAATCACCAATAAAGTGATTTGGATCACCACATCGGTAGCATTTCCTTTCCTCTATGCCTTTTTTGATATCAAAGGGTTTTCGAGGTACCTTCTTGTCATCAACGGGTTGCCTAACGAATCTTCCTCGTCTTTTGAAGAATTTCTTGAATTCACGGACGGCCATGGCATATTCTTCATCATTCATATCGAAATCTTGATCATCATCATCATCACTAGATTCAATTCTAGCCTTCAAAATGATTGATCTTTGTTTCTCCTTCTTTCCTTTGAGGATTTCAGAGTCCTTTTCCATTACCATCTCATGAACCTTAAGATTCCCGATAAGCTCCTCTAATGATAAGTTCGAGAGATCTTTAGATTCTTCGATGGTCGTCGCCTTAGGTCTCCATTTTGGGTGAAGTGCTCTAAGCAATTTTCTGACGAAGTTCTTAGTGTAAAAAGTTTCGTCAGGTGCTTTAAGAGAAGTAATGATGGTGTTAAACCGAGCAAATCCCAAATCAAATGACTCTTCTTCAAGGATAGAAAATTGTTCATATTTTTGAACAAGAAGATCAATTTTATTATCCTTGACTTTTGAGTTTCCTTGATGTGTGACAATTAACGAGTGCCAAATTTCTTTGGTCGTTTGACACATAAAGATTCTTTCATATTCGTTTTTAGGTAGAGCATTATAAAGCATCATTTTGGCCTCATTATTTTTTGCCAACATTTTCTTTTTATCATAGGTTTGTTGATCACGCAGTTCTGATTAGAATTCCCTTAGTTACCTTCTGTTGGGAAACACAATCTGTTAGAATTCCCTTAGTCATAGACTTAAACGTAAATACGCTGTGAATAACAAACTTGCATGTGCCAAGGAGACATGCAAGTATCACAAACGCACAGAGGTTCTAGCTTCTGTGAGCTTCTATATAGAAGTCCATGTTAGAGACATTGTCAGAGAAGTTGAAGATTACTTGAAGACATAATCATTGGCTGTGATGGATTACAACTAAGATGTATCAATGACTCTGAGTGGTTGAGTGTTAACAGGGGTGACAATACCCTGTTAACACTCTGTACCCTTTGGATATCCCTAAGTGTTTAGGCGGGAACTATCTGAGCGGGACAAATAGTTGCTTTAAATTAAAGCAGCCTAAAGTACGAGGTAATAAAGAAAAAGGAAACTATGTCAGTTCTGTTTTCCTAAAGTGTTATAGCAGCCGACCAAGAATAGAAGATGTTGGGAATCTAAGTTTGTTAGATTCTCTTAGTCATAGATTTAAACAATAATTAAGCTGTTAGATATTAACTTGCCTGTGTCAAGGTAACAGGCAAGTACCACAAGACTCACAACGAACTTAGTCGCTGTGAGCAACCACAGAGGAGTTCATTTCAGAGACATTGTCAAGGAAGTCAAAGACTACTTGAAGACATACTCATTGGTTGTGATGGATAATAACCAAGATGTATTAGGGACTCTGAGTGGTTGAGTGTTAACAGGGGTGGCAATACCCTGTTAACACTCTGTACACTTTGGACATACCTAAGTGTTTAGGCGGGAAGTAATGCAGCCTAAAGTACAATGTATGAAGAAAAGGGAAACTATGTCAGCTCTGTTTCCCTAAAGCGTTGTGGCATACTACCAAGGATAGAAGAGCATCTTGTGACAGATGCCTGACATTGTCTGTTTCGTGTAGTCACCATCAACCAGCTATCAGAGTCAACCTCGTACCACTATAAATAGGATATGTAGCCTAGAGATAAGGTTGTTCACTTTGTTAGATTTCACACATTAACTCCTTAGAACTTATAGAACGAACAGTTGTGCCTGTGTTCTTAAGTTAGCTTTATTTTTCCAAAGTGTACACAACACATTGTCATCAAACTGTGTTATCCATAACACATGTAATACTTGTTATACAATAATAAAGTCTTACGTTTGAAAAGTATTTACTTGTGTTATTTACATTTCTTAATCGTTTCAAGCTAATATTAGGGACTTTCAATTGGTATCAGAGCGGTGTTTGATATTAAAACCTTCATAAACATCGTTCTAAGTTTTATAATCAAGATCCACCATGCCTGAAACGAGCAACACACCACCACCACCATCGCTTTCTGGGTACAACACTCCACCACCACCAACTTCACCAAGAGTAACCCCCACTCAAAATGAAGATGATCATCCTCAACTTCTCGACTCAATAGGTGGATCTCATTTCACTAATGTGCCAGTATTTGATGAAGATGACTTTGCAAATTGGAAAAGTCGATTCCTTGTCTATCTCGATGGACTCGAGCTATTTCTTCCAGAAATTATAGAAAATGGACCATATGTTCCCATGGAGCTCACATCTACTGATGAGAATCCTCTTCCTAAACCCCTCAAGCAGTGGACACCAGCTGATAGGAAATTGGCAAACCAAGATAAACGTCTCAAAAGCATTATCATATCATGTCTTCCTAAACACATCATGAAATCTGTGATTCAATGTCCTACAGCCAAACAAATGTGGAAAGACCTTATCTTGGTCACGAAGGACCCTCTGAGACTAGAGAAACCAAGATTCAGGCACTTAGGCTTCAGTTTAATGCTTTCAAGGCACTTGAAGGTGAAAAGGTACAACAGACTTATACAAGGTTGAAGATTCTTCTCAACGACCTTGCTCTGAATGAAGTCACCATTGCACAAGCTGAAGTAAATGCCACCTTTGTCAACAGCCTTCCCAGAAAATGGCTGAGCATGAATCAGACCCAAAGAGCAAACAACTCTATCAAGAATGACACGTTGGCTCAGCTATATGGAAAATACAATTATGAAGAAGGATTGATTGACACCATATACAAATCTGAGTCTGAAAGATTTGTTGTTCAGGGAGCAACATCCAAAGCCTTGATTTCTACCTCACAGTCTCATGATAGCGACACTGATGTTGAAGAAGACACACGTAGCAGCCAAGAATTCATGACAGACCTTAATGCTGAGTTTCATGAAAGAGCTTTACTAGCTAATCAAAGAAGATTCTACAAAAGGTCAGGGAGAGTAGGATCAGCTAGTAAACCATCTAACAAATCAAAAGAGGCTTGCTTTGCCTGTGGAAAACTTGGACATTTTCAAAAAGACTATCCATCCACAAAAACATCGTCACCATTAATATGAGTGATTTACTCATATCAATTATATCATAAAACGAACAATAAATGCATATTATCAATGAAAAATGCTTTGTATATGCTTGTTTTGTGTTTCATGTGTGTAGGTACCAAAGATCGCGAAAACCGGCAAAACCGACACGAGTTTGAAGAAAAAGATCATCAAAGCCAATTTCGAGCTCGACTTTAGCGGATTTAATCTTTTATGAAGCTAATGGGCCAACTGGGACCCACATTTGGGTAAATAGGCCCAAAAGCCCATTTGAGGAAATGAACTTTTCAATTTCGGATTACAAGCCCAACTAGGCCCAATTCATAATTCAAATTAAGAGACGGATGAGGGTTAATTAACTTGGGCCATTTCAAAGCCCAATACACCATGAGACAAATGAAGTGTTTTTGTTTTTGGATCAAAAGCCCATAACAACGAACGAATAAAGGATTGCAAAGGGTTATATTAAACGTGATTTGGTCAACCTCAAGACTTACTTAAACCCCACTCACCTCAAACGTTTTAAATAAACATATCCCTCACCCACTTTCACATTTATTCACAAAATATTTCGATACACCCAAAGTATATCCTCTCTTTCTCTCCCAAAGTAAAAACCTGCAACACAAATAAAATATTACTGTTCAAACCCTAAATTAATAAATAGTTCGAATTAATTGGGGCTTTTTTGTCACACGAGTGATTCGCACATGGGGGAATTAAATCCCCCATGTTTTTGGAAGAAAGAAGTGGAAGACGAGAGGTACGTGGCATCACCTTACTGGTTGTGACAACAAAGAATCCCCAATCCTCCAATGAAATAGAGTCATCTCATCATCAAACTAGCACAACTAGCACACCCGAATGCCACGTTAGCAATCCGTGTGCTAGTTGTGTATTTACAACCGTTAGATCAAGATTGGAAGAGAGAGAAGAACGAAGATGCTTCTTGGATGGCCTGGATCGACTCTCTTCCTCAACTAACTCCACTAACAAGTCTCGGGTTCAAGTATAAATACCCTTGTTTTTTTCTGTATTTTGTATCCCTTTTTCTTTTCCTAGTTTTATAATGCTAGTTGTAATTTAGATCTGTAATTTTCTTTATTGAAGTTGTAATGAACCTTTGAATTAATAAAAAGTCGTTTTTCAGTTTTAAATATCTTTTAATTTTAGTGTTTATTGCATTTTGTTTATTGCGAATCTGAAAATATAACTTGTTATAACTGGGTAGTATTTAAGTAAGCTTATACCATAGCTTATTTGAATGTTTTGAAAGATTAAGGGAAATAAATTCATTCCCACTGAATGAATGATATATATAAGCTGTTGGTTCATGGCGAGTCGATTTATATGTACGTGAATGTTTGATAATGTTCGATTGATGTTATTTGGTGGCTCGTATGGTGATTAATGGTGGTGTAAGATCTGGTTAATCAGGTCAGCTCAGCGCTGCACCACTTCTCAAAGGGTTTCTACAAATGGTATGTTATCCAGTTAATTTTGTGTTATTTTACATGTTTTATCTTTAATCTATTAATGAGCTAAATAATATGTGTAATAGGATTATCTGGATCAGTTCTTGATGTATCTGCTTAGATTGATGCCTGATTGCGTTTTGATTGGTTATTACGTGTATAATGTTTGTTTGGTGATTAAAATGACCTGCTTATGAATCCGTTTGGTTGGTATGTTTGGATAAGTAATATGCTAGCTGTTAAAGGTTTATATTTTTAAGATGATGTAGGTTTCATAGTCTCTGATTATAGTCTGCTTATATAAGTTTGGTTTTGTTACTGATTTGTAAAGCTTTTGAGACTGTGATTTCTAGCTGATTACTCAAAACTAAATAGATGCATTTGATTTAGTTAGGTCTTGTCTGCTTAATTTGTTTAAACTTGTTTCTACTATCTAATTTGTTTATTAAATAGAGTATGTTCAGTAGTTTTCATATTAATATTATTTACTGTTTTTGTTTATCTGTCTAAAATATGAATTGTTAAACTTGCCTGCTGGTGACTAGTTGCTATATTTGGATTTTGGTTTATTCCATTTAGTTTTTGCTGAGTTTATATTGCTATCAGATTGATCAGATCTGATATCTCATAGCTGATATCCTTATCAGTTTCCATCAATTCTTTGCAAAGTCACCTCCTGTGACATTTTATAATTTTCTTCATTAAAAAATTAATTCTCCAAAGATGTCCTCTATAGGACTCGAACCCATGACCTCCTGGTCATGGGCCACACGCTTTAACCAACTGAGCTACTTGTTCTTTTATGTTTAATTTCAGTCTAAGTAATTATTATAGCATTGTAATGTTAGTTGTCAGTTAAATGTATTAGACGTTTTACTTAGAATTTACTTTCTTTTAATAAATTAACTTTTTTTAACGTTTTTATTATTTTATCAAAAGTCTAGTTTATTTTTATTTCAATTAAATTAGTTTTTAAATAGAAAATAAATAAAAATATATAAAAAAGTAAAAAAAAATGTTTTTATTAATTTTAAAAAAGTCTAATTAGTTTTTAAATATTTATATTTTTATTATTTTAGATTTAAATTTAAATAGTTTTAAAAATAGATTTTGATTAATAAAAAGTTAAGTAGAATTTAAATAGTTTTTTTTAAATAGTTTAAAAGTTATTTTTATTAAATAGATTAATTTTTATAGATTTTTAAATAGTTTAATCTTTAAATAGCTTTAAATTTTAAGTAATTGTTTTAAGATTTAATTAATTTGGGGTTTACGATTCATGCACTTTAGGATAAAATTAAATAGTTTAAATTGGTAGAATTTAATTTTAGTTTAAAAACTGAAAACCAATTCAAATCGATTGTCCAAATCAAAGCAAAACGTCTCAAATTCATAAGATCTTCGTGTACAACGAACTTGGTTCATCACCGTGTTTAATTGAATTCGTCTTTGGTAATTTTAGACTATTACTTTTTCCTAAAGGTAATTTTCTAATTTACCCTATAACGTATCTAATTATCACTATACTATCACGATCACATCAACCATCTTATCCTTCATCATTCAAACCTTACAAGTTCAAATAACAAAAAAAACTCATCCCACCATTCAAACCTTACAAGTTCTTATTATTTTTGTTATTTGAACTTGTAAGGTTTGAATGATGAAGGATAAGATGGTTGATGTGATCGTGATAGTATAGTGATAATTAGATACGTTATAGGGTAAGAGGACTTTGAGTGGTTGAGTGTTAACAGGGGTGGCAATACCCTGTTAACACTCTGTACACTTTGGACATACCTAAGTGTTTAGGCGGGAAGTAATGCAGCCTAAAGTACAATGTATGAAGAAAAGGGAAACTATGTCAGCTCTGTTTCCCTAAAGCGTTGTGGCATACTACCAAGGATAGAAGAGCATCTTGTGACAGATGCCTGACATTGTCTGTTTCGTGTAGTCACCATCAACCAGCTATCAGAGTCAACCTCGTACCACTATAAATAGGATATGTAGCCTAGAGATAAGGTTGTTCACTTTGTTAGATTTCACACATTAACTCCTTAGAACTTATAGAACGAACAGTTGTGCCTGTGTTCTAAAGTTAGCTTTATTTGTCCAAAGTGTACACAACACATTGTCATCAAACTGTGTTATCCATAACACATGCAATACTTGTTATACAATAATAAAGTCTTACGTTTGAAAATTATTTACTTGTGTTATTTACATTTCTTAATCGTTTCAAGCTAAGATTAGGGACTTTCAATTAGTATCAGAGCGGTATTTGATATTAAAACCTTCATAAACATCGTTCTAAGTTTTATAATCAAGATCCACCATGCCTGAAACGAGCAACACACCACCACCACCATCGCTTTCTGGGTACAACACTCCACCACCACCAACTTCACCAAGAGTAACCCCCACTCAAAATGAAGATGATCATCCTCAACTTCTCGACTCAATAGGTGGATCTCATGTCACTAATGTGCCAGTATTTGATGAAGATGACTTTGCAAATTGGAAAAGTCGATTCCTTGTCTATCTCGATGGACTCGAGCTATTTCTTCCAGAAATTATAGAAAATGGACCATATGTTCCCATGGCGCTCACATCCACTGATGAGAATCCTCTTCCTAAACCCCTCAAGCAGTGGACACCAGCTGATAGGAAATTGGCAAACCAAGATAAACGTCTCAAAAGCATTATCATATCATGTCTTCCTAAACACATCATCAAATCTGTGATTCAATGTCCTACAGCCAAACAAATGTGGAAAGACCTTATCTTGGTCACGAAGGACCCTCTGAGACTAGAGAAACCAAGATTCAGGCACTTAGGCTTCAGTTTAATGCTTTCAAGGCACTTGAAGGTGAAACGGTACAACAGACTTATATAAGGTTGAAGATTCTTCTCAACGACCTTGCTCTGAATGAAGTCACCATTGCACAAGCTGAAGTAAACGCCACCTTTGTCAACAGCCTTCCCAGAAAATGGCTGAGCATGAATCAGACCCAAAGAGCAAACAACTCTATCAAGAATGACACATTGGCTCAGCTATATGGAAAATACAATTATGAAGAAGGATTGATTGACACCATATACAAAGCTGAGTCTGAAAGATTTGTTGTTCAGGGAGCAACATCCAAAGCCTTGATTTCTACCTCACAGTCTCATGATAGCGACACTGATGTTGAAGAAGACACACGTAGCAGCCAAGAATTCATGACAGACCTTAATGCTGAGTTTCATGAAAGAGCTTTACTAGCTAATCAAAGAAGATTCTACAAAAGGTCAGGGAGAGTAGGATCAGCTAATAAACCATCTGACAAATCAAAAGAGGCTTGCTTTGCCTATGGAAAACTTGGACATTTTCAAAAAGACTATCCATCCACAAAAACATCTTCACCATTAATATGAGTGATTTTACTCATATCAATTATATCATAAAACGAACAATAAATGCATATTATCAATGAAAAATGCTTCGTATATGCTTGTTTTGTGTTTCATGTGTGTAGGTACCAAAGATCGCGAAAACCGGCAATACCGACACGAGTTTGAAGAAAAAGATCATCAAAGCCAATTTCGAGCTCGACTTTAGCGGATTTAATCTTTTATGAAGCTAATGGGCCAAGTGGGACCCACATTTGGGTAAATGGGCCCAAAAGCCCATTTGAGGAAATGAAATTTTCAATTTCGGATTACAAGCCCAACTAGGCCCAATTCATAATTCAAATTAAGAGACGGATGAGGGTTAATTAACTTGGGCCATTTCAAAGCCCAATACACCATGAGACAAATGAAGTGTTTTTGTTTTTGGGTCAAAAGCCCATAACAACAAACGAATAAAGGATTGCAAAGGGTTATATTAAACGTGATTTGGTCAACCTCAAGACTTACTTAAACCCCACTCACCTCAAACGTTTTAAATAAACGTATCCCTCACCCACTTTCACATTTATTCACAAAATATTTTGATACACCCAAAGTATATCCTCTCTTTCTCTCCCAAAGTAAAAACCTGCAACACAAATAAAATATTATTGTTCCAAACCCTAAATTAATAAATAGTTCGAATTAATTAGGGCTTTTTTGTCACACGAGTGATTCACACATGGGGGAATTAAATCCCCCATGTTTTCGGAAGAAAGAAGTGGAAGACGAGAGGTACGTGGCATCACCTTACTGGTTGTGACAGCAAAGAATCCCCAATCCTCCAATGAAAAAGAGTCATCTCATCATCAAACTAGCACAACTAGCACACCCGAATGCCACGTTGGCAATCCGTGTGCTAGTTGTGTATTTACAACCGTTAGATCAAGATTGGAAGAGAGAGAAGAACGAAGATGCTTCTTGGATGGCCTGGATCGACTCTCTTCCTCAACTAACTCCACTAACAAGTCTCGGGTTCAAGTATAAATACCCTTGTTTTTTCTGTATTTTGTATCCCTTTTTCTTTTCCTAGTTTTATAATGCTAGTTGTAATTTAGATCTGTAATTTTCTTTATTGAAGTTGTAATGAACCTTTGAATTAATAAAAAGTCGTTTTTCAGTTTTAAATATCTTTTAATTTTAGTGTTTATTGCATTTTGTTTATTGCGAATCTGAAAATATAACTTGTTATAACTGGGTAATATTTAAGTAAGCTTATACCATAGCTTATTTGAATGTTTTGAAAGATTAAGGGAAATAAATTCATTCCCACTGAATGAATGATATATATAAGCTGTTGGTTCATGGCGAGTCGATTTATATGTACGTGAATGTTTGATAATGTTCGATTGATGTTACTTGGTGGCTCGTATGGTGATTAATGGTGGTGTAAGATCCGGTTAATCAGGTCAGCTCAGCGCTGCACCACTTCTCAAAGGGTTTCTACAAATGGTATGTTATCCAGTTAATTTTGTGTTATTTTACATGTGTTTATCTTTAATCTGTTAATGAGCTAAATAATATGTGTAATAGGATTATCTGGATCAGTTCTTGATGTATCTGCTTAGATTGATGCTTGATTGCGTTTTGATTGGTTATTACGTGTATAATGTTTGTTTGGTGATTAAAATGACCTGCTTATGAATCCGTTTGGTTGGTATGTTTGGATGAGTAATATGCTCGCTGTTACAGGTTTATATTTTTAAGATGATGTAGGTTTCATAGTCTGTGATTATAGTCTGCTTATATAAGTTTGGTTTTGTTACTGATTTGTAAAGCTTTTGAGACTGTGATTTCTAGCTGATTACTCTTTACTAAATAGATGCATTTGATTTAGTTAGGCCTTGTCTGCTTAATTTGTTTAAACTTGTTTCTACTATCTAATTTGTTTATTAAATAGAGTATGTTCAGTAGTTTTCATATTAATATTATTTACTGTTTTTGTTTATCTGTCTAAAATATGAATTGTTAAACTTGCCTGCTGGTGACTAGTTGCTATATTTGGATTTTGGTTTATTCCATTTAGTTTTTGCTGAGTTTATATTGCTATCAGATTGATCAGATCTGATATCTCATAGCTGATATCCTTATCAGTTTCCATCAACTCTTTGCAAAGTTACCTCCTGTGACATTTTATAATTTTCTTCATTAAAAAATTAATTCTCCAAAGATGTCCTCTATAGGACTCGAACCCATGACCTCCTGGTCATGGGCCACACGCTTTAACCAACTGAGCTACTTGTTCTTTTATGTTTAATTTCAGTCTAAGTAATTATTATAGCATTGTAATGTTAGCTGTCAGTTCAATGTATTAGACGTTTTACTTAGAATTTACTTTCTTTTAATAAATTAACTTTTTTTAACGTTTTTATTATTTTATCAAAAGTCTAGTTTATTTTTATTTCAATTAAATTAGTTTTTAAATAGAAAATAAATAAAAATATATAAAAAAAAGTAAAAAAAAATGTTTTTATTAATTTTAAAAAAGTCTAATTAGTTTTTAAATATTTATATTTTTATTATTTTAGATTTAAATTTAAATAGTTTTAAAAATAGATTTTGATTAATAAAAAGTTAAGTAGAATTTAAATAGTTTTTTTTAAATAGTTTAAAAGTTATTTTTATTAAATAGATTAATTTTTATAGATTTTTAAATAGTTTAATCTTTAAATAGCTTTAAATTTTAAGTAATTGTTTTAAGATTTAATTAATTTGGGGTTTACGATTCATGCACTTTAGGATAAAATTAAATAGTTTAAATTGATAGAATTTAATTTTAGTTTAAAAACTGAAAACCAATTCAAACGATTGTCCAAATCAAAGCAAAACGTCTCAAATTCATAAGATCTTCGTGTACAACGAACTTGGTTCATCACCGTGTTTAATTGAATTCGTCTTTGGTAATTTTAGACTATTACTTTTTCCTAAAGGTAATTTTCTAATTTACCCTATAACGTATCTAATTATCACTATACTATCACGATCACATCAACCATCTTATCCTTCATCATTCAAACCTTACAAGTTCAAATAACAAAAAAGAATTACAAAAATAATACAAGGCACTAAAGGCTTTGTAATAGATGAATTTGAAGCTAGAAGCTCTGTATAAGAAGAAAATGGGTGATAAAAAGCTAGAGAAAGGGTTGGTAGCTGAAGCTTATGATTGGAATGATGAGCCGCTGACATCTGATGAAGAAGACACTACCATGGTCAAGGCATTTATGGCGATTGCTGAGGATGAACCAGCTGTTGGAAAAGGAGATGCTAGATCAGGACAATGGGTTGACATCACAATGAAAAAGGTACACAACCTTATCTCTATGTCTGAAAGTGATGAACGTAAACATGTCCTTGATTATACCATAATTGATTTACACTTTGTTGAGGAACAAAGAAAGAACCTGCTTGATAAATTTCACTCTGTTAAACATGAATTATTAACTGCTAAGGCTGAATGTGAAACTTTAAAACAGGTTAATTCTAAAAAGATAACTCTTCAAAATAAGGTTATTAAACTATCGTTAAGAAATAGTGCCTTAAATGATCAAGTAGCTGAACTACACAAAGTTATAGAAAAATGGTTATGCAATAGGTTCACTATAAATGATTTACTTGATTAAAAGTTAGTCAAACCCTACTGTAATGTGTGTAAGAATTCTCATCACATGACTATAGATCATGATAAACAAATGGCTGTAAAGAGAACTCATACACCTTTTAGGGGCAGACCACATGCTATTAGGAGACCATCAGGTACTTACAGACCTTACCCTCACTGCAAATATTGTGGATTTACAGACCATCACTTAGATGAGTGCAATGACTTTCCAGGATGTGACATCTGTAGAAGGTACACCCATGACACAACCAACTGTCCTTCACACCGTCACAAGTTCTATAGGAACTCAAGAGTTACTAATCAGCAATTCAGGGAACCCACTGGAAAGTGGGTTCACCATAGGAACTAATCTGTTTCTATATATCTATGCAGAAACATCTCAATGAGTCGGTCTGGTATCTAGTTAGTGGCTGTTCTAGACACATGACAGGAGTTCAACAATACCTGCACAAATATTCAAAAGAGTCAGGTCCTAAAGTGGTGTTTGGGGATAACTCTTCAGGCGACACAGAGGGATATGGCTCAGTTAACTGCAATGGAATAACTTTCACAAGGGTTGCATATGTGAATGGTCTTAAGCACAATCTCATCAGCATCATCCAATTGTGTGATGCTGATTACAAGGTTTTGTTTACTAAGACTCAAGGAACCATATTCAACAAAAACAATGATGTGGTGTTCATCGCACCAAGAAGAAGAGATGTGTATGTCATCAATATGGCCTCTTGCTTAGAAGATAACTCAAACTGTTTTCTTGCTAAAGCCTCTGAAAGTGTCAATTAGCTGTGGCAAGAAAGACTCTCTCATCTCAAATTCAAGAACATCCACAAGCTAGCCACTCAAAACTTGGTTGCTGGTCTACCACCTGTGACTTTCACTAAAGACAAGACATGTTTAGCTTGTATTAAGGGAAAACACCACAGGTCATCCTTCAAGATCAAGCAATCTTTCTCCATTAACAAGTGCTTACATCTCTTTCACATGGATTTGTTTGGACCTGTTAAACCACAGACCATCAATCACAACAAATATACCTTGGTCATTGTTGATGAACACTCAAGGTATACATGGGTTTTCTTCCTCAAAAGGAAAAGTGATGCAGCTGATGCCATCATGTCCTTCATCAGACAGGTTGAAAACATGAATGAAGTTAGAGTAAAAGCTCTAAGAAGTGATAATGGGACTGAATTCAAGAACCAACGGCTTGAAGATTTTTGTGATGAAAAGGGAACATCACAAAACTTTTCTTCAGCTGGTACTGATAGTTGGTAGTAATACGTCTTTTAGGAAAAAGAACGTAATTAGGGTAAGTTTGACGATTTAGAAAAATCGTGCACAAATGACCCAATGAGTGAGTTCGTTCTCAAGGAGGCTAGTGTGTTGTGTAAAGAAATGATTAAATGTTTGTAATTATGATTATGAGAAAAGAAAAGAGAAAAGGATGACGGTTACGATTAAAGTTAAACTAAGACGAAAGTCGTGCACGTAAAACCGTAAAATATGACAAAATTTAAAAATTAACCTAAAAATTCATAGAAAATTGTAATAAATCCTAAAAAATGTAATTAGAGTTTACAAAAAATCAAAAATCACTCAAACCTTTTATTTAATTAAATAATAATTTTTTAATGCTAATTAAAGCCCAAAAATCAATTTAATTAACAAAAAGCCCAAATGAGATTTTTCACTTTTTAAACCTCTAAAATAACTTATTTAAACTAAAAACTATTTTTGAAGAATTTAAAAATAAATAAA
Source organism: Glebionis coronaria (assembly GCA_025667525.1). Lineage (NCBI taxonomy): Eukaryota > Viridiplantae > Streptophyta > Magnoliopsida > Asterales > Asteraceae > Glebionis > Glebionis coronaria. The sequence continues at coordinate 542,162,758 of CM046876.1, read as the reverse complement.
ACTATTTAAAAATGATTAAAAACTATAAAAAATTTAAAATAATTCTAAAAATTATTTAAATGACAAGAAAATTAATCTAAAAGTTTTAAAAATCCTAACTTAATGTATTTAACCTAAGAAAAATGAAAAAGTTGCAAAAATATTAAAAACTAATTTTAATAATAAAATAATAATAAAATAATATTAAAAATCCAAACTTTATAAAAAATTCTAAAAACTTGCAAACTAGTTTAATTTAACCTAATTAAAACAAAAATGAACTTGAAATTACAAAAATACCCCTAATGGGCCTCCAAATGGGCCAAACAGTAAAACAAACCCTTAATGGGCAAAATTAAGGCCCAATAAGAAAAAGTTCACAAAAATGGCCTAAAACTTCTAGTTAAGCTTAAAATTCAATTTTAAACATAAAATTTCAAAAGCCCAAAACCTGAAAATGAGCTTATCAGAGCTTATTTCAAAACAGCTTATTCTTAATGGGCTTTTTGGCCCATTAAGCTATAAGCTGATGCCATAAGCTGAAATTCGACGCACAACCTTCTCTTGACCTAATTAAGCTGTTTGTAAAAATAATTTTTGAATAAGCCCAAGAAATAAGCCTGAAATAAGCAAAAGCTCTCTATACAAAACGACAAAATAGTCGTTTTCGAGTTCTAGGCTGTTTCAAGAGCTGATTCAACTTGCAAAAGGTTTTAAATGACAAAACTTAGCTTAATCAACAAACATTTTTCCAATAAGCACACTAAATAGCTGAAATAAGCAATAAGCTGTTTTTATAAAAAGACAAATTAGTCGTTTTCTAGTCAAAAGCTAAAACCAAAAGCTGTAAACTTCAAAACTGATTAATAAGCTCAAAATAATAAGATCTATCACAAAAAATAAGTTGTTGCACAATGGAATAAGCAAGAATGACTTAAAAATAAGCTGATGACCAATTTGAACTAGCAGTGGCTAGCAGTTTGAATTTTGTTTGATCATGTGAAGTGTCTTGGCGTTTTGTTGAGGTGTAAAGCTGGTGGAATTTGATCCAAAGGCTCAAAGGAATGCTAAGGAATGAAGCTGAATGAGGTGTGTTGATTTTCTGCAAGGTTTTGGCATTTTCCCCAAAAACGTGTGCATGGGTGCATCATGTGAACTTGTGGGTGATGTGTCATGGGGTTTAAGGGTGGGGTTTTGGTTATTAGTCCCTTAATCTTAAATCTGGAAGAGATTAAGGACTAATTTCAAGTAGTTAAGAAATCCCCAAATTTTATAAGAACATGAAGAACACTGGATTTGATCTCATTTTATATTTAAATGTTGTTTGGCGCGTGTTTAAACTTAATTAATATTAAGTTAAACCGGTTTGGTGAGTGGGATGGTGACATGGAAGGATGGTGAGTGGTGATTGGTTGAAATATGTTAGTGGGGCGCGTGTCACCTCATCACTGGTCTAGGTAAGAATGTTGTCTTGGCAGAATACACCCCTTGTCTTCCTTTCTTCCTTCGTTTCAGTTTAAACATGGCAAATTCAGATTTCCTTTGTTAATAAACTTTTGTTTTTCATACTTTTGCCACAAAAAATTTTACAAAGGGATTTCAAGGACTAGTTTTGCCATTTGATGATATTTGAAGGACCAATCTTGTAATATCTTCAATCTTCAAGGTCTTGACTTGTATTGTTGACTTTGTGGAGGAATAAAAGTGATAAGTCTTCATAATTGAGGGACCATTCTTGCAAATTCTTCAAAGTGGAGGGTCTTTTTTGTAATTTAACAAACTTTAAGGACCAAACTTGTAATTATGAATAAATAAGGGTTTAAAGTGTCAATTCTTCAATATTGGAGGACCCTTCTTGTACAATCTTCAATTCTTCAAGGGTTATTCTTGGAAAATCAACTCTAGGGCCCGGTCATTGTGCGGCTTCGTTTCCCGAGTTCGTTTTTACTTGTTTCTTGTGATCTTTTGCCATTTTCTCAATATCCGTACCTAAAATACACATGGAACAAACACAAGCATATATTGGCAATTTTTATGATATTTTATGCATTTTAAGCCCATTTTGGATGATGAGACTATGTATAAAAGCAGTCTCATCACTCCCCCATACTAAACCATTGTCGTGCCCTCACGCAATGCTAGAATAAAGTATCGTAGCACCTCCAAAATTCATTTTTATGCACTTTTATTGAATGATAAACTTACTACACTACCACTACTTGCTACTACTTGCGTTTTAGACATAATGTATGATTTTCATCGCAAAATGGGACGTTTAGGTTCATAGAACAAGAACACGTGAATGCTTCGTTAGAAATAATTTCATCGTCCTCAATTTTCACCCAATTCCATGCCAAGCGTGAAACGAGATCATTGTCATTATAAGTTAGTAATGCTAACACTTCTCATATGCCCTAATCACGTACTTATACTCCCATTTTCCTAAGTGGTATCTCTTATATTATATTTTTGTCTTGAATGATCACGAGGATACATTTTTTACTTATGCGATGATAGAGATTTAGGTCTAAAAATAGAGTCATAACGGTGTAACCAAGACCATCGAATTAATAACGCCCCCTAATAGACAACGATGTCAAAAAATTAAGTCAACAAGAAGGATCGATAAACACGGTTTTATAATGGTTTTGAACATGAGACTTATTACCAAGACTTTTATACGCCCCCTAACGGATGGGCCTTATTATCATAGGTTTACCTCCATCTTTTATTCAACTTCGCCATGAAGCTTTTGTTATGACTTCGGTCTTGCCTTGCCTTTTATTTAACCTCGCCATGAGGTGTTTATTATGGCCAAAGACGTATATCCTCACGCTAAAGCGAATTTTGGATCTTTAAAGCTTCAAAGATTGGGACATAATTCACTTTCAATTTCGCATTGATTTTTTGGCCTTGTGAGCTTCAAATTGTTTGCTTGATTTCGGTGAGCACTTGAAATCTTATTATTAGGTGAAGCTTTTGATTATTCAGGTTGCCAATACTTCAAAATCGTGACGCTGGCGATACCTTAATGTCTTCCCAATTTAATTACATGGAAGCTACTAGAAAAGACTAGAAACTAACAATCAAGACTAAACCGCTAAGCCAATACTTATTAAGCAAAATATATATACAAGTGAAGGGAGAATAAGCAAACAACGAGAACACATGAGTTTTTGAAAGAATACGAGTACTCTACGTTTAGCATAGTAACTTATAATTAACTCTATCATTTCTCGTCCTCATTTAAGAGACTTAGCCTAATATGAAGTTAAGGAATCGAAGCTAAGTGCTCAACATGCACGGTCGAGTCAAAAATTACTCTTATTCTCGCCATCGGAAAATCTACATTCGTGTCTTCAAACACTTATAAAACATGAGAAAAATTTTAAAATTTGGCCATTTTTAGCCTTATTTTGCAACAAAACGATAAACAAAAAGATAAAGTTTGGAAAGTGTGAAGGTTTGGCAAGGAAAGTATCTATTCACCGCCCCCATACTAAAGTTAAACATTGTCCTCAATGTTTCGAGTCTAAGGGTAGGATACCCCCATACTAGAGACGTAGTCGAATGCTTAATCTAGCATGGAAAGGGTGTAACCGTTAAATTAATAGCCGTTTATGAAGTGTGCTAAAAACTTAAGGTTAGAACATAAAAGGATATATCATGTGGATATCGTGAAATTCTTCAAAGCAAACGATTGAGTGCTCCCATAAAACGAACACGAGAGGATCCAATCATGAAGATCATGATCATCTAAAAACCACAGATCACAAACAACCACGGAATAAAGGTTGGAAGGGTACAAATCCCTTCACGTTACTACATTAGAAAGCGATAATATGTACATGGATAAGAATGGGATCTCCCCCACGAGGCACCTTGTTTTTGATAACCGAGTCAAAAGCTCGACTCGAATCCCCATAAAATGTGATCATTTAGGGATAAACATGGTATGGTCAATTTTTGGTGGGGCTTACATGATAAACAAGGCCCAAAAGCAACAGGTATTAAGGACTAAGTCCTTTGATGATGAAAAATACCAGGATCGAAGATGGCGTCCTCGTTTTCATTGGATAAACAAACCAACACCACTTCAACACGTGCCAAAAACCCAAAGGGTTTGAAGAAAAGAGATGAGAAGTAGAAGGGTGGGACAAATGGTAAGACAAACTTTTGAGCTACTCGAGGTAGACTCACACCAATCAAATGAAAGTATTTTCCATTTATTGCATCGGCATAAGACTGAGATTTCCCTTTACAAGCAATTCCGGGATCGAATATCTCGTCCTCAGTGGAAAAAGGGGAGGGAACATAACGGACTTCCCCCATACTAAATCCACACAAATCATTGTCAAAAGGAGTAGACGAGCTTGTAGTACTCAAAACACGAGGTGATGATGGAGTTAGAATTGTAGAAAAATCTTTTAAATCCAATTCAAAATCTTTTCCTTTTTCATCTTTTGAAAACTCCTTATGAAAACCCGATTTGATTATGTCAAAAATATTTGGTGTTTCTAAAATGATGTTAGGCACACTAAAAATTCTCACATTTAAGTTGCGTTTTGGTGGTGGTAAGTTCTCAAAACGTTTATCAATAAAGAACACCGCCCCATCTAGGGTCAACATATTCATCATCCGAAGAATCTTCTGTAATTAAAGACGTAGGTTTAACACTCTTAACCTCCATCAACGGAGGGGATGGAAAATCGTTTTTATCAACAACTCCTAAAACTCTTTGTGAAAATTATTTGCAGATGACATTGATTGGATTAACTTGGTTCAAAGTCGTGATGGAATAAACATGAGAAAGCGTAGAGTTTTGAATAGCATTTATGACGAGTTCCTCCTCATTGAAACGTAGAATGATTTTCCTAGCATGAACATCAATAAGTGCTCTCGATGTATCCAAAAATGATCGACCTAAAATTAGAGGAACTTTAGGATCAATGGGGATGTCTACAACGATAAAGTCCACGGGATAGTAAAACTTTCCAACTTTCACGAAAACGTCTTCGGCTACTCCACAAGCTAGAATCGTAGAATGATCGGCCATCTCGATTGACATTCTTGAAGGAGTGAGATTAGGAAGATTGAGCGACTTAAAAATCTCAAGAGGCATCAAATTAATACTAGCACCAAGATCGGCCAAGGCGTAGCATTCTTCCATATCTTGGATAGCACACGGAATTAAAAATTTTCCGGGATCACCGACTTTTTGATGTATGCGGCTAAGAAAAACGGATGAACAACTAGACGATTTTTGCAATGTCTCTTTGTTATTCAACATACTTTTGAAGTTTGCGGCAAATCGAGGCATCATGACCGAAGCGTCGGCAAAACATTTGTTAAAATGTAAGTCACGAAACATTTTCATAAAAAGCTCAAATTGATAATTGTTACGTTCTTGTGCCTTTTCCTTGTTTCGTCTTGATGGGTAAGGTAAGGTTGGTGTGGGTTGGGGCATAGGCATCGGCCTTGGAATCTCGGGTTCCATAATTGGTATTGGTTCAACCGTAGGTGTGGTTTGAGCGGTACTTTGTGGGATTGGGATATGCTCCTTTTCTACCACCACCTCGGGCTCTTTCTCGATTTCCTTTTTCGTAGAAGTACTTGGACGAGAAATGGGTTCTTTGAAAGTTTTACCACTACGAGTAGTAATAACCTTCAACTCTCCTTTCGGGTTTACAATGGTATCACTAGGAAGACCACCCGAAGAAGAGGGTTTACACATGATAGCTTCAAACATTTTTCCCATTCGATCTTCAAATTTTGATTGCCTAGCATCCGCTTTTAACAACTCTTGCTTAATCTCATGTTGACCTTGCTCCATTTTTTGTTGATTTTGTTGGAGAAGTTGAACGTTTCCTTCCATTTTATTAGCATGAGATTTCAATTCATTAGCAAGTTCGTTTTTAAGCTCGTTTTTCAACTCGGATCTTAAGCTGATCATCTCACGTTGCATGTTATCAAACTTAGCATCGTTTGATTTTGCATAATCCAAAAATTCTCCGTTAAGATTTTTAGTGTGAGCATTTTGAAAACCTTGTGTGGTATTTTGAAAATTACGGTTTTGGTTTTGATTTGAAATTTTCCCATTTCTACTTTGGTAATTACCCTTGTTGTAGTTACGTGAATTGCCTTGATAACTACCATTTTGATTGTTGTTTCGATAGTTGTTAGCATTTTGATTTTGTGGAGCTTGATTTGGGCGGGAACCTTGACCGTTTTGGTTATAAGTTCCCGTTGCTACATAAGCACTCGAAGTGTTACCATCCGCGGTAATGCACTCGGAAAAATCATGAGCTCCACCACACGAAATACAACTTTTTCCAACCGCCTTAACCGATGTGGAATTCAAAGCATCTTGTGCTTTCCAATGAGTCATAAGAGTCGAAAACCTATCGAAAAACCGATTTTCCTCATTTTCTTCATCTTGCAAGGCACTCATGTTACGAGACGACGATGACGAACCCATAGTGGCAACACTCAGTGTGTTACGAGGGTTGTAAACCTTAGACCTATTCTTAATGATTTTTAAAGCCTCGTCGGTCGTTTTACACAAAAAATTACCACCCGCGGCGGCATTCAAATAATCTCGTTCATGATCATTAAGCCCATTATAAAAAGTGTCAATTTTATGCAATTCGGAAAAATCATGGTGTGGACATTCATGTAGCATTTCTTTAAATCTTTCCCAAGCCATTGAAAAACTCTCATTCGACCTTTGAGTAAATCATGAAATCTCGTTTTTCAAATGTGTTGTTTTAGATAGTGGAAAAAATTGATTCACAAACTTTGAAACGAGATCACCCCACGTCAAAATCGAATTTGGGGGTTCTTTCTCGAACCATATCATGGTGGGTCCATCTAACGAGTATGGAAACAAAATCATCTTAATGGCATCGTGGGGTACATCCTTAAACTTGCTAGTCGCGGTGAGACGATTGAATTGCCTAATGTGATAATGTGGGTTGTCTTTTTCGTGTCCGCGAAACTTGTTTGCTTGAAGCATAGACATTAAACCCGTCTTGATCTCGAAGTTCTCCGCAAGGATGGCGGGAATCACAATGGCCTCTCCAAAACCCTCGGTGAGTGCTTGAAGCAACTCCATCATAGTACGATTAGCCATGGTGGCTTCTTGTTCTATAATAGGTTCCTCACTTGGAGTCTCTTCACTAGAAGGTGTTGGCGTGTTTTCCTTTCGATTACGACGTTTACGTGCACGTCTTGCTTGATTACGAGTAAGCATAAACGTCACGTACAACGTGGGGATGAGCAAAGAAGATTCTTTTTGGTGTTTTTAACTTTTTCAAATTTTTTGTGTTTTTGATTGTTTTTACTTTTTTTGGATTTTGGTGATGTATTACGTAGACAAAAATCTACAAATCTCTCCTCAAATCAAATCTCTCGATTAAAGGAGCCTCAAGGAATGAAAACGACCACGTGAAGTGAACGCCTTCGATGACTTTAGAACGTTGGTGGAACACCAAAATGTTCAAGAGGGTTTAATCAATTGAAACCAAGAAAATATATATGATATGTAGATAATACTTTGGTTGGCAAACCCTCGATTAGCCCTTTTTATCTAAACACGCACAAGCAAGCGGAGAAACGAGGCGGCGCGAAGCACTTAAGAGCGTTTTTCTTTAGGGTGTATTTTATAACACCCGCCTTATACCCACCTTATAGTTTGTGTTTTTCAAAATTAAGCTTCACGAAAGTAATTATCTATTTTCCTTTTTTCTTTGTTTGAGATTCGAATACAATGATCGAGTGATGAAATCCCGAATCAAGGGTTGTGTTTTCACACTTTTGGAGTACTTGTGAATTTATTGTTTTACGTATACAATATAGTAATAATATTCACACAAAAAACGAAAAAATGATAATACGTATGATTAGAGTGCTAATCACACAAATAGTTATTATGGCTAATATAAAAACAAAATTTGTTTAAATCAAAACATAACACGCCTCCCCGGCAGCGGCGCCAAAATGATTGTAGAGTTTTACTACCCTTTAGGAACAAGGCGTAAAAGCGGCAAGTATTAAGTGTTGGTTTAGGAAAATCAAGCACAAATGACCCAATGAGTGATTTCGTTCTCAAGGAGGCTAGTGTGTTGTGTAAAGAAATGATTAAATGTTTGTAATTATGATTATGAGAAAAGAAAAGAGAAAAGGATGACGGTTACGATTAAAGTTAAACTAAGACGAAAGTCGTGCACGTAAAACCGTAAAATATGACAAAATTTAAAAAGTAACCTAAAAATTCCTAGAAAATTGCAATAAATCCTAAAAAATGTAATTAGAGTTTACAAAAAATCAAAAAAATCACTCAAACCTTTTATTTAATTAAATAATAATTTTTTAATGCTAATTAAAGCCCAAAAAATCAATTTAATTAACAAAAAGCCCAAAATGAGATTTTTCACTTTGTAAACCTCTAAAATAACTTAATTAAACTAAAAACTATTTCTGAAAAATATAAAATTAATTAAAACTATTTAAAAATGATTAAAAACTATAAAAAATTTAAAATAATTCTAAAAATTATTTAAATGACAAGAAAATTAATCTAAAAGTTTTAAAAATCCTAACTTAATGTATTTAACCTAAGCAAAATGAAAAAGTTGCAAAAAATTAAAAACTAATTTTAATAATAAAATAATATTAAAAATCCAAACTTTATAAAAAATTCTAAAAACTTGCAAACTAGTTTAATTTAACCTAATTAAAACAGAAATGAACTTGAAATTACAAAATACCCCTAATGGGCCTCCAAATGGGCCAAACAGTAAAACAGACCCTTAATGGGCTAAATTAAGGCCCAATAAGAAAAAGTTCACAAAAATGGCCCAAAAATTCTAGCTAAGCTTAAAATTCAATTTTAAACATAAAATTTTATAGGCTCAAAAGCTGAAAGTGAGCTTATCATAGCTTATTTCAAAATAGCTTATTCTTAATGGGCTTTTGGCCCATTAAGCTATAAGCTGATGCCATAAGCTGAAATTCGACACACAACCTTATCTTGACCTAATTAAGCTGTTTGTAAAAAGAATTTTTGAATAAGCCCAAGAGATAAGCCTGAAATAAGCAAAAGCTCTCTACACAAAACGACAAAATAGTCGTTTTCGAGTTCTAAACTGTTTCAAGAGCTGATTCAACTTGCAAAAGGTTTTAAATGACAAAACTTAGCTTAATAAACAAATTTTTTTCCAATAAGAACACTCAATAAGCTGAAATAAGCAATAAGCCGTTTTTGAAAAAGACAAATTAGTCTATTTCTAGCCAAAAGGTAAAACCAAAAGATGTAAACTTCAAAACTGATTAATAAGCTCAAAATAATAAGATCTATCACAAAAAATAAGTTGTTGCACAATGGAATAAGCTAGAATGACTTAAAAATAAGCTAATGACCAATTTGAACTAGCAGTGACTAGCAGCAGGGGAAAGGAGTTCCCACTGCTTTGACTATTTTACTTTGCTTTTTAGAGAGATTCACTTGATGATTTTGGACAATAAGGGCACCCCTACAACCAGTGAGTTATAGGGAGTCACAAACAAGCAAGAAATCACAAAATCACACAGCCAAATGATACAGTTTAATCAATCTATGCTCAGATATGGTCAAGATATGAAACAGACAGGTCTGGTGATATAAGCTAATGTTTAAGCTAGTATAAGCTGACCACAGTCCACCAAATGCATACACAAGCTCAATAAAACTTAGTGACACACAAATTAACTCATTTCATTCACTGATTCCAATTTTTGAACAAGATTCAAGCATAAACAGGTTACTGATGAACAATAAACAGACAAGAACAATTTTTGCTGAACTAATTTACCACAAACCCAAATTCAAAGCCTCAGATCTATTACTCAGGTTGCAATAACTATGATTAATCACTTTTTATCCCTAGATTAACTTGCAAACTAGGTGTGCACAAGATTTCAAGTCAAAACAGCCTAGAACAAACTCAATAAGCCAAGATTTCAGATTGGAAGTTATGAAGCACAAAACTTGTAAATATCAGCACACAAACACCTTAATAACAGATATAAACTCAAACAATACACCAACCCCTACTCAAACTCATACAGACTTGAACCAACAGACAATCCCAAACACCCTTTTAACTTTTTAAATCCAATTTTAAACAAGTAAAAGTATTATTACGACTAAATTAAGCCCAAATAATCATCATAACATCCAATTTATGAACTAAGAACCAAGTTGCATGCATAAAAACACACATACACCAGCAGAACACAAAAATCACTTAGAACCAAGATTTTTGAAAGTTTTTTCAAGTAAAGAGGACAAACCTCATGAATGCACATCCACACTCACGATTTTGTGAGCTTATGTGGTAGCTTAACAACCACAAGCTTCTAACAAGCTGCTAAGAACAACAAGATTAGTAACAAACATATTATATAAAGAAAAATGAAAAAATGACCAAGATCTTTTCAAGCTTGAACCCCATCCCTTGATTCTTCCCAAACAACAAGCCTCACAACACCTTGATAAACTCTTTATCAGGGTGCTATGATCAACTTATAGCCCAAAAAGTTCAAGTGTTTGAACAAGAACTTAGAAAAAATCAGGTTTTTGAAACTTTTGCAGAATCTTGCACAATCTTTAAAATCAAACCAAGAGAATTCAAACTCACAAACATATAACAATAACAACAGAATATAAAGGTTGGAACTTGGAATTCGTCACAAAATCAAACACTTTTTTCATTCACTTGAAAACAAGGATTTACATATTTATGACCAAAGAAAACCAAGAACAAGTTGTAATGTTGTAGTCCTAATGCCTTATATAGGCTACAAACTATCTAGAAATGCTGAAAATAAAGTGAAAACCCTAATGGTGAAGTCCCTGAAATGCCCTTGTAGTTTGAATTTTGTTTGATCATGTGAAGTGTCTTGGCGTTTTGTTGAGGTGTAAAGCTGGTGGAATTTGATCCAAAGGATCAAAGGAATGCTTAGGAATGAAGCTGAATGAGGTGTGTTGATTTTCTGCAAGGTTTTGGCATTTTTCCCAAAAACGTGTGCATGGGGTACATCATGTGAACTTGTGGGTGATGTGGCATGGGGTTTAAGGGTGGGGTTTTGGTTATTAGTCCCTTAATCTTAAATCTGGAAGAGATTAAGGACTAATTTCAAGTAGTTAAGAAATCCCTAAATTTGTTAAGAACATGAAGAACACTGGATTTGATCTTGTTTTATATTTAAATGTTGTTTGGCGCGTATTTAAACTTAATTAATATTAAGTTAAACCGGTTTGGTGAGTGGGATGGAGACATGGAAGGATGGTGAGTGGTGATTGGTTGAAATGTGTTAGCGGGGCACGTGTCACCTCATCACTGGTCTAGGTAAGAATGTTGTCTTGGCAGAATACACCCCTTATCTTCCTTTCTTCTTTCATTTCAGTTTAAACATGGCAAATTCAGATTTCATTTGTTAATAAACTTTTGTTTTTCATACTTTTGCCACAAAAAGTTTTACAAAGGGATTTCAAGGACTAGTTTTGCCATTTGATGATATTTGAAGGACCAATCTTGTAATGTCTTCAATCATCAAGGTCTTGACCTGTACTATTGACTTTGTGTAGGACTAAAAGTGACAAGTCTTCATAATTGAGGGACCATTCTTTCCAATTCTTCAAAGTAGAGGGTCCTTTTTTCAATTTGACAAACTTTAAGGACCAAACTTGTACTTATGAATAAATAAGGGTTTAAAGTGTCAATTCTTCAATATTGGAGGACCCTTCTTGTACAATCTTCAATTCTTCAAGGGTTATTCTTGGAAAATCAACTCTAGGGCCTGGTTCATTGGGCGGCTTCGTTTCCCGAGTTTGTTTTTGCTTGTTTCTTGTGATCTTTTGCCATTTTCTCAATATCCGTACCTAAAATACACATGGAACAAACACAAGCATATATTTGACACTTTTTATGATATTTTATGCATTTTAAGCCCATTTTGGACGATGAGACTATGTATAAAAAGCAGTCTCATCAGGTACTCCTGAACAAAATGGAGTAGCTAAAAGAAGAAACAGAACATTGATTGAAGCAGCTAGAAACATGCTAAATGGTGCAGCTTTACCAAAGCAATTTTGGGGAGAAGCTCTCCACACTGCCTGCTATACCCAAAATAGATCAATCATTGTTAAAAGACATAGAAAAACCTCGTATGAAGTTTTTAGAAAAAGAGCACCAGATGTCAGCTACTTCCATGTCTTTGGTTGCCCTGTGTTCATTTATAACTACAGGGATCAACTTGGAAAGTTTGACGAAAAAGTTGATGATGGTTTCTTCTTAGGATACTCTCCAACAGCCAAAGCATTTAGAGTATTCAACACAAGAAGAATAGAACTAGAAGAAACGTTTCACGTCACTTTCAATGAAGATGATGACGTGCTACTAAGAACAGGAACTGAAGGTGATGAAATTGATTTCAACGAAAATAGGTCTTTCCCAACAGACGAGTTCTCTGAACCAAGGCCTGTCTTTCATCATCATCCACACACAGATACTCTTGTTTCTTATGTTCCTACATACAATCCGATGTCAACTCACAACATTGATGTTCCTTCTACTCAAGTGCTAATTGAAGAAGAACGTGAGCCTTCCACAAGCCCTTGTTCCACCTCAGCTGAAGATGACTCACCTAGAACTCAAAATCAAGAAGATTCTCTTATTGTTTGTGAATCATCACCTCTTGAAATAGCTGCTGCTGACACATACACATAGATTGTTTTTGAAGAGAGTCCTCCTACTCAACAAGATAAAACTCAAATTGTGCTCTCATCCTCCATACATGTTCCTGTCTATGACTCCTCAGCCCCTCAAAGCAAATGGTCAAGAGATCAACACATTCTTCTTGTCAACATTATTGGTGAACCAAATGTTGGGGTTACTACTAGACAGAGAATTCATGACTCAAAATCAGCCTCAGCCAATGAATGTCTGTTTGCTGAATTTCTATCATAAATTGAACCAAACCGTGTAGTTGAAGCCCTTGTTAAAGAAGGTTGGGTCGCTGCTATGTAGGAAGAAATCAATCAGTTTAAAAGAAACAAGGTATGGACTCTAGTGCCAGCTCCACCTGGTAAGAACATCACAAGCACTAGATGGATTTATAGGAACAAGATGGATGAGATTGGAAACATCATAAGGAACAAGGCAAGGTTAGTTGCACATGGGTATACACAGACTGAAGGGATCGACTTTGATGAAACTTTTGCGCTAGTAGCAAGACTTGAAGCTATCAGAATCTTCCTTGCATACGCTGCATATATGAACTTCACTGTGTATCAAATGGATGTTAAAAGTGCTTTCCTCAATGAAGATTTGGCTAAGGAAGTGTATGTTCAACAACCTGAAGGATTCGAGAACATCGAGTTTCCCAATCATGTGTACAGGCTACACAAAGCCATGTATGGGCTGAAACAAGCTCCAAGGGCATGGTATGAAACGTTGTCTACCTTTTTAACAGATAATAAATTTGTCAGGGGTTCCATTGATAAAACACTTTTTACCTTCAAGGATAAAAGTGATTTCATCATTGTACAGATTTATGTGGATGATATCATCTTTGGGTCAACAAATGTTAATCTTAGTAAACGTTTTGCTAAATTAATGACCAAGAAATATGAGATGAGTATGATGGGTGAATTAACTTACTTTTGGGTTTTCAAATTTAACAAGGTCCTAAAGGAATTTCTATTTGTCAAGAAAAGTATGTTAAAGATTTGCTTAAAAAATATGACTTAGCTGATTGTACATCAGTGAAATGCCCCATGCTTCCACCCAATAACTTGGGTCTTGATGAGTCACGAGTCTCTGTTAATGAGACAATGTATAGAGGCACGATTGGGTCATTCATGTATCTCACAGCCAGTCGCCCTGATATCCAGTTCTCCACATGTCTCTGTGCAAGGTACCAAGCTAACCCAAAGGAATCCCATCTAGTGGCTGTTATGAAAATTTTCAGGTACCTCAAAGGAACAACCTCTCTAGGTTTGTGGTATCCTAAAGAATCAGGCTTTGATCTCAAGGCCTACTCAGATTCAGACTATGCTAGATGTTGCATTGACAAGAAAAGTACCTCAAGAAGCTATCAAATCCTAGGAGGCAAGTTGATTGGATGGAGTGCAAAGAAGCAAAACTCTGTGGCAATGTCATCAGCTAAAGCTAAATATGTTGCAGGTGCCAGTTGTTGTGCACAAGTTCTTTGGATGAAGAGTCAATTAGCTGACTATGAGATTCTTTATGACAAAGTACCAATTTTCTGTGACAATACCAGTGCCATTGCTATCTCAAACAACCCTGTGCTTCACTCTCGAAACCAAGCACATAGATATCAGGTATCACTTTATCAGGGATCATATTATAAAGGGAGATATTGAGCTGCATTTTGTTCCTACTGAGCTGCAACTAGCTGATATTTTTACCAAGCCTTTGGCTGAACCTTCGTTCAACAGGCTAGTTGTTGAGCTGGGTATGCTTAATATCTCAAAGCCTGTGGCTGATATTTAATGTGAGTCATTAAAGTCTGAGTAGATATTAAATGTTTTTCATATGAAACTAGGTAGTTACTTTCCAAGTAAATGCTAAAAAACATTCTCAATATTTAATTCGTATTTTTTCGATAAACGAGGAGACAAACAGTTTTGAAAGGTCAAGGGACCCACTTGTGTGCAGTCCTTTTCCCACTACGCATTAAATGTTGTTGAATAACTATTTCAAATTTTTAATATATATATTATCCCAAGGTTTCTCACCTAACACTTTCTTCACTATTCACAATTTGCATCTCTCTCTAAAACCTCTCTCTAAAACCCTCTCAACATCTTCGTCTTCTCAATCCCTTCATCAATGGCATTCCAGTTCCAAAGGCATATAACGTTTCATTTGAGATCAACGAAAGCATTTTGGCTTCAAACAACTCCATAGGATGGCTTAAAGCTCCTAACGATTCTTACCTAGATCTGGTGAACTTTATGAAGAACTGCGATGTTGGCGAAGCATTCACCAGATCTCCATCCGTCTTCTACCAAGAATACCTTAGGGAATTCTTGTATTCCGCTGAATTTCTTGACAATAACACCATTTCTTTCAACCTTTCTTGTAATCAAACCCCCTTTGTCTTCTCGGTTGATGATTTATCTTCTTTGGTTGGGCTTAGACATGGTGATGATAGCCTGAAGACTGTTAATAAAAAGGTTGTTAAGGATGCCCTTGCCACACTTTTCCCTGTCTTTGACACTCACCCAACCCTTACACCTGCTGAAGTTGTCCTCAAGTCTCCATTGAAGATCAAGTTTTTTCCTCCTATGTGGAGAGTGTAATTCACGCATATTGTCAAATCATTGGGTGGAATGCAGGGATCTCAAGATCAGATGTCTTTTAATCATCAGACCATTGCTTATGGGCTGATATGGGGTGCAGATGTTGATGTATGTAGTATTCTCTTCTCCAACCTTGTTGAAAAGCTAAAGGGAACTAACCAATCTAGGGAGAAGAATATCTGCTATGTTCGCTTTCTTTCTCTTATCTTCGAAAGTCTTCTTGGTGATAACTACAACAACCCTGCACTCAAAGCTATGAAATCATATCATACCACTGGGGCTATCTACAAAGTGATGGGATCGAATGATGTGCCTGCTACAGCCCACATGAAGAATATTGTTGCCAAACAAGCATCTGTTGTTAAGCCCTTAATCCCTTCCTCTGAGAAGGTGATTACAACTAGTATGTCTGGTAAGTCAGCGTCTTTGACCTCTGGGCAACATACTACGCTATCCAAGGCAACAACTGGCCTACAGCCTAAGAAGAAGAAAAACCCCTCTTCTTCCCAAACCCAAACTGTCATTAAGGTCAGGGTAAAGAAGATTGTGACCATCCCAACTTCCTCTGTTCCAGAGAATTATGTGGATACAGAGAATTCAGCTGAAAGACAACAAGAGTCCAGTGCCTCTAAATCAGTAGAGACAGCAGGAAACCAGCCTAAATCCGCTGATATCTCACACGTAATCAGTTTATCATTTTTAGAGGTACACAAGCAGCCACTCTCAAATGTCTGTAGGAGAGAGTGGTGAAGTTAGGGTTATCCTCGACCCATAGGAGTCTATGTATGCACTTAGAAATCTTTTAAGACTTTTGTACACCTTGTCTTTGTCACACCCCCA
Organism: Glebionis coronaria; assembly: GCA_025667525.1. Taxonomy (NCBI): domain Eukaryota; kingdom Viridiplantae; phylum Streptophyta; class Magnoliopsida; order Asterales; family Asteraceae; genus Glebionis; species Glebionis coronaria. Next base: position 542,146,569 of record CM046876.1, on the reverse strand, counting down.
CCATGGCGGAATATGGGGCGCGACGTATGGATATCATCACAACAATAGCGTGTCTATAGAGATAACTAAATGAAATGAAAATATCATAAATGGTGACACAATGTCATGAAGATATCTTAAACAATGCAGGCGTCTAGGTAAGTAGGTAATAGGTCTACCTCTTACCAAAGACATATAATTAACAAATAACAAACATATAGGTGTCTGTAAAGTGTCACTTATTCAAACATAAATAAAGACTAAGAGGAAAGGGGGTTCCTCCAAATGCAATCCTAAGCCTTCCAGCTAGCCACTCCTATTCTCACGCTTAACCACATTCTCACCTGAAAGAGACACTAAAACACGTCAACATAAAGTTGGTGAGAGTCATCGGTTTAGACTCCAATGCCAAATCAGTTATAACAAGCTGTGAATAACCACCAACAATAAAAATATATGGACAATGTCCTACAATTATGTATTAACAACTAGCATTCAAGATTAACCAATCACCACAAATCCAAGGCTCCAAGCCTTACCAATTACCACAATTCCAAGGCTCCAAGCCTTACCAATAACCATGGTCCCATAGGCGCCCATACACCTATGAACCAATCTCAAGGCCCCGCCTTGTCAACATCCCCTTGGTACCATGTCAAACCACAATAACTGAGACGGTACGTGTCCCCCGATCTAAATCATAAACACAATCAGGAATCACATAGTAGTTAATCACATAAGTGTACACACAAGCCCATCACAAACCATAAAAACATTCATAGCATTCTTTACAAAACCATATAGTGTCTCTTCCATCCTATCTGGAAATCAAATAATAAAAAGACATGGGACTATGAAACTCACCTGAACAAGCTTCTCTAAGTATCCGAGCTCTAGCAAAATCTAAACACACAAACATATAAAATCAAGACATGAACCACATACCAAAATGGCTCATCAATCTATGATGGATATCTAAACTTCTCCTACAACTTAACCCAATTTATATGCCATAAGCATATCATTACACCACTCAATAAAGCCCTTAACTTAGTTTAGTTCATTATTCGTCCGGTTAACATTTAACCCAAAACAATCCCGTTTTTCACACTCCGTATTATGAGCCAAACGTCCACCAAACCTAAAACACATTCCTTGCAATGAAAACCCCATAACTATATGTGTTATCTAAAATCTCAGCCCTTTCCCCAACATTAAAGCTAATCTTAAGTCCCCGATATACAACTTATACTTTCGCCTATCCATATTTTACCGGTTTTGAACATATGAAATGTTTGTTATGACCAGAAGGTCTTACCCTATCCTATTTGCTTAGACATTCTCCAAATATTTTATTTAATATATAATCTAAATCACATGTTCATTTGAAGCTCCAGTTATAACCCTAAGTACCCCAAACAATTAAAAACATAAAATGAAAACAGGCTGATCCAAAAACTGTTTTGACACCCGACTGATGTAACTTGTTTTTGACCCACTTCCCTACCTCCAATTTAGTTCTAGTTTCTTTCATATGAAATCTAATTCAATTACCTTTCTAGGGACATAAGATTCTAAATTTAAAAGTTTGTAGAACTATAGATATGATCAAAACAATGGACCAAAAATTCTGCCCAGTTTTTAAAAATGAATTTAAACATGATTAAACCCTAATTACGATCACTAATCTTCATAATAACCAAAGTAATCAATTCATGAACCCCAATCTCACTAATCTCAGAAAACTCACAAACCCTAATCCATCATAAGATTAATTACATGATTAAATTGATTAAAATCATTAATAGAACAAGGGTTTTGAAGGTTTTACCTTAGAAATCAATGGAAGATCTTTATTTTTGAAACCCTAATTGGCCACCATTGTTGAATTTCGGCTAGGAGCTGTTATGGAGGTTAAAAATCTGATTATTTTGTTTATGGGTTGGGTTTGGTTAAGTCCTAAAGGCCCCCTAATCCCATTACAAGTCCATTGGGCCTGTTTTGGGCTTTTCCTTCTTTCTTTCTTTTAGCCGCCCAACCCAAAGCCCAAAACCCCTATTTGGCCGACTTTTATACTCCACCTACTGTTATTTATTCGTAACTAAACTTAGTGTTACCCTCGGGTTACCTCCGGGCCAAAGCCCGAAAGCCTTTCGTTAATTTTTCGTCTTCTTACGCGATTACCGTAAAATACATAATTTTATGGAAACTCTTAAAATAAGTTAGTGACTTAATAAATAAGTCTAAAATAACCTAAATCTAACACGTAAATTACTCTCGAAACTAAATCCTTAGTCCGAGACCTCTAAACGCTAAACCATCGCATCGTAAATATACGATTTACTATAATACATATACGTATATATATAAACTTAAAATAACACTGTTTCATTTCATTGTCACTACCACGTGAGATCATGAACATGAAATAACCACACATCGTTTCACTTACAGCGTACCCCGTACCCGTAAACGATGTCCAAACCACACTATATTCACACCAATTAACACATAAACACATAAAGACACATAATTTCACGAAATATGCACAAAATAAAACTAAGTGACGAACCTCAAAACCGCGGTTGTCACATCACTCCCTCCTAATAGAAATCTCGTCCCGAGATTTACTCCTTAGGATCAAACACACAAACAACAAATCACATGAGGATACTTGTTCAAAATGAACTCTTCTCATTTCCATGTGTACCTTAGTTCATGACTCAATATACCAAATATACTAACCAACAATATTTAAATTCATTCCCAAACTCTTGACCTCACAGCCAATAAATCTCTTAAATGACTCTTTGATAGAACGAAGACTCTTATTAGCACAAATCTCGAATAACCATACATGCAAATACGCATTCTCAAATAACATTTACCAATCTTAATACATGAAATATATCATGTATACCATTCAATTTCCTAGGTAATTCTATACCCATAAGATATTGGTCCAATCTTTCCAAATATCATAAATGGACCTACAAAACTCGTCATCAACTTTTCTCTTTTACCAAAACCTGCCACCCATTACTATAGGTGAAACTTCCTACATAACTTTGTCACTAAACTTGAGTGATTTCCTCTTTTTCAACAGATCATCTCTTGTTACTCTCATCCTTTCTACAAACACCATTTCCACATTAGTAGTATCTCTCACGAATTTTAGTCCACCATAAGGACAACTCACCATATCCTTCCATATAGTGTCTCAAATGGCATTCATCGACTTCTAGTATGATAACTATCATTATATGAAAACTCAGACATCGCTAACGAGTTTCCCACATCCCTCTAAATCAGTCACCCAAGCTCTCAACACGACTCTTATACTTGTATCAATTTCCCACTTCGTCCATCATTTTCTAATTAGCTGGATATATTCATATCCAATCATTTTCATCAACTCCCTTTAGTCCATACCGAAAACTACTTAAAAATTCCAATTTCCTTACACAAGTGACCTATGACGATATTTCACATATTGATTAGTTTATCACAACGAGGTTCTTCCAATCCAAATCAACTTATGATCTATACATATCACCAAAAGGACGGTTATCTCAGTTAGTCTATCAACTACCATCCAAACCCATGCTACAACTACTTCCATAAAATTTGGATAGATCATTAGTAGCACCTATACACTTCTTTCTCACTTTTCTCCATGAAAGATTCTTTTTCCCCTGATACTCAACACTTCCTTTATACCTACACAATGTCTTACCTTCAAGGTCATAGTGCTCCTCATCTTATCTCAGTTAGACCAAGCCCTTCGTCTCTCATGACACATCACATCTATAAATCCTCAACCATTCGATTATCGATATTAAGCCTTCCAATCAAACAGTATAGGTCAGTACCATTTCCTTTCCACACTACAACAATATTAGCATGCTTAGTGCCTTAGTCTACTCATTAGGCTATACCAAAGTTTTACCTTCGGTTCCTATCTCGGCCTATTTCATTCATGATTCGCATCTATCCACACTTCCTTCTTCTTCCTCAACTCATGACATATATCACGATGTTATGTTTCCCATCTTTCAAGTCATCTATACCTCAAAAATTTTCCAAGTAGCTTCACTTGTTTTTCCTCACAATCAGTTCTCCTACTCCCTCCTAATAGGGACAGACTAGAGTTTTATGTGATCCCATGTGGATCACACTCTCATCTTATACCCATATTAGTTTCCATTTGTCTAAACTAAGCCATATTTTAAATTATTATTCAAATCTCATACTTCTATTTTGATCTTGCACCCAACATGAGGTACTTTCAATCATCATCTTCTAGGAATACTTGGTTCTCTCCTTCCATGGTTCTCCCTAATTCCTACACTATCCCGTCCAACAGAAATTCCATACTTCATTCATCAATTCTATGGAAATCGCTAGTGCATTGGATAATGTATAAATGTCTCTTCCAAAGATCTTTCATAACACCTTCACAAAACCAACTCTCTAATCACTTCTCCATGAACTTATGTTGGAAATACGTTTTACGTATTTATGAAGGATCGGTCGCTCCAACGATAATTATGTAATGGGCTCGTGATCTATTTACTTTATGTATGGTCCATATAGCCCACATGTAGGGTGGGCTATATATAACCCCTCCTAGCATGTTAGGAGGGGGTTGTTGATTCACATTTTCCACTTAATCATATTTTCCATTTTACTTTCTCTCTCTAATTCTCTCCCTTCTCTCCTTTCTCTCTCTAATCCTTCATCTAATTCCTTCATTTCTTCTTTATTAATCAATCAATCAACCAACCTAATCCACCAAATCCATGATCTAGAATAGGCCATTAATTTCGTAGACCTTCAATTGGTATCAAGAGCCTTGGTTAGTTTGGTTTATTCTTCTTTTATTTTGTTTGATTTTGGTGGGTTTTGATTTAATCATGCTTAAATCATAAAAAGTTTGTATTTTTTATAAAAAGTTTGTATTTTTTATATGTTAAATCATATCAAATCTTCAAATTAACTTACTTTTTAGATAAAAAATCACAAATTTTTATATAAAAATCAAAATTTTCTTATATAAAACCTTAAAAAGTTGTGTTTTTTATAAAAAGTTAGTGTTTTTTTTATAAAAGTTTTTTGTTTTTCTCTTTTTAATTTTGTGTTTTTATAAAAAGTTTGTATTTTTTTATTTGTTTTTTATCACAAATTTAATAATCAATTTATATAAAAAAAAAAAAGTTGGTATGTTTTCTAAATTTTATCAATTTATATAAATTTTTATCAATTTTTATCCTTTTTTCTATTTTGTATTTTTTTAATCAGTTTTTATTTTAATTTTTTAAAATTGTTTTTTATTTTTTTATTTTTTTAATCCGTTGTCTATTCTCAGTTAACAGTTTTTTTTTCTATCAATTTTATCAATTTTATAAATCTCTAAATTTTTATCAAGTTTATCAATTTCTAAATTTTTTTAGTTAGTTTAGTTTTATCAATTTTATTTTTTATTATTTTTTTTAGTTTATTTTTTTAATCAGTTTTTTTTTATAAATTTTTTAATCAGTCCTTTACAAATTTTTTTAGTTTTATCAATTTTATTTTTTTATTATTTTTTTTAGTTTATTTTTTAATCAGTTTTTTATAAATTTTTTAATCAGTCCTTCTGTCCTACTGTCCAGTTTTTGGTCCATTGTTTCTGTCCATCTGTCCAACCTTGTCCCAACAAATCTGAGCTAAAAGTTCCGAATCAAGCAAGATAACTTCCGAACCACAAACTTCCGAATCAATTTTTTAAGACAAAACTTCCGAATCAATTTTTTGTTTTGAAAATCTTCCGAACCAAACACTTCCGATTCGGAAGTCTTCCGAATCAAAATCTTCCGAATCAAAATCTTCCGATTCGGAACTGTTCCGAACGAAACAAAGTTCCGAACGAAACAAAGTTCCGAACGAAACAAAGTTCCGAACGAAACAAAGTTCCGAACGAAACAAAGTTCCGATTCGGAACTCTTCCGAATGAAGCTATTTCAAACTTAACGGGCAAATCCTCGTCTTTTGAATAGACTCATTCCCTCTAAATAAACATACACCCAAGACTCAAAACCTTAAACAACACAAGATTAAAAACCTTTAACTGACTCATTCCCTCTCTCGACTCACCCTCGACACCAGAACCCCTCACTCTCGTCTCACAACAACTCATTCGACTCAGACCCATCTCACAACACCAATCAACTCTCGACTCAACACACCCACCCTCCACCCTCGTCTAAACACAAACTCAACCCAACACCCTCGAACCGTCACACCCTCTCGTCACGTCTCGACTGACAACACCACTCACCCACCAACAAACACACCCTCACCCTCTCGACACTCACTCGACCATCACCTTTACCCTCACCCAAGACTCTCGTCCCCTTACACCCTACAAACCCTCCCACAAACCAAATCCTCCCTCACCAGACTCGACACCCCATCACAATCTCTCGACACTGAAACCCAACTCATTTACCCAAACCGACTCTAAACCCAAAAACCCTCACAACACAACAGAAAGACTCAACAGTAGAAGAGAGAGACTCGAAAACATTAAAATTAAAAGAAAACCTTACCCGAGACCCATACAGGATCTTGAAGTCGCCTTCTTCTTATCATCGTGTGCTTCGATTCAGATAGGTTAAAATTGTGTGAGATTGGGCTGCAAATCTGGTTATTTTGAGAGAGAGATTAGGTCGTGTGTGTGTTTTTTAGTTTAGGAGAGAGAGATAGATTTAGGTTAAGATATTTGAGGGGGCGGAGATAACTAGAAAAGCAAGTGGGGGCGGTGGGATTTTTTGTTTTTGGGGCCACGTGTTGTGGTTAGGCGGACAAAACAAGAAGAATTTTTTTTTTATTATTATTTTAAGTAATTTTTTTTTAAGTTGACGAAATTTTTAAAAATAATTCATTCAATATATCCGATTTTTTTCAAGAAAACGTTTTTTTTTTATATATAATTATCCGATTTTTTTTTTTTTTCAAATCAACAATATCAGTTTTTTTTTTAAATATTAGTATTTTTTCACAAATCAGTTTTTCTTTTCTTATTTTTTTATATATTTTAGAAACTTTTCAAGTTGAGTAAATTTTCGTTATTTTATTTTTTATTTTGGAAAAAGTTTTATTTTAGCTATTAATTGTTATTTTAGATATTAAATTTGATAATCTTGATAATTAGATTTAGACAAGTTTGGGTCGGTTATGTTCGGTTAAAATTTAGACTAGTTTCAGTTTGGTTGAAATTTCGGATATATTTTGATTAAGATTTCTCTTAAACGATACGTGTCATCGGTCGTGTTGTCGAGTTCTAAACGTGGCATAGTGATAAAAGTGGTGCGACAAAAAGACGTGACAAGATTTATTTGACGAGATCAAGAATTTTTCCTTCAATTTTCATCAAATCTACAATGGATTCGTTGCATTCGAGATTTCACAAGGGAGAGTTGTATTTAAGGCAAAACGAAGTTACGAAAAGTGGCATCACCTCCTTTCAACTACTCCAGTCTCATCTTGTCACTCTTTCGGGGATTCAAGGAGGGAGCGAATTTGTGACAATCTTTGGACAAGATCGTCATGTATTCATCGACTCAATGTTCACCACTTTGACCGAACTCGCCGAGCAACTCAACCGTGACAACTTTACTCAATCTGCATCGTCACTTGCTTATAAGGCTCTTGTGACACAACTCACGCCTTTCCTCCAATTCAATATCATCAAGCCTGAAAGCTCAGTGATTTGCCAATCATTTCTTCGAGATACACATACCGAGCTTCGAGTTTTCCGTGATACGATTTTGAAACTCATGTCATCGGTCTCGTCTTCAATTTATGAAAGATCTCGACTTCAGCAAGGGTATGATAATGGAGTGCAAGACTCTTCGATGCAAGAGGAAACTGGTCATACGGTTGACAACTTGGAGCCTAACGATGGCAAGAGCACAGAATCAGGAGAACAACATGATACCAGTGGTACGTCAGGGAATGTTCACGAGATCTCTCTTGATGACACCTTACCCGTTTATGACGAAGAGCCTGCAAATATGGTACAATCTAATGTTGTTTATGATGTATATGCTGATGACATGCCGCATATTGAGCATTCTGAACCTATTTATGACAAACATGGGATGGACAAGAGTGATAGAAATACCACTTATGATTCATCCGATGTGAGTCATAATGGGGGAGAAAGTGTTCACAATGCTATAGTTCATAATGATAAATGCTTTATCACTGCCTCGTTAACTGATTCTGACTGCAAGATTAAAGAGCTCGAAACGATCGTAGCTCGGCAATCAAAAGATCTTGAGGATGCCAAACTTGAATTTTCTAAGAAAACGGATAAATTTGAAACATACTTTGAAAAACTTGAAAAGTCAAACGTTGTTCTTGAAAGAAAATTGGATCAAACTGTTCTAGATTCTAAAGCTGAAAAGGATAATCTTTTGAAACAAATTCAACTGCTTGAATCTAAGTTGGCATCCCAAGATAACGTGCTCAAAGAGAATGAGAATTTAAAAGCCCAAGTACAGGAAAAGGTCTTTGCTATAGCCGCGTTGAAAAACGAGTTAAGGAAAAATAGAGGACCTAGTGTGGACACTAAGCTTGAAAAACCATCAATCTTGGGGAAACCGCCTACAAATCAGTTCGTCAGACAACCGATTGTCAGACAACCTACTGCATTTAGATCCGAGCGACCACAATCCTCGAGACCGCGGTTTGCCTCCCAAGTTGATTTGGTTCATCTTATTAGACCAGTCACTCCAGCAACTAGGCCCAATGTGATCACTCCAGCTTTAGCAAGACCAAATCATATGATTGCCTCTAGTTTCCCTAAAAATACCAAGACCACGTCTAGAACTAGTTCAAATGACGTTTGCCATGAATCTGATCTTAGGGAAGCTAAGCAAAAGACACATGTAAGAGATAGGAATTCCAAACCTAGTCAGATGCCTTCTAGTTTACCCAACACTGCTAACCGTAGCATGTCCAATCCTAGGAGCATCAATCAATCGTCTAGGGATTCTAGATCTTACTCGGACATTAAATATGCTACTTGTAAAACATGTAGAAAATGTGTCTTTACGGCAAATCATGATACTTGTATCAAAAAATTGCTTAATGAGGTGAACTCCCGTGCTAGACTTAAATCCCAGTGGGTCGCTAAAATCAAACCCATTGGTAAAGATTGGCGCCCCACTGGTAGAACTTTCACTATTGTAGGAAACGAGTGCCCTTTAACTAGGATAGTCTCCGATTCTACAAAGACTACTAGGGAGGAAATTGCAAAGGATGATACATCACTTAAGCCTGAACTTAAGATTTTCTATAAAAGGAAACGATTGCCAACTAAGACAAGTGAATCATCCCCTCAGGCCACCTCTGACACAAGTAAAGCCAACTGTGAACCCCCACGTGCTTCAAAAATAGATATCTCTAACCCATGCAAAAGTATACAAACTCCTAATGAGAATGCAGGTACCAAAGTTGATGTTCCAAAAGAACGAAGCGGTCCAATCGTTGTGTACCGTTCAACTAAGGACACTCTTAGAGTTTGGTTGCTGAAGAAGCAGATATCAGAGAATCAAATGTCTCAGGGGATTCATGGTTAAGCTGCACACAAGGACTTATAGTCGCATCACAGACTATAACTCGATCATCAAAGAAAGGAAAGTTTATCGCCGATGATAAACTTATCCTAAAAACGAGAAATTCATTTTTCTTGGGCATGAGCTTATATCAAAAACATTCCAAGTTTTTAAGCTCATGCATTATGGTTTATCATTAAATATCAGATGGTAACCCGTGCTTCAAATAAAGGAAATTTATCGCTGATGATAAACTTATCCTTACAACGAGAAAGTAAATTTTCTCGGACACGAGCTTACATTTAAAACCATTCAAAGGTTTTAAGCTCGTGTACACGACTTCTAAGTAAATGTCAGCTTAGGACTCGTTCTTCAGATAAAAGGAAAGTTTATCGCCGATGATAAACTTATCCTTAACAACGAGAAGTTTACAACTTCTCGGACTTGAGCTTTCCTAAGATATTCCAAATCTTAAGCTCAAGTAATTGTTTTTCAAAACTTTGAACACAATTTTTCGAGAATTTCTCAAAAGGTTTTTTCTAAATCTTTCAAAATTGTGTGTTCAAAAACGTTTTGATAAAACGAGCATGTCTTCTGGAATCGATAATATTTACGAACCTAGAAATGTCATTCAATAATGACACGGGGTTGTAAATAAAGTTCGAGCAGAAGTTTAAAAGATTTAAAACATGCTCCATATGGTTTGCTATTATTTCAGATAGCAACCCGCTTTTCATAATCAAGTCAAGCATTTCACCGGAAAGCTTTGACTCAACAACGGGAATTAATTTTCTCGGGAACGTGACGAGGTGACCAACATTCGTGAACAAGAACCATGTGCTTCTTTCATATGATGTTCTCCATTATTCAGGTCCAACCTCGTACATTGCTAATCTTGTGAATTCATTATAATATATTGATCTTTGCACGTGTTAAATACCTTACACTTGTGTTTAAAAGGCATTTAATTCACGTTTCAAGTACACCCTCATTAATTTGAGGGGGAGCTTGTGTAATTCATGAAGATAATTGGATTTACATTTTTCTTCCCAAATTTTCTTAAAATGCTATTAAATCAATTGATATTAAAAACATCGATTGGGTTAATATTTTTAATATGGGGGAGAAAATGTGATTTAATATGGGATATGATCAATCATGAATGGTTTGACTTAACGTGATAGCTCATCCCGACATATGCAAAATGTTTTCGGATATCGTGGCATATGTTAAGGGGGAGCAAAATGGATTTGCACTTCAAAATGGATTTCATGGTGACATACACTTACCCAAAACATCTCTATTCACGACGGTGACGATTGTGGTGACATAAGGATGGTAGGATAGGTTAAAGTCCAATGATTTCTCTAGAACCGGAGGAATCTTCCCAAGGACATTCAATAGCTAGAAATAGTAGTCCTTAGGAAAGATGGAGAAAGATTGTGAACGTAGCTGAATGCCGACCAAGTACTTAAGTTAGCACTGGAACAATCACAACAAGGTGCTAGTTATGACGTATTGGTAAGCATTGAAGGGGTTGAAGAATGAAAAAGAAATGTAAAGATAAAGGGTGTAAAGAAAGAAGCCCTCCTTACAACTTTAGGCAGAAACCGGGTCAATACATATGCTATTGAGATCATTTTTGTTAATGATTCTCGATATTGAAGAAAGACGTCATGGACCCAGTGATGCAATGCACAACCCTTCCCAGCTAACTCAAATATCTCTCAAAAGGTATTTGTTTTAATCACACGGAGATCAACACGTTATCTATTGATTTATTCACTCCGAATAAATTGGTATTGAAAAGGTGGCACTCCTCTCCAGCCTCCGATCACTAAAAATCCAAAATGCACGATCGAGTCTAGAGCCATTTGAGATCATCAAATATCTCATTAGGACACACTTTCATATTTCCTTGCTTCTTCACACACTGTGAAAAGTAAGAAAGTTCTTAAGAGTCCTACGCAAAATCTTCATGATCTTGCCTGAACATCCGAGTAATACGAAAGTATTTACAATGAAGATGGAAATCCTTCTTGAGCGAATATCAAAAAGCTCATGGTAGGTGACTTGTGCGATTCTTTACGAATCAAACTTGTGATAACTGGAAAGCAACAGTGGTTTAATTCTTAAATGAATTTAAACTCGTTCCAGGCCTCTACGCATTATCATATGATCTTGCCAGAACACTCAGAGTGACTCTTTATTGATCACAGTGACGAGTGGAAATCCTTCTAGTGTTAACATCAAACAACACTTGGTAGGTAACTTGCAAGATTCTATATGAATCAAGCTAGTGACAACTGGAAAGCAACGATGGTGCGGTTCTTAATTGAACTTCACTTGTTCCAGGAACATGAATTGACGGCTTCAAATCATGCGGATAATATTATCCAAATGATTCACTCTTTACGTTCGCAGTCAGCTTTGGACGGTCGAGTAAAGAGAACGGGTTTACCCGCGAAATCTTGTCAAGGAGGTTCTTTATTGAAACTACCTGTCACAAGTACGATATTTAATATCGTCCAACGGTCTTCACCGACCGGAGGTAAATTGCTACCGAATTAGAATGAAATGTTCAAGGCCATTTCATCCGTGTATATTGTTTTGTTGCTAACTGTCTTATGCAGCGTAACAAGAAGGTGGCATTGCGGTGTACAATCCAGAAGAAGTCGTCACCACATGCTTATACTACATACAATTAGTACTTCAACAAATTCAAGAAAGCCTGAAGGTCAAGTCTTCCGCTGTATCAAACTCTGAAGCTTTCAAGAATTTAAAAGTATAAGTATGTGGAACATGAAGTCACAAAGAGACAAATATCACAAGTGAAGAATGCACAAGGTCAAGGCAAGGAAACATGCTCAAGACTAAAGTCAAAGATCACATCAAGCATATTCACAAGAACAAGATCGAAGACTCAAGCATAGATGCTAGGTTTAAGATTTTGTAAAAAGATGTGACCTCCCTTAGGGGGAGATTGTTGGAAATACGTTTTTCCCAATAAAGTCTCGGTCACATCTTAGTTAGCATAGATCACGAGTTATAGACTATTTAGAACTTTGTAACTTGGAGCGACCTCCCTTAGGGGGAGATTGTTGGAAATACGTTTTACGTATTTATGAAGGATCGGTCGCTCCAACGATAATTATGTAATGGGCTCGTGATCTATTTACTTTATGTATGGTCCATATAGCCCACATGTAGGGTGGGCTATATATAACCCCTCCTAGCATGTTAGGAGGGGGTTGTTGATTCACATTTTCCACTTAATCATATTTTCCATTTTACTTTCTCTCTCTAATTCTCTCCCTTCTCTCCTTTCTCTCTCTAATCCTTCATCTAATTCCTTCATTTCTTCTTTATTAATCAATCAATCAACCAACCTAATCCACCAAATCCATGATCTAGAATAGGCCATTAATTTCGTAGACCTTCAACTTATTCAGCTCAGCTTCACTACTCATCCCTCAATATTGAGTGCCACAAAAATTCTATCCGCGTAGTCACTCGACTCCCCTTGTTACCTCCACGAGTTATTAATCTCCCATGTTATGTATTCAATTCATCACGATCCACTAGTTCAGCTCTTTGTAACTCCACTCCGGTACTCGATGTGTCCTTCTTCGTCACGAACCATACGGAGATTCCCATCATAGCGCTTGTCACCTTTCCAGTCCTTGCAACTTCTGTGACTCCTTCAAAATCTCTTGCTTCCTTCTAACAGCCGGCACGTAGTCCTTTCAGCTCCTTGATTCATGATGTAGCTCTTCAAGCACTCCTTCTCGTCTCTATGATGTTACCTAGGAACCTCACACTACCCAGTAGCCTCTAACTTCAACTCATCTACCACAATATTTCTAAAGGTACTTCAACCCATCAATGGCTCACTCTTCCTTACTTGTTGTAAACACCATTAATCAGCCTCCTACCAGTCATTCTTTCACATCCATGTTTTCCTTCACGTGTCTACTACTACCTCGCCTCCAGAACTATACCAATTCCCTTGCGTGTTATTTGCCCAATCTTTTCATTAGTAGAAAATTTCTACTCTACCCTCACATCCGCTGGTACTTTCATCAATCTCCTAATGGTACTTCAACCAACTTCTCATAGCATGACATCTTGTTCCCACGACCAGTCAACTAACTTTACTTACTCCCTTATTCCCGTAACCAATCTAAGTTTCAAAACTCCACAAATCTTAATTATTCTCTCAACACAGCCTTTAAACCAAAAGACATCTCTCCATTCTAATATCTAACCATAATTAATACTACACAACTCTATCATCTCATCCTAACATTTCCGCAACCGCATAACTAAATCAACCATGATGTGTACCAAAAGAATTCCAAACAATCGCGTCCCATAATAAATATAGGGTAAACCAAAAGATCAACCATAATGAACCCTAGCCAAAACAGCTCAAAACGAAACAATGTAATCCGATAGATCAATGGAGTGTGCCAACAACGAAAAATTAGACTAGTCACAATTAGTATCACCAAATTTCGATACCTTAGAAAATTTTAAACTTTCGCCCCAATTAGTTACTTCTCGTAAGAACCAAACTTCAATAATACTAAAATCAATTATACTCATTTTTAACCATAAACTCATATTTTATCTTCATTATTTTATCAAAGATATCAATTAGTTAGTATACTATAATCTTATTCTAACCATTATCTTGTTTACTCATATTAAACTTATTTCACTTGTTATTATAAAACCAATACATGTTTATAAAATATAGTGTGTTTTTTTTATTCTATATTATTATTATTATTTTATAAAATCTATTTAGGCTGGTTATAACTAAACTACTACACCTTTACAAGGTGTGGTGTTATTATTATCATTACTATAATAAAATCTCCCTTTTTACTTTTTCCGTCTAGTTAAATACTTCTAAAATTTTAACTCCACTTAAGAAAATTTTTGTAAAATTTCTTTACCCCTTTAAAATGTATTATCACATGTTACCTAGAAAACTAATCCAATCATTTTCAAGATTTTTTTTAACTTACTACCACAAACTTAAAAAAGATATATAAGTCACGATATCATACCACACACTTACAAATTATTTTCAAAACCAATTTCCTGTAATTAGCTAGACTTATTTGCAAGAAAATTTAGTATTTCTCATTAATTAAAATACAAACCCGAATGTATACACACATAAAAAAACTCAAAACGTCGTTGGAACTCCATCAAACTCCATCACCATAAAACACGAGCAAACACTAGGTACGTTCAAGTTATAATAACTCCTGAACGACCATATATCATAACTTAACACATACTAGTATATATACATCCGCATATATATACCTATTAAATTACCCAAAACATACTCGTTACCATACATGTCATATCAATCAATCGCGTCATACACTCGTTTTTTCCATACGAGTAATCACCATCTTACAACAAGGCATCAAACCCACCACTAAAACCAGTCCATATCGTGTGACCACATAATCACACAACATGAGTATAACCCAAAACATATAACTCACTAAAAATAGCCATATAGTAGGCAACCGTTACATAAACCCATATATCATACATATACACAATATCCACATGTCATCATATACAAGCATGTACTAACCCTCTTTCATGCAATCATACTTAAGAACCCATTGAAGTTGTGGTACTTGTATAACTATGTTGGCCACCATACTTATACAATTACATTTTCCTCAATGCACTCCCTCCTATGATGACACTTAAAAGAATCAATACAACATATAACACATAAATCCATCTACTCACATAAGCTCATAACCACATAAACAATAAGGTCCAAAACTCCATCTATTAAAATAATATAGTCAAACTCTTGGAATACATAAATCCATAGTCTAGCTAAAACAACATAGACAAACTCCAACACAACATCATAATCAGTTATAAGTCATGTCGCCCATAAGAGTGGAAACAACTTAAAATCCTTCCTATCCACCTACTCCTAGTAACTCGAATCACCACATGATTCTTAGGGAACATGACTTAAACATCAAAAGAAAAATACTATACATTAGGTACACCAAATAACTTACTATGGTGAAAGTAATTTATATATCAAAAGCAAAATAGAAATTAACATGTGACTAAGTATGGGCAACTACAGTTCAACTCATACTAGTTAAAATTCACAAAAAATAAAATTTAGGAAAATACAATCAAGACCACACGTAATCCAATGACGCCTATATGCAGGGATCCTTAAGCTATAGACTAGGCTAGACAACCTAATTCTCTATAACCATTGTCTCTGATACCATTCTGTCACACCCCACCATGGCGGAATATGGGACACGACGTATGGATATCATCACAACAATAGCGTGTCTATAGAGATAACTAAATGAAATGACAATATCATAAATGGTGACACAATGTCATGAAGATATCTCAAACAATGCAGGCGTCTAGGTAAGTAGGTAATAGGTCTACCTCTTACCAAAGACATACAATTAAAAAATAACAAACATATAGGTGTCTACAAAGTGTCACTTATTCAAACATAAATAAAGACTAAGAGGAAAGGGGGTTCCTCCAAATGCAATCCTAAGCCTTCCAGCTAGCCACTCCTATTCTCACGCTTAACCACATTCTCACCTGAAAGAGACACTAAAACACGTCAACATAAAGTTGGTGAGAGTCATAGGTTTAGACTCCAACGCCAAATCAGTTATAGTAAGTTGTGAATAAGCACCAACAATAAAAATTATGGACAATATCCTACAATTATGTATTAACAACTAGCATTCAAGATTAACCAATCACCACAAATCCAAGGCTCCAAGCCTTACCAATTACCACAATTCCAAGCCTCCAAGCCTTACCAATAACCATGGTCCCATAGGCGCCCATACACCTATGAACCAATCCCAAGGCCCCGCCTTGTCAACATCCCCTTGGTACCAAGTCAAACCACAATAACTGAGACGGTACGTGTCCCCCGATCCAAATCATAAACACAATCAAGAATCACATAGTAGTTAATCACGTAAGTGTACACACAAGTCCATCACAAACCATAAAAATATTCACAGCATTCTTTGCAAAACCATATAGTTTCTCTTCCATCCCATCTGGAAATCAAATCATAAAAAGACATGGGACTATGAAACTCACCTGAACAAGCTTCTCCAAGTATCCCCGCTCTAGCAAAAATCTAAACACACAAACATATAAAATCAAGACATGAACCACATACCAAAATGGCTCATCAATCTATGATGGATATCTAACCTTCTCCTACAACTTAACCCCATTTATATTCCATAAGAATATCATTACACCACTCTATAAAGCCCTTAACTTAGTTTAGTTCATTATTCATCCCGTTAACATTTAACCCAAAACAACCCCGTTTTTCACACTCCGTATTATGAGCCAAACGTCCACCAAACCTAAACCACATTCCTTGCAATGAAAACCCCATAACTTATATGTGTTATCTAAAATCTCAGCCTTTGCCCCAACATGAAAGCTAATATTAAGTCCCCGATATACAACTTATACTTTCGCCTATCCATATTTTACCGATTTTGAACATATGAAATGTTTGTTATGACCAGAGGCTCTTAACCTATCCCATTTGCTTATCCCTTCTCCAGATCTTTTATTTAATATATAATCTAAATCGCATGTTCATTTAAAGCTCCAATTATAACCTTAAGTACCCCAAACAATTCAAAACATAAAATGAAAACAGGTTGATCCAAAAACTGTTTTGACACCCGATTGATGTACCTTGTTTTTGACCCACTTCCCTACCTCCAATTTAGTTATAGTTTCTTTCATTTGAAATCTAATTCAATTACCTTTCCAGGGACATAAAATTCGAAATTTAATAGTTTGTAGAACTCTAGATATATGATCAAAACAATGGACCAAAAATTCTGCCCAGTTTTTAAAAACGAATTTAAACATGATTAAACCCTAATTACGATCACTAATCTTCATAATAACCAAAGTAATCAATTCATATGAACCCTAATCTCACTAATCTCAGAAAACTCACAAACCCTAATCCATCATAAGATCAATTACATGATTAAATTGATTAAAATCATTAATAGAACAAGGGTTTTGAAGGTTTTACCTTAGAAATCAATGGAAGATCTTTATTTTTGAAACCCTAATTGGCCACCATTGTTGAATTTCGGCTAGGAGCTATTATGGAGGTTAAAAATCTGATTATTTTGTTTATAGGTTGGGTTTGGTTAAGTCCTAAAGGCCCCCTAATCCTATTACAACTCAATTGGGCCTGTTTTGGGATTTTCCTTCTTGCTTTCTTTTAGCCGCCCAACCCAAAGCCCAAAACCCCTATTTGGCCGAATTTTATACTCCACCTACTGTTAATTATTCGTAACTAAAATTAGTGGTACCCTCGGGTTACCTCCGGGCCAAAGCCCGAACGCCTTACGTTAATTTTTCGTCTTCTTACGCGATTACCGTAAAATACATAATTTTATGGAAACTCTTAAAATAAGTTAGTGACTTAATAAATAAGTCTAATATAACCTAAATCTAACACGTAAATTACTCTTGAAACTAAATCCTTAGTCCGAGACCTCTAAACGCTAAACCATCGCATTGTAAATATACGATTTACTATAATACATATACGTATATATAAAAACTTAAAATAACATTGTTTCATTTCATTGTCAGTTTGTCACTACCACGTGAGATCATGAACATGAAATAACAACACATCGTTTCACTTATAGCGTACCCCGTACCCGTAAACGATGTCCAAACCACACTATATTCACACCAATTAACACATAAACACATAAAGACACATAATTTCACGAAATATGCAAAAAATAAAACTAAGTGACGAACCTCAAAACCGCGGTTGTCACAGTCTTTGCACCAGGGAGTGATTCCACCCTCTAGATAGTATAAAGGCAAACAACAACCTGTATACACATACGTCTCGACCTAGAGTAGTTGTACTTCACACAGCCTCTAGGTTCCTTCAGAAAAAGAATCCCAAAAGTTTAACTTTTAGGGGGGCTGAATAATCATCCTCAGCCTTCCCAGGGACAACGTAAAATGACGATCTTAAACTACATCTTTTTCACAAACAAAAGAATCCCAAAGGATTTATCCTTTCAAGGGGAGCTGAATCATCACCCTCAGCTTTCCTAGGGGTAGCGTAACAGGCGATCTTAACCCACATATGTTTCACAGATAAAAGAGTCCCAAAGGATTTATCCTTTTGGGGGGCTGAATAATCACACTCAGCTTTCCTAGGGGCAGCGAATGGCGACCAATAACCTCATTATTTTCACACTTAAAAGAATCCCAAGGATTTATCCTTTGGAGTGGTTGAATAATCACCCTCAGCCTCTCTGGGACAGCGTACTGGCGACCATTCCCCTTATCTATTTCCTGTTACTAACATACACCAATTGCAGGCTAATGTTGAACAGCAAACTGTAGATTCTCATACTACATCAGAAGGAGCTGAAAATGTGATTCAGGAACAGCCTAAAGAAGATGAGCTTATGATTGATGCTGAAGATAATGTCCTTGCCCTCATCGAAAGTTTTTCTGAACCTGAATCAATGCCTGATGACGAAATTCTCCCTGAGGGGATGATTGAAGAAGAGGATGACGAGGACGATGTACAACCTCCTCTGTCACCTCCTAAAGGCACAGCTGAATCAACACCAGGTGATGAAACCACTCCACCTCCAAAAGAATCTGTTGTGACACCCTCCTCTGATATATATGTCACCACAGAGCTTCTAAAGGCTGAATATGACCGCACGGCTGAGTTCTTATTATTTGATCATCCACAACAACTTAATTTTGATCTCATACCAAGGGAAGATGACTACGCGCAACAAAGTCTGAACATTCATGACTTAAAGCCTTTTCATCACCCCTCTAATATTGAACGTTTGTCGCGTAAGTTGGATCGCATGGGGTCTGATATGCATTCATTCACAGCTAATTTCCAAAAGATCATCACACATGCTGTCAAGGATGCTATCACAGAGCCTATCAAAGAAGGCACGCGTAAGGGAGTGTCTCAGGGACTTAGTCATCTCTCCATTCACATAAAAGATGCTATTACCACAGAGGTCCCTGATATGCTATCAGCCCATGAACTGGTCATGCACAAGGAGTTTGAAGTTGTGTATAGAAGGCAAAAACATCACAAAAACTTCTTGGTTGGGCATATTGATAGGTCTGTCAACAGGAACTGCAACAGCCTCCTCAGCATTGCTAGAGGTTCAAGTAACAGGAAACAAAAAATGGTTGCATCTGTTGAACAAGTTGCTAAGTACATTCAATCACGTTCAACCAAACGTCTGGCGAGACAGGATAACGTGAGGGGGAGAAGGATAATTTACTTAAATTTGAACCCATCATTGCCATCACAAGTTCTGTTGATAACACCTTCTCAACACCCATTCCACTCCAAGTCATCACACATGTTATAATATATGATGATAATGATGCAACTAAGGGGGAGCATCAGCCAAATAAAGGAGCTGATACATCTAAATCACTGTCTCTGGTTAACACCAATGAGACTGTGGACAAAGATGAACCAGCTACCAAGAAACTCAACTTCGATGTTGGCTCCCTTCCAAAGGCTGTACAAAACCAAGCTTAGATGGAATTCTTAAAACATGTTGAAGAGTTGAAGAAAGCAAGTGAATCATCCTCTGTCTCGAAGAAAGGGAAAGAAATAGTTATGGTAGACTCAGACGTAAAACTAAAGAAAATAGTTGCGATGCTAGAGACAGGAGATCCACAGCTAAAATCTCTCAATTCTCAACCTTCAAAGCCGCTGATGAGAATCCCCTATCGGCTGAGGAAATTGAACAACAGGCACTTGAATTCAAAAGGCTAAATGAAATCAAGAAGGCCAAAGAGCTGAATGAAGAAAAGTTGAGAAAAATGCCTCCCCAACAGAGAGAGGAGCAAAGAAAACTCTTAAGGGAAATGGAGTTAAAACGCAAAGAGGCTCTCAAGAAAGTAAAGGTTGACTATGATGCATGCTAACTCTAGATATGAACTAGGAAAAATCACTAAGTTTAAATACATAATTCAAAAATGCACCCACACACCACAGATGGTTATATGGAGAGATAACCAACATGCCAACATGAATATATTTGATGATTTCAAATTGAAGACACTTGGTCTCTCTGAATGGTTTGAATTGGAAGCTTTAGCTGAGAAGAAGTCTGGATAGGCAAATTTCCTACTTCTTAAGACTCTTAAGGCTAAGTTTAACTAGATAAAAGAAACAGCTGCCAAGCTCAAAGTTGACCCCCCCCCCCCCCCCTCCACAGCTATTTGAGCAAGAACTCCCAAAGGCTGAAAAGAAAAGAAAAAGGATGAATCAATTCCTTAGGGAAACCTTTGTGACAGCTGACATTCAAGTGGCTGGAATACACAAGGATCTTATTCTACCCGATGGGATTGCAGGACCAGTTGATGGGCAGACCTACACTTAGCCTGAAAGAGGAATGGCTTTCATGAACATGGGATGTCAATATGCTTTCCAAATGGAAAATGAGCTGGGGATTGCTTCTACAATTCGGCTTTTAGTGTTCAAGAAGGTGCTTAAAATCAACTCTGAGTATTCCAAAGTCTTTGCCCAAGCCTTGCAAATTGAATTGGATACCAGAACAGACATCGCTGAAGTTGAAGAAAGAATAAGGAATGATGATTATTGAAACTTTCATAGTTGAATTTTCACTCTCATAATTTTGTTTACTCATGTTTTGTACTTGTAAAATTTTCCAAGTATTAATGAATAATGAAGTTGTTTGTTAGATCTGTTATGTGTAAGAAGAAGCTGTTATCTCACTTACTATAACTAATTTAGATCTAGCTGTATTTATGTTTAAATAGGGGGAGATTGTTGGGAATCTAAGTTTATTAGATTCCCTTAGTCGTAGATTTAAATAGAAATTAAGCCGTTATATATTAACTTGTCCATGTCAAGGTAACATGCAAGTAGCACAAGACTCACAACGAACTTAGTCGCTGTGAGCAACCACAGAGGAGTCCATGTCAAAGACATTGTCAAGGAAGTCGAAGATTACTTGAAGACATACTCATTGGCTGTGATGGATAATAGCCAAGATGTATCAGGGACACTGAGTGGTTGAGTGTTAATAGGGGTGGAAATACCCTGTTAACACTCAGTACACTTTGGACATACCTAAGTGTTTAGGCGGGAAGTAATGCAGCCTAAAGTACAATGTATGAAGAAAAGGGAAACTATGTCAGCTCTGTTTCTCTAAAGCGTTGTGACATACTACCAAGAATAGAAGAGCATCTTGTGACACATGTTTGACATTGTCTGTTTCGTGTAGTCACCATCAACCAACTATCAAAGTCAACCTCGTACCACTATAAATAGGATATGTAGCCTAGAGTTAAGGTTGTTCACTTTGTTAGATTTCACACATTAACTCCTTAGAACTTATAGAACGAACAGTTGTGCATGTGTTCTTAAGTTAGCTTTATTTTTCCAAAGTGTACACAACACATTGTCATCAATCTGTGTTATCCATAACACATGTAATACTTGTTATACAATAATAAAGTCTTACGTTTGAAAAGTATTTACTTGTGTTATTTACCTTTCTTAATCGTTTCAAGCTAGGATTAGGGACTTTCAATTGGTATCAGAGCGGTGTTTGATATTAAAACCTTCATAAACATTGTTCTAAGTTTTATAATCAAGATCCACCATGCCTGAAACGAGCAACACACCACCACCACCATCGCTTTCTGGGAACAACACTCTATCACCACCAACTTCACCAAGAGTAACCCCCACTCAAAATGAAGATGATCTTCCTCAACTTCTCGACTCAAGAGGTGGATCTCATGTCACTAATGTTCCAATATTTGATGAAGATGACTTTACAAGTTGGAAAAGTCAATTCCTTGTCTATCTCGATGGACTCGAGCCATTTCTTCTAGAAATTCTAGAAAATGGACCATATGTTCCCATGGCGCTCACATCCACTAATGAGAATCCTCTTCCTAAACCCCTCAAGCCGTGGACACCAGCTGATAGGAAATTGGCAAACCAAGATAAACGTCTCAAAAGCATTATCATATCATGTCTTCCTAAACACAGCATGAAATCTGTGATTCAATGTCATACAGCCAAACAAATGTGGACAGACCTTATCCTTGGTCACGAAGGACCCTCTGAGACCAGAGAAACCAAGATTCAGGCACTTAAGCTTCAGTTTAATGCTTTCAAGGCACTTGAAGGTGAAAAGGTACAGGAGACTTATACAAGGCTGAAGATTCTTCTCAACGACCTTGCTATGAATGAAGTCATCATTGCACAAGCTGAAGTAAACGCCACCTTTGTCAACAGCCTTCCCAGAAAATGGCTGAGCATGAATCAGACCCAGAGAGCAAACAACTCTATCAAGAATGACACGTTGTCTCAGCTATATGGAAAATACAATTATGAAGAAGGATTGATTGATACCATACACAAATCTAAGTCTGAAAGATTTGTAGTTCAAGGAGCAACATCCAAAGCCTTGATTTCTACCTCACAGTCTCATGACAACGACACTGATGTTGAAGAAGACACACGTAGCAGCCAAGAATTCATGACAGACCTTAATGCTGAGTTTCATGAAAGAGCTTTACTATCTAATCAAAGAAGATTCTACAAAAGGTCAGGGAGAGTAGGATAAGCTAGTAAACCATCTGACAAATCAAAAGAGACTTGCTTTGCCTATAGAAAACTTGGACATTTTCAAAAAGACTGTCCATCCACAAAAACATCCTCACCATCTTATTCTTCATCATTCAAACCTTACAAGTTCAAATCACAACAAAACAACTCATCTCACCAATCCAATTCCTCTGATAATGAGAAAAAGGATTACAAAAACAAATACAAGGCACTAAAGGCTGAGTTGGAACAAATGAATTTAAAGCTAGAAGCTCTGTCTAAGAAGAAAGGGGGTGATAAAAAGACAGAGAAAGGGTTGGTAGCTGAAGCTTATGATTGGAATGATGAGCAGCTGACATCTGATGAAGAAGACACTACCAGGGTCAGGGCATTTATGGCGATTGCTGAGGATGAACCAGCTGTTAGAAAAGGAGATGCTAGATCAAGACAATGGGTAAATTTCATTGTGGACATCACAATGAAAAAGGTGCACAGGCTTATCTCTATGTCTGAAAGTGATGAACGTAAACATGTCCTTGATTATACCATAGTTGATTTACACTTTGTTGAGGAACAAAGAAAGAACCTGCTTGATAAATTTCACTCTGTTAAACATGAATTGTTAACTGCTAAGGCTGAATGTGAAACTTTAAAACAAGTTAATTCTAAAAAGATAACTCTTCAAAATGAGGTTAATCAACTATCGTTAGAAATAGTGCCTTAAATGATCAAGTAGCTGAACTACACAAAGTTATAGAAAAATGGTTGTGCAGTAGGTTCACTATAAATGAATTACTTGATGATGAATTACTTGCTAGGGCCACATTTTATAAAAGTTAGAAACATAAAATCATCGGTCCAAAGCTTTAGTGTTGTTTGTAACACAAGCCTAAAAATATATTCGATGTTTTGTCGTTAACAAAACTTAAGATGATAAAAAAATATAGACATCGTTTTAACGCGATATTTGTATTCACATTTCATAAGATTGATGTATGCATGTGTAACATTGTTGTTATAAAATTGTTTTAGGGCTGAATTTGAGACACACAAACAGAAAATAATTTTTATAAAATATTCTGCATGGATTCAGCCTCTGATTCCTAGTAGGACACTAAAAACTCATTTCTAGACAACTTTTTAGTTTTAGCCAAAAGCTAAAAAATCATCTTCCTACCTATTTTTGGGCTACAAAACAGGAACAACTAAAATATTAAAATTTGATTTACAAGATTTTTTAATTTTAGTGTTAGATTTTGTTGTTTATATGATTAATAACATGCCTTTTATAGAGTGTATATTTTATATTTAGTTAGTAAATATTATTGTGTTATTTTGTTTTATTTACTGTCTAAACTGTTTAGTTTAAATAAGTAAAAAAAATTCCAAGAATAAAAAGCACTAACTAAGGTAAGTAAGTATCCTTGTCTTTTGACTTGATATTTTACTTAACTTAGAACGCTATAAAATTGAGTTTTATTTGTTTCTAAATATGTTTGAGTTAGAAAAACTAAACGAAATAGGCGGATTGCTCTGCTTTCCTAAATAAGAAGATTTCTAATAAGCTTCGCGCTGACCCACTTCTCCGCTTTTTTTTCTGTCGTTCAAGACAACGTTAGGATCAAATGTGGCCCTAGCAAGGTTCCATATGAGTTTTCCAATGGTCCTCGAAAGAGTTGGGCGGAAAACCTGATGGAACAAACCTATGGCACGGTAAAAGACTCATAAAACCGGTTTTAAAACAATGGCAACCTCGGTTCTAATCACCGGTAGATTCAAGTACCAAGGCACACATTTTTTTATGTGATAAAAATAGTATAATGAGCAATGATTGCCTTTTGAATTACTAACATTTCTAGTAGATCAACTACATTAATGGGAGTAAGTTTAAGTTGGATCTTGTGCTCTATATCAAATATTTTTTAAAACCAAGTATTAAAAGGATGCTTGCACGCTTCTTATTATAAAAGAAATTATCACTTTAAATTTCAAAATTTTATAATACCCACTAAAGTAAGTCAAGTACCATTCAATGTAATATGGTCACTTGAAGCTTGATCATTTCATCAACGACAGTCTTAAGTCATGATCAAGACAATGCAATACAATAACTGTATGGTCAGACCTGATACTATATAATTACATATTAAGTATTGAACGACTTACAACGATTATGTTTTGTCAGACCCTTTGTATGTGGTACTAGATGAGGCAAAAAATGACGTGACTACGATTATACTAGATAACATAGGACCCATAGAGGTTAAGAGTTGTAGTGGCGACAATTATCCTTCGATGATTACCTTTTGAGTTATTATCATTTATAGTAAATCTATGATAATAAGTTCAAGTTAGATCTTATTCTCTTGATAAAGTTTAATTGTTTAAGTCGATAAACATGGGTGGTTAATTTTATAAGAGATCAATTATTGAAAATACTAATATTAAACTTTGTAAGTTCTTTTAATATATTAATGCAACGTAAACTGAATGCAAATTATACTGAATGCAAATTATACTTTTTATTGACAAACCGTGTTCATTTTCGCTAGGAAAGTCTAAAGGTTCGTTCCTATACTTTTTACAAATAAAAAAACTATAAAAAGAATGACTGAATTATCCTAAATTCAAATCATTTTGAAATTGTTTAGACTACACTTTGCTCTTCGACTTCACTTTGTCTTAGTCCAGTTCAAAGTTTAGTGTAACATATAAAATACTTAAATAGTAGTGGCCACCGATTCAATTAGCAAATAAAAGCCATCTTAACGACTAAAACCTATAAAATGAGTGAACCAAGCCTGCCTTATCAAAATAATATATTTTTGTTATTCTTCTTTAATCACTTGATACCCGTCATCATATGAGACTAGGGATGAGCATTTGGACCCGAATCCCGAATTAAACCCGAACCGTTCCCGGAACCGTACCGATTCCCGATACCCGAATCCCGTTCGGTACGGTACCGGGACTACGAAATAAGGTGAAAAAAAATTCGGGACCACTAATTCGGGACGGGACCGGTACCAAATCGGGAAATTCCCGAAAAAGAACGGGAAAATCCCGATTTCCCGGTACCGGTACCGATTCCCGTACCGGTACCGATACCCGAATCCCGTTCGGTACGGTACCGGTACCATAAATTTATGCTCGGGAAATAATCGGTACCACTAATTCGGGACGGGTTCGGGACGGGACCGGTACCGAGCTCATCCCTATATGAGACGAATAACTGTTACTACTTCCATCTCAAAATTATAATCCATATTTTCTTTTGAGTTGTTTCAAATTAATTATTCAGTTCTAAAAATAAATTAAAAAAATAATAAATCGAGATTACTATATTACCTTCACTCGAAGTTTATTAACTTTTATGTTTTTTTTATGAACAATAATTTTGAAATTAAAAAAGTATTAGTAGTAATTAACTTGAGGAAAAAGTATTGGAGACTTGGAGTTGGAATAGATTCGGTCCAACCAATCAGAAACCGACCCTATATATATAGAAGAAAGAAAGAGAAGCAATTCTATCTATCTCTTTGACTTAAATATCAACGCTGTCTGTCTCTATTTACTTATTCGTCTTTCTTTATTGTTTAAAACCGTTTATTTTGGGCGGGTTTCATTAATAATGGCGATGGCAAGTATATATAGAAGAGTTCTTCCTTCCCCTCCTGCTATTGATTTTGCTTCTTCTGAAGGCAAAGTTAGTAATCAATATTCACCCCCCAGTTGTCTTTTTTTTTTTTTTAATAAAATTTTATATATATGATAGGGTTTTAATTTTAATATCTGGGTTTAATTTATGTCTGATTGATTCAGTTTTGTTTTTACTAGGATGATTAAGGTGGTGTTTGGATCTTGGTTTTTCATAGAGGCATTGTTTAAGGAAGTGGTTTAATGTTGGAGAATATAGTTTGACTTTGACGTTGACTTTTTTCTTTTTACTTTTTGTGTGTTTCTAAGGTTTTTTCTAGAGCAAATGTGAACTAGATTTTGCAACAAAGTTGGTTTGACGGGCAACTTTAGCCCGGAGTCCGGTTTTGGACCCTTAGTGATCGATAAATTAAGGATAATTTGCATTTTGGATACTAGGTTTGACATAAACTAACTAAAAGTGGCGTTATGAATTTTTGGTAATTGGTATTGATTAAAGTGTGTTATTACTTGCTGAATGCAAAATCGTTTTCGTTGTGACTAAGCTATGAGTGAATTTGCAGCAATTGTTTATGGAGGCGACTCAAGGTGGGACAATGGAAGGGTTCTTTAAGCTGATTTCTTACTTTCAAACACAATCCGAGCCTGCTTATTGTGGTTTAGCTACACTTTCCATGGTGTTGAATGCACTTTCTATTGATCCTGGGAGAAAATGGAAAGGTAACTTTGACTGTCTGTTATAATTAGATTTACTAGTTTGTGATAATTACTTTGATTTCTTTTGACTGTATATTGTCAAAGGAAACTAGTGATGCGATTTTTGGCGCTCACGACATTTGAGAATGATGCTTTAACCAATTGTTTATGTTACGTGATATCTTGGATTTTAAACTGCTGCACCTGCACTTTCACGCAACAGTGGTTAATATCTGTGCTCCTTTATGCTTCAGGTCCCTGGAGGTGGTTTGATGAATCTATGCTTGACTGTTGCGAACCTTTGGAAAAGGTTAAAGCCAAAGGCATTTCTTTCGGGAAGGTTGTGTGCCTGGCCCATTGTGCTGGAGCCAAAGTTGACGCTTTTCGCACAAATCAAACTAGTATTGACGAATTTCGCAAGCATGTTATAGCATGCTCAACTTCTGATGACTGTCATGTCATTTCATCGTATAACAGAGCTACTTTTAAACAGGCATGTATTAATCTTGTCCGTTTGTTAAACTTATCCTCCAGTTAGTAATTCGTGCGAGAAAAAACTGACAGAAGTGTTGCGCTGTTTTGGTTCTGTTGCAGACAGGCACAGGACACTTTTCGCCTATTGGTGGTTACCATGCTGGAAAGGACATGGCATTAATTTTAGATGTTGCACGTTTTAAGTATCCTCCTCACTGGGTTCCACTTGAATTACTTTGGGAAGCCATGGATACCGTAGATGACGCTAGTGGATTTCGCAGAGGGTAAAATATATTCAAACTCGTTCTCAATATCAAATTGTATAATGCCTGTTGGTGGTAGTGTCACATATAATCTTCTTTTGTACTTCTTGGTTCAAAATTGATTTATTTCGTTCCTTTCTTTCAGTTTCATGCTAATATCCAGGCTTCAGCGGCCGCCAGCATTACTGTATACGCTGGTATGTTCAAGTACGTTTAAGCATTAATATGTGCTCACATAGGGCTTGTTTTAGTTCTTTTTCACGTTCTGTATCATTGTTGCCATGTTCAATCACTATGCATAAAATTGCACGAAGTTACTTTAATTTTGGACACTTTTTAATCTCACATGCTACCAATTGTTGCAGAGTTGTAAGCATGATAGTTGGGTTAGTATTGCAAAGTACTTGGTGGAAGATGTTCCAGTATTATTGAGCTCTAAGGATGTGAAACATGTTAATGATGTTCTCTCCATTGTTATTAATTCGCTTCCGTCAAAGATTCACGAGTTCATCAAGTGGGTTGCGGAGGTTAGGAGAACGGAGGATGGTGATCAAAGTTTAAGTCCCGAGGAGCAAGAAAGGCTTTCCATCAAGGTATCTTATCGCCATTAACTAAGTTAATGTTACCGTCACTCCTATAGAGTTGTCACTTTTTACCTCCTAACCTAAAAATAGGCCAACGTGACGCATGCTATAATTTGCTTCTAATGGGGTCACATAAGTAATTAGGAAACAAGTCAAATGGGTTGAACAAATTGAAGTCGCACCAAGTGTGTATGTGTGTCTCTTTTATCATAAAACCTCATTAATTATTACTCAAAAAACTTAAATAATCATTAAAATAGTATGGTGTAACCTTCGGAACCGTGTTTGACACACCAAATATTTATAGAATGCTCATAAACACAGACAATAAGGGTTGGAGATGAACAAAACCTGGTCCGTTTCAACATTTACCAGAATAGATTATTTGACCTGTTAAACATGCCCCACCTGCCCATTCTTACACTTATACTCTTCTGTGTGATAGGTTTTATGTAACACGTTTATGGTGTTTGATATAGGGGGAGATATTGAAACAAGTTCAGGACACTCATCTATTCAAGCATGTAACAAATTTTCTTTTCACTGAGAAATCAGGTTGCCAGGGCCCGCTTTGTATGGGTAAAGAAACCAGTTTGACTGATATTGCAGCAAGTGTATGTTGCCAGGGAGCAGGGTTCTTAGAAGGAAACAGTGAATCCTCTAATGGGTTTTGCTGTGGGGAAACGAACGTACATTGCATAAAAACCAAAGGAGACATGCCTGCGAAAGTAGTGTCTGGGACTGTGACCAATAGTATTGGTGAACAACATGTAGATGTGTTGGTCCCTTTATCTCCCAAGAGGTTAAGTACATCGGGTTGTGAGTTAACTAGTTGCAGTGGCATGCATCCAGCTAGCAATGATGTTCTTACAATACTTTTGCTGGCTTTGCCACCGCAAACCTGGTCGGGTATCAAAGACAGCAGCCTGTTGCAGGAAATCAATTCCCTTGTTTCAATGGCCGAGCTTCCGACTTTGCTCCAAGAAGAGGTACTAACCATACTTGTCTTTTTGTGCATTTGTTTAAGCGCTGAGTTACCAGTTTTTAGTAGTTAATGGTGATTTTATAGTGATCATATTTAAGATGTCACCGTATATTTGGATGTGTGTTTAAAGTGATTATGTGAGTTCAAATAATCAGGATTAGATAATAAGGCTCACAGGATTGGCTGCAAGAGATAGTATTTGGATGTGATTTTGCTTACGCTGTACTAATAAGATGATCAACTGTTTTAGTGTATGGTAAATTCTGACTATCAAAACATCAGTTGAACAGCAAAGACATTTAACAAAAATTTGTGAGTGTGTATTGTAAATCTAGTCATGACACAGGCGTGTATTTTAATGTGCTTATATTTTGTGCGACCGCATTAGGACTGTGCTAATGCCTAATAGACGTAGGCCAAAACTAGTGTGTGGAAGTAATCATAATACATTTTACCTATTCGCTTCTAAAAACTTAAAAACAAGTATTGGTTATCATCTGACTGTCTTTATTAGCTATGCTTCAAATGATAGTCCTCTGAATGAATATTATTTCGCTTTGCAGATTATGCACTTGCGTGGTCAGCTCTATGTTCTCAAACGATGCAAAGATGATGAGGTAGAGGAAGATTTTTCTCCACCCTTCTACCATTATACACAATAAATATCCTCCGGATATCCAATCTCTTGTAATACTATTGAATATTCATTATAAGCCCCTTTCTCTCATAAAAAGGGAAGAAAAACACATGTTACAACATTTGATTTATTTGAAAAAAAAATGTTACATCTATATCTATTCCCATGTGTGTTTTAGGTTAAGCATCAAGAAACAAGTGATGTTTTCAGGAGACCAGAGCCGATTAACGACAACTCAAGGTTCTTCCAACAAGGGTCAACCCTGCATAATCGTGGTGAGTTGTCGTTTACATTGGGACAGCGAGCCATTGATTGTTGTAGCCGCCTTTCTGAGAGACATGAAAGACCAGATCGACTTTCAGGTGGGATCAGGCGCCTTATCTCATGGCCTAAGCCAATTGCTCATACATCATTCATAGGTTCAAGGTCTATATTTTCTCTCAATTTCTTATCCCGTTAAGAAAATTAGAGGCTTGGGTGTACTAAATTGTTATCAGGCTATGATTGTAGGTAAATTATGCCAACATACCAGAGGGAAGCTCTGATTATTATTTAACATTGTATAGTAATAAGCTAATAGTATACATATTCATTCTTGCCAGTTGCGACTCTTACAAATTTTAGTACAAGCACAGAACTGTTTATACACAAGTTTTTTTTTTTTGGTTCTTTTAGTAAATGAAGGGATTTGATAAGCATGTGGGTTTTATAACAAAGAAGAGATTATTTGCACATAAGATCAAATATAATGGCCGGAATATGGCCGTTAAATCACTCTTGAATCGCAATAAAATGCATGAGTTATAACTTATTAAGAAGCACAACTTGCAAAAGATGAACACCAAAGATCCACAAGCATAAATCTCATTTTTATTTTTACATGAACTCGACTTGAATTATTATAACTTCTAAAAACCTTGTAACGATTATGTGCGATCATGATTTTAAAAGGTTAAAAAAAAAAATCAATTTAACACTACCTAAAAGCTCACCTGATTTCTAGAGACATCATATTCAAACTCAAGCTTGCCGAAGCTCTCTCTTGCTGTCCCACCTTCAGCATCCCAGCCAAGACTCCGGTTATGAAACTATGGCCGTTTTAGCACATAACTACATAAGCTACTGTCATTTTTCAGAACGACAATTTGATACACGTCGAGATTGATTCAATGTTGTTACCATAAGCATCTTTTTCTCAATTCAGCCAGCTCTTTCTCATTCGACTGCATACAACGAAATTATGTCACAACAAATTTGAAGTTATGCCAAAGTAAATTTATCTTTTCACAAAAAGTTGGTAAATTCAACGTAGTAAAAAGTTGATACGTTGTATAAGTTAATGACGGTTGAGTATACTCCATTGTAGAATTTAACAATGAAACAAGCTCAATATTCATTGATGGATACTAATACCAACTTGCCATAATGAAATAAACCAGAATATATAAACAAACATAATTTCTACTCTATAACCAATGTGGGACTCAAAATTTCATACAAGTTCACAAATGAGTTGCTGCATAGTGATGTCAATAATAGCTATCTCCTTTATATACAAAGTTGATACAAATTTTTGAAAGCAAGATAGAATATAATCACAATTTCAATTGAACTCAATCATTTAATACTACTGATTATTAAATCTTATTCGAATAATCTTTTACTGTCTAATGTTTGAATTAAGTAAGGAAATAGTCAAGTCCTCTAGTGAAAATATGGTCAGGATTATCGACTTTGACTTTAAGAGCTCTCGATGTATTAGCTGTTGGCTCGCGCCACTCGGCAATAGCCAACAGGACGACAACAACGACACTGTATCTCACGCCGTCGGGCATGGTGCCATCGTTATTTCACTTTTTGCACGACGACCACATATTTATGGCGGAAGGTGTTTTTTGGTCTTTGGGGATTATAGTGTTATTGGAAAAAGTGATGACGTGACATCACTTTGCACGAAGACACCTGGATCCGCATGGTACCATAGTTGTCTAGCATAAAGTTTACCAAGATTAACATGGGGGAATTTCAATACAGAAAAAATAAATACCCGGAGCACTCTTCCTGTTGTATTTATTTGCCAAAAAAGTGATACAGAAAACCCATCTCTGCTCATTTCAGAGAATCACAGGGATCAAAATACAATATCTCGAGTGATGACAAAATAATCAAAACGTGAGAAAAGGGAAAATTTATGCTGATTTAAGGGCTTTAACCGCTTTCTCTGCTGCATCATCTAGGTCTTCTGCCGTGATCAATGCCATCCCACTTTCCTGTATATCCACCAGAGGGATTGTCAAATTGTTATAAAGTGCCAGTATACCTTGAGGATCCAAAACTTACAACATAACAAAGGGAAAATATACCTTGAGGATTCTCTTCCCTTGATCAACGTTTGTGCCTTCAAGACGAACCACGACTGGTACCTTCAATGAGACCTACATACACCAAAAAAGTTGAATCTTTCCATTAAAATCTGCTTTGTCCTGTTACTCAACATACATGACCCGGCCATTTTGCCCCATCTACTAAAATTGTTGTCCTACGGTTAAGTAGCTAACAGATATGACAAATCAAGAGCTAGAAAGTTGGATTGACTTAAAAGAGGATGCCATTATTGAACTATAATTAATGCAGACTCACGTGTTTAGCAGCGTTGACGATCCCACTAGCAATCACATCACATTTCATTATTCCTCCGAAAATGTTTACCAAAATTGCTTTCACTTTGTCATCTGATGTCAAGATCTTGAAAGCCTCAACAACCTGCTCCAGTTTTATTCGGAATTATTATGTGCCGGCAACTTATAAAAGTCCATTCATTTTGTTTTGTTACTTCAAACAAATACTTACCTGTCCTTCAGAAGCATTTCCACCTACATCCAGAAAATTTGCAGGTGTTCCTCCATGTAACTTAATGATATCCATGGTGGCCATTGCCAATCCAGCACCATTCACCATGCATCCGATTTCACCATCCAGACCAATATAATTTAAATCTGCCTTTGCAGCTGCAACCTATTAAATATAATGACATTATTTACAGCTCGTTGGATTCTATCCCAAGTTCTTCGAACAATCATAGACATAGAATGCAAACTTTATGCCTTTTTTTATCTATATATAATAGTAGAGACGGCAATCCCCACCCATCTACATGAAAATGGGCTATATGGGTATAAATTAATGGACTTTCAGTCTTGATGGGACGGGGCATATTCTTTTAACTGGGCGATAATTGGCCCATCTACAGTTATATGTATAAGTAATTGGTTCGGGTGGTCGGCGCTAAAATCACAATGGGCAGAATGGGCCGACAACATGGGTCCCCTTCTTTCTATAGTAGAATGAACAAGTTTTAAAGCGTAACATACAAGTTAAGTTTACAAAAAGTATTAATATTAGATTATTTATTCTTTGCTGGATACAACTTTGAAGTTACGAGAATTAAGTTTAGCCAAGATGTATTACTCCGTAATAATTAAATGATTTTAAGTTAAAGTCTTTAATGAAAGTATTTATCATAAAATTATCTAGAAAATGTTAAAGAGTATATTATAAAATATTGAAACAAGAATTTGACTCCTTAACATTGTGCTAGTAAAAAATTACATAAACGAGCGAAAAACGTATAGAAGTTACGAAAACATGGGAAAACGAGCAAAAACGTGCGAAAATATAGAAAAGCGTACGGAAACGTAAAGTTTTTGCAAAACATATAAGCCAAAAATTTGCACCATTTGACCCGAGACCGTTTGGTCCATATATTAGTAATCGCCCGTTTGGCCCATGCACATGGACCAACGTCCATTTGGCCCGTTGCCCGAACCCGCCCTACCCGCCCATTTAGCCACCTTTATATAATAGCCTGGATTTAATCTAGTCTATCAAGAATACAATTTTGTGACAACAATAGAAAACCCTTTATTTGTAATAAAAAAGAGATACATATAATCTGCTCAACTACTTTTTTTTGTATAATTTACCATATCTAAACCTATCCATGAAATGAGAATCACCAAATTACCGGAACCGAAAAAGATTAACATCAATTTGGCAGTTTCTAGCAGCGCTGCCCGTGAATAAGGGCAAGGCAACATATTGATATGTGCAGATTTCTTGCACTTTATGCCAATAGAATGTATATTATTTGTTCCCCAATTTCATTGGAGATGACTATGTCTTTAGCATTAAAGAAAAGTAACTTGTAAACAAAATGGATTAGCTATACCTCACGAGGATCCTCCTGAGTTGGATCACGTAGAGCAAATATCTCTTTCTGACGGTAAGCGGCATTATCATCAAAGTTTAATTTAGCATCAGCAGCCACTAACTTGTTATCAGAAGTCTCTGCAATGGGATTGATCTGAAAAATGAAGATTATAGTCAATGCCAAGATACAGAAATGGGTAGACACGAAAATTAAGCTACAAGCCTAAACTCACCTCCAACTGTGTACAGTCAGACTCGCGGAAAAGGTTATACAACTTCTTCACTTGCTCTATTGAAGCGTCTCTGTCAGCTACCTTAGGAGCAAGACCATCTACAACCTTGGCAGCATCTTCATCGGTAATTCCTTTAAAAACATCAATAGGCACCTGTGAAATGTCAAATTGGTCAAACATAAGTGAATGTGCATTAAACAACAAGATGAAACGCAAAAAGCCTCTACGAAAAATTTCTTGTACTTTTATGATCATATCGGGGAATTTCTCTGCAAGATCTTCAATGCTGGTTCCTCCTTCTCGGCAGGCAATGATAAGCTGCAGAAGCAAAAGTCCAGTAAGCAGCAAATTATGTGCGTGTGTATGTGTGTATGTGTTTTAAGGGTAAATTAAAAGAAAAAGTCTACTCTTGTTATATACAGTGCATCTGTTCAAGTACTAACGGTGTTTGCTGCTAGAAAATCATACTGTAATCTGTATATTCACTAGAAGAAGAAACTTACAGGGCCAGCAGTTGTACGATCAAGAGTGATTGCGAAGTACATTTCATTAACAAGTGACACCTTTTCACATAAGTAAACCTGCATACAAAATAGAGCAGCATAAATTTCAAGATAAGAGATTTGGCTTGGCTTGACTCATAATTTAAATACAGACGATAAGTACACATATTAGTAAATAAGCATCATAATGTGCGCATATATGCAAATTACATGCAATTAAGCTTAACATCACACAAAGCTTACAATCGATGACAAATGTCCGCAGTATTGGCATGGAAACCTTTACTGATTGCTAACCTAGACCTTAGCACAACTGGCGCTAACTGAAAACATTTTGTTTCCTGTTGGTTAACGCTGAAAGAATGGTAATAACTCACACAATCAAACTGGAAACATGTTGGGGTATACAAAAAACATGTTTGGTCATGCTATTGCGTCAGCTAGTAGTTGACCAACTAACAACCAGTCTACATTAAGCATATGTACATAGAATGTATGAATTCACAGAAAAATATAATATCCGAGCAAAATAATTCCGAAAAGCAAACACAATGACAACATAGTAAAATAGCAATACAGAATGTCTACCTTGCTGACAACTTTGCCTTGGGGGCCTGTTTGCTTGGTGACAAGAGTCTGCCCAAGCATCTTCCCTAGGAAACAACAAAATAAAAATCAAAAGCATTAGTAGTCCATCCATCAATAAAGAAATGACTTTTTCGTACTTGATATAAACTTTTCACTAGTAAAATCGACTAAATATAGGACACATGTTCAGCTTTCATTTTAATATTTAAAACTGCTTTAGAATTGTTAGTATTTACCCTCCATAAAACTAATAAATTAGTGAAGGTGACAACAAATAATATATATACCTGCTATCTCTTCGACCTGGTCAATTTTTACAATGTGAACTCCACCCTGAAGACCACTTGTAAACTTCCCTAGACCTCGTCCACCAGCAAGGATTTGGCTCTTGACCACCAACTGAAACAAAAGAAAAATCAGTGTTGCTTACGTGAGCCAGCAAACATACAGCTCACCCAGTAGAGTACCACGGGTGGCCACAGACAGTAGAACACGCCTCATAATTATTCGTATGACAAAACTTACCTCCTTTTCATTGGGAAAAGATGTTTCTATGGCCTTTCTGACTTCCTCAACAGAAGAAACAGCAACACCTTTCGGAACATTAATACCATATTTGCCCATCAGTTCAGCTCCCTGGTATTAAAATTTTATGAGTAAATGACTAAAGAATACACAAAAAAATGCAGATTCCATGTCTGGCTTGCATCATACAGTGCATTTTTATCTAGCTATTCTCGTTAAAACCAAATTTGCCCAACAATTCTTCAGGTTCAATTTGTAGGCCTAACCCAACTAATTTGAAATGAAATACATGTTGATGTCTCACTAAAGGAATGACGACGTTTATTAAGAACGATCACACCCGAGGTTATCTTGATAACTCGCAATGGAAGTCACAAACGTGAGTTTTGAATACAAGACCAGTAAGTTATCTTTGTAAATCTCAACCAGATCAGCAAGAGCAAGGCAATTGGTTTTGGGCTTATATAGCCGGCTGTTGGCTTATTTGGTTTGGGGCTTATGTTTTCATAAGCTCGTTTTTTGTGGCATATTTTGAAACTTTTTGGCTTATATAAATCCATTACTTCATAATAAACTTATATAAGCCGACAAGTTTCAAAATAAGCAACAAAAAATAAGCTTATAAAACATAATCCGAAAACCAAATACGCCATAAACCGCCTATAGACACTGAAACAAACATGTTTTTTAAACTATATGTAACATTTCATATACAGTGATAGAACAAAGGGTTACCGGTGCGACATATAACTACTTATGCGCTAGAAAAGCAAAATCTAGTCGTCACAAAATACTAAAACCACACGAAAACAAAAACCGATTAACTTTACTTGAACAATAAGCAACCACAAACAAATAAACAATAAACATATCATTTATTACAGTCTTAGTAAGTGACTAGCCCTATGTCCTTTTAAGAATCTAAACATAATCATAAGTCAACAATAAAATATAATAAATGATAACTGATAGAAAAAAACAAAGAAATATAATAAAATCAACCTGATACTCATGGATGTTGAGACGACGGAGCTGCTGCTGTTGCCATTTTCCGGCAACGTTAATCGATTTACTTGCTAGCTTGTTCAATAATCCTCGAACCATTTTTAGTTATTATATTATTGAATCTGAGATCGGTATAAGAATGAGAAAAATGAAAACCTAATTTGTGAAAATGAATCGGAGGAAATAGGCACAGACGGAAGAGAATAATACTAATCAACTGACCTACACACCGGAAATTGGTTTTGACTTTTCTTTATATTTTTCCAAATTTAAGTATACTTTTTACACTAT
Organism: Glebionis coronaria; assembly: GCA_025667525.1. Taxonomy (NCBI): domain Eukaryota; kingdom Viridiplantae; phylum Streptophyta; class Magnoliopsida; order Asterales; family Asteraceae; genus Glebionis; species Glebionis coronaria. Next base: position 542,108,612 of record CM046876.1, on the reverse strand, counting down.
TTTTATTTATTTTTAATATCTTTTCATTTTTTATTTTTTTTTACCTTTTTTCAATCACTAATCTAAATTTAAATAAATTAAAAACATTAGACGAGTAGCCGTGCATAACGACTGATAGGAAAGGAAACATTATATCCCGGTTTTAGGGAACCACAAGTCACTCCTCTAGTTGAAGTATCATGCCCTTTTTGTTACTTATATTACATTTTTAAGATACTTTGAAAGACATTTTTTTCCTCTAACCCTACCCCCGATATGTGCATTCCATACACCACGTTGACTCCTTTCATGATATCAATCTTTATATCTAACTAGGCGATTACCCGCGCATAGCGGCGGAATTGCCTAACGGCAAAAAATTAACGATACGATATATCGTGGTGTGATCAATTTGTAATTGCAAAGTGTCGTAACTTGCGATAATTCAATTTAAGATAGATAAAATCCGTTTATATATAAAAATTCGTCCACCTATTGATTGTTTTATAGAAAAACTTAGCGATTGTTCAATGGTATAATTTAATGTTATGTTATGCGTATTTTTTATTTTGTTTATGCGTAAGTGATGTAAATATCTTTAAATGTGAAATGTTATATTTATACTATTAGGACATGGTAAGCCATGATTTATTTTTCAACCAATCTGGGGATAATTTAGGGATAGGATATTATGATACCTTAAGTTATATGTTGATATTGCTCTACAATAAGTTTTTAAAAGTGTATAGGTGTGTTTAAGATCTCAATATAATCAGCTAGCTTGGCAATCTTTTATACCCTCGTAACCCTTTATTTAAAGATTAAAATAGCGTTGCTTATGTAGTTTTGACAAACCTTGTATACACTTAGATAGAATTCACTTGGGCACCTAAGAAAAACAACACGCAACGCAAAAAATGAAAACATTTGTTTTTTACACAGTTCCAACTTAACAATTTAGAGACTTTTCTCCATCTTGTTGTCCCAACAGTGATAGAAAGAGTCTATGTGGCCCTTGTATCAACATTTGTTTGGGAAGTTGAAATCACAGTTCCAAAATAACTTGGAATCCTCATCTCCGCTTGCCTATTCCCAAAGTTATGTTATGTATCATTTTGTGGAATTAAGGTATCTATCATCAAAGGGACTTGCTCTTTCAGTTTTGCATGTGTACTTAAAATAAACTAAACCTATGACGAGAATTGATGACCACAACCCAAATGCCACTTTAATCAAAATTCAACAAAATGGGTTAACTAAGCTGTTACACTTCAAAAGATAAGTACATAGTATATAATCAACCACGTCCTTTTGATATATGATACATATTCATTTACTCATATACACCATCAAAACATATTTAAACATACATCACCTCATTAGTATTAGTAACGATAAAACACACATGAGCGCACAAACCCACAAAGTTGAAAAAGTACAGTCCTCCTGCCCGGCCAGTCTCATCCAAATATCCAAGTCCAACGTTGATCGAAATTAGATGCATGAACCTCTCACATGATCAATCTATTAGTAGCATAGCTGTAAGAAAATAATGACTTTCGTAAACAAAAACCAACAATTGTTACCACTCCCTAGTAAGTAAATAGATGTTTTTGAAATTACCATTTACTGATATGTAGAGATGTTCTGTCTTTCTTTGTTCTACAACTAATCTACGGATAAGAACATCACATAAAAATATAAAACTAAGAAGAATGCTCAAAATTAAATATGTAGATACAATAGCGATAACTCAGTTTATTTTGTGTCGAACTACTTTTGCTTATCTCAGTCTAATATGGTGTAAATCGGAAATTATGAATAAGCAGGTTATATAGAAGTGATTATTTAACCGAGTTTATATATGTGTGCTTAACCAATAGCGATTTTAAAAATATACCATAATATGTCTAGATGTGTTGGTTTCGAAACTTACATTGCCCACCCACATCACCAGGTGCTAAAAGAGTTAAATCTCTCTGCTACCTTCAACTGTAAGGCTAACAAATCAAGTATCAAGACATATGAAAGTTTCCTTAAAGCCCATGATTAAATTCTGAATGGCATCTCATAATACCAACTTAGGATAACATCGATAATCCGTAGTTTTTATATCAAGCCTCCGAGAAAGCTTAGTCTAGCTACCTATCTAAAAGCTCTTCCAAGAATGACTTAAGGGCGGCTCACACTAATCTTGCTTTTTTCTTGCTTCGATAGTGATGGACCAAGCTTCCCCTCTAAAGACTCAACATCTTCTATCTCTCTTAGAAAAATAGCCTACAATAACAGAAAAAATCGTTGCTCGTCTTTGCATATTTAAAGTTTGTTCAGCTGGGCACATGTTGTGCATTTGTCCATGTATCCTAAACTAAGTTATTGTATAAATGATTCTTTAATAATTAGGGTAGATAACATCCAAGTTGATGCATTTATAAAAGCTAAAGATATGACAATTTGAGCTCGCCATCTAGATACATCAGAAGCACCTCCAAATGTTGATACTATCACTTTTGGAGTGGGGTATCCAATGTATCCATAAAAAATAATGCTCAAGAATTTAAAGCATACCTGGTTAAAATTATCACTGGATCTATAAACCGATTCACGTCCTAAACCAACTCGTTTGAAGCACGTGCAAAATGAGGTATTTCTGTATCTAGTTTTGTTGAGACAACAATCCTGGAAAATTCAGGATCAATATTGTAGACAATTAAATCGCTCTACAAAAGTGTGAAAATATGACCATATGATAAAATATACCCACCTTCGTTTTCACCAATTTATTGCCCATTTTTTGGCCTTGAACAGCTGCAAGTGCAACAAGATATGCAGCGATGAGTATTGTGGGGCACACTTTCACCTCTGCTTTGTTTTGTTTCATATAAAACGCCTACCAAGTAATGCTCAAGCTTTTTCCACTTATGTTGATTCTACGAAAATGACTATAGGTTATAAGTAAATTTATACTCATAAAGGAAAGCATAAATAAGGAGTTGAAACTAACGCTTATGGTGACAATAGAACAGCTAGAAATAGGACTAAAAAGCAACACTCAGTGGCCAAAAAAAACAACTCGGAAAAACCGCATACTCCAGCAGCAAAGACGGCTTATTATTACCACGAAACAGCTCGAAAGGTGAAAACTTATAATAAGCAGCAAATTCAGCTTAATCACAATGATATGAAGCTCTTTATAATGATAGTGTATTTATAATACAACAAAGAATATGGTATGCAAAGACTATGCAATGCAAAGACTATTTAGAACTTTTGAAAAACTATTATGTAAAGACAATCAAAATAAACCTGACATCTATAGTGCTCTAAACCAAATCGACTATTATGCAAAGACAATCAAAATAAACCCAAAATCTATAGTGCTCTAAACCAAATCAACCCACATATTATCAACCACAACTTACAACATAATCTACTCAGCAAACACTCACACCCTGTAATGAAATAAGTAATAAAATACAGCTGAGCTCGCTTTTTCTCCATCGCGTCCTTGTTTTCCATATGTGCATTCGTCCAAATTAAATTTCAATCACTAATCACAATCATGAACCAACCTAAAACCACCTATAAAGTTGTGTATGCTTTTTTAGTAGTTTTTTTTAATGCTTAAGACGGATTAGCATACTCATTTCAGTCGCAAATTATCAAACAAAAAAATGATTATGCTTTTGCAACTTATATTGCCATGAAAGTATGCAAGCAAAGGATCCAACCACCCTGTTCGGTAACAAAACCAAAGATGAGACAAGCTCGTAGACCGACTCGCATAAAAGAAGTTTCCTACAAATAACGGACCGTTTAAGTTTTTTTGCAAAAAACATAGGGGGCGTTTCTTTTTCACAGAATGAGTCCTTAACTAAGGAATTTAAGCTCACTCACACATTTATTGTTGTTTCTTTTATTAGTAGAATTGTTAAAAACACTTAGTGGATATGAGGTTAAAAAGAACCCTCTCCCCAACTTGACACAACAACAACAATTGTTTGACAAATATAACCTCGCATTTTAGCGCCAAGTTTCTATAAGTTTTCCCTCCATCTTTTTGATGATAAATCAAACATGTCTTTTTCACCACAAACAAATCTGATCACTTGTCATTTTCTATTTACATCATCTCTTTTATCATAGGTACTATTATTTTCCTTTTTGGTTTGTTTCTTTTGAATTTTTAACCACATCACACAGGCTTTCAATGTTTGCATATAGGTCGTATGGTATAACAAAAGGAATGACACCAGATAATGCTAATTCATCTAAAAATATGAACATGTATCTTGTGTCATGGTATTTTTTTGCTAGAAATCTTAGACCTATGAACTTGTCTTTCTTAAAGTTATGTATGCTTTGTTTCTTGAGAACATGTAGTTCTATGAACATTATTTTGTATTTGATAGTATGTGTTTTGTGTATGATAATTATGCTATGCTGTTTTAATGTTGTTATTTTGTTACTACAAAAATATATTGTGTTGTAAAATCTCCATGCTTATACTGTTAGTTTTAGGAAATGAAATGGGCATAAATGTCATTTCTCTGAAAAAGTAGTTCACTGAGTAGAAAAAAAAAGAAACAACATGTCTTTCGGAACACTTGATATAGACAACTCTATTATATCTGGAAGGATGCTGAGTGTGGAGCTAAAGAAAAAAAGAAACGAAGCCTTACTTTAACATCTAGCATGTTCTTTACCGGGAAAAAGGTGGAGCACGAAAAACACCAAAGTAAACCTACAAGAAGGAGTAGATACTCACTATATATTGACAAACATTATAGCCTAAAGATACTCAATATTAGTTTGTAAGATCCTGCCTTTGGATCAAAATAGATTGTACCTCACGATATGTCAACGCATACCTGACCCTATTCCTCGGTATAAGAACTAAAAGAAAACACTCCCCAGTCTTATGTGGTCTAGATAATGGCTTAGGATCCTAAAACACGCAACAAATAACATATAGGAGCCTAAAACACACAATAAATAACATATACGTAGTACTACACGTAAGAAAAAAGAATAAACCAAAAAACTTTTGAAAATTTGACATTATAAGAATGTGTTTTTAATTTTTAATAATACAATATATATACTTGCAAAAACACCATCAGTTTTATCTAGCATCCAATGGTTAGGCGCATTGATTCTTTTCATGTGTTTTTTAATCCTCTTTAAGGCTATACTTTTTGCAAGAACAATCAAATTTTGTATACGACAAAAGCACTGACCTGTGCGTAAACTCCAACAGCCATGTTCTCATTGACATGTTGGTGCATCACCAACATCAAATGCTGCTGGTCAGTAGCCTATATGAAAAGGATTAAGGAGAACACATCTTTAACCTTACACTAATTATTCCAATAGAAGAAAACCCCTAAAACACAAAAAAATCTAGAATATTGCCTACACAAAAGGATGTAGAAAATCATCGAGTTTAACAACTTCTAGCAGTTTATAGTGACATCAGTTAGGTTAACAATTTTTAGCAGTTTTTAGTCACATCACTTAAAGATTTATGAAACTACATACACGGTAAATAATTAAATCAAATTGAGCTGTAAGGAACCTAGAGATATTTTCGCCGATTGTCAAGACGCCTGAGGCATCTTGTTGTTGCTAATGGCTTCCTTTATTGATATCTTCGACCTCTTTTTCAAGCTTTAAGTTTTTCTTTCTTCAAAACTTTACTGAATCGAAATAAAGCTCTCTCCTGCAAATATAGAATGGTCAATAAATTAAAACAAGATTGATTAGAAACAATGATATCAGTAGAAACTTGTGACATTACCCCCATCACGCCAAATGACAAATCATGCACACCCACAATGTACCGCGAAGAAAAGTACCTAAAACTTGGTATGTATTTTCTTTCTACAGCTAAGAGACACTTAAAAATAAGCACCTACACATATTAAAAATATGTAATTCCTCACAAACCTGTATATTTTTTAAAAAGTCAATAAGCTCATTAGCAGATACATACATAAATATAACTTCTTCGTCACAATTAGTTCCCGGACACTCCCAATATCAAAAATCAAATAATATAAAAAAGAACATCTTTCGGGTGAATGCTAACCTTATACACTAACCTCGAGTAGAAGGCATCAACAAAATCAAATTAACTCGCCTTTTTCTTTAATTTTGCAAGATCCGTATCTCATGTTTGAAAACCTGAACTTCATCAGAGAATAACATATTGAAAAAAAATGCAGACATCATTTAGAAGAACATACCTTTAGGAGCCATATATACCATGATTGGGGTAGGATTTATGTATGTGATAACCGAAAACAATGCAAAAGTTAATTTACCAAGCATAAAAACCATCCAAACCACTAACCAATACTACCAACCAAAACTACCTTGAAACACCTAAACCATCGAGAGATGGTGACGAATTCGGAAGACGCGATGGTGATCGGATTTGGTGGCAGAAGTTTTCTTTTGTGTCTATTACGCAAGATGTAGAAGAATGACAAAATGGGGAAGTTCCCCATCACAGTCGTCACACACCCACAACAATCGTCACACACCGTTCACCAACACTAAAGGGTAAATGTCGGCATCGAGGTTGCTGTGGTGGCGGCCATGATTTTGAGAGGGGTGGAGGAGAGAAAGAGATGAGGGTTTTGTTTAAAAGTTAAAACTCCTAACATGTTTATACAAAACAGGGAGGATATTTTGACAATTTCAACGATTGACATTAAATTTTTCAACATTTCCTAAATTATAATGTTTTTCAACATTCAAGGTTTGGTGGTTTTTTATTTTATAGGTAGTAGAGATAAAAGAAAATCTTTTTAATGACATTCTTCCCTTTTCTGACGTCATATATGCATTTATTAACTGCTATCCGTATTTTTCTATCACATTCTTAACTGCCATCACTCCAATAATAAATCAAAAATCACATCACTGCGATTCAGTTGAAATTTTTATCCATTATTCTATCCGTATTTTTATCCATTATTCGGTTATTCCATATGGCTACAATTGAAATTTTATGCACCATCAAACATCATTCTTCCATCGACTAAGGTATTATGATTTATTTGCACCAATTTTTAAACCTGATTTGGGGTTTTATCATGATTATTTATATTAGGGGGTTTGTTATTATGATTTATTGTATATGTTTTGTTTATTTGAAGCTTCATTTTAGTTTGTATGATTTTGTGATTTTAATTTATTTTTTTGTTGATTTTATCATGATGCTTCATATTAGTGTTTTTGTTATAATGATTCGTTTACGTGTTTTAGTAATTTCAATCTTCATATTAAGGTTTGTTTAATTTGTGTTTTTCGGGGTTTTTTATCAATATGATTTTACTCGGGGTTTTGTTATGATGATTTGTAAAGTTTTGTTAAATTAAATCTTTATTTTAGAGTTGTGTTAATAGGTGAACTTAAAGTCTATATGTGTATTTATTAAGGTCCTATAATCGTTGCATTGCGGTTAAGGTACCTGTGACCGTTATGTGTGACCCGGAGTAATAACTCGGGTTAAAGCTACATTTAAAGATGGAAAAAGGATTCTTTTTCATTTGATAAGGCCGTGTTTGAGCTTCAGTTCATTCCGTTTTAGGTCATGTATCCTGTTCCTTTTTTTACTATCGGGGTGATGAAGCAAAATGTTGGTTAGATACTACGTAGTACTTACTTATCACAATCTGGTAAAAATCTCGACATGAAATAGGGTAACATTTTTTGTGCAGTTAGCCCCAAAATCTCAAACATATATGTAAATATGTAATAGATGTGACATTTTGACCCATTTACCTAAACGGGTTAATGCATGTTATCTTGATCTCTAAAGCTTGTAGATCAAAACGAACATAAGAGGGTGTTTCAGATTGCGTAAAAAGGTGAATTTTTATACATGGAATTTGATTATGATTATAGTAGGAAAGTTTTAGCAATTTAGTTACTGTTCAATTTATGATTTGTTTTTCTCACTTGCCATTTAAAACCACGGTTAAAGGACGTCGGTCAGATCGTCAACTGTTTAAGATCTATGTGTATATATCACAGAGATGTAGTGGAAAAGTGGAAGGAGGAGGTAGTTCGTGATGTTACTGTGAGGGAGGTATAATCGTGTAAGATCAGATCATGGCATTGTGTTTACTATTTTGTGGTGATGTTCTCTGAGTAAAATCTTTGCTGTAACAGTTGTGCTTGTATGGCAAGAGTAAAACAATAATAAAAAGATTATTTTGTGTTTGGTTGGCAAGGACTTGGTACGGGGTTTCCCCAACTCTCATTCCTTCAGTGCCCTGTGTCTTCTTTTCTCTTTGCCTTTGAACAAATATCTCAAGAATCACTTAACAAATTTTCAACTTCTCGGATAGCCTCTCGAATATATGTGCTCCATAATTTTACAATACATTATTGCAATTTAGAAGACAACCAACAAAGGAGATCAATACCATCAATTAGCTATGGTAAGTTAATCTAATTCCCACGTCAAATTTATATAAGCGCCCCATAATGATTTAATACAGTATGCAATTCAGAATCCTTAGCAATATTCTGCATTTTGCATTCCATTTATCTGTTAACGAAGTAGCCTCATTTTGCTATCTCTAATGAGACATGACATTCCAATGGTTGTAAGGATATGAAATATATATAGATATGCATGTGTTATACATGTTGTTCTATTATTCTTTCACATGAAAGTGAGTCGACGCCGCCATTCTTGGGGTTGTGGCTGCTTAGAAATATCTAATAAAAGAAAATCTTTTTGAATGACATTCTTCCCTTTTCTGACGTCATATATTGACGTCATATATGCATTCTTAACTGTTGTCCGTATTTTCTATCACATTCTTAACTGCCATCATTCCAATAATAAATCAAAAATCACATCACTGCGATTCAGTTGAAATTTTTATCCATTATTCTATCCGTATTTTTATCCATTATTCGGTTATTCCATATGGCTACTATTGAAATTTTTTGTACCATCAAACATCAGTCTTCCATCGACTAAGGTATTATGATTTATTAGCACCAATTTTTAAACCCGATTTGGGGTTTTATCATGATTGTTCATATTAGGGGGTTTGTTATTATGATTTATTGTGTATGTTTTGTTTATTTGAAGCTTCGTTTTAGTTTGTATGATTTTGTGATTTAAATTTGTTTTTTTGTTGATTTATCATGATGCTTCATATTAGTGTTTTTGTTATAATGATTCATTTACGTGTTTTAGTAATTTCAATCTTCATATTAAGGTTTGTTTAATTTGTGTTTTTCGGGGGGTTTTATCAATATGATTTTACTCGGGGTTTTTTATGATGATTTGTAGGGTTTTGTTAAATTAAATCTTTATATTAGAGTTGTGTTAATAGGTGAACTTAAAGTCTATATGTGTATTTATTAAGGTCGTATAATCGTTGCATTGCGGTTAAGGTACATGTGACCGTTATGTGTGACCCGGAGTAATAACTCGGGTTGAAGCTACACTTAAAGATGGAAAAGGGATTCTTTTTCATTTGATAAGGCCGCGTTTGGGCTTAAGTTCATTCCATTTTAGGTCATGTATCCTGTGCCTTTTTGACTATCGTGGTGATGAAGCAAAATGTTGGTTCGATACTACGTAGTACTTACTTATCGCAATCTGGTAACAATCTCGACAAGAAATAGGGTAACATTTTTTGTGCAGTTAGCCCCAAAATCTCAGACATATATGTGAATATGTAATAGATGTGACATTTTGACCCATTTACCTAAACGGGTCGATGCATGTTATCTTGATCTCTAAAGCTTGTAGCTCAAAACGAACATAAGAGGGTGTTTGGGATTGCGTTAAAAGGTGAATTTCTATACATGGAATTTGATTATGATTATAGTAGGCAAGTTTTGGCAATTTAGTTACTGATCAACTTATGATTTGTTGTTCTCACTTGCCATTTAAAACCATGGTTAAAGGACGTCGGTCAGACCGTCAACTGTTTAAGATCTATGTGTATATATCACAGATATGTAGTGGAAAAGTGGAAGGAGGAGGTAGTTCGTGATGTTACTGTGAAGGAGGTATGATCGTGTAAGATCAGATCATGGCATTGTGTTTACTATTTTTGTTGTGATGTTCTCAGAGTAAAGTCTTTGCTGTAACAGTTGTGCTTGTATGGCAAGACTAAAACAATAATAAAAAGATTGTTTTGTGTTTGGTTGGCAAGGACTTGGTACGGGGTTTGCCCGACTCTCCTTTGTGTCTTCTTTTCTCTTTGCCTCTAAACAAATATCTCAAGAATCACTTAACAAATTTTCAACTTCTCGGATAGCCTCTCGAATATATGTGCTCCATAATTTTACAATACATTATTGGAGTTCAGAAGCTAACCAACAAAGGAGATCAATACCATCAATTAGCTATGGCAAGTTAATCTAATTCCCACGTCAAATTTATATAAGCGCCCCATAATGATTCAATACAGTATGCAATTCAGAATCCTTAGCAATACTCTGCATTTCGAATTCCATTTATCTGTTAAAGAAATAGCCTCATTTTGCTATCTCTAATGATTACGACATGACATTCCAGTGGTTGTAAGGATATGAAATATATATAGATATGCATGTGTTATACATGTTGTTCTATTATTCTTTCACATGAAAGTGAGTCGATGCCGCCATTCTTGGGGTTGTGGCTGCTTAGAAATATCTAATAAAAGAAAATCTTTTTGAATGACATTCTTCCTTTTTCTGACGTCATATATTGACGTCATATATGCATTCTTAACTGCTATCCGTATTTTTCTATCACATTCTTAACTGCCATCATTCTTAACTGCCATCATTCCAATAATAAATAAAAAATCACATCACTGCGATTCAGTTAAAATTTTTATCCATTATTCTATCCGTATTTATATCCATTATTCGGTTATTCCATATGGCTACTATTAAAATTTTTTGTACCATCAAACATCATTCTTCCATCGACTAAGGTATTATGATTTATTTGCACCAGTTTTTAAACCCGATTTGGGGTATTATCATGATTGTTCATATTAGGGGGTTTGTTATTATGATTTATTGTATATGTTTTGTTTATTTGAAGCTTCGTTTTAGTTTGTATGATTTTGTGATTTAAATTTGTTTTTTTTGTTGATTTATCATGATGCTTCATATTAGTGTTTTTGTTATAATGATTCATTGACGTGTTTTAGTAATTACAATCTTCATATTAAGGTTTGTTTAATTTGTGTTTTCCGGGGGTTTTTTATATATGATTTTACTCGGGGTTTTGTTATGATGATTTGTAGGGTTTTGTTAAATTAAATCTTTATATTAGAGTTGTGTTAGTAGGTGAACTTAAAGTCTATATGTGTATTTATTAAGGTCGTACAATCGTTGCATTGCGGTTAAGGTACCTGTGACCGTTATGTGTGACCCGGAAAAATAACTCGGGTTGAATCTACACTTCAAGATGGAAAAGGGATTATTTTTCATTTGATAAGGCCGCGTTTGGGCTTATATTCATTCCGTTTTAGGTCATGTATCATGTGCCTTTTTGACTATCGGGGTGATGAAGCAAAATGTTGGTTCGATACTATGTAGTACTTACTTACCGCAATCTGGTAACAATCTCGACAGGAAATAGGGTAACATTTTTTGTGCAGTTAGCCCCAAAATCTCATATATGTGAATATCTAATAGATGTGACATTTTGACCCATTTACCTAAACGGGTCGATGCATGTTATTTTGATCTCTAGAGCTTGTAGCTTAAAACGAACATAATAGGGTGTTTGGGATTGCGTAAAAAGGTGAATTTTTATACATGGAATTTGATTATGATTATAGTAGGCAATTTTAGCAATTTAGTTACTAATATTTGTCTTTTTAGTTCGTTTTTCTCGACTCAATACGAATTGATCAATCAATAGAAATCAGGTTAACTAATTGTTCTTGGTGTTTGATTTATAAAATTTTGGTAATGTAGGTCTAATTATCACAAAGCACGTAAAAAGGTAAAAATATGATTTCTACGTATCCATACTAAGCTAAAACATAGTGCACATACAATATTTATAGCCAAAAGTACAAGTAATCAATGCACAATATGTGAAGTTGCTCAAAATGTAAAGTTTATAAAAGTATAAGGACTGGAAATATAAATTCAGAAAGTTAAAGGACTTGAAATGAAAATATAACAAACTTATAACCAAATTGTAACAAAGTAACAAACTTCCAAACTGAATATGCAACAAACTAACTAATCCAAGGATCTAATTACAAAATCTAGAAAGTTATTAACTATTTTTAACAGTTTAAACTAACTCCTAATCACTAGGGACTATACTGCAATTACTAGAACTTTTTTAACAAAACGGGCTTATAGGTTTCAATAAGAGACAACTAGAGTTATAAGCCACCAATTAAGCTGAAACAAGTTCCAAAAGTTTTCTAATCCAAATTTGCCTAGCCAGCATTAAAGAATTCAGCTAAAATACCCTATATGCTCGATAAGCAATTTTATAATAAGCCACTTTCAAGGAATCTGCTTATTGGGATAAGCACTTAAGCTATAATTCTCAGAATATGATCTCAAGCCCAAATAATGGACACCTATCTAAGAAAATTCCAAAAAGCACCAAAGAATAAGCCGGAAAATCAAATAAGCTATATTGAGCTTATTTTGACCAAACGTTGACCAATTTTGACCAAGTTTGACTTTTGTCCAAACTTATTTCTAAGCTTATTACACTGTTTTGTGAAAGAAAATGGATACTTTTATGAAGAGGATAAGCTAGAACTGAAAATCTGATAAGCCTTTATCACATAAACTTCACTTTATCCTAGTGCTTATTCTTTGGCTTATTTCTAGCTCAATTGTGAATAATGTATGCTCTACCCTATATATCTAGAAAGATGATATATTAAGCTACATCAGGGACAAAAATTACAACCTAACTCTCATATATGAAGATTTGAGAAGTGGTTGAATTAGGCATGTTTTTTGCTTCACAACTGACCCAATACTTTTTAGAACCTTTTGCCTGTTTGACTTTCAATTTGGCTCCAAAACTTTACAAGTTCACTTGTTTTCAGTGTTTGAGTAAACACAAACTCTTAACATCAACTTTTAACAACTGATTCAAAGATTGAGATCTAATCCAAACACTGGTTTACTGAATATAAGCACAATTAAGCTACGAAGACTTATCAAAACCAACAGATTAAGCTAACAAGCAATCAAATCATATAAAGAAACTTAAAATGAACAAATAGCAGGCAAAGGCAAGTAGAATTACACTAAGACAAGAAATTAAGCATGCAAACTGATTTTTAGAGGAAAATAGTAAAGAGAGCTTATAAGAACTATTGAAGGCTCCTTTGATGCAGAAGTGAGCGCTGAGCTCACTTGTGATCTAATCAACACCAAAATCTGCTACTCAACATAGCTACAACCCAAATCAACCATCATCATCATCTAAACTGATCAATCTGCAAGAACTGACATCTTTTGGCTATGTCTGTGCTAAGAGATGAACTGCTAATGTCTGAACTATTGTGAAATCTTCCAAAGTAATCACAATAACTCCATTTTTCATATGAGAACAATAGAATCAAGATAGGACAGTAGGTAGTATGAGAATTTTAAGTAGAATGAGTATGAGAAGTAGATTTAGTGAAATGAAGTTTCATTAATGGGAGAATTCAGTTACAACAGCTTTAACTAACTAACTAACTTTCTCAAAGTGATTGTCAGACACTTTGAGAAGTTAAAACTACTAAGTGAAAACAGGATTGAGAGAGAAAGGATAAATGTGTGTGTTTTTCACACACTAGCTAACTATACACAATGAATATAGAATGGGGTATTTATGGAGTGAAAATGGAATGAAGGTGAGGTTGATGATGTGTTCCAACCAATCAGAAGTCTCCAGGTGTCTTCAGTTGGTTAATTGAAATTCTCAATTCATGATCCAATTTGGGGAAAAGTTATTCCTTGGATGAAATGGTAATTAATCAAGTGGGTTGAGTTCGCCTTATGATGTCAATCAGATTTGGTGTCGAAAGTTTTCCATGAAAGTGTATGAACCGTTCTCCATGATCTGGGAATGAAAGTTCCACGTGGCATGTTATGATAGGCTCAATAATTTTCACGTGGATCATAATCCATAACAACAGTAGAGTATATGTAGTGGAGGTGTTGATTGGTGGAGAGATGATAGTGCGCTTTCACTGTTGGGATTTGGCTGAGTTATTACTCAGTCCACTCTCTCCTCATTAATAGCTCCAGTCAACGATCCATGTTACACTTTTCTTGGCTTTTGATTGGTTTAAAACTTTGGCACTCGAATCATGTCTTGTATACTTTCCAAACTTGGCAATTCTGGCCCTTTTGGTTAACAATCTTGTACTTTGAGTTTTATACTTCAAAAACTTGTCATTCTTGGCCCTTCAACTTTGTACTTGACCATAATAGACCCTTTGACTTGTTGACTTTGAACTTTGACTAGATTTGACTTTGTTCTTCACTTTTCCAACTTGACACTTTTAGTCCCTTGAATTTGCAACTTGTCAAGAAAGGTCCTTTGTATTTTGTTGACTTGTCATCTTTAGTCCTTCTTTTGTCTTTACTTCATCATAAATGCCTTAGAATCCATGTTTGCATCAAATTTGTATCTTTTACCTACACAAGCACAAACAACAAAGAATACCCATAATATTGCTTTTACACATTAAAATATGGTATTTTATTTTGTGTTTTAGGGTTAAATATGATATAATTGATATGCGATTTACTCATATCAAATCCCCTACACTTGATCATTGTCATGACCTCATGCAATGCCATATTTCAAAGCTCTAAATTACATTTTTCTCATAATTAATCCACCTTGGCCAATATAAAATGCTTTTACACTACACTACACTATATGATGCATGATTTTGATTTTTGTAGAAACTAGAAGGAGGGGGGGGGGGGTTGAATAGTTTCTCTTCGATTGGTGACCAAAATAAAATTGCTTTCAATTTGGTTTGTATCAAAACTATCTTTTACTTAAAGCTAAGTTGCATAATGATTAGGTTCAATTGAAATGCACTAGCAAGAATAATAAGCAAGTATAATGATAATGAAATAAGTAAAGAGCAAGGAAGGAGACAACCTAGTGGGAAGACACCAAGATTTATAGTGGTTCGACAACG
Organism: Glebionis coronaria; assembly: GCA_025667525.1. Taxonomy (NCBI): domain Eukaryota; kingdom Viridiplantae; phylum Streptophyta; class Magnoliopsida; order Asterales; family Asteraceae; genus Glebionis; species Glebionis coronaria. Next base: position 542,093,451 of record CM046876.1, on the reverse strand, counting down.
AGGCTCTATACTCGTTTCTACTCCACTCCTCGAGTACACCTACTCGAGATTTCCACTATATCCACAAGCTCCCTTCTCGGCGGAGAAAACCTTACATCGTTGCTTACATTATTTTCCGACACTAAGCTAAATGTCGAGACCTAATCTTTAGCTAGGACCAATCTACACGACGTTGCCTACTTCACAATTTAACGACACAAGGCTAGATGTCGAGTTCTAATCGAAAAGTAGAACCAATCTTCACGACGTTGCCTACTTCACCATTTTACGACACAAGGCTAGATGTCGAGTTCTAATCGAAAGCTAGAACCAATCTTCACGACTCTTCACTTTGAAGCTAAGTGAGAACTTCACACAACACAACTTCTAATAACTTTAAAGTCCAGTGAGAACTCACAAGACACAACCACATCACTTTATAGTTTAGTGAGAACTCCTAATCAAATCTATTACAACTCAACTAGACTTATCCAAGTACACACATGTAGCTTGGATTTACACAACACAAATCCAAGCAAACACATATGCAATGGATGTACACAACAAATCCAAGTATCCACAAATAACTTGGATGAACACAACTAGTCCAAGTATTCATAAATACATTGGATTGATCTAAAACAAAAAGGATATCATGATGAATATGACTAGCTCATAAATTCATCTTTATCACTACACTAGTGAGTGAGTGATCTTCTCATTGGACATGGTAAAGGAGGGGATCAAGAGGATAATCATATGTAAACATCCTTAACAATTTAAGTGATCATTTACTAATGATTATGCTATAGAAAATAGAAAGAGGGCTGAGAAAATCGTCCAAGAGGCTTGCTGGAAAATGAGATTTGACCCACTATTTAAAGGAGACAAAGTTACAACGGATCTATAACGGATACTGTGCGCGGTACCTTATCTCACCCCGCGGTACCATATCGTTAAGGTACCGCGTAGGTATTTAAGATACCGCCACTAGACTCCGCTCTGTTTTTTGTCTTTTAGTGGGGTGGGAATATCTGAGGTATTTGAACCCTTCAAAGGATATTCTAACAGCATTTGGAATATGCCATTTTCAAATTTTCATTTTCAATTTTAATAAATCATTTTCTAAAAAAGAAAGTTTATTAAAAAGTCTTTTGTCTTATTAACAAAAGTGAGTTTTAAGGATAATCATTTTGATGATCACTAAGTATGATTAAGAAAGGTTAGTGATATGATTATTACCTTGATGATAGTATTAGTTAAATAATTCAATTTGTGTTTTACACTAAATGTGTTGTATGGTTTGTTGTGATCAAAACTAAGAAAGATTTGTTAACACTAATAATGTTTTTAGGCATTACTTGCATTAACAATCTCCCCCTTTTTGATTACGACAAACGATAAACTCATTTATGTAGAAACACAAACTATAGAATTATTAACTAGTTTATCACTATCATTTCTCCCCCTTTGTCGTAGCAAAAAGGTTAGCATAAGTCTTTGAAGTGCATCGAACTTTGCTAGTAGCTCCCCCTTGGTGGTTGCTCCCCCTTGCTTGGGGCACTAGGTTTGTGAGCTAAGGTGACATGCTACACAAAGGTTAGTAGAAAGGAAAGAAACACCAATGTATATATGATCACTACCTACTAAGTAACTTGAGAGGGAGAAAGAGAAGAAATCTCAAATTAGAAGCAAGTATTTTGCTAAGTATGTCCAAAGAGGTAATTGACAAAATCAAACTTCAATCCTATGAAGATGATAAGCTTGTCAATGGGTTAAAGCTTTAGAATTGATGGAATCACCCATAAGCAATTGTAAAAATTTAACCAAGATCAACTCAAAATAGAACTAATTAGATAGCACACGAATAACATAAAGGTAAAAAAAATACAACAAAGAAGATAGTCATACACATAGTATGAGTATCTAAAAGCAATAAATATGGAAAATAAACCACTAAGCATAAGCTAGTCTAATAGTGATATTTTCCAAGATTGCTAAAAATAAAATAAAGCTAAAAAGACGGCGATGCATTATTCGAAGTTTTGTCCACCGGAACGAAAACTTGAATAGGAGGTCGAGTGAGGAGGAATTCAAGAAAATTTAACTTCTCATACACATGAGCAAGTTCAATTTGTTGAAATCGGCAACAATCACACGAGGATCCATGATGCAACACAAAATCGTTTGATGGGGGTATGGCATCAAACTTAGGGTTTGGTGGTGGTGGGGTAAAGGGTTTGTGAGTGTTTTCACAATGCCTTGTGAGGTTTGGGAAGGTGGAAAGGTCATTGAGTTAGGGGGTATTGAAGGATTGTGGTGGTGGTGGAACATTTTCTTTTGCTCCGGTGATGGGGTTTATGGTATAAGTCTCATTCCAATACTTGATTGGAGAGAAGGTAGGGTTTTTGGGTGGTTTGGACGAAGATGGTTCATTCTTCTTAACCCAAACGGGTAGAACCGAGATTTTAGGTTTCTTTGAAAGCTTGGATGAGGAAGCTTTGGGTGAGTGGGGTTGTGACAAGGAAATTTCAAGGTTAGGAATGTAGGAGTTAGTGTCAGAGTGTGAGAATGATATCTCAAGGTTATGTGAGAATGAATTCTCAAGGTTGGGAAGGTGTGAGAATGAAATCTCAAGGTTGGGGTATAAGTAAAATGTAATCAAGGTAAGAATTTGAATACAAAATGTGTAGTGTCAAGGAATGTTTAGTCAATTTGAGTAAACAAGGAATCTTGACTGGGAATAGGGTTTTATAAGTTTTGACCAAAAAATCGTCAAAAGCCACATTCTGGCCGCGGTACCTTATATGGGCCGGCGGTTCCATATCACTAAGGAACCGCGGGTCCTTAAGGAACCGCGCCCAGTGGACTTTAAACCATGTTTTTCCTGGGTTTTGGGAAAAACTAAGACTTTTTCAAAAAGATGCAAATCTTGGAATTTTACCTCTATTAGAACCAAAATATGCTAGGGTTGCATAAAGCAACACATTCACAAAGAATGTCTTGACAAAGGATGACAAAATAATTTAGATATCATTTTGAACCAATTTTAGTCAAGTTTAGGGGTTGTGATAGATTTAGGTTCAATTTTAATTTCAAATTAAAGTTGATTAGTGTGCACAAAGGATAGAATCACACAAAGCTAAATCCATAAGTCAACAACATGAAACAATCATTAGTGAAACAAGTACAAAGACAAATGAAACTAACTAATACATAGCTAGCTTATCATTAAATCTAGATAAGTGATTTTCTTTGGCTTGTTGTTGAAAACTCTTATTATGAAATGACTCCATCATTCATCTCCTAGGAGGAGGCATGGAGAACAAAGTAAGCAAGAAATCTTGCAAACCCTAGTCCATACATATCCATCCTTAGGTTTTGGATGAGGAAGTGGTTGTAGAGACAACATGGACATCTAGGACCATGAGTTTGTTGAAACCTAAAGTAAGGATCACCCAAGAGGAGGGAAAGAGGGACACCCAAAATTGGGATGTTTGAGTTGGGTGGAGGTGGAGGAGGCAAGTTCTCCAAGGGTGAAGTGGGTGAAAGTGGAGGCATGTTCCTCAAAGGGGAAATGGGTGAGTGTGGAGGTAAATCCTCCAAGGTTGGTGAAATTGGTGAGTTGTGAGGGGTAAATGGTGAAGTCACCAAAGATTCATCAAAGTCATTCCCAAAAGGAATGCTTTGTATTTGTTGAGGTTGTGTGATCACTTCCAAGGGTGAACTTGGAGTGAAGGGTGAAGAAAGCTCATTCATTATAGAGTTGAATGAAGAGGAGGTAGAACCAATGGAGTGGTTAGTATCATGGGTGGAAGAAGTCTTGCATGGTGCAAGAGGTGGGGAAGGTGATGAAGAAATAAGGATAGGAGCATTCTCATTCTTAGGTGTGAGGAAAGGTGAAGAGTTAGGCTTAGCTACCTTAACCCTTATTTTGAGTGTTTTTCTTGGGGTGGAGGTCTTGGAAGTGTTTGAGGTTTTGGTACACACCATGGTTGATTAGGGTGGTTTAAGGTTTAGGGAAGTATGTTTGATGTGTGAAGAACATGGCAAACAAGGTGGGTTTAAATGGGTGAGGGGATGATCCAAACTAGTAATGGGTTAAAATCATTTTAGGTGAATAATGAATTTATATGCCCTACTTTAGGAAATGTGCAGTTTATTACTGAAAATCATTCAAGGTTTACACAAAATTAAGAAAACAGTATAAAGCAAAGATGCTGTCGTGCACAGTGGCCGGCGGTTCCTTATCTAGGACCGGCGGTACCTTATCGATAAGGAACCGCGGGTCGATATGGAACCACGACCAGAAGGTTTTCAAAAATTTCCCATTCCAGTTTTTGATAATCCCAGATTTTTCCCAAAGGTTTCACAAGCCAAAGTTAACTACAGATCATAATCTAATAAGCTAACTATCAAAAGGCATGCACAAAGCTATGTAAAACACAAACATGATGTCATAATAAACATTAAGGATCAACATAAATGGTAATCCAAGCATGCAACACAAGTTAATAAACAACTAAACCAAAGTGTTAATAACCAAATGTTTAATCATCAAATCCAAACTTTGACAAAACTTCAAAGTCTTCACCTCCTTTTCTTGCCTAAATCCTTGATCATTTTTCCCAAATACTTGATTCCCTTTCTTGACTCAATCTGGTGTTCATGCAAATCTCCTCGGGTTCGAAGATTTTGACGGTAAAGTTCCTCCAAATTGAGATTATTAGGAACTTCACTAGAGGAATGGTGGGAAGGGGAAGCAATGTCATCTAAACCATCCACGAATGAGTTTGTGGAATGGTGAGAAGAACTCGAAGAGTCAATAGGAGCACTTGTGCCAATGCCATCACCATCACTTGTTGGCATGTCCATGTCCTCATCACTGAACTCTTGTTGATCGGATTTTCGGTCAGATCTTGTCTTTCTCTTATATACCTCTCAAATAGGTAGCATGACCCGTTTGACCGGTTGAAATTGAGAAAGATCAAGATTTAGAAAATCACGGCCAACCCTTTTAAAAAGGCGAGTGAGAAGCATTGCGTAAGGGAGGTTTGTTTTGGCTTGTGAATAGCATAATTGATCCGTTGAGCGATAAAATATGCCAAATTGTAATTGGTGTTGGTAAAGATGCAATATAACATATGCACTAAACACGCCGGAACATGATCCCGGTTTCCACCAAGACAAAACACATTTTCCCTAAGGTTATTGGTCCACTGAACCATATTATCATTAAGGTCGCTCAAGAGAACCTCATGACGTTTCACCGAACGTACCTTAGTATAAAGGCTTCTCTTAACGGGTCGATTACACTTTTTGGAGACAATGTCGACAATGAAGTCAAGATCAATTTCCTCATGATCATTTGGAGGACAATTATTGGATTCAAAGAGAGCACTAAGCTTCCATTTATCCGTGAAGCGACAAGTGCCTACAATTGGGACATCAAGAATTTGACCAAACACTCCGAGAGAGTATTGAATGAGTTGATCTTTCAAGATGAACCTAACAAATATTCCATCATTGTTTTCAATGACAGAGTATGTGCTAAAGAACTCCAAAAGGAATCGAGGATAGATGTCTTCCTTAATGTTCAACAAACAATCTAATCCAATGTGTTCAAACATGGACTTGATGTAGACATAATTCTTGATATCCTCTTGGACAACTCTACCCTCATGAAAGCAACGGATGTTTTTCCTAGGTTTTGGGAAAAACTAAGACTTTTTCAAAAACATGCAAATCTTGGAATTTTACCTCTATTAGAACCAAAATATGCTAGGGTTGCATAAAGCAACACATTCACAAAGAATGTCTTGACAAAGGATGACAAAATAATTTAGATATCATTTTGAACCAATTTTAGTCAAGTTTAGGGGTTGTGATAGATTTAGGTTCAATTTTAATTTCAAATTAAAGTTGATTAGTGTGCACAAAGGATAGAATCACACAAAGCTAAATCCATAAGTCAACAACATGAAATAATCATTAGTGAAACAAGTACAAAGACAAATGAAACTAACTAATACATAGCTAGCTTATCATTAAATCTAGATAAGTGGTTTTCTTTGGCTTGTTGTTGAAAACTCTTATTATGAAATGACTCCATCATTCATCTCCTAGGAGGAGGCATGGAGAACAAAGTAAGCAAGGAATCTTGCAAACCCCTATGTAGTCCATACATATCCATCCTTAGGTTTTGGATGAGGAAGTGGTTGTAGAGACAACATGGACATCTAGGACCATGAGTTTGTTGAAACCTAAAGTAAGGATCACCCAAGAGGAGGGAAAGAGGGACACCTAAAATTGGGATGTTTGAGTTGGGTGGAGGTGGAGGAGGCAAGTTCTCCAAGGGTGAAGTGGGTGAAAGTGGAGGCATGCTCCTCAAAGGGGAAATGGGCGAGTGTGGAGGTAAATCCTCCAAGGTTGGTGAAATTGGTGAGTTGTGAGGGGTAAATGGTGAAGTCACCAAAGATTCATCAAAGTCATTCCCAAAAGGAATGCTTTGGATTGGTTAAGGTTGTGTGATCACTTCCAAGGGTGCACTTGGAGTGAAGGGTGAAGAAAGCTCATTCATTCTAGAGTTGAATGAAGAGGAGGTAGAACCAATGGAGTGGTTAGTACCATGGGTGGAAGAAGTCTTGCATGGTGCAAGAGGTGGGGAAGGTGATGAAGAAATGAGGATAGGAGCATTCTCATTCTTAGGTGTGAGGAAAGGTGAAGAGTTAGGCTTAGCTACCTTAACCCTTATTTTGAGTGTTTTTCTTGGGGTGGAGGTCTTGGAAGTGTTTGAGGTTTTGGTACACACCATGGTTGATTAGGGTGGTTTAAGGTTTAGGGAAGTATGTTTGATGTGTGAAGAACATGGCAAACAAGGTGGGTTTAAATGGGTGAGGGGATGATCCAAACTAGTAATGGGTTAAAATCATTTTAGGTGAATAATGAATTTATATGCCCTAGTTTAGGAAATGTGCAGTTTATTACTGAAAATCATGCAAGGTTTACACAAAATTAAGAAAACAGTGTAAAGCAAAGATGCTGTCGTGCACAGTGGCCGGCGGTTCCTTATCTAGGACCGGCGGTACCTTATCGATAAGGAACCGCGGGTCGATATGGAACCGCGACCAGAAGGTTTTCAAAAATTTCCCATTCCAGTTTTTGATAAACCCAGATTTTTCCCAAAGGTTTCACAAGCCAAAGTTAACTACAGATCATAATCTAATAAGCTAACTATCAAAAGGCATGCACAAAGCTATGTAAAACACAAACATGATGGCATAATAAACATTAAGGATCAAAATAAATGGTAATCCAAGCATGCAACACAAGTTAATAAACAACTAAACCAAAGTGTTAATAACCAAATGTTTAATCATCAAATCCGAACTTTGACAAAACTTCAAAGTCTTCACATCCTTTTCTTGCCTAAATCCTTGATCATTTTTCCCAAATACTTGATTCCCTTTCTTGACTCAATCCGGTGTTCATGTAAATCTCCTCGGGTTCGAAGATTTTGACGGTAAAGTTCCTCCAAATTGAGATTATTAGGAACTTCACTAGAGGAATGGTGGGGAGGGGAAGCAATGTCATCTAAACCATCCACGAATGAGTTTGTGGAGTGCTGAGAAGAACTCGAAGAGTCAATGGGAGCACTTGTGCCAATGCCATCACCATCACTTGTTGGCATGTCCATGTCCTCATCACTGAACTCTTGTTGATCGGATTTTCGGTCAGATCTTGTCTTTCTCTTATATACCTCTCGAATAGGTAGCATGACCCGTTTGACCGGTTGAAATTGAGAAAGATCAAGATTTGGAAAATCACGGCCAACCCTTTTAAAAAGGCGAGTGAGAAGCATTGCGTAAGGGAGGTTTGTTTTAGGCTTGTGAATAGCATAATTGATCCGTTGAGCGATAAAATATGCCAAATTGTAATTGGTGTTGGTAAAGATGCAATATAACATATGCACTAAACACGCCGGAACATGATCCAGGTTTCCACCAAGACAAAACACATTTTCCCTAAGGATATTGGTCCACTGAACCATATTATCATTAAGGTCGCTCAAGAGAACCTCATGACGTTTCACCGAACGTACCTTAGTATGAAGGCTTCTCTTAACGGGTCGATTACGCTTTTTGGAGACAATGTCGACAATGAAGTCAAGATCAATTTCCTCATGATCATTTGGAGGACAATTGTTGGATTCAAGGAGAGCACTAAGCTTCCATTTATCTGTGAAGCGACAAGTGCCTACAAACGGGACATCAAGAATTTGACCAAACACTTCGAGAGAGTGTTGAATGAGTTGATCTTTCAAGATGAACCTAACAAATATTCCATCATTGTTTTCAATGACAGAGTATGTGCTAAAGAACTCCAAAAGGAATCGAGGATAAATGTCTTCCTTAATGTTCAACAAACAATCAAATCCAGTGTGTTGAAACATGGACTTGATGTAGACATAATTCTTGATAACCTATTGGACAACTCTACCCTCATGAAAGCAACAGGATTGGAGAGAGGAAAAAGTATGGGCAAGGTGAGTTTAGTGACAAAAGTCGGATAGGTTTGGCATATACTGTTTGGTGAGTTGATGATCCTTTTGGTATTGTGAAGGCATGATTAAGTACCTAAATACAAACACAAGACAATATTTCTCCAATCACTCATATGAAAATCAAAAAGGAAAACGAAAAATGAAAATGTGTTATATCAATTTCTTGACAAACATAGGATTGAATCCATATCATTTTCATGTTCACAATGTGTCTATTCCATCATTAACCAAGAACACATGATCTATGTTAGATCAACAATGGATTAGAACATTGGTTTTTCAAAACAAGGTTTTTAGGTAAGCATTGACAATGTCATTACCTACTTGTTCATGGGTTCATCTCAAATCCATCATTCAACCAAAATCATTTGGCCTAAATTCGGATTTGTTCTACAAGTGGGTTTTAGTTAAATCTTAATGAATATCAACCTAAGGAATCATAGTAAGATTACCATGTCAACCCACATTCCTATTAAGGTTTAATTTAATTTTAATTTTAAAAATCCCCAATTATGAAAGGATGAACCCTAGAACAAAATAGATGAAATTGAAAGAAAATACTTACAATTAATTGATGTTAGATGAAGGATGAGTGAAACCCACAACTTGGAATCAATTAATTTGAGTGATTGAAGGTTTTGGAAGCTTCAACAATAGTGGAAAAAGTAAAACCCGTCGGCTGTGTGTTTTTGGGAGAGAGAGAGGTTGGTTTGAAAAAGAATAAAAAACTCAAACTGGCGCTCTGACAAAAGTTACTGCCCGCGGTACCTTATCGATAAGGAACCGCGGGTTTGAGCCGCGGAGATAAGGAACCGCCTACAGAGGCAGGTTTCTATCTCTAAAAAACGCCAAATTTTGAAAATCCAGTTTTTATAAAATACTTAAAATTAAATCATGAGCCTTTTAGAATATCATTGGATCATCATAACACTAAGCAATATGCCTTAACGAAGGATTACGAGTTAAATCAAGATCGAAAAGAACCGAAACGGACAAACGACTACTCGTAGCAAAACGACTAAGTGGAGAGAAATCAAGGGAAGTGAATCAAGACTAGGATCAATGCTCAAGGTATTAATGACAATCTTCAAGTAATTGAAACGAAGAGCTTGTGTCATATATAGTGGTTTAAGACGTGCCTTTCCGGCGAAACGATAAACGGCTTTGGTAATGAATACGTACAAAGCAATTATTCAAGTCTAAACTAAGATCACTTTCAATAATAGTCTTAGTCTAAACTAAAATATGAGCAAAGTATTAATTCACTTTCTCTCCCGCAAAGGGCCTACTAACCGTATGGGTGCAAACCATGAAAATCATGCTTGATACTTTAAGCTTCTACTAACTCACTCTACATCACCATAGTGAGTCAAGTATCCAAGCAATGAAGGTTTGAGAGGATAAAAGAAAATAAGCACAAACCACAAATAAATGTCAAGGCAAGGATGCCGAGAACAAGCGCATAGTCAAGTAATGATCAAAAGAATGATCAAAGGGCGTGTGGAAGAACGAAAGCGTACCTTGGCCACAAGGAGCAATCCATGAAGGAATAAGTGCTATGCCCAATCAATGACTATGATGAGTACTAAGTCTTCAAGGACTAGTATCATTCCCAATCATCTTGGTATCATCATTCAAAGATGTTAAAGATCAATGAAGATGATTCTTCTAAAAGTGCAAGTGACTCAATCCATAACCAATTAATTGATTGATCTTCATGAGTACCTACACAAAGCAAGATGCAAACTAGTAGATACATTTCAAGAGTATATCTAAAATGCATAAAGGCTACTAATCTTAAGTGGGATGCAATATTATCAATTAAAAGACCTATTTTTCAAAGAAAACATAGTTTTGACCAAAGAGAAACTTTAGTACAACTAGACCTTCTAATTTGAGGAGACAATGGATCGATCCAAGTTTTAAAGTACAATATACTTCAAAGATCTTGAGTGACCATCGCTCTGATACCAATTGTAGAAACTAGAAGGGGGGGGGGGGGGGTGAATAGTTTCTCTTCGATTGGTGACCAAATTAAAATTGCTTTCAATTTGGTTTGTATCAAAACTATCTTTTACTTAAAGCTAAGTTGCATAATGATTAGGTTCAATTGAAATGCACTAGCAAGAATAATAAGCAAGTATAATGATAATGAGATAAGTAAAGAGCAAGGAAGGAGACAACCTAGTGGGAAGACACCAAGATTTATAGTGGTTCGACAACGAGGCTCTATCCTCGTTTCTACTCCACTCCTCGAGTACACCTACTCGAGATTTCCACTATATCCACAAGCTCCCTTCTCGGCGGAGAAAACCTTACATCGTTGCTTACATTATTTTCCGACACTAAGCTAAATGTCGAGACCTAATCTTTAGCTAGGACCAATCTAAACGACGTTGCCTACTTCACAATTTAACGACACAAGGCTAGATGTCGAGTTCTAATCGAAAGGTAGAACCAATCTTCATGACGTTGCCTACTTCACCATTTTACGACACAAGGCTAGATGTCGAGTTCTAATCGAAAGCTAGAACCAATCTTCACGACTCTTCACTTTGAAGCTAAGTGAGAACTTCACACAACACAACTTCTAATCACTTTAAAGTTTAGTGAGAACTCACAAGACACAACCACATCACTTTATAGTTTAGTGAGAACTCCTAATCAAATCTATTACAACTCAACTAGACTTATCCAAGTACACACATGTAGCTTGGATTTACACAACACAAATCCAAGCAAACACATATGCAATGGATGTACACAACAAATCCAAGTATCCACAAATAACTTGGATGAACACAACTAGTCCAAGTATTTATAAATACATTGGATTGACCTAAAACAAAAAGGATATCATGATGAATATGACTAGCTCATAAATTCATCTTTATCACTACACTAGTGAGTGAGTGATCTTCTCATTGGACATGGTAAAGGAGGGGATCAAGAGGATAATCATATGTAAACATCCTTAACAATTTAAGTGATCATTTACTAATGATTATGCTATAGAAAATAAAAAGAGGGTTGAGAAAAACGTCCAAGAGGCTTGCTGGAAAATGAGATTTGACCCACTATTTAAAGGAGACAAAGTTACAACAGATCTATAACGGATACTGTGCACGGTACCTTATCTCACCCCGCGGTACCATATCGCTAAGGTACCACGTAGGTACTTAAGGTACCGCCACTAGACTCCGCTCCGTTTTTTTGTCTTTTAGTGGGGTGGGAATATCTGATGTATTTGAACCCTTCAAAGGATATTCTAACAGCATTTAGAATATGCCATTTTCAAATTTTCATTTTCCATTTTAATAAACCATTTTCTAAAAAAGAAAGTTTATTAAAAAGTCTTTTGTCTTATTAACAAAAGTGAGTTTTAAGGATAATCATTTTGATGATCACTAAGTATGGTTAAGAAAGGTTAGTGATATGATTATTACCTTGATGATAGTGTTAGTTAAATAATTCAATTTGTGTTTTACACTAAATGTGTTGTATGGTTTGTTGTGATCAAAACTAAGAAAGATTAGTTAACACTAATAATGTTTTTAGGCATTACTTGCATTAACAATTTTTAACAAAGCAATGCAAGGAATACAATTCTATTTATATATTTTTTATTTTTCTTGAAATGGTTTTAATGGAAATAACTCATAAAGAAATCAAGGATTTTAATTAGGGCTTTGGTACCATGAACACTTGTCATCCTCAAGTTTCACTTTCCCCATACCAAGCTTAAAAACGAGATCATTGTTATTCATAAGCGAAAGTGCATCGACTTATTCATACAAATTAATTCTGTTACCATTATACCCCTACTTATTATGCCTCTAAGACCGGTTATTATTTGAGCAAATTGCTTTTAGGCAAATTTGTCATTATTTAAAGCGTGAAATATAAGAAGTGTAAAATCTAAAAATAAGGATGCACGGTTTTAATCCTAAGTAACCATCATATTCATTACTTGAAAAACCGCCCACAATTGATATAAGTCCGACCCAAAATAATAAGTCATTCGCCTTATGTGTAAGATCCTTATGTCATGCATTAATAAGTAGCTATACACTCGCTAAGAAAAGAGAAATAAAACTCACACAATAATTTATATCTGCCGCCTTGTGAGACCTTGGATCTTCAATCCCGCAACCCGTCAAGGTAATATTGGATTGGAGCAACTATCAAATCCCCGCAACCCTTGTGAGAGTAATATTGGAATTCAGTAGCTACTATAATTAACACTTCACTGCCCCTCTTGGGAGTCTTGTATTATTATTTTTATTTTTATTTTTTTTCTTTTCTTTTTCTTTTCTTTTCTAGCCACTCATTTTTTTTATAAGCCGCTCTTATTTTTCTTTATTCCTCACAAATAAAAGGAAAAGAATAAAAGGAAAAACACCCGCTAAGTATTAAGCATGACACAAGTCTAGTACACATAAAACGTTCTAACTTAGAATCTTAAGACGTACTTATACCAACCATGAATGATTAGTCAAAAATGCATAAGAGACTACAAACCGATTAAAACCGTTCTTGATAAATAATTAACAATATATACATGCGTTGACAAGAAAGTAAAGGTTACGAAAGGGGATATAAAAGCCACAAGTAATTAATATGAGGTTTATCTAGCCTTTTACACTTACTTCAAACTCTATCATCTCTCGTTCTCCACAATTTAAAATCTCAAATAATGAGACTCGTGGATGCTTAGCCTAATAAACTAATAAAGGTCTACATGGTTAAGGATACTAGCTAGAGTAACCTTGGATAAGCAAACTCGGGTTGAGTCAAAATTTTCATGGCGAGCCTAATATGTCAAAGATATCTAAACTTGTTAAACCATATCCTTTATTATTATTTTTTTATTTTATATATTTTTGATGAAAATAAAAGAAGAAATATATAGAATGAAAATGTGTTATGCAAATGAAAAATGATTAATGCAAAAATTATGAATGCATATTTTTTGTGGCCAAAGTAGATCAAAAATTTGAAAAATGTTTGAAAATTTAATTTCCCAGCAATGACAATGTTCTAGGTAAGGTCACTTCGATAGAAGACCCCTACACTTAAGATAAACATTGTCCTCAATGTTCAAGAGTATGGGAGTAAACTCCCTTACACTTATGACATGGATAACTTTGCTTAACCCAAGCTAAGGAAAGGTCTACTAAAGTGAATTCATTTTAGACATTATTAAGAGTCAATTTTGAATCACAAAAGTAACGAAGTGAACCCGATACAAGGGCCTCCTCCATAAGCTCCAATGCATGCAATGAGAGAGAGAAACCCTACAAACACCAAGAATACAAAAGATAGGCACCCCCTACACTTCATCTCATCTATATACCCTTTATTCCTATCCTACCACACTCTAAGCTAAATGATCTAATCCTAGTTATTCAAGCTTGATTTAAGGAGTCTCTAACTCGACTCTTCCCACAATGAATTAATTCATGGGGAAAATGGGGATCTCTTGGACCATTTCAACAGAAATGTCCTCCCCAAAGTAATGCTTAACACCATGACCATTCACTTTAAAATTTGGGCCATTTGGTTGAGACAACTCAATAGTCCCATATGGAAATACTTGAGCAATAGTGAATGGACCGGACCATCGTGACTTAAGCTTGCCCGCAAAAAGTTTCAACCGTGAGTTAAAGAGCAAAACCGACTCTCCAACTTTGAACTCACGGTTCTTGATCTTAGCATCATGCAATTGCTTAGTCTTTTCCTTATAAAGCAATGAGTTTTCATAGGCATCGGTTCTAAGCTCATTCATCTCATTAAGTTGGTCTTTCCTATGTGAATCCGTTTGGTTTAGATCAAAGTTAGCCCATTTAAGAGCCCAAGAAGCCTTATGTTCTAACTCGAATGGGAGGTGGCATGCTTTTCCATAGACAAGTCTATAAGGTGTACAACCGATTGGTGTCTTAAAAGCGGTTCTAAAAGCCCACAAAGCATCATCAAGCTTATTCGACCAAGAAGCTCGATGCTCTCCCACCGTACGTTCTAAAATCCTCTTTAATCCTCGATTTGTGACCTCGGTTTGCCCATTGGTTTGAGGGAGATACGTGGTAGAAAGTTGATGGTTAACACCACACTTCTTCATGACTCTTGTAAATTGATCATTACAAAAATGAGTCCCACGATCACTTATGATGGCACGAGGTACACCAAATCTAGCAAATAATTGCTTCAAGAACTTTACTACAACTCGAGCATCATTAGTAGGAAAAGCCTTAGCCTCAACCCACTTAGAAACATAATCCACCGCTACGAGTATGTACTTATTCCATTTTGATGATGGAAAAGGTCCCATAAAATCTATGCCCCATACATCAAATATCTCACATTCTTGTATGAAATTTTGTGGCATGTCATCTCTTTGATTAATTTTTCCTTGTCTTTGACAAACATCACAATATTTCACCATTTGTTGGGCATCTTTGTAAATGGAAGGCCAATAGTAACCCGAATTAAAGACTTTTTTAGCCGTGTAGTTAGGCCCAAAATGGCCCCTCGTGGGTCCCTTATGGCAAGCTTCTAAGATCTTAAATGCTTCGGGCCCATCTACACTACGTCTTATGATTTGGTCCGCACATTTGCTAAAGAGATAAGGGTCATCTCAAAATTAATATTTAGCTTCCTTGAGAAACTTTTTCTTTTGTTGGGAAGTGAGACCCTCAATAAGCACATCCCCCACAAGATAGTTTGCAATATCCGCAAACCAAGGGGTGGCATCCTCTTGTGAAGAGATATACATGAGTTCCTCAAGTGGAAAGGATTTATTGATTTCTTTATGAGGTAATTCTCCTTAAAAAGGATGCTCAAGTCTACTCAAATGATCCGCCGCTAAATTCTCGGCTCCATTCTTATCACGAATCTCTATGGAAAACTCTTGGAGCAACAAAACCCATCTCAATAGTCTAGGCTTAGGATCTTGCTTTGTCATAAGGTATTTGAGAGCGGAATGATCCATATACACTAAGGTCTTCAAAAGCACAAGATAGGGTCTAAATTTCTCAAAAGCATATACAATAGCTAGCAATTCTTTTTCCGTGGTAGTATAATGCAATTGAGCACCCGTCATTGTCTTACTCGCATAGTGTATAGGTTGAAAATTCTTATTAACTCTTTGCCCCAAACCGGCCCACACGGCATAATCACTAGCGTCACACATGAGTTCAAAAGGCAAATCCCAATTTGGTGAAACCAAAACTGGAGCCTTAGTCAATTTTTCTTTAAGGATATCAAAAGACTCTAAAAACTCTTGAGTGAATATGAAAGGATCCTTTTTTCTAAGAGGTGGATCATGGGTCTATCTATTTTAGATAAGTCTTGAATAAAACGTCTATAGAAACCCGCATGTCCCAAAAAACTCCTAACTCCTTTCACCATGGTGGGTGGGGGAAGTTTGGCAATAACATCTATCTTAGCACGATCCACTTCTAAACCTTTGTTAGATATCTTATGCCCCAAAACTATCCCTTCTTTGACCATGAAATGGCACTTCTCCAAATTTAGAACAAGACGTGTTTCTTCACACCTTTTTAGCATACATTCTAAATGAGAGAGACAAGAAGTGAATGAATCTCCAAAGACCGAGAAATCATTCATAAACATTTCCATGGTGTGCTCTATCATGTCATGAAAGATTGCCATCATACACCTTTGAAATGTCCCCGGGGCATTGCACAAGCCAAAAGGCATTCTCTTATAAGCAAATGTGCCATAGGGACAAGTGGACATGGTCTTTCTTGATCTTTTGGATCAATGAGTATTTGGAAATAACCCGAAAATCCATCTAGAAAGCAATAATATTCATTTCCCGCTAAGCGTTGAAGCATTTGGTCCATGAAAGGTAATAGGAAATGGTCTTTCATAGTAGCATCATTAAGCTTCCTATAATCAATACAAACTCTCCAACCCGTGACAAGTCTAGTGGGAATCAACTCATTGTTTTCATTAGGCACAACGATGATTCCACCTTTTTTAGGCACACAATGCACCGGGCTAACCCATGGTGAGTCGAAAATTGGGTAAATCATACCCGCATCAAGGAGGTTGATAACTTCCTTTTTGACGACTTCATAGATTTTTGGGTTAACCCTTCTTTGGGTTTGGATGGTGGGTTTGTAATCATCCTTCATAAGGATTTTGTGAGTACAAAAATTAGGATCAATCCCCTTATGTCAGATATTCCAAGCTATAGCCTTTTTGTGTTTCTTAAGAACTTCTATAAGATTTTCCTTCTCATCATCTTTCAAGTCTTTGGCTATGATAATGGGTAATTTGTCCTCTCCCTCTAAGAAAGCATACTCAAGGTGTGATGGAAGATCCTTAAGCTCTAGGGAAGGTGGACTCTCAATATAAGGTTGAACTAATGTGGGATCATCATTAGTAACCTCTTGTGGAGTAGGTGAAGGAATAGGATCCTCATTGAGTAACTTTTGGATAGTAAGAATATCTTCTTCCAAATTTATAGGAGAATCTTCATTTCCAAGAAAGTTAGACTCAATTTCCTCTAAGAGGAAATCACTCTCTCCAAATGGTGTTAAAGAGGGAGCGATTGAGGAAACGGTCTCAACATGTGGAATGTCCTCATTATCACTTTTGCAAGCTTCATGAAAATGTTCATTACAAAACTCATCAAGAACATCCACAATGTTAACGGTTTCACAACTTTGAGATTTCTTAGTTACTTTCCCCAACTTAAACACTACTTTCTCATCCTCTACCCTCATAATTAGTTCACCTTCCGCCACATCTATAAGAGTGCGACCCGTCCTTAAGAAAGGCCTTCCTACAATGAGAGGAACTCTAGGGTCCATGTCATAGTCAACAACTATAAAATCCGCGGGGAATGTGAATTTATCAACTCCTACAAAAACATCTTCCGCAATCCCCACCAGATAAGCTATTGAACGGTTTGCTAACTCAAGTGTCATCCTAGTAGGTGTGAGCTCGGGAAGAGAGAGTTGTTTCCAAACCGACAAAGGCATCAAGTTTATGCTTGCACCAAGATCCGCAAGTGCCATGCAATTCTCAACCCCCGAGAAATTACAAGGAATCAAAAACTGGTCCGGATCACCAAGTTTAGTTGGTAAAGTCTTCAACAAAATTGCCGAACAATTTTCATTCAATGAAGTGTTAGGCATATCAACCAACTTTTCTTTGTTTGAGAGAAAGTCTTTGAACATTTTGGCAAACTTGGGCATGTAAGCTAAAGCCTCCACCAAAGATATGTTGATATTCAATTGCTTAAACATCCTCAAAAAGTTAGACATTTGAATGTCATCCTTGTTCTTAAGCTTCTCTTTTCTCAATCTAGAAGGATATGGAAGATTTGGTTTTGGTGAAGGTTGAGTGGTAGTTGTTGAAGTACTCTCTTTGTTGGTTTATTCAATGATAGGTGTAGAAGGTGAAAGATTAGTAGGTGTATGATTGGAAGGTGTAGGCTTTGAAGGTGTAGGCTTTTCATAAGAAGGAACCGTAGTAGGAGTCACCAAAGAAGGTGTAGGAGGTATTGAAGGATCAATGGTTGTTTTCCCACTTATTTTAGTGATTGCATTTACATTTGCCCTTGGATTGGTTTGAGTTTTGGATGGTAAAGCACCTTGTGGTCTTTGATTTAGGAGAAACATAAACTTCTTATTGGTCTCTTCTTGCATTTCCTTTATTTGCCTATCATGAGCAGTAAGCTTTTGAAGAATCAAATCCATGGGAGAAGGTTGCATATTTCCTTGATGAAAACCTTGATTTGGATATTGAGGTGGAGGTGGTTGGTGAAACCCTTGGTTATTTCCATGAATGTTGTTCCCTTGGTTTTGAAAATTGTTAGGCCCTCTACTATTGTTGTTCCCTTGGTAAGTTCCCATTGGCCCTTGGTTTCTATTGAGAAATTGTGGAGTGTTTGTTTGGTTTTGGGTGGGTTGATGGGAAGGGAAACCGGGTGGAGCAAGGTAATTGTTGGACTTATATGAAAGATGATTAGGATTGATGTTGGGTTTAAAGTTATCTCTTCCCTCATCATGATAAGCATAGTATTCTATTTGAAAGTTTTGAACTTTATCACATTGCAAGTAGGAGTGAGGGCCTCCACATGTCTCACAAGATAGGGTGATGACATTGACATTGTTGGTAGAAGAATTGTTCAAAGAAACCTTTATAAAGTCTTGAATCATCTCTTGATGCATCTTTTGATTTTGGTTAAGTTCTTGAAGTTGTGTAAGTATTTGACTATCAAGTAGTCTAGAAGCACTCTCTTGAACAACATGTACCACCTCATCTCTCTCCCTATTACTTTGAACCATGGATTTTGTTTCGATGATATCCCATGCATTTTTGTGTGGATTTTGAAAGAATGTTCCCACCCGCGGCTGAGTTAAGGGAATCTTGATGGTCAGATTTCAAACCATTGTAGAAGGTGTTAATTTGGTAAACTAGGTTAAAACCATGGTTTGGGCACTTTCTCAACAACTCTTTGAACTCTTACCAAGCCTCATTAAAGTTTTGGTCTTTCTTTTGTTGAAATCCTATGATTTGGTTTCTCAAGGCAATGGTTCGTGAAGGGGGAAAGAACTTATTCGCAATTTTTTTCTTCAAATCATCCCAAGTGAAAATGCTACTTGAAGGTTGCTTATCTAGCCAATTCCTAGCATTTCCCTCCAAAGAGAAAGGGAATAAGATCATCTTAACCGCATTGGGTGGTACCACGTTATACTTAATGGTATAACAAAGTGACATGAATCTCTTGATATGGTCATGAGGGTCACCCATAGGTCTCCCTAGGAAGGGGATAGAAGAAACCATAGTAATCATGCATGTCTTAAGCTCAAAATTGTTAACGGCTATCTCGGGAATGACTATGGCATCCGCATTCCCATCCACATTGGATTGGAGAATCTCAATCAATGGTCTATTGTCCATGGCTTCTTGTGAGTTTTCGAAAGCACGATGCTCGTGATCGGCTTGATGGACGGTTTTGTTCTTGTTCTTTTTCTTCCTTTTGGGAGGAAGGGGTTGTACACCAATAGGTATATGTGCACGGGCTCGAGTGTGAATGCAACTCAACACTAGGAATGAGAGAGGAGCTATCGGTCGACTTTGGAAAAGAATAGATTATCTCTTCTGAGGTTCAATAGTGAAAACCATAAGAAAGTATAATATATAGGTAGTACTAATTGGGTGGAAAAACCCCCCAACAAGCCTTCCTTCTTAGAATACTTACTAGTGAACGGGGGGAATGAGGTGACGCTAAGCTCTTAAGTACCTGTTTCCCGTAGGCTTGCATTTTATAGCAAAGCCGCCTTTCTATTCACTTAATAGTTCGTATTCTTCGAATTCTTGCTTATTGAAAGTGTTTTTCTATTTTTGCCTTTAATTTACTTTGATTGATACACGTAAATGGGACCGGAACACCCCCAAATACAGTGTATTGCCAAAGCAATACTTATAGAAGTAGGTAAATTGGTTGTTCGTATCTACGTATATGTATTTACATATAATAATATATCAAAAACATTTTTGTATTTATTTGTTTTTTTATGAAAGTATAGTATGTACGTAAAAACGAGTGAAACCAATATATACAATATATTTTTGGTGTAATCTTTTAGGAAAAAGATTACTTTTTTGATTTTGTAATTTTTTGGTTCGATTCTTAGGAAAGAATTGATTTTTCTGTTTTTTTATTGATAGTTGTAAGAATACGTCTTTTAGGAAAAAGAGCGTAATTAGGGCAAGTATTAACAAGTGATTTAGGAAAACCACGAGTTATGACCCAAAGTGGGGATCGTTCTCAAGGAGGCTTCGTGTGTGTTAAGAGATGATTAACTTTGTGATTATATTGATTATGAGAAAAGAAAATAGAAATGAGATAAGAAGAGAATGACGGTTACGATGACGAATTAAACTAAGACGATAAAGTCGTACACGTAAAACCGTAAAACGTAGCAAAATAAAAAAATTACCCTAAAAATTCCTAGAAAATTGCAATAAATCCTAAATAATGTAATTAGAGTTTACAAAAAGTCAAAAATCACTCAAACCTTTTATTTAATTAAATAATAATTTTTTAATGCTAATTAAAGCCCAAAAAATCAATTTAATTAACAAAAAGCTCAAAATGAGATTTTTTTCAATTGTAATCCTCTAAAATGACCTAACTTAATTTAAAACTATTTTTGAAAAGTTTAAAATTAATTAAAACTATTTAAAAACAATTAAAAACTATTTAAACTTAAAATAATTATAAAATTAATCTAAGGACAATAAAAATATTCTAAAAATTGTAAACTTCCTAACTTTGTGTATTTGAAATAGGAAAAATGAAAAACTAGAAAAAATTAATTTTAATTTTTAATAATAAAATAATAATAAAATAATATTAAAAATCCAAAGTTTATAAAAAAATTTCCTAAAATCAAGAAAAATGTAACTAAGATAAAAATACAAACAAAAATTTCCAAAACCTTTTTAATAATTTTATATTAATTTTTAAAGTTAATTGAAACCCCTAAAATTAAATAAAATAAAAAATAAGTCAATTTGAAAACTTTAATGGATGTAAACCTCAAAATACTAAATTAAAACTTGAAAACTATTTTTCCAAATTTTTAAAACACTTTTTTCTATTCTTAGTCACTTTCTAAAATTAAAACTAAAAATAATCATATAAAATTAAATATAAACGTGAAAAATAAACTTTTTATGCCAAAAAGTCTTAAATTAAACCTAGAATGCAAGAAAAATAAAAAACAGTAACAAAACTAAATGAATAAGCTAGAATCAGCTTATTAATAAGCTGATGGTTTAAATAAGCTAAGACTGAAAACCCTTTAAATAATAAACCAAACAACGTATAACCAGTCAAAGACCCTAGGGCAACTGGTTAACGCGTTGGTGTGTGAGAGGAGTGGCGCAGGTTCGAGTCCTGGCCACGTCCTTTTTAAAATCTATTTTTTTTACTTTTCTTTTATAAAACCTAATCCTGCTGAATAACTAATGACAAAAACACAATCAGAATCAAAATTAAGCAAGTTATGAGCTAAATCCAACCTAAAACGTGACTGAAAAATGAGATAGAGCTACAGTAACAATTTTTCAAGAATTTAGGCTTATCCGGGAACTAAATCATTCTCTGATGAGTCTGAAAACCCCCAAATGGCCTTGGGGACCTGGGTGGCTTAGGAAAGCCTTTGGTTGCTTGTTTTTGGCAAGAATAGGCACCCCACAAGTCAGTTGACTTGTGGGAGTCACAATAAACACAAAGTTAACAGATACAAGCAATAATCACACAAGATCAAGCACAATAGGCACAAATATGTTATTGATATGAACAAATAGGCTGTTTGATTTTATTGCTGATATACTTAACCAAAATCCCAAATTCAAACACCTAGATCTACTAATCAGGTTACAATAATGATGCTTTTAAACTTGTTATCCCTAGTCATACATGGCATCTAGGTTATCCAAGCATAGCAGACCAAAATAACAAGGTTTGACCATTTTAGAACCAAAAGATTGATTTCAGAGTTTCAAGATGAAAACTTTGCAAGGTTATGCTTAAAAACACTTATTTGACAGATACTAACTTGCATACATCAAAATTTTCTACGTAATAACCAGTTAACACCAAATCCAAACACCACTTAAAAACTGAAAATCAAATTTTAACAAATAACATGCATTCAAATTTGAGCTAAACTAATAATAAACAATCTACATAAGTAAAGAATACTAAATAGAGCATGAACAGGCAGACCTACTTAACATATAACAAGCTACTCCATAAATCACATAGATCTCACAAAGCATGCATTTTCAGTCCAAAAAGTGATATTGGTGAGTTCAAGCAATAACCTCTAATGCCTTCCCAAATCAGCTTAAAAGGCTTGAAGGAGAGCTATGGAAACTATGTAGAGAAGCTTTGTTGAGGGAATCCAAAGTAGGACCCCAAAGCTGAAAATATCTTTAACAAAAAAATGAAATGGAATGGAGTTATGCTTGTTTTGTCCCTACACAAACAACACAAAACCAAAGAGCTAAACTTCAAGCTTGAATGAGCTTACTACCAAACAGCTTTTCAAGCTTATTAGCATAAGCTCACCCAAACAGTGATGGTGAGAACAAGAATAATGAACCAACAAGTAAGAAAACTTTCACCTCACAATGCTTCTTACCCAAGGTTTATACCCACTAAATCTTGATATCTCTTTGATATCAGGGTTCTATGGTCATATAAGAGCTCAAATAAGCTGCTTATGTGGCTTATGATCTTTCTTACTTAACTAAAAAAACGGATTTGAAAACTTGAAAACAGGTTTACAGAAACTTGAAAATGCCTTTTTTGAAAACTCTTTTGAATTAAACTTGCAACAAAATAAAAGTAATTGGGATCTTTCTTCTCATCAACAACTCAAAACCTCTTTTTTCATTCGATAAAAAAGCAGGATTTACAAGGCAGTGAAAAAAAGGAGAAAAAAGAACAAACTAAATGAAACCTAAGGACCCTTTATATAGAGGGTTTACATGACTTAGAAAGCTGAAAATGAAACTGAAACCCTAAGATTGAAGTCCCCAAATTGCCCTTGTAGATGCTTTGTGATGAGATGGCATTTATACATGATCTCATCGTTCTTTTCGGGCTTTAAATGCATAAAAATGTCATAAAATACCATATATATGCTTGTGTTCTTTACTTGTGTATTTTAGGTATGGATATCGTGAAAAAGACAAAAGATCACAAGTTACAAGGAAAAACGGACACGAGAAACGAAGCCGTACAAAGAACCGGGCCCTAATCATGGAATTC
This sequence comes from Glebionis coronaria, assembly GCA_025667525.1. Classification (NCBI taxonomy): domain Eukaryota; kingdom Viridiplantae; phylum Streptophyta; class Magnoliopsida; order Asterales; family Asteraceae; genus Glebionis; species Glebionis coronaria. Next base: position 542,070,082 of record CM046876.1, on the reverse strand, counting down.
TCAACAAATACCCTTGAAGACTTGAAGACAAACAAGATTGATCCTCATTTATTGAAGAAATGACACTTAAAACCCTTGTATATTGATAATTACAAGTTTGGTCCCTTAAGTTTGTCAAAATTACACAAATGGTCCTTCAACTTTGAAGAAATGGCAAGATTAGTCCCTCAACAAATTCAAATTGTCAATTATGGTCCCTCATCAAGCCAAAGATACATTGAAGACCTTTGAAGATCAACATTTTCTAAAATCAGCCCTTAAAATATGCAAAAGTGTCAAAAATAACCCTTGAAACACTTTTTAGGAAGTTTTGTGCCAAAAATGCCAAGTTGTGAAAGTTGTTACAAAGGAAATGGGCGCTGACAGACTTTTATTCACAAGTGACAAAAGAAAGGAAGAAAAAGGACCAAAACTGCCAAGTTTGGAAGTTTAAATCCCTAAAACACGCGCCAAACAACTTTCTCCCTAAGAAAACGGATCAAACGTGTCACTATTCACACGTATGAACCCAGGTTTTACTTTTTAATGCCAAAGGGTTTTTCCCAATTACTTTAACCAAAAACTAATTCACCCTAGCACGATCACATCCCACACATGTAACCTCACACCACTCCACCATGGACCCCACCCCCAATTCCCTTTCCACCAATCAGAATGCAACTTAACCCCCAAGTCATGCCACATGTCAAGATCAACGGCTAAGGATCAATGCTTCATTCCAAAGCTAAAATGAACATCCAAGATCACTTTGGACAGCTCACACCAAGAAAACGTCTAGAAGGACTTAGGGCATTTAGGGAATTTCACTTCTAGGGTTTGTGAATAGTGCTAGCCTTGGCATTTGCCTATATAAAGACTCCTCAACCTGTGAGAGAGCTTTGTTCCAGTTTTAGGCTATTATCTTTGTAATTCCTTTTTAAGTTTAAATAAAATTTGAATTTCTGAAATTTTGAAATCTCTTTTTGATTTAATTAAAAGTTTGGTGTTTGAGTAGCCTAATTTTGAGTTCCATTTGATTGATTAGACCTTCCTTAACCTTGTGGTTAAGGCACGTCTAGGTTTGAAAGGTTTTCAAGGTTCAAAAGCCTTGAAGCCCTTGTTTCTGAATTTGGCTTATATTTGTGTACTAACCCTTAGCCATAAGCCTTGAGCTCTTTCAAGCTTGTTGACACCAAGCCTGAGAAGGATTCTAAGCCTTTGGTTGAGTTTGTTTGTTGCTTGTGTTGAAGACATATCATAATCAAAGCCTTGTTCTACTTTGAACATCAGCAGGCTTTGATCATCTTTGTTGAAGTACTTTGGTCTTGTTATAGTTGTTGAACAAGGTCCAAGGAGCATAACTGGCCTTCCTAGGATGTTGTGGAAGGCAGGTATAATCTCTTGATTAAGATTCCCCTAAAAATTTCATGTTTATGACTGTTTTGAATTTGGTGCTTTGATTCTGAGTATTTGTGTTTGTGCTGGTGATTTATGTGTTTGATTGTGTTAGTTGCTATCTAGTAAGTGTTTTTGGTCATTAAAATCAGTAGGTTATTAGTTAAAATCACAAGTTTCTTTGTTAAGTGGTAGATTAAGGAGTGTTTGGGTCTACTACATACTTTGGATTTGTGGTTTGCTAGGTGCTTGTATTGTGGTTGCAAGTGTTGGTATCTGTTTGTTAGGTGCATTAGTTCATCTGTTTGCAGGTTTTGTGAGTTTGAACACATAGATTCATAATTTGGCTATAAAATCTTAAATACTTGGTAAAATTGGCTAGGATTTTGAGGACACCTAGATCTAAGCTTATGCTAGGGCTAACAAGTGCTAAATTTGAGTTAATCACACCAGGGAAGAAGGATTTGAGGCTTGAAATTGGATCAAGTGTCAAGTAGTTCAGCAAAACTTGTATGCATATTGTTCATTGTTCATCAGAAACATTTTGTGCTTTGATCTTATTGTTTACTTTGATTCAGTGTTTGATTCTTGTTGCTTTGTGTTTGTTCTTAGTTTATATAGCTTGTGTATGCATCTTGTTAAGTTTGATTGGCTTATTCAGTCTAAATCTGCTTATTAAGTGCTTAACTGCTTATTTCCATATCTGGTGCATATCTGGTGACTGTTTGGCTTATTGTGGCTTATTGTGTGAACCAATTTGTGATTTTCTTGTTGCTATTGACTCCTTGTGATTCACTGATCACAAGGGTGCCCTTGTTTCCAATTGAATCTAACCAGAACTCTCAAATAAGCTTGGTCAAATAGTCAAAGCAGTGGGAACTCCTTTCCCCTGCTAGTTGCCACTGATAGTGTAATATTGGGTTCAGCTTATCAATAAGCTATAATAGCTTATTCCAACCAGCAACAACTTTGTTTTTGTAATAGGTGCTCATATTTTGACCCATTTGTTCATACTGGAGCATTTGGGTGGTTGACTTTAGGGTTTGACTAGAAAACCAACTCCATTGACTTTTTCATAAGTTCATTTGTGCTTATTCTGGCTTATTGGTTGTGCTTATTGGATTTTTGTTGATTGATTTTGCTTATTGAGTCCATTTGAAAGTTTTTGCAAGTTGAATCAAGTCCTGAGGTGCCCTAAATCTCTAAAACGACTATTTTGTCTTTTAGTGAATTTTTACTTTGCTTATTTCTGGCTTATTGAGTGAGCTTTTTCAAAAATTCTTTTTACAAATCTCATAAGCATCCCAAAAGAAGGTTGTGTGTCAAATTAGAGCTTATGGCATTAGCTTATGGCTTAATGGGCTGAAAAGCCCAATAAGAATAAGCTGAGTGTTAAATAAGATGTGATAAGCTCATATTCAGCTTTTGGGCCTTTAGAGTTTTGTTCTTAGAATTGAATTTTAAGTCAGATAGGGCTTTTCCGAGTCAATTGGGCCAAGTTTGACTTTTTGGGCCCAAAAGCCCAATTTGGTTGACTATTTTTGGTTTTGGCCCATTTGAGGGCCCAATAGGGGTATTCTGGTAATTTCACTTTGATTTTCTGATTATTTAGGTTAAAATAAACTAGTTTGCAAGTTTTTAGAATTTTTTATAATTTTTGGATTTTTAATATTATTTTATTATTATTTTATTATTATTTTTAAAATTTCATATTTTCCAACTTTTTACATTTTTCTTAGGTTTAATACATTAAAATTGGAATTTAGCAACTTTTAGAATAATTTTATCTCTTTTAGATTAATTTTTATAATTATTTTAAGTTTTAAGAGTTTTTAAATCATTTTAAATAGTTCTTTTAGTTTAAAAATTTCTAAAAATAGTTTTTAATCTTTTTAGGTCATTTTAGAGGTTTACCAATTGAAAAATCTTCATTTGGGATTTTTGATAATTTATTTGATTTTTAGGGCTTTAATTAGCATTTAAAAATTGAATATTTAATTATTTAAAAGGTTTGAAAAAGTTTTGATCATTGGTAAACTCTTAGTTTATTTATTTTGATTTTTTGGTGAATTTTTGGTAATTTTTAGAATTTATTTTTATTTTTGTGGTTTTTAAGGTTCTACGATTTAACTTTCTAGTAGTGTTTAATTTTATTTTTACGTCTTCGTCATCTTCTTTTCTCATCCCCTTCTAAACCAATCATTAATCACAAACATTTAACAAATTTCTCACACACATATACCTCCTTGGGAAACGAACTTGGAATTCATAAGGGTCATTAACACTTGATTTTTCCTAAAGTCATTTGTTCAATACTTACCGCTTATACGCCTTTTTCCTAAAAGGTCGTATTTTACCACAATCATTTTGGCGCCGCTGCCGGGGAGGTGTGTCGTGATTAATTTGCATTGTTGTTTTTAATATTAACCAAAATAGTATTTGTATTAGTAGAACTCTACTAATACGTATTATCGGCTTTCTTGGTTTTTCTTGTACAAATATTATTACTATATTGTATTAAGTATCACAATAAATTCACAATATCTCCAAAAGTGTGAAAACACAACCTTAATTGGGATTTCATCAGTCAATTATTGTATTCGAATCTCAAACAAAAAGAAAAAGGCAAAAATAGATAAATACTTTCGTGAAGCTCGATTTTGAAAAATACAAACTATAAGGTGGGTATAAGGCGGGTATTATAAAATATACCCTAAGGAAAAAGGCTCTTAAGTGCTTCGCGCCGCCTCGTTTCCCCGCTTGCTTGTGAGTATTTTGAGATTGAAGGCTAATCGAGGGTTTTGCCGCCCAAAGTATTATTACGTATAATATATTTGCTTGGTTTCTTTGTGATTAAAACCTCTTGAACAATTTGGTTTTCACCAAAGTTCTAAAGTCATTCGAAGGCATTCACTCCACGTGATCGTTTTCATTCCTTTGAGGCTTCTTTAATCAAGAGTTTGATTCGAGGAGAGATTTTGTAGATTGTTGTCTACAAAGATACACTAAAATCCAAAAAAATTAAATCTCATCAAAAACACAAAAAATTGAAAATTCACAAAACACCCAAAAAGAATCTTCTTTGCTCACCTCCCATTCTTCGTGAAGTTTATGATCACTCGTAATCAAGCAAAACGAGCTCGTAAACGTCTTCAAAAGCAAACCAATCAAGAGACGTTGATTGTTGAAGAACCTCCAGTTGTTGAACCTATTGTAGAACAAGAAGTCGTCATGGCTAATCGTACTATGATGGAGTTGCTACAAGCACCCACCGAGGGTTTTGGAGAGGCTATTGTGATTCCCGCCATCCTTGCGGAGAATTTCGAGATTAAGACGGGTTTAATGTCGATGTTGCAAGCAAATAAGTTTAGAGGTCACGAGAAAGACAACCCGCATTACCACATTAGGAATTTTAACCGTCTCACCGCCACTAGCAAGTTTAAGGATGTTCCACATGACGCCATTAAGATGATGTTATTTCCATACTCGTTAGATGGACCCGCAAAAATTTGGCTTGAGAAAGAACCGCCAAATTCGATTTTGACATGGGCCGATCTCGTTTCTAAGTTTGTGAACAAGTTTTTTCCACCATCTAAAACAACACACTTGAAAAATGAGATTTCACGATTTGTGCAAAGAAATAATGAAAGTTTTTCAATGGCATGGGAACGCTTTAAAGAAATGTTACATGAATGTCCACACCATGATTTTACGGAATTGCATCAAGTTGATACTTTTTATAATGGGCTTAATGATCATGAACGAGATTATTTGAATGCCGCCGCGGGTGGTAATTTTTTGTGCAAAACGACAAATGAGGCTTTACAAATAATTGAGAATAGATCTAAGGTTTATAACCCTCGTAACACACCGAGTGTTGCCAATTTGGGTTCGTCATCATCGTCACAATCGTCTCGTAGCATTAATGCCTTACATGATGAAGCTAATGAGGAAAATCGTTTTTTTGATAGATTTGCTAATCTTATGTCCCATTGGAAGGCTCAAGAAGCTTCCAATTCTGCTTCGGTTAAAGCGGTTACTAAGAGTTGTTTATCTTGTGGGGGAGCTCATGATCTTTCCGAGTGCATTACCGTGGATGGTAACACTTCGAGTGCTTATGTAGCAACGGGAACTTACAACCAAAACGGTCAAGGTTCCCGCCAAAATCAAGCTCCACCAAATCAAAATGTTAACAATTATCCGAACAACAACCAAGGTAATTACCAAGGCAATTCACGCAATTACAACAAAGGGAATTATCAAAATGGGAATGGACAAATTTATAATCAAAACCAAAACCGTGATTTTCAAAACACTACACAAGGTTTTCAAAATGCTCACACTAAAAATTTGCAAGGAGAATTTTTGGATTATGCTAAAGCAAATGATGCTAAATTTGATAATATGCAACGTGAGATGATTAGCTTAAGATCCGAGTTGAAAAATGAGCTAAAAAATGAACTTGCTAATGAACTTAAAACTCATGCAAACAAAATGGAAGGAAATGTCCAACGTCTTCAACAAAACCAACAAAAGATGGAATTAGGACAACATGAGATTAAGCAAGAGTTATTAAAAGCGGATGCTAGGCAATCAAAATTTGAGGACCGAATGGCTAAGATGTTTGAAGCAATCATGTGTAAACCCTCTTCCTCGGGTGGTCTTCCTAGTGATACAATTGCAAACCCGAAGGGAGAAATGAAGGTTATTACTACACGAAGTGGTAAAACTTTCAAGGAACCAATCTCTCGTCCAAGTACTTCTACGGAGAAGGAAATCGAGAAAGAACCCGAGGTGATGGTCGAAAAGGAGCACATTACAATCCCACGAAGTACCGCTCAAACCACACCTACGGTTGAACCAATACCAATTGTGGAACCCGAGTTTCCAAGGCCGTTGCCTAATGACCAACCCACACCACCTTTACCCTACCATTCGAGACGAAACAAAGAGAAATTGCAAGAACGTAACAAACAACAAATCGAGCTTTTTATAAAAATGTTTCAACAAGTGCATTTTGATGTGAGTTTAGCCGACGCGTTGTTATATATGCCTCGTTTCGCTTCCACTTTTAAAAGTATGATGAGCGATAAGGAAAAGCTTTCAAAACTTGCTAATTGTTCTTCGGTTTATCTTAATCGCATACCGGAAAAAGTTGGTGATCCCGGAAAGTTTCTCATTCCTTGTGACATACAAGATATGAAAGAATGCCTCTCCTTGGCCGATCTTGGTGCGAGCATTAATTTGATGCCATTTTCCATTTGGAAATCGCTTTCGCTTCCGGCTCTCATTCCTTCGAACATGTCTATCGAGATGGCCGATCATTCTACGATTATGGCATGTGGAGTAGCCGAAGATGTTTTCGTGAAAGTTGGGAAGTTCTACTATCCCGTTGATTTTATAGTAGTTGACATCCCCGCGGATCCTCAAGTTCCTCTAATATTAGGTCGTTCATTTTTAGATACTTCAAGATCGCTTATCGATGTTCATGCGAGAACTATCACTTTGAGATTCAACGAAGAGGAACTTGTTATAAACGCTACTCAAAACTCGAAACCTTCTCATGTTTATGCAATCGCTACCATCAATCACATTGACATCGTTGATGTGGTTTGCGATGAGTTTTCACAAGAAGTGTTAGGTTTTTCCGATAGCTCGTCAAGTGGATATCCCACTATTTTGGGTCCGATTCTTGCTAATTCCACACCAAATCTCACTCCATTCCAAGGAGGCGATCTCACTTCAAATGAAATCGACAATGAAGATGAGGTGTTGATTAGTGATGAAACTTCTATTCCACCATTTCTTTCGCCGATGGAAGTTATGAGTGTTGAACCAAAATCTTCAATCGAGGAACCACCTATCCTTGAATTGAAAGATCTTCCTTCTCACCTTGAATACGCATTCTTGGAAGGTGATGACAAGTTGCCGGTTATTATTGCAAAAGGTCTTGCCAATAATGAAAAAACCGAGCTCTTGAAAGTTCTTAAGGCTCATAAAGGGGCAATTGCGTGGAAAATATCTGACATTAAGGGTATTGACCCAAAATTTTGTACTCACAAGATTTTAATGGAGGAGGACTACAAACCCGCAATTCAAAGTCAAAGAAGGGTGAATCCCAAAATTCACGATGTCATTAAAAAGGAGGTCCTTAAACTCCTTGACGCGGGAATGATTTATCCTATATCCGATAGCCCATGGGTGAGCCCAATCCATTGTGTCCCTAAAAAGGGAGGAATGACCTTTGTGCCTAATGAAAACAACGAGTTAATTCCCACTCGTGTTGTGACCGGTTGGAGGGTGTGTATTGACTACCGAAAGTTAAATGACGCCACTCGTAAAGACCACTTTCCTTTGCCCTTCATGGATCAAATGTTGGAGCGACTTGCGGGAAATGAATTCTATTGCTTTTTAGATGGTTTTTCCGGTTACTTTCAAATCCCTATCGACCCTCGTGATCAAGAGAAGACTACTTTTACGTGTCCTTATGGAACGTTCGCTTATCGTAGGATGCCTTTCGGACTTTGTAATGCACCCGGTACGTTTCAACGGTGTATGATGGCGATTTTTCACGATATGATCGAGAAGTCGATGGAAGTGTTTATGGATGACTTCTCGGTGTTTGGTAATTCGTTCACGTCATGTTTATCTAATCTCGAGCAAATGTTAAAACGTTGTGAAGAAACCAATCTTGTGCTTAATTGGGAAAAATGTCATTTTATGTGTAAACAAGGAATCGTCTTAGGACATAAAGTGTCGAAGGCGAGGATTGAGGTCGATAAAGCTAAGGTAGACGTCATCGCCAAGTTACCTCATCCCAAAACCGTTAAGGGAGTTCGGAGTTTCCTAGGCCACGCGGGCTTTTATCGTCGTTTCATCAAGGACTTTTCGAAAATCTCTCGTCCTATGACACACCTTCTCGAGAAGGATGCTCCTTTTAATTTCAATGAGGATTGTGTTAAGGCTTTCGAAACTCTCAAAAGGAAACTTACCGAAGCTCCCATTCTTGTTGCTTCTAATTGGGAATTACCCTTTGAAATCATGTGCGATGCAAGTGATTATGCTATAGGGGCCGTCTTAGGGCAACGTTATGACAAGCATTTCCGTCCTATCCACTATGCTAGTAAGACGATGACCGAGGCTCAATTAAAGTACACCACAACAGAAAAGGAATTCCTTGCCGTGGTCTATGCTTTTAAGAAATTCCGACCTTATCTCGTCTTAACTAAAAGCATCGTGTATACCGACCATTCGGCTATCAAGTATCTCTTAGCTAAGCAAGATGCTAAGCCGAGATTGCTTCGTTGGATGCTCCTCCTCCAAGAATTTGATGTCACCGTGCTTGACAAAAAAGGAGCCGAGAATCTAGCGGCCGATCATCTCTCTCGTCTAGAAGATCCTCACAAAGATGTTTTCGAGAACAAGGAAATTACCGAAACATTTCCTCTTGAGACTCTCGGTGTAGTGAATTCTAAAGACACCACCCCATGGTTTGCCGACATTGCAAATTACCATGCGGGCAATTTCATAATCAAGGGTATGACGACACAACAAAAACGAAAATTCTTTCGTGACGTCAAGTTCTATTTTTGGGACGACCCTTATCTCTTTCGAGTTTGTGCGGATCAACTCGTTCGACGTTGTGTGTTTGGTGCCGAAGCTTCTAATATCCTTAGAGCTTGTCACGAGGGACCCACGGGTGGTCACCATGGTGCTAATCTCACGGCTAAGAAAGTGTTCGATGCCGGTTTCTTTTGGCCTTCTATCTATCGTGATGCACACGCACTTGTAAAGTCGTGTGATTCGTGCCAACGTCAAGGAAAATCGTCTCAACGTGATGAAATGCCGCAAAACATAATTCAAGTATCTGAGATTTTCGACATATGGGGAATAGACTTTATGGGGCCGTTCCCATCGTCTCATGGCAACAAATATATCCTCGTCGCGGTGGACTACCTTTCTAAGTGGGTGGAAGCTAAGGCTTTACCTACTAATGATGCTCGTGTGGTAGTGAAGTTTTTGAAGCAACTATTCTCTCGGTTCGGAACCCCTCGTGCTATTATAAGCAATCGTGGAACCCATTTTTGTAATGACCAATTCGAAAAGGTTCTAAAGAAATATGGAGTTACTCATCGTCTTTCTACGGCTTATCACCCGCAAACAAGTGGGCAAGTCGAGGTTTCGAACCGAGCTTTGAAGAGGATTTTAGAGAGGTCAATTGGAGAAAACCGTGCTTCATGGTCCGACAAACTCGATGATGCTTTATGGGCCTTTAGGACCGCTTATAAGACACCTAGCGGTTGCACTCCTTATAAGTTAGTCTATGGGAAGAATTGTCATTTGCCCATTGAGTTGGAGCACAAGGCATATTGGGCCCTTAAGCATGCAAACTTTGACTTGAAGATCGCGGGAGATCACCGGAAAATACAATTGAATGAATTGGATGAATTAAGAGATAATGCTTATGAAAATTCATTAATTTTTAAAGAAAAGACTAAAAAGTTTCATGATTCAAAGATTAAAAACCGGGTTTTTAACGTTGGTGATCAAGTGTTGCTTTTTAACTCTCGACTTAAGATATTTTCCGGGAAATTGAAATCTCGTTGGTCGGGTCCGTTCACCATTACACAAGTGTTTCCATATGGGACCATTGAGCTAGCTCAAGATGATGGTCCTAATTTCAAGGTGAATGGACATAGGCTTAAGCACTACTTTGGTGGGGAAATTCCTACAATGGTTGCCCTCGACCAAGCCACCTTCCCCAATGATAATTAGCATTGAGAGGATCGAGTCGAGCTCATGACTCGGTAATCAAAAACGAGGTGCCTCGTGGGGGAGATCCCATGCTTATCTTTTATGCTCACTATTCACTAATAAGGGGACTTGTACCCTTTCAACTCGTTGTCTCGTGGTTGTTTGTGATTGTGTTATCTAGATCATCATCATCTACGATTGAAGACTCTCGTGTTCGTTTACGTGAGCCTCCATCGTTCGTTTGAAGAAGTTTTTCACGAATCCATGACATATCCTTTATTGTTCTAACAATTATCTTTTAGCATACTTAATAAACGGCTTTAGATATATTGTTGATCACCCTTTCCATGCTAGATCCTAAGCATTCGACTCTTCGTCTCTAGTATGGGGGTGCTCCACCTTTAGACTCGAAACATTGAGTACAATGTTTACTTTTAGTATGGGGGGGGGGGGGGTGAATAGGTACTTGCTTTGCTACGCCCTCACGCTTTCCAACTTTCAATGTTTTGTTTTGCTAATAAGGCTAAAAATGGCCAAATTTTAAAATTTTTCTTAGTTTTCATAAGTGTTTTTAAGACACGAATGTATATTTTCCGTTGGGAAGAATAAGAGTTAATTTTTGACTTGATGGGCATTTGGAGCCATTTACATTCCTTAACCCGCTCAATTCAAGGTTTGCTAGACTTTTATATAGGGAGCTTTAAAATGCGAAAGTCTTAACTCTTTCGGGTTAAGAACAAGAACTTTTTGCAAGTTCCTATAATTGATCCTAGAAAGTCACTTATCAAGGGAACTTTAAAACGCATTCTCTAAACTTGAAAAAGTCCAAGAAAGTGCAAGATCCTATAGGTGGCTTGAAAACCCAAAACTTTGATTTGATATAGTCTTAATGAAAGCTAATCCAAATTTGGCTTAATTTTGACTTGCATGGCTAAGTATTCACGAGTCTCTTTAATTAGAGGTCTTTATATAGTGAAGAACGAGAAATGATAGAGTTAGACAAGTGATCATGCTAAACGTAGAACATGAAAGTGTTCTTTCAAAAACTCATATGTTTTTAATTGTGGCTTTTTCTTCCCATAAGATCAATGCATTAGGAATAAATCATAATTGCAATAAGTAAGGTCGTACGATTTGAAAGGTTACTTAGCCTCTAGCGTAAGATCGTTTAAACGTTGCTCGGGGTTGAATAGAGTTCATAGCCAAGTCAGAACTTATTGAAGCAGGACGCGAAGATGGGCGATCATCCAAAAAGGCCCTAACAAGGCATGAGGAGCTCTATTTTTGCTAAAGATCCAAGATGATGTGAAGTATCATTATTCCTAAATCAATATGAAGGATCGAGACACACGACGAGAAGCAATTACTCCCCTAAAGATCATGGAGAAAGTCGATCCAAAAAGACCCTAACAAGGTATGAGGATAAATATATCCAAGTCCGAAAAGGAGGCGGATCGTTGTATATCAAAATCCAAAGTAAAGATTGAAGAAAAATGATGAAGTCGTGGTCCAATATGAAGAATCTCTCAAAAACGTCAAGTGAAGAAATTCCAAATGTATGAAGAGAAGACCATAATTTCAAGAACGTCTTCCCAAGATTTGAAGTATGAAGTACATGCCAAATATCGGTCCGAGAAAGGTCTCAAATCGTGAAACGAGTTATGCCAAGATATGAACTTAAGGAGATACACGAGAAGCCGTTTTAAAAGATTTTGTCCTTCGGCTAACTATTGATCAAATCGTGCTACTTTGCTTTCGGACTAATAACTACTCAAATAAGTCAATATGAATCACTTGTGATCCATGACAAATAGATAAAAAATGCTAGTAACCCATTTCCTTTTATAATAACTAGGATTGCGGGGAGAAAAAGTATTACACAATTTGGACGTATGAGTAGTGTTAGCATTGTGACTTGTACCAACAATGATCTCGTTTTTGCACTTAGCATGGAATGTATGACAATCAAGGATGACGAAGTTTACTCTAAGGGACATTCACTTGTTTCTATTCTTTGACATTAAAAGTCACTTTTTTGTGATGAAAATCATACGTTATGTCTTTACACATCTTCGTAGTATGTTGCAAGTCTTTTTACTCTTCAATAAAGGTTAATAAAATTGAACTTTGGTGATGCTTAGATACTTTATTCTAGCATTGCGTGAGGGCACGGCAATGGCTTAGTATGGGGGAGTGATGAGATGGCATTTATACATGATCTCATCATTCTTTTCGGGCTTTAAATGCATAAAAATGTCATAAAATACCATATATATGCTTGTGTTGTTTACTTGTGTATTTTAGGTATGGATATCGTGAAAAAGACAAAAGATCACAAGTTACAAGGAAAAACGGACACGAGAAACGAAGCCGTACAAAGAACCGGGCCCTAATCATGGAATTCTCAACAAATATCCTTGAAGACTTGAAGACAAACAAGATTGATCCTCATTTATTGAAGAAATGACACTTAAAACCCTTGTATATTGATAATTACAAGTTTGGTCCCTTAAGTTTGTCAAAATTACACAAATGGTCCTTCAACTTTGAAGAAATGGCAAGATTAGTCCCTCAAAAAATTCAAATTGTCAATTATGGTCCCTCATCAAGCCAAAGATACATTGAAGACCTTTGAAGATCAACATTGTCCAAAATCAGCCCTTAAAATATGCAAAAGTGTCAAAAATAACCCTTGAAACACTTTTTAGGAAGTTTTGTGCCAAAAATGCCAAGTTGTGAAAGTTGTTACAAAGGAAATGGGCGCTGACAGACTTTTATTCACAAGTGACAAAAGAAAGGAAGAAAAAGGACCAAAACTGCCAAGTTTGGAAGTTTAAATCCCTAAAACACGCGCCAAACAACTTTCTCCCTAAGAAAACGGATCAAACGTGTCACTATTCACACGTATGAACCCAGGTTTTAATTTTTACTGCCAAAGGGTTTTTCCTAATTACTTTAACCAAAAACTAATTCACCCTAGCACGATCACATCCCACACATGTAACCTCACACCACTCCACCATGGACCCCACCCCCAATTCCCTTTCAACCAATCAGAATGCAACTTAACCCCCAAGTCATGCCACATGTCAAGATCAACGACTAAGGATCAATGCTTCATTCCAAAGCTAAAATGAACATCCAGGATTACTTTGGACAGCTCACACCAAGAAAACGTCTAGAAGGACTTAGGGCATTTAGGGAATTTCACTTCTAGGGTTTGTGAATAGTGCTAGCCTTGGCATTTGCCTATATAAAGACTCCTCAACCTGTGAGAGAGCTTTGTTCCAGTTTTAGGCTATTATCTTTGTAATTCCTTTTTAAGTTTAAATAAAATTTGAATTTCTGAAATTTTGAAATCTCTTTTTGATTTAATTAAAAGTTTGGTGTTTGAGTAGCCTAATTCTGAGTTCCATTTGATTGATTAGACCTTCCTTAACCTTGTGGTTAAGGCACGTCTAGGTTTGAAAGGTTTTCAAGGTTCAAAAGCCTTGAAGCCCTTGTTTCTGAATTTGGCTTATATTTGTGTACTAACCCTTAGCCATAAGCCTTGAGCTCTTTCAAGCTTGTTGACACCAAGCCTGAGAAGGATTCTAAGCCTTTGGTTGAGTTTGTTTGTTGCTTGTGTTGAAGACATATCATAATCAAAGCCTTGTTCTACTTTTAACATCAGTAGGCTTTGATCATCTTTGTTGAAGTACTTTGGTCTTGTTCTAGTTGTTGAACAAGGTCCAAGGAGCATAGCTGGCCTTCCTAGGATGTTGTGGAAGGCAGGTATAATCTCTTGATTAAGATTCCCCTAAAAATTTCATGTTTATGACTGTTTTGAATTTGGTGCTTTGATTCTGAGTATTTGTGTTTGTGCTGGTGATTTATGTGTTTGATTGTGTTAGTTGCTATCTAGTAAGTGTTTTTGGTCATTAAAATCAGTAGGTTATTAGTTAAAATCACAAGTTTCTTTGTTAAGTGGTAGATTAAGGAGTGTTTGGGTCTACTGCATACTTTGGATTTGTGGTTTGCTAGGTGCTTATATTGTGGTTGCAAGTGTTGGTATCTGTTTGTTAGGTGCATTAGTTCATCTGTTTGCAGGTTTTGTAGGTTTGAACACATAGATTCATAATTTGGCTATAAAATCTTAAATACTTGGTAAAATTGGCTAGGATTTTGAGGACACCTAGATCTAAGCTTAGGCTAGGGCTAACAAGTGCTAAATCTGAGTTAATCACACCAGGGAAGAAGGATTTGAGGCTTGAAATTGGATCAAGTGTCAAGTAGTTCAGCAAAACTTGTCTGCATATTGTTCATTGTTCATCAGAAACATTTTGTGCTTTGATCTTATTGTTTACTTTGATTAAGTGTTTGATTCTTGTTGCTTTGTGTTTGTTCTTAGTTTATATAGCTTGTGTATGCATCTTGTTAAGTTTGGTTGGCTTATTCAGTCTAAATCTGCTTATTAAGTGCTGGACTGCTTATTTCCATATCTGGTGCATATCTGGTGACTGTTTGGCTTATTGTTGCTTATTGTGTGAACCAATTTGTGATTTTCTTGTTGCTATTGACTCCTTGTGATTCACTGATCACAAGGGTGCCCTTGTTTCCAATTGAATCTAACCCGAACTCTCAAATAAGCTTGGTCAAATAGTTAAAGCAGTGGGAACTCCTTTCCCCTGCTAGTTGCCACTGATAGTGTAATATTGGGTTCAGCTTATCAATAAGCTATAATAGCTTATTCCAACCAGCAACAACTTTGTTTTTGTAATAGGTGCTCATATTTTGACCCATTTGTTCATACTGGAGCATTTGGGTGGTTGACTTTAGGGTTTGACTAGAAAACCAACTCCATTGACTTTTTCATAAGTTCATTTGTGCTTATTCTGGCTTATTGGTTGTGCTTATTGGATTTTTGTTGATTGATTTTGCTTATTGAGTCCATTTGAAAGCTTTTGCAAGTTGAATCAAGTCCTGAGGTGCCCTAAATCTCTAAAACGATTATTTTGTCTTTTAGTGAATTTTTACTTTGCTTATTTCTGGCTTATTGAGTGAGCTTTTTCAAAAATTCTTTTTACAGATCTCATAAGCATCCCAAAAGAAGGTTGTGTGTCAAATTAGAGCTTATGGCATTAGCTTATGGCTTAATGGGCTGAAAAGCCCAATAAGAATAAGCTGAGTGTTAAATAAGCTGTGATAAGCTCATATTCAGCTTTTGGGCCTTTAGAGTTTTGTTCTTAGAATTGAATTTTAAGTCAGATAGGGCTTTTCCAAGTCAATTGGGCCAAGTTTGACTTTTTGGGCCCAAAAGCCCAATTTGGTTGACTGTTTTTGGTTTTGGCCCATTTGAGGGCCCAATAGGGGTATTCTGGTAATTTCACTTTGATTTTCTAATTATTTAGGTTAAAATAAACTAGTTTGCAAGTTTTCAGAATTTTTTATAATTTTTTATAATTTTTGGATTTTTAATATTATTTTATTATTATATTATTATTATTTTTAAAATTTCATATTTTCCAACCTTTTACATTTTTCTTAGGTTTAATACATTAAAATAGGAATTTAGCAACTTTTAGAATAATTTTATCTCTTTTAGATTAATTTTTATAATTATTTTAAGTTTTAATAGTTTTTAAATCATTTTAAATAGTTTTTTTTAGTTTAAAAATTTCTAAAAATAGTTTTTAATCTTTTTAGGTCATTTTAGAGGTTTACCAATTGAAAAATCTTTATTTGGGCTTTTTGATAATTTATTTGATTTTTAGGGCTTTAATTAGCATTTAAAAATTGAATATTTAATTATTTAAAAGGTTTGAAAAAGTTTTGATCATTGGTAAACTCTTAGTTTATTTATTTTGATTTTCGGTGAATTTTTGGTAATTTTTAGAATTTATTTTTATTTTTGTGGTTTTTAAGGTTCTACGATTTAACTTTCTAGTAGTGTTTAATTTTATTTTTACGTCTTCGTCATCTTCTTTTCTCATCCCCTTCTAAACCAATCATTAATCACAAACATTTAACAAATTTCTCACACACATATACCTCCTTGGGAAACGAACTTGGAATTCATAAGGGTCATTAACACTTGATTTTTCCTAAAGTCATTTGTTCAATACTTACCGCTTATACGCCTTTTTCCTAAAAGGTCGTATTTTACCACAATCACTTTGGCATATTCCTTGCAAGTTTGAATTTGAAGCTGATCCATGTGATGATTCTTGTTGCTTTGTGATCTCAATGGCCCACGCGTAGGAATGAAGCTTGAATCATGCCCGTTGATCTGCTGCCATTTTTTTTTGTATTTTTGTTGCAGGGTGCTTGTGGGTGGGACCCTATGAGTCACGGGATGGGGAATCTAGGTGTGGGGTTTGGTTTGGAATGAGTTTAATCATTAATTTGCACTTAATTGTGAACTTTCCCTTTGTTTTGAAGATCTGGTGATTAGGGTTTATGTTTGAGGATTAAGGGTAAATTAGGGGAGAAAGGGGAATAGTACATGTTTCCCACCCAAATTAAGTATTTAATAAACGTTTGAAAATGTTTAATTTAGTATTAACCGGGTAGGGAGTGGGTTTCCAACGTGGCGGTTTGAGGTGGTGTGATTAGTTGGGTGAGTGAGTTGTCACAAGCTGAGTGGGTGGGGAAGTTTTTGTGTCGGCCAGGAATAACCCCTCATTTTCCCTTTTCTTGTCTATTTGCTTTTGTCAGCCAAATGTGAATAATCCTTTGTATATGAAGTTTATAAACTTCTATTTTGGCCACAATAACTTTTGAAAAGTTATTTCAAGGACTAGTTTTGCCCATTTATGATATTTGAAGGACTGATTTTGGCATTTTCTTTATTCTTCAAGGTCTTGACTTGTTTGTTGACTTCTTGGAGGACTAATATTGACAATTTAGTTTTGTTGAGGGACTAAATTTGCCAATTCTTCAAAGTTAAGGGTCCTTTTTGTAAATTTGACAAACTTTAGGGACTAATCTTGTAATTATGAATATACAAGGGTTTAAAGTGTCAATTCTTCAATATTGGAGGACCAATCTTGCATAATCTTCAAATCTTCAAGGGTTTGTCTTGGAAAATTCTTCATTAGGGCTTGGTTCATTGTGCGGTTTCGTTTCCCGTGTTCGTTTTTGCATGATTCTTGTGATCTTTTGTAATTTTCTCAATATCCGTACCTAAAATACACAAGCAACAAACACAAGCATATATTTGGCCATTTTTATGATATTTTATGCATTTAAAGCCCTTTTTGGACGATGAGACTATGTATAAAAGCAGTCTCATCATTTATTTTTTTATATTTTTATCTTTTTGATTTTTTTATATTTTGGATTTATGACACGTAAAAAGAGCGCTCACAAGTGAACGGATCCCAAAATCCAATATGCAACCGCCAATCAATTGTCAATCTCCACGTCAAGAACCGGAAGCGGCGCCATTTAATATTTGTCTTTTTAGTTCGTTTTTCTCGACTCAATACGAATTGATCAATCAATAAAAATCAGGTTAACTAATTGTTCTTGGTGTTTGATTTATAAAATTTTGGTAATCTAGATCTACTTATCACAAAGCACGTAAAAAGATAAAAATATGATCTCTACATATCCATACTAAGATAAAATATAGTGCACATACAACATTTATAGCCAAAAGTACAAGTAATCAATGCATAATATATAAAATTGCTCAAAATGTAAAGTTTATAAAAGTATAAGGATTGGAAATGTAAATTCAGAAAGTTAAAGGACTTGAAATGAAAATATAAAAAACTTATAACCAAATTGTAACAAAGTAACAAACTTCCAAACTGAATATGCAACAAACTAACTAATCCATGGATCTAATTGCAAAACCTAGAAAGTTATTTACTATTTTTAACAGTTTAAACTAACTCCTAATCACTAGAGACTAAACTGCAATCACTAGAACTTTTTTTAACAAAACGGGCTTATAGGTTTCAGTAAGCTATAACTAGTGTTATAAGCCACCAACTAAGCTGAAACAAGTTCCAAAAGTTTTCTAATCCAAATTTACCTAACTAGTATTAAAGAATTCAGCTAAAATGCCCTATAAGCTCGATAAGCAATTTTGTAATAAGCCACTTTTAAGGAACCTGCTTGTTGGGATAAGCACTTAAGCTATAATTCTTAAATATGATCTTAAGCCCAAATAATGGACACCTATTTAAGAAAATTCCAAAAAGCACCAAAGAATAAGCTAGACTATCAAATAAGCTATATTGAGCTTATTTTGACCAAACGTTGACCAAGTTTGACCAAGTTTGACTTTGGTCCAAACTTATTTTCTAAGCTTATTACACTGTTTTATGAAAGAAAATGGATACTTTTATGAAGAGGATAAGCTAGAACTGAAAATCTGATAAGCCTTTATCATAGAAACTTCACTTTGTCCTAGTGCTTATTATTTGGCTTATTTCTAGCTCAATTGTGAATACTGTATGCTCTACCCTATATATCTAGAAAGCTGATATGTTAAGCTAAACTCAGGGACAAAAATCACAACCTAACTCTCAGAGATGAAGATTTGAGAAGTGGTTGAATTAGGCATGTTTTTGGCTTCACAACTGACCCAATACTTTTAGAACCTTTTGCCTGTTTGACTTTCAATTTGACTCTAAAACTTTACAAGTTCACTTGTTTTCAGTATTTGAGTAAACACAAACTCTTAACATCAACTTTTAATAACTGATTCAAAGATTGTGATCTAATCCAAACACTGGTTTACAGAATATAAGCACAATCAAGCTATAAAGACTTATCAAAACCAACAAATTAAGCTAACAAGCAATCAAATCATATAAATAAACTCAAAATGAACAAATAGCAAGCAAAGGCAAGTAGAGTTACACTAAGACAAGAAATTAAGCATGCAAACTGATTTTTAGAGGAAAATAGTAAAGAGAGCTTATAAGAACAATTGAAGGCTCCTTTGATGCAGAAGTGAGCGCTGAGCTCACTTGTGATCTAATCAACACCCAAATATGCTACTCAACACAGCTACAACCCAAAACAACCATCATCATCATCTAAACTGATCAATCTACAAGAACTGGCATCTTTTGGCTATGTCTATGCTAAGAGATGAACTGCTAATGTCTGAACTCTTGTGAAATCTTCCAAAGTTATCAAAATAACTCCATTGTTCATATATGAACAACAGAATCAAGATAGAACAGTAGGTAGTATGAGAATTTTAAGTAAAATAAGTATGAGAAGTAGATTTAGTGAAATGAAGTTTCATTAATGGGAGAATTCAGTTACAACAACTTTAACTAACTAACTAGCTTTCTCAAAGTGATTGTCAGACACTTTGAGAAGTTAAAACTACTAAGTGAAAACAGGATTGAGAGAGAAAGAATAAATGTGTGTGTTTTTCACACAATAACAAACTATACACAATGAATATACAATAGGGTATTTATAGAGTAAAAATGGAATGAAGGTGAGGTTGATGACGTGTTCCAACCAATCAGAAGTCGCCAGGTGTCTTCAGTTGGTTAATTGAATTCTCAGTTCATGATCCAATTTGGGGAAATTTATTCCTTGGATGAAATGGTAATTAACCAAGTAGGTTGAGTTCGCCTTACGATGTCGATCAGATTTGGTGTTGAAAGTTTTCCATGAAAGTGTATGAATCGTTCTACACGATCTGGGAATGGAAGGTCCACGTGGCATGCTGTAAGATATTGTAAATCTATGTATATTCTAGAGAGAGAAAGAGATAGAAAGATGGTAGATTCACACACTTTTAGAGAGAGAAAATAAAATATTACACCTTGATTACTATGTGAAAAGTATGAGAAACCACACCCTCTCCATCTAAGGAGAGGGTTTATATACCAAGCCCATAAGATGGGACCAGGCTTACAATATTGGGCCGTCCATACATAACATGGACTAGGCCTTTCCTTGTTAATTAGTATATAGATATCTAGACTACAAGCTACAACTTAATATATTGTCGGAGTGACCGAATCTTGCTAAATACGTAAAAACGTATTTCCAACAATCTCCCCCTAAGGGAGGTCACTCCAAACAAGGCCTTGTTGATCCCAAACTTAGATCGATTAAGCTTTGTGTATACGAGATTAGATCAAGTACTACACGTAGAGAAACCTTTGCTTATGAGTAAAGTAACAAAGTGTTATGCGGAATTAACACTTGATCTAAAACACAAAGATGTTAAACAAACTTTCACTTGTATTAGAATGATCGTACTTGATTACAATGAAAGAGTTTTAACTTGCGAATACTTATGAAAACTTATATTAAACATTAACCTAAAAGATCTTCTTTTATAGAACAAGAAGTCTTGTACAATAAGCTACGAATCAACTATTCTAGGTAAAGATAAACATAGAAAATACATTGTCGTCTCAATCCTTACTAGAAGTATTCTAGAATATAATAAACGTGTAGCTCACATCTTCCATCAGTGCTTGTCTTCATTCTGTCAACGCTTGACTTTAACTTGTCAACGCTTATGCTATCAGCGCTCACTTTACTCTTGTCAACGCTTGAGTTGTTCTTGTCAGCGTTCAAGTGTTCTGGCCTAAATTTATTCCCAACAATCCTCCCCTAAACTTGATATCCACTCTTATGATCAAGTTTCTGAATAAACATTAAGAACTTGGAGGAGTCTGACAAACCTTATCATATTGATAATAAATAAATCTGATCAAATTCTTTGCCACGTCACTTGTATAGTCTATCTCCAACTGGGTGTCCTTCATCTTTTCCAAAACAGCCTTGGATATGAAATACTGAGCATCTACAAGTAAATACTCAGCAAACTTTGTAGAACTCAAATGGTATACACCTGCAGCTGAATATAACCTCCATTGAAGACCACTGAGGTCATCTTCAAGATCCTTCCATATTTCAGGATCTTCTTCATTTGTCCCACACATTCTCTTGAATGTGGTCCAAAGTTTTATTCCATTGACTGAAGTTGGTGCTTCAGCCTCATACTTGGTCTCTAACAACCTCCAAAGGTCCACCAAGTCTTCTCTATCACAACTTGCAAATAAAGATATGAGAGTGGTAAAAGTGTGTACCTCCTTGCCAAATCTTCCAATTTTCCAGAATCCACATTCATCTTCATCATAACTCACAATTGGATTCCTGGAATCTAGTGGTAACACATGCACCATATTTGAAGCTTCTAATGGGGAGAGCTTGAGGCTCTTTCTAATAACTGCTTCACTTGGATATAGTTGATTCATATCTTTTGGAAACTCAAGAATAAATCCCTTCTTTACTGGTCTAGGAACTATCATAGCTTTCTTGATTGCCATCTCTTCTGCAAGTTGCTCCTTTCTTTCATCTGAAAGAAGTCTGAAAGTGTTTTCTTCCTGCACTTTCACCCAAATAGGATAAGCCCTATGTTCCAACTCATCAAACGTCAAAGCCTTCAGCTTCTGATGTGTCCATCCAACTCCATGACATTTGAGCAACATAAAGTAGAGCTTCCTTCTATCCCTTTTTAACTCAGAGAGAATGTTGCTTGCCTTGTGTTTCAAAATCACCTTACAATCCTTCTGAACTCTAAGAAGAATTTCCAAACCCCATATCTGATCTGAAATGGTCAAGTCTGGATTATCCATACAGCTTTCTTCCCAAGAATTGTACATCTGAACCACCTCTGGCATATCAAAATCAATCTGCAACTTTAAATCTCTCAGCTTTTCCCTAGCAAGCTCATCACCATACTCAAGTCTTTCTGGTTCAACAATCATCACACTTGAATCTGAGCTAGCTCCATCACTTTCTTCTTCAGAAGTCACAACAAATGGTGACTTTTCCTTTTCACCTTGTTCCATCATTTGCTCAGCCAATCTTCTATCAAATTCAACCTGAGCTGCATTCTTTGGAACAATTTCTTCTACCAACTTACCCTTACCCTTATCTGTTGGTTCAATTGTTGGTAGGGTAGATGATAATACCTGAGTAGGAACATCTTTGATGATAGATGATGACTGGAATACATCACCTCCATATGCAGATCTGTCAACGCCCAATTTTCCTCTATCAGCGCCCAAAATACTCCTATCAGCGTCCAAACTTGTCTTGTCAACGCTCAAATATTTTCCCTCAGCGCCTTGTGTAACCTCTCTCAACATATCTGTAAATGATAAATTTAAATTGGTTGGAGAGATCAAGGACGTGTCAAAACCTGTTTGTTCCTTCAAAGTAGTAAGAGCTTCAGCAACATCCAATGATTGACCATCTTGACTGCTCTTATCACTCAGATTTCTTTGATCTTCCTCCCCTTTGGAAGACTCCTCCATACCTCCCCTTGAATGAGCACTCTCCAAAACAACAATTCTCTCCCTCAATTCTTTGAGTTCAAGGCCTTGGTTACTGACAATGTGTACTAAGTCTGCATTCTGCTTTTGCAAGCTAATGCAGACAGCCGTCAATTCCAAAAGCGTCATAGGTTCCAGTCTGCCCTCTTCCAAAATGGGGATTTGACCTCCCAAGTCAGGTTCATTGGGCATGGATGAGGTCTTAATGATGTTGGGACTGTCTTGACCAGCTTCTAAGCCTGTATCAATAGCCCCAGCCTCATCCAGGTCACCAGCCACACTTGTGGTGGTGGTTCTCTCTGCTTCATGGCTAGGACCACCAGAGGAGAACACTCCAGCAGTCCTTTGGCGTTTAATCAACCTATATTCAGGTGGTGTGGAAGATGGTGTAGAAGAAGGTGTAGATGTGGGTTGGTTAAGGGATGTTTGGGATTGTGATGGTTGGGTGTCAGCGGTTGAAATAGGCATATCAACGCCCACATTAGATGTGTCAGCGTCAAAGGGATTTTGGTCTATTTGCATTTGGTCAGGTGAGGGTAAAGGTTCAGGGATAGGTTCAAGTTGTGGGTGAGGGTCAATATGAGGTTGGGGGTCTGGTTGGGGTTGTGCTGCTGCAATAACAGCAAGCATGGCTGGGGTTAAAGGTAGGTCTCTATGAGGTGGTGAATTCATCTTGGTAAAAATAGCTTTCTTTTGTTCAGGGATTTTATAAAAATCATTGTGATCCCTTGAACAATATCCTTGAGCATCAAAAATCATTTGCAGAAAACGGGGATAAGCTAAAGTCATTTTTGTCCCCTTGTTTTTACACATTCCTTCAAAAATCATTTTAGACCAGTTATACTTTTGCCCTGTTGCAATACACATAATAGCAGTTGCAATGGATCTATTGATCTCATTGTGTGCAGTACATTTGGGACTCAAACATTGAAGGAGAATGTGAATGAGGTACTTCCAGGCTGGGGGAAATTCCTGCTTATGGTACTTATTAAGAGTACCTTCATCAGGAATAGGGTATCCCAAAGCCCTAAGCCCTTGTTCTATTTCAGATATGGGAAGAAGGGTTACACCATCAGCATCATCAAGATGCAAGGCCTGGCGTACCAAGGCCTCAGTAACCACCCAAGGTCTCCCATGTACAATAGAAGTTAATGTGGTCACTCCATTAACTGTTGAGGAACTTACAGTGTTCCAAAACTGTTTAATGTGTGTGACTGGAATGAGTGGTGCATGAGAAAGAGCATACCTTAATGGGGATGCATTCAAATACTCCACCATCTGCGTGTATTGAGGGAACAAAGTATTATCAGCAACAAGATAAGCAATCATGTTGTGTTGAGACTTGAACCCCAAATCCAATTCTGCTGAGTTAAATCTGGGTGCCATTGATGAAAGCTGTTAATTTGAAGTATAAAAGATGAAGGTTGATAAGAGAAAAGTGTTAGACAAGAATTATAGATACCCTGTTTAAAATAGGAGCCAAATTTATAGGAGTGGATGAATGCATGTGATTGGCCCAAAAATAGGCAAAGATTTTCAAAAACTAATCATGAAAATATTGAAAAAGTTATAAGTTATCTCATGCATTTAATGAAAGTAACAACTCCTAAAATTACGGCTTGAAGATATGTCAAAAAGTAACAACTGGGTAGGTCCCATTGATTGTCAACGGTCAAATATAACCCATCAACGCCCAACGGCTATAATCTTGTCAACGTTCGCCTAAAGCCATGTCAGCGTCCAATTTGGTCACAACAACGCTTGGAAAAATCTTGTCAGCGTCCAAAAATAAAATTGTTTTAAAAAGTAAAAAATGACCTTAACAAGTAATTTATCCTAGAGAAGATAACCAAAAGCTGATAATTATCATAGGGCGGCAAGCACTGTCCAGTTATGCACACTTGCATAAGCAAGATAGACATAACAGTCCTCTAGTGTCCCTTGCTAACCAAAATTCTTAACAACCAAGTTACCTTATAAAATCCTTGTTACTCCCAGGTAAAACCCATATCAAAAGGATTCCCAAGTCTCCCACCAGACCACAACCAATTCTAGGCCAAAAATGTCTTGGCAGCATGCAAAGTTGATATACTATGCATGCTACAGTGCCTCATGGTTTAGTAAAACTAACCCATACTCACCTGTGGACACAATCTAGAATTGTGATAAGAGTATCATATGGATACCCAAAAATCCTAAAGGTTCCTTAAACCTCCCCTTAAACTATGATACATGAGTTCTCAAAATATATATGAACATTAAAAATTTATGTCAAGATAGGAATATAAATATTCCAACCATCATCCATAAACAAAACATGTCCAAATAGCTCTTCAAAGATCCATAAGCAACTCTGTATCCAATGGTAAAAAGCTATCACCACCTACACATTTAGATGAAAACCACAAAACTAACATTTGTTGCTGATAGCGTCCCGACAACACTTATCAGCGTTGAAGGAACTCTTGTCAGCGTTAGACAATAATATCTTCTAACAACGGCAAAATAACACTTATCAGCGTTACATGTACCGTTGTCAGTGTTAGAAAAATAAAGTGGAAAATCTAAATCATCACAAAGACCAATAACAATGCATTATCCTGTACATACTTTTACAAAAAGGTTCCAAAACACATATTAAGTGAGATTAACCATTCCAATATTTGTTACCAAATATTGAAATCTTCCAGCATCAAAAGGTTTAGTTAATAAATCAGCCACATTATCTTCTGTATCTACCCTATCTGGTTGTATTAAACCTTTCTCAAAGAAATCTCTTATAAAGTGATGTCTAATTTCTATGTGTTTGGTTTTAGAATGATGTACAGGATTTTTAATAATGCATAAAGTACTGTTATTGTCTACAAAAATCTTGGTATGCATAAAATTATACCCATAATCCAACAGCTGGTTCTGAATCCATAAGACTTGTCCACAACAAGCAGCTGCAGCCACATATTCTGCTTCAGTTGTAGAGTTTGCCACCACTGTTTGTTTCTTGCATTGCCAAGATATTAATCTGCTCCCAAGAAATTGACATCCACCAGTTGTGGATTTCCTATCAAACTTGTCACCTCCATAATCACTGTCTGAATATGCAATAAGATCCAATGGAGAATCTTTGGGGTACCACAATCCAAGATCTGGATAACACCTTAGATACCTAAAAATTCTTTTCACAGCAAAAAGGTGACATTCTTTGGGAGTCACTTGATGGCGTGCACATGCACACACAGCAAACATGATGTCAGGTCTTGAGGCTGTAAGATACATCAATGAACCAATCATTGATCTATAGTGCCTAACATCCACATCCTTTCCAGCTCCAATCTTTCCCCAAGGGTGTTCCCTATCCATAGGAGTAGAAGCATCCTTTTCATGTGCAGAAAAACCATATTTCTTCAAGATTTCAGCTACATACTTGTCTTGGGAGATGAAGATACCATCTTCTTTCTGCTGAACTTGTAATCCTAGAAAGAAGTTCATCTCACCCATTGCACTCATCTTGAATTTATCTGTCATGAGCTTGGAAAAATCCTCACTCATTTTTGGATCAGTAGACCCAAAAATGATGTCATCAACATAGACCTGCACAAGCAACACATGTTTTCCTTTCTTCTTTGTAAATAGTGTCTGATCTATGGTGCCCCTTTTGAAACCATTTTCCACCAAGTAGGTGGACAATGTACCATACCATGCTCTTGGGGCTTGATGAAGTCCATACATAGCTTTCTTCACTCTATAAACCTTGTCTGGATTTTCAGGATCTTCAAAACCAGGAGGTTGCATGACATATACCTCCTCAACAATTGTCCCATAGAGGAAAGCACTCTTCACATCCATTTGATAAACAGTGAAGTTCATGCAAGATGCATAAGCTAAGAAAATTCTGATAGCTTCAATTCTTGCAACTGGAGCAAAGACTTCTTCATAATCTATGCCTTCCTCTTGTGTATATCCCTGAGCTACCAAACGTGCCTTGTTTCTGACCACAATGCCTCTTTCATCTTTCTTGTTCCTTAGAACCCATCTTGTCCCAATTGGTCTCACATATCTAGGACAATCAACCAGCTCCCAAACATCCTGTATAGCAAATTGGTGAAGCTCATCCTGCATTGCTTCCACCCAACTTGGTTCCTTGAGAGCATCAAAAATCTTCTTGGGTTCTTCCTGTGACAGAAAACAGGCAAACAAACATGCTTGTACAAGAGGGGTATCAACCTTCTTGTGTATATTGGCAATAAATCCACCAAGACTTTGATGGGATCTTCTTGTCTGAACTGGAGCCATAACATCACCAATGATCTGAGATGTGGGGTGATCCTTTGCTGTGGAAGTGAGAACTCCTCCTTCAAAAAGTCTGGTGTCCTCAATTTCACGCTCCATGTTGCCAATATCTTCTTCATCAGACTCTCTTTGATCAACAGAAATCTCTTCATGGACATTAGAAGGTCCACCTTGTTCAAAATGGGAAGAGAAAAGATGTGCAAATGTGTTGTCAAAGTCTGATCCTTGTTTGTCAGCGTTTGGGCTAACAACGCTTGAACTGTTTGTGTCAGCGTCTGATCCAGCAGCGTCTGAATTGCTCTTGTCAGCGCTTGATTTCCCTTTGTCAGCGCCTGAAGAAGTATGCATGTTCGTATTTGGTGGTATTTGAAAACCACCATTATCCTTTCTAGCAGCAGCAGCAGCAGCATAATACTCATCTGTCCATATAGGAAGTGTAACATATTCTTGTGTGGGAGATGATTTGACTGCTGGTGGTCCATCCTCCTTAGCAACCTGTATACCTGAAACATTACCAATTCTCTTTTCCAAAACACTGGAAGTTACCTTCACAATGTCTGGATCAGTAACAGGCATATAATTTAAAGCTCTAGATAAAGGTTCTAAGTCAAACAACCAATTTGGACCATTTTCAGGATCACTAGGTTTACTTTCTAAAAACCTAACATGTACCTTTTCAAGTATACGTTTTTCCTTTTTAATGTAAACCCTATATCCTTTGCTCTGCACTGAATAACCCATGAAGTAGCCTTCATCACCTTTTGAATCAAATTTACCTAGGGCCTCACTAGTTTCTAAAACAACTACATGACAACCAAAAGGCTTGAGAAAGCCAATATTTGGCTTCCTTCCCCAAAGTAATTCATAAGGTGTCTTATTATGTATTTTGTTGACCAATGCCCTATTTTGAACATAACAAGCTGTGTTAACAGCTTCAGCCCAAAAGGCTATAGGAAAGTGGGCATCAGCCAACATGGTTCTGGCTGCTTCAATAAGGGTCCTATTCTTCCTTTCAGCAACCCCATTTTGCTGTGGGGTTCTAGCTATGCTAAACTCCCTAGTAATCCCTTTCTTGGCACAAAAATCATCTAGCAACTGATTTCTAAACTCACCCCCATTGTCACTTCTAATAATTTTGACCTCATTACCATTCTTCTTTTCAATCTGGGTAATGAAATTAATCAGACTTTGGGCAGTTTCACTTTTCTTGGCTAAAAAGAAAGTCCATGTAAACCTGGAATAATCATCAGTGATAACAAAACAATATGATTTACCCTTCAGACTTTCTATATTAGTTGGACCAAAGAGGTCCATATGCAATAAGTGAAGTGGTTTAGAACTAGAGTGCACCTGTTTAGACCTGAATGAGACCTTGTGCTGCTTGCCTTTAAGACATGCAACACAAGTGTGGTCATTGTGGAAAGCCTTTTCAGGCAAACCATCAACTAAACCAAGCCTCACAAGTCTATTGATATTCTTAAAGTTTATGTGCCCTAATCTCCTGTGCCAAAGATTACTTTCATCTACTGAGGCTTTAGCATACAGACATGACATTTTATTATTTATCTTAATTCCATTAAGATACACATTATATATGTCTTTATGCCTTGGTGTTCTAAAATCTATGTATTTTTCCTCAGGGAGCTTGTAATCTTTGCTTAACACCAAGCACTCAGTATCTGTGAAAAGAACCTTATTTTTGTTATCACACACTTGTGATACACTAAACAAATTATAATCCAGTTCTTTTACCAGGAAGACATTCTCAAATCGTAGATTGTTGGTGACAAGGGTTCCTTTTCCTGTGATGGTGCCATAGCCCCCTCCAAAGTATACCTTATCACCATCTTGAATAGGAGAGAAATTTGTCAAATAGTCTTCCTTTCCTGTCATGTGCCTTGAGCATCCACTATCCCAGTATCCATAATCATTGATCTTCTTCTGAATGCCCTGCACATAAAGAAAACACATTAGTTTTCTTTGGGAACCCAAGCCTTGGAAGACTTGGATTCATTTGGTTGTTCAACAAGAACAGACTTGGTTCTCATAACAACCCCATTTTCATCCCTGTTTGAATGAAATTCCCAGTTAACCCCAATTGGTGTTGACAATGCCTTTGAAATATAATGAAACCTGTTGCATGTCATAGAAACACCAGTAGAATTAGAGTTCTGGTCTTGTTTTGGTCTCCATGTTAAGCTAGTAGAAGCTTTAGACCTATTTCCCTGTGGTTGCAAATACCTAGGTTTGGCAGTGTGTCTGTCAACGCTGAAATTGCTCTTGTCAGCGCCCCGATTGCCTTTATCAGCGTTGAACCTAGGGTTTGCTACAGGAACCCATTGCCTATTGGACCAAGTGTTTGACTTTTGAAAAGGTCTTAGGCCTTGTGTGTTAGACCCTCTAGAAAAGAATGGGGCAGGTCTAACAACTTGTGAACTTTTGTTCACAAAAGTATTGGGTCTGACAGTGTTTGACCTATGTTGACTTTTGTCAGCGCTGAAATGGTTCCTATCAGCGTTGACATTGGAAGCGTTGACACATCTGTAAGCCAAATGTGAGAAGCTACCACATGTGTAACAAGCTTTTCTAGACATAGTCTTAGGTCTAGAAGCAAAGAAGCCTGTTCCATGATTACTAACTTGGCTTTTTGGTGACCTAGTATTCCTATACATCTCTGCATACTTAACACTAGGTTTTCTAACAGTTTGTGGGCCAAGGTCAACAGCTTTGCCAGTGGTAGGGTGTGTGATCTTAATAGGTTTTGGATCAAGGCTCTTGATTGGTGTGGGCTCATTTGGACTTTCACACAACAACCCTCCCTTAACAAACAAGGTGTGGTTAGCTTTCTTCCACTCATCTAGGTCAGTCAGTTTTTGCTTGTATTCCTCAACTGGGGAAATCACTCTAGGTGGAGGAATGAATTCCTCCTCTTGGCATTCTGGCAAGCCAGTCCAAGATAAGTCCTTTGATTGGACACCATAGAAATCCCCAGCTGGTGGTGGAACACCAGTATAATCCTTCATCCCAATCCCACTCTTATCCTTAGAGTCTCTTTGTTTACTAACACACTCTCCTAGGGATTGTGTGGCCTTATCAAATCTCTGGATTTTAAGACTCACATTATCTTTATTTTTGTTAGCCTCTTCTAACTGAGCTATCAAATCAAGATTAACCCTATTTACTATATCTTGAACATCTTTACTCTGATGTAACTCATGTTTTAAGATATTTATTTGATCCTTTAAATCAAACTCCATTTTCTTATACTCAGCTACTGTCTTTTCTGTTTGGGTAAGAGCAATTTGATAATTAGATACTTTGCATCTTTCAGTACTTGCCTCATCTAATAATTTAACTATCTCTTGATTTAATTTTTCAGTATTTAAACGACAACCCTTAGAACAGAAAGCATCATCATATACCTCATTATCTGATGAAGAGGAGGAGTGTGCCATGAGAGCATATTCAACATGCTCTTCTTTAACTTCAGTAACCAAAGCTCTGTCCTCTTCCTCATTCTTAGCCATCCAGCTCCAGTCCCATTCACCAACACCATCAATTTGTTGAACAGCAACCATGGCCTTGGGATCTTGGCTCTTAACCATTTGGCTTGAGGGCTTACCAGCATCAGATCTTCTTGGAGATCTACATTCCCTCATGAAGTGCCCCATCCTATGACAGTTGTAGCACTCAACCTTGGACTTGTCAAAGCCAGCAACATCCTTAGCATTAAAGGTCATCTTCTTCTTGAACCTTTTATTAAACCTGTTTGCTCTTAAGCTTACAAGAGCCATAGTCCACTTGATGTCCATCTCTTCCAATTGTTCATCACTTATCTGCTCAAGATCTTCATATGTAATCCTTGAATCACTGGGCAAAGAAGCAATGAATGCACACACAGTATCTAGATCTAAACCAGCAGGTTTAAGTCTATCAGCGCCAAAGTTGTGTGTGTCAGCGCCTGAGTATAAAGCGTTGACAGGATATGATCCAGCGCTGACAAACTGACATCCAGCGCTGACACCTTGAGATCCAGTAGCTGGATGTCCATAGAAGTTCATGGAATCAAATTGGCCTTCACTTTGTGAGAAGAAGGCCATGTTACTACTGGAAGATTTATTATCACCATCCAGTTGCCATTCATTCTCCAACAGTCTTAGTTTGTTGAAGATGTCATCAAACCTGGAGGTCTTGTGGGTATTATTGACAAGAATGGATCTTGTCTCAATCTTCCATACATCACCAAGGCTTTTGAGAAAAGTAGCATTCAATTCAGGGTCATCAATCTGTGTTCCCATGAAGGAAAGTTGACTTGTGATGTCAAGAAGTCTACTTCTCACACTGCTGAGATTTTCATTGGGTTGAGCTTTAAAGACAGCATACTCATGCAAGAGTTGCTTCTTCTTTTCTTCTTTTGTGTCAGCATTGCCACCATGTGCTACTTCAAGAGCTTCCCAAAGCTCTTTTGCAGACTCAAAGCGTTTGTACTTGTGCTGATTCTCATGACCTAGGGCGTGTTTCATGACGTTCAAGATTTTCATGTCCACCCTCTTCTTGGCTATATCTTCAACAGCTACAGCTCTCCCATCTCCAGGCTTTTCCTTCTTATCAGCTTCAGGACAATTTGGAACAGCTGTCCTTGTGGCAATTGCAGCAGCAATCTTTGCTGCTTTGTCGAATGTGTTCCCATATTCGACAATCTCCCAAAGAGTGTAGTCATGAATAGCTATATATTGCTCAAAATTTGACTTCCAAAGCTCAAAGTTTCTGGCATCAAACATGGGAATTTTGATGCTAGGGTTTGAGGAGTTGTTTTGTAGCAAAGCAGCAGGTTGATCTGTGCCAGACATGGTGTTTTTAGGGTTTTGAGAAATTTAGGGTTTTTAGGGTTTTTGGTGTTTTAGGGTTCTTGCGTTACTTAAAGATCAAAAGTTTCTCAACAAGCTCTGATACCACTTGTTGATCCCAAACTTAGATCGATTAAGCTTTGTGTATACGAGATTAGATCAAGTACTACACGTAGAGAAACCTTTGCTTATGAGTAAAGTAACAAAGTGTTATGCGGAATTAACACTTGATCTAAAACACAAAGATGTTAAACAAACTTTCACTTGTATTAGAATGATCGTACTTGATTACAATGAAAGAGTTTTAACTTGCGAATACTTATGAAAACTTATATTAAACATTAACCTAAAAGATCTTCTTTTATAGAACAAGAAGTCTTGTACAATAAGCTACGAATCAACTATTCTAGGTAAAGATAAACATAGAAAATACATTGTCGTCTCTATCCTTACTAGAAGTATTCTAGAATATAATAAACGTGTAGCTCACATCTTCCATCAGTGCTTGTCTTCATTCTGTCAACGCTTGACTTTAACTTGTCAACGCTTATGCTATCAGCGCTCACTTTACTCTTGTCAACGCTTGAGTTGTTCTTGTCAGCGTTCAAGTGTTCTGGCCTAAATTTATTCCCAACAGGCCTTACCCAAGTTACAATAATAAAAAAAACCTAGCATACTATGCTTGTCTTGAGCTCGTAGTCTTCGTCTTTCTTTTCTTTTTCTTTTCTAGTGAACATGTTGACGTGATCTTTGATATCAATCTTTAGCATTAGTCTCTTGCCTTGATCTTGTGTATCCATCACTTGCGATATCCTCCTCCTCGTGACTTCATGTCCCACATACTTATACCTTCATAATTCTTGAAAGCTTCAGAGTTCAATACAGTAGAAGACTTGTCTTTTAGGCTTTCTAGAATTAGATGAAGTATTAAGTGCATAAAGTATAAACATGCGGGGACGACTTCTTCTCGGATTCCGCATCGCCACCGTCTTCAAATGCCGCAACATAGGTAGACACGAATGAAATGGCTTTGAACATTTCATTCTATTTCGGTAGCATTTTACCTCCGGTCGGTGAAGACCGTTGGACGATATTAAATATCTTACTTGTGGCAGATAGATTTAATAAAAAATCTCCTTGAAAAGATTTCGCGGGTGAACCCGTTCTCTTTACTCGATCATCCAAAGCTGACTGCGAACGTAAAGAGTGAATCATTTGGATAAAATTATCTGTATGATTGAAGCCGTCAATTCTGATTCCTGGAACAAGTTTAATTCATTAAAGAATCGCACCATCGTTGCTTTCCAGTTTTCACGAACTCGATTCATATTGAATCTCGCAAGTTACCTACCAAGTGCTGTTTAAGGTTAACACTAGAAGGATTTACACTCATCACTGTGAACACTATAGAGTGTCACTCTGAGTGTTCTGGCAAGATCATTGAGATATTGCATAGAGGCCTGAAACGTGTTTAAGTTCAGTTAAGAATTAAACTACTGTTGCTTTCCAGTTATCACAAGCTTGATTCATAAAGAATCACACAAGTCACCTATCATGAGCTTTTCTATATTCGATCAAGAAGGATTTCCATCTTCATTGTAAATACTTTCGTATTACTCGGATGTTCAGGCAAGATCATGAAGATTTTGCGTAGGACTCTTAATATCTTTCTTACTTTTCACAGTCTGTGAAGAAGCAAGGAAATATACAAATGTGTCCTAATCAAATATTTGACGATCTCAAATGGCTCTAGACTCGATCGTGCATTTTGTATTTTAGTGATCGGAGGCTGAAGAGGAGTGCCACCACTTCAATACCTATTTATTCGGAGTGAATAAATCGATAGATAATGCGTTGTCTCCGTGTGAATAAAACAAATACCTTTTAAGAGATATCTGAGTTAGCTAAGATAGGTTATGCAATGCATCACTGGGTCCATGATGTCTATCTTCAATATCGAGCATCATTAAAATGATCTCAATAGCATATGTGTTGACCCGGTTTCTGCCTAAGGTTGTAAGGAGGGCTTCTTTCTTTAGACCCTTTATCTTTACAATTCTTTTTCATTCTTCAACCCCTTCAATGCTTACCAATACGTCATAACCAGCACCTTGTTGTGATTGTTCCAGTGCTAACTTAAGTACTTGGTCGGCATTCAGCTAAGTTCACAATCTTTCCCCATCTTTCCTAAGGACTACTATTTCTAGCTATGGAATGTCCTTAGGAAGATTCCTCCGGTTTTGGAAGAGTCGTTGGACTTAACCTATCCTACCATCCTTATGTCACCACAATCTTCATCGTCGTGAAATAAATGGGTTTAGGGTAAGTATATGTCACCATGAAATCCATTTTGATATATCAAATCCTTTTTGCTCCCCATTAACATATGCCACGATATTTGAAAACATTTCGCATATGTCGGGATGAGCCATCACGTTAAGTCAAACCATTTGTGATAATTTCCCATATTAAATCACATTTTCTCCCCCAATTAAAAAATTAACCCAATCGATGTTTTTAATATCAATTGATTTAATGAAGTTTTAACAAAGGTTTTAGGAAGAAAAATTCAAGTCCGTTTAATCTTCATGAGACCAATTTGTGAGATATGATACTGATTTGTAAAACGATCACACATTCACCATATCAGAATAAATTGACAAGGTTGGACCTGATTGATGAGAACATCATATGATAAGATCAAATGGTTCTTGTCGGCAAATTTTGGTCGCCTCGTCACGTCTAAAGTGATCTCTTGACACCACATGTACGATTGGTATTGTTGTGTTGACACCAATTAGTGAACTTGGCGCTTTCGACATCGAAGATTCTGAATGCTGGACAATTGCTCCCTGAAATTGTGTATAATTGAAGTTCGTTTTCTTGATTCTTAACCAATTGAAAGTCCTAACAAAATCGGGTTTGTGATCGTTTTTGGTTGGTAGGGTTATTTGGCTTTTCTATGTCTAATTGAACAATCAAGTAAAAAGTTGCAAAATATTAACTACGTATCCATAGAACAATTAGTCAATTACCAAATTTTTATTCAAATAAGGACAAAAAATGTAAAACTATGGAATTTAAGTGCTTAAAATGTAAATTCATGAAACTAAAATGCTTGAAATGTAATTTCAGATAACTACAAAGACTAACTATGCAAATGTAACAAACTAGTAACTAATTTGTAACAAAATTGAAAACTGATTAGCTGAAAATGTAAAGTTTTGAAAATGTAAGGACTTAACAAGTGCAAACCCTAGATTAGTGAAAGATTAGCTAATTATTCAAACTGTTCCAAAACTTGAGGACTAAAATGCAATTAAAGGTAAAATTTTAACAAAAACGGGCAAAGAAGATTATTAAGCTCGTATAAGCTATTTACTTGACCAAATAAGTTCTAGTAACTTGCAAACAGCTTAAAATCCAAAATTACCTAGGCTTGTAAAAGGATTAAGTCTGAAATCAAGTAAAACTCAAATAAGCTAATTCTAATAAGCCATAATTAAGCTATCTAAAAAGCTAGACGTGCACAATCTGATTTTCTTGTCAAAACTTGTTTATCAAGCCATAAGGAGCATGGAATTTCTTTTAAAATTGAAAATGGTCCAGTAATGAATTGGAAAATGGAAATAAGCTAAATCAAGCTTATTTGACCAACGTTGACCAGATTTTGGAAAAGCTAAAAATCTCCAAATCTCCAAATCTATTCAGGTGCACTTACTAAACACAAATGTGGAAGAAAACTAGAAGGTTTATGAAGTGGAAATGATGGTTTAAGAAATCAGTTAAGCACTTTATTACAGAAACTTAACTCAACTCAACAGCTTATCAAAATGCTTATTTCTCTTGTGAATTTGAAAACTGTATAACTTCCTTTAAAGAGCTTAAAGTTCAGATGTTAAAGAACAACTGAGAGCTTGTTTGAAAAAATTTCATCTAAGAATGAAGAAATGCCAAGCAAATCAAAACAGGAACTTTTTATGAACTAGTTAAACTGAAAACTGACCCATACCTTTTTTGTGACCAATTGCCTTTTTGACTCAAAACTTGACTTGAAAACTATTGAACTTTGTTTAATATGACTAAATGACTACAAATGGACTATGTTTACTCAATTATCAGCACTTGAACACAAATTGAAAGCTTATACCAAACACCAGTTTAACTGATTTTAACAAACTTTTATGAAAGGAATTTTAGCAATTGGCTAAACTAGTAAAAATGTGATATCAGACTAAACTCAATAGCTAAAATGAAGTGCAAATGAACCAAATTCAAGCTATGAAATAGGTAAATGCACAAATTCACAAGTAAGCTAAGTATGACTGAAAAATGAAAATCAGTAACAAGGATTAAGCTAGTAAACAAGTAATAAACTACAAATAAGCTACTCAAACACTAAAATCAGTTCAAATACTATCTAAACACACTTGATCATGCAAGCAAACAATATTACACTAGGAATTAAGTAGGCAATACTGTTTAGTGGAACAAAAACTCAGGAATGTGAAACCTTGAAGCAAAAGCCTCCTCTGATGGAGTAGGTTGGCGCTGAGCCACCTAGATAGTGTTAACCACCACCTTAATACTATCAACTATCAAATCAACTAGCTAACATCACCATAATCACCATTGTTGAACTGAATTTGCTTCAAAATCAACAAAACAGCTACTGGATTGAACAGGACAACTCAAATAGCTACAAGTCTTCAACAATTACCATTCATGATCCATAATGATCACAAATAGCTAACAATAGCACTAGGATAACAAGATTGCAAGGTATGAACAGTAGATTGAATGAGATGAAAGGAGAATTTTATTTGATTGAAGGAAGAAATTTGTTACAAAGCTGGTAAAGTTGTTACAACTACATTAACTAACTCAAGAGCTTGTCAGACTCTTGAGTTTGTTAAGCTAACTACTAAGAACTAAGGATTGAGAGAAAAAGGGGATGTGTGTGAAAATTTCACACATTAGCTACTACTAAAAATAAAAGAGTACAATCCTATTTATAGACAAAATGTGAGTGCGTTTTGGGTCTGATGACGTGTTCCATCCACTTAATTGTTGCCACCTGCCATCAAGCTGCTAATTGTTCATCATCATGTTCTTCAAGAATTGGGGATTTTTGATTCATTAGGTTTGAGCTTGATTAAGTGTGTCCAATGTGTTCCTCTCTTGAAAACGTCCACTTTTCATGTAGAAATCATGGTCTAAAATTAAGTGTAGCTCAAATTCGTCCCATGGGTTCTTTGTTGAAGAAGAAGGACACGTGTCATGTTCTGGTTGGGAGAGAGGGAGTCACACGGATCATTATCCGTATTGGATAATTTGTATATTGCATGGCGTGTTTCTATTGGCTGAATTTGGATAGTGGAAGTGTTTAATTGCTTTGCGGCGCATTTATTGCAAAAGGTGAGGTGGCATGATATTTGGCAATCCGTGTGACCTTGTTTCTTGCCTTCTCATTGCTCCAAACAATAGCACATGGATTGAACTCAATTTGACTTTGGAAAATGGCAATTAAGTCCCTTTAGTATGGCAGATTGTACAATTGAGCTAGGAACTTCATTTATTTGGCATAAATGGTCCTTCCACTTACATTCTTGATAAATTTGACCCTTTGACTTGGTTGACTGAAGAGTTGACCATGTTTTACTTTTATCTTGACTTTGGCATATTTACACTTTTAGTCCTTTAACTTTGGAGTGTTGTCAAGATAGGTCCCTTATCTTCAAAGTCTTGTCATCTTTGATCCTTCTTTGTCTTTTTCATCCAAATAAGCTTGATTTTCTTCTTGTTTGCTTGAAAATGTATCCTTCTTACCTATTTATACACAAACACAAAACATACCACATAATTCCGCTTTATAGCACAAAAGTTAGGTATTTTCCTTGTGTTTTAGGGTGATTTGTTGATTAATTGATATGAGTTTTTGCTCATATCAAATCCCCTACACTTGAACATTGCCATGACCTCATGCAATGCTACATTTTAAAGCACAAATTTACATTCTCCTCATAATTAATCCACCTTGGCCAATATGGAATGCTATTACACTATGCTACTCTACATGATGCATGATTTTGATTTTGAACAATGCAATGCAAAAGAAACAATTCTATTTATATTTTTTGGATTTTTATTGAAATGGTTTTGATGGAAATAACTCATAAAGAAATCAATGACTTAGATTAGGGCTTTGGTACCATGGACACTTATCACCCTCAAGTTTCACTTTCCCCATACCAAGCTTAAAAATGGGATCATTGCATTCACAAGTAAAAAGCGCATCAACTTATTCATGACAATTAAACGTGGAACCGGTTATTATTTGAGCAAATTACTTGAAGGCAAAATTTGTCATTATTTAAAGCGTGAAGTATAAGAAATGCAAAATCCAAAAATAAGGAAGCACGGTTTTAATCCTAAGTAATCCTCTCATCCATTACTCGAAAAACCGCTCACAATTAATATAAGTCCGTTTCAAGAGTAATAAGTCATTCACCTTATGTGTAAAATCCCTATGTCATGCATTAATAAGTATCTACACACTCGCTAAGGAAAGAAAAATAAAACTCACGCAATAATTTACATCCTCCGCCTTTTTGAGACTTTGGATCTTCAACCCCGCAACCCGTCAAGGTAATATTGGATTGGAGCAACTATTAAATCCCCACAACCCGTCAAGGTAATATTGGAATCTAATAGTTACTATAATTAACACTTCACTTCCCCTCTTGGGAGTCTTGTATAATTATTTTTTTTAATTTATTTTTTTTCTATTTTTTTTTCTAGCCACTCATTTTTTTGTAAGCCGCTCTTATTTTTCTTTATTCCTCAAAGAAAGTTGAAAAGAAGAAAAGGCAAAACACCTGCTAAATATTAAGCATGACATAAGTCTAGTACACATAAAACGTTCTAACTTAGAATCTTAAGACGTACTTATACCAACCATGAATGATTAGACAAAAATGCATAAGAGATTACAAACCAATTAAAACCGTTCTTGATTATTTATTAACATATATACGTGCGAAGAAATTATAGGCAAAGAAAGAGAAGGGTTTAGCCACAAGTAATTATCATGAAGTTTATCTAGCCCTTTTATACTTGCTTCAACTCTATCATTTCCCATTCTCCACAAATTTAAAATCTCAAATAATGAGAGTGGTGGATGCTTAGCCTAATAGACCAATGAAAGACTACATGGTTAAGGATACTAGCTAGAGAGTGCTAAGATAAGCAAACTCGGATTGAGTCAAAATATCCATGGCGGGCCTAATATGTCAAAGAAGTCTAAACTTGTTAAACCATGTTCTTATTATATTTTTTCCTTTTTCAATTTTTGATGAAAAATAAAAGAAGAAATATATACAATACAAATATGTTATGCAAATGAAAAATGATTAATGCAAAAATTATGAATGCATATTTTTGTTGGCCAAAGTAGATCAAAAATTTGAAAAATGTTTGAAAAATTAATTTCCAAGTTATCATGAAGGTTAATGACAAGTTCTAGGTAAGGTCACTTCGATATAAGACCCCCCTACACTTAAGCTAAATATTGTCCTCAATGTTTAAGAGCATGGAAGTATAAAAACTTCCCCTACACTTATGACAATGAATAGACTTTGCTTAACCCAAGTTAAGGAAAGAACAAATAAAGTGAATTCATTTTTAAAGCACAAGGTGTCTATGAAAGATCACAATAGTAACAAAGTGAACCGGATACAAGGGCCTCCTCCATAAGCTCCAAGCATGAAATGAGTGAGCAACCCTACAAACATCATGAAGACAAAAGGAGGTCTACCCAACACTTCTCATTAATTTGCTATCCTTATTTCTAACCTACAACACTCTAGATCTAAAAACTTCTAAACCTAGTTATTCAAACTTGATTTAAGGAGTCTCTAGCTCGACTCTTCCCACAATGAATTAATTCATGGGGAAAATGGGGATCTCTTGAACCATTTCCACAGAAATGTCCTCCCCAAAATAGTGCTTCACACGGTGACCATTCATTTTAAAATTGGGACCATCCGGTTGTGACAACTCATAGTTCCATATGGAAATACTTGAGCAATAGTGAATGGACCAGACCATCTTGACTTAAGCTTGCCCGCAAAAAGTTTCAACCTTGAGTTAAAGAGGAGAACCGGCTCTCCAACTTTAAACTCACGGTTCTTGATCTTAGCATCATGCAATTTCTTAGTCTTCTCCTTATAAAGCAAAGAATTCTCATAGGCATTCGCTCTCAATTCATCCATTTCATTAAGTTGATCCTTTCTATGTGAACCAGCTTGGTTTAAATCAAAGTTAGCCCACTTGAGAGCCCAAGAAGCCTTGTGTTCTAACTCGAATGGGAGGTGGCATGCTTTTCCATAGACAAGCCGATAAGGGGTACAACCAATTGGTGTCTTAAAAGCCGTCCTAAAAGCCCACAAAGCATCATCAAGCTTATCCGACCAAGAAGCTCGATGCTCTCCCACCGTTCTCTCCAAAATTCTCTTTAAACCACGATTTGTGACCTCGGTTTGACCATTGGTTTGAGGGTGTACGCGGTAGAAAGTCTATGATTAACTCCATATTTCTTCATAACTCTCGTGAATTGATCATTACAAAAGTGCGTACCATGATCACTTATGATGGCCCGAGGTACACCAAATCTAACAAACAATTTCTTCAAAAACTTCACAACAACTCTAGCATCATTGGTAGGTAAGGCTTTGGCCTCAACCCATTGTGACACATATTCCACCGCTACAAGTATATACTTGTTTCCCTTTGAAGATGGAAAAGGTCCCATAAAATCTATGCCCCACACATCAAAAATCTCACACTCTTGAATAAAATTTTGTGGCATCTCATCACGTTGCGTAATTTTTCCTTGTCTTTGACATACATCACAAAATTTTACCATTTTTTGGGCATCTTTGTAAATGGAAGGCCAATAGTAACCCGAATCAAAGACTTTCTTGGCGGTATAGTTAGGCCCAAAATGTCCACCCGTAGGTCCTTTATGACAAGCTTCTAAAATCTTAAATGCCTCGGGCCCATCTACACACCGTCTAATGATTTGATCCACACATTACCTAAAGAGGTAAGGATCATCCCAAAAGTAGTACTTAACTTCCTTAAGAAACATCTTCTTTTGTTGGGAAGTAAGACCCTCTATAAGCACATTCCCCACAAGATAGTTTGCAATATCCGCAAACCAAGGGGTGGCATCCTCTTGAGAAGAGATAGACATGAGCTCCTCTAATGGAAAGGATTCATTGATTTCTTTATTAGGAAAATCTCCTTGTAAAGAATGCTCAAGTCTACTCAAGTGATCCGCCGCTAAATTCTCGGCTCCTTTCTTATCTCGAATCTCTATCTTAAACTCTTGAAGCAATAAAACGCATCTCAAAATCCTAGGCTTATCATATTGCTTTGTCATGAGATACTTGAGAGTGGAATGATCCGTATACACTATGGTTTTGGATAGCATAAGGTATGGTCTAAATTTCTCAAAGGCATAAACTATAGCAAGTAACTCTTTTTCCGTGGTAGTATAATGAAGTTGTGCACCGGTCATGGTTTTACTAGCATAGTGTATAGGTTGAAAATTCTTATTCACTCTTTGTCCTAAGACGGCCCCCACCGCATAATCACTAGCGTCACACATAAGCTCAAAAGGCAATTCCCAATTTGGAGAAACCAAAACGGGATCCTTAGTTAATTTCTCCTTAAGAGTCTCAAACGAATCCAAACACTCTTGGTTGAAAATGAAAGGAGCCTCTTTCTCCAAGAGGTGGGTCATCGGTCTTGCTATCTTAGAAAAATCTTGTATGAAGCGTCTATAAAACCCCGCATGACCTAAGAAACTCCTTACAGCTTTAACCGTAGTGGGTGGGGATGCTTAACAATCACATCAATTTTAGCTCGATCCACTTCTAATCCCTTATTGGATATCTTGTGTCCCAAAACAATTCCCTCTTTCACCATAAAATGACATTTCTCCCAATTAAGAACTAAACGTGTCTCCTCATAATGCTTAAGCATTCATTCTAAATTGGTGAGAAATGAGGTAAATGAATCTCCAAAGACGGAGAAGTCATCCATGAAAACCTCCATAGTTTGGTGAATCATATCATGGAAAATTGCCATCATACACCTTTGAAATGTCCCCGGTGCATTACACAAGCCAAAAGGCATTCTCTTGTAAGCAAATGTACCGTAGGGACAAGTGAATGTGGTCTTTTCTTGATCCTTAGGGTCAATGGGTATTTGAAAATAACCCGAAAATCCATCAAGAAAGCAATAGTATTCATTTCCCGCTAAGCGTTCAAGCATTTGGTCCATAAAAGGTAATGGGAAGTGATCTTTCCTAGTAGCCTCATTGAGCTTCCTATAATCAATACAAACTCTCCAACCGGTAACAAGTCTCATAGGAATAATCTCATTGTTCTCATTGGGTACTACGGTGATTCCACCCTTTTTTGGAACACAATGTACCAGGCTAACCCATGGAGAGTCGAAAATGGGGTAAATCATACCCGCATCAAGGAGTTTGATAACTTCCTTTTTAATGACCTCATGGATTTTTAGGTTAACCCTTCGTTGGCTTTGAATGGCGGGTTTGTAATCATCCTCCATAAGGATTTTGTATGTACAAAAATGTGGATCAATTCCCCTTATGTCGGATATTTTCCATGCTAAGGCTTTCTTATGTTTCTTAAGGA
The DNA here is from genome assembly GCA_025667525.1 of Glebionis coronaria. NCBI lineage: Eukaryota > Viridiplantae > Streptophyta > Magnoliopsida > Asterales > Asteraceae > Glebionis > Glebionis coronaria. The sequence continues at coordinate 542,027,773 of CM046876.1, read as the reverse complement.
CTTCTATGAGTTTCTCTTTCTCATCCTCTTTTAACTCTTTAGCAATGATCACGGGTAATTGGTCTTTGCCCTCTAAGAAAGCATATTCTAGGTGGGATGGAAGGTCCTTAAGTTCAATTTGAGGTGGACTCTCTATGGAAGGTTTAACTATGGATGGATCATCATTGGTTACTCCTTGTGGAATGGGTGAAGGAATAGGGTCCTCATTGAGCAACTTTTGGATGGTGAGAATATCTTCTTCCCAATTGATGGGAGAATCATCATTACCAAGAAAGTTCGACTCAAATTCCTCCAAGAGGAAATTACTCTCTCCAAAAGGTGTTAAAGAGGGAGCAATTGAGGCCACGGTTTCAACATGGGGCATATCCTCACAATGACTCTTGCAAGCGTCATGAAAATGCTCATCACACACCTCATCTAGCACATCAACTATGTTAATAGTCTCACAAGGTTTAGACTCCTTAATCTCTTTCTTATCACAAACTTTCCCTAACTTAAATACCACTTTCTCATCCTCAACTCTCATAATTAATTCTCCCTCCGCCACATCTATCAAAGTACGACCCGTTCTAAAAAACGGTCTACCCACAATCAAAGGAACTCTAGGGTCCATGTCATAATCAACCACTACAAAGTCGGCCAGAAATGTAAACTTATCCATACCTACAAACACATCCTCCGTGATACCTACGGGGTAAGCTATGGTACGGTTGGCTAACTCAAGTGTCATCCTAGTGGGAGTGAGCTCAGGAAGAGAGAGTTTTTTCCAAACCGATAAAGGCATGAGGTTTATGCTTGCCCCTAGATCCGCCAAAGCCATGCAATTTTCTACCCCGGGAAAATTACAAGGTATCAAGAAGCGCCCTGGATCTCCAAGTTTTGTTGGTAAGGTTTTAAGTAGGACGGCGGAACAATTTTCATTAAGGGATGTGTTGGGCAAATCAACCAATTTTTCCTTGTTGGAGAGTAAATCCTTGAACATCTTTGAAAATTTTGGCATGTAAGCAAGAGCTTCCGCAAAGGAGATGTTTATGTTGAGTTGCTTGAACATCCTTAAGAAATTTGAGACTTGGATATCATCCTTGTTCTTTAACTTGTCCTTTTTCAATCTTGAAGGGTAAGGAAGATTTGGTTTAGGTGTAGGTGTTGTAGTGGAAGATTTGTCTTTGTTAGCTTCTTGATTTGGAGTTGTGGAAGGTAAAGGAGAAGTGGGAATAGGTTGAGAAGGTGTGGTTGATTGAATAGGAGCATTTGGAGGTGGTGAAGTAGATGTAGAAGGCTTATCACATGTAGGAACAAAAGTGGGTTTAACAATAGGAGGTGTAGGAGGTGAAGGATCCTTTGTTGACTTTCCACTTCTTGTTGTAATAGCATTGACATTTGCCCTTGGGTTTTTTTGTGTGTTAGATGGTAAAGCCCCTTCTTGTCTTTGATTGAATGCCATCAAAATCCTATTAGTTTGTTCCTCCGATATACGTTTCATTTGAACATTCATTCTTTTCTCAGTTTCACGAATTCTCCTCTCAACATACTCATGAGTCTCTTGTAGCCCATATCCTTGATTTAGAAGTTGAGGGTAACCTTGATTGGGGATTTGAGAATATCCTTGATTTGGGAAGGTTGGGAGTGGTGGATTAAATCCTTGATGTGGTGGATAAAAGTTATTTCCTTGATTTTGAAAATTGTTAGGTGCCTTGTAATTATTCCCTTGGTAATGTGGTCTTGGACCTTGATTTCTTTGTAACAATTGAGGAGGATTTGTTGAGGTTGGGTGGGTGGTTGGGGTGGGAATTCTAGTGGAGTAAGGTAATTTTGAGACTTGTAAGAAAGGTTGTTTGGATTGATGTTTGGCTTGAAATGTTCACGATGTTCCTCTTGTTAAGCATAACATTCCCCTTGATAACCTTGCACCTTATCACATTGTTGATAGGAATGGAGAGCTCCACAAGTCTCACATGAAAGATTAATGGCATGCACATCATTTGTGGAATGATTGCCCATAGAAAGCTTCATAAAGTCATTCATCATTGTTTCTTGCATCTTTTGAGTGTTTTGGATGAGTGTTTGACTTTCCTTTTGAGATTGAGTCAATGCTTGAATTCATGAAATGAGTTGAGTCTCCAATGGTTTAGAACCTCCTTCTTGAATGACATGTACTCTTTCATCAAATTGTGTGTTGGTTTGCACCATTGCTTTGGTCTCAATAATATCCCAAGCCTCTTGAATGGATTTAATAAGAACATTTCCTCCCGCGGAAGCATTGAGTGAGTCTTGGTGATGAGGTTTAAGGCCATTGTAGAAAGTATTGATTTGGTGAACTTCATCCAATCCATGGTTAGGGCATCTCCTCAATAACTCTCTATACTCCTCCCAAGCATCACTAAATGTTTGACTAGGTTTTTGTTGGAAGCCTATAATTAAGTTCCTCAAAGTTGTGGTCTTAGATGGGGAAAGAACTTGTTCAAAAACTTCTTAGTGAAACCATCCCATGTGGTAATGATCTCAGGTGGTTGTGTATCTAACCAATGCTTAGCCGGACCCTCTAGTGAAAACTGCACCAATATCAACTTAATGGCATCATGGGGAACTCCATTGTACTTAATGGTGTTACAAAGAGCAAGAAATCTCTTAAGGTGATCATGTAGATTATCATTCTTGTTCCCATAAAAAGGTGTGTTTGAAACCAAGTTAATCATGGATGTTTTTAGCTCAAATGTGTTTGCGGGAATATCGGGTATCTTGATAGCATCAGCATATCCTTGCACATTAGATTGCAATTGCTCCATCAAAGATCGAGTATCAACTCCGGCCATGGCTTCTTGTTGTGGATGAATCAATGCACGATTCTCGGGATCGACTTGATGGACGGTGGTGTTCCTACTCTTTCTCTTTTTCTTCCTTTTCGGGGGAAGGGGTTGTACACCAATCGGTATTTGTGAATGCCCGTGAGTGAGCATGCAACTCAATACGAGGAATGAGAGAGAAGCTCTCGTGTGACTTTGAAGAGAAAAGGATTATCCTCTTCGAGTTTCAATATGAAATATCCACAAGAAAATAATAATATACGTATGTACTACTTGGGTGCAAGACCCCCAATGAAGCCTTCCTTCTTAGAATACTCACAAGTGAACGAGGGGTTAGGTGGCGCGAAGCACTTAAGTACCTATTGACCCTTAGATGGCATTTTATAGCACATCACCTTTCTATTCACTTCATTGTTTGTATTCTTCTAATTGTTGCTTATTGGAAGTATTTATCTATTCTTGCTTTATTTTGTTTGATCGATACGCGTGTCAAGGACCGGAACGCCCCTCAACACGGTGTATTGCCTTGGCAATACTTATGGAGAAGTATGTATGTTGGTTGTTCTCATACGTATACGTATTTACTTATAATAATATATGGAAAATATTTTTGTATTCATGAGTTTCTTAGAGAAAATACTATATGTACATAAAAACCGAGAGAATCCAATAATATATATTTTTGGGTGCAATCTCTTAGGAAAAAGATTCCTTTTTAGATTTTTTAATTTGTTTGGTCAATTCTTTAGGAAAAGAATTGTTTTTGTTATTTTTTAGTTTTTATATATTTTTATATTTTTGATTTTTTTATTGTTTTTGATTTATGATACGTAAAAATAACGTTCACTAGGTGAACGGATCCCCAAAAGCCAATGAAAACCGTCAATCGATAGTCTCTCGTGTAGTCAAAGAACCGGCAGCGACGCCATTTGAAATTGTGTATAATTGAAGTTCGTTTTCTCGATTCTTAACCAATTGAAAGTCCTAACAAAATCGGGTTTATGATCGTTTTTGGTTGGTAGGGTTATTTGGCTTTTCTATGTCTAATTGAACAATCAAGTAAAAAGTTGCAAAATATTAACTACGTGTCCGTAAAACAATTAGTCAATTACCAAATTTTTATTCAAATAAGGACACAAAATGTAAAACTATGGAATTTAAGTGCTTAAAATGTAAATTCTTGAAACTAAAATGCTTGAAATGTAAATTCAGTTAACTACAAGGACTAACTATGCAAATGTAACAAACTAGTAACTAATTTGTAACAAAATTGAAAACTGATTAGCTGAAAATGTAAAGTTTTGAAAATGTAAGGACTTAACAAGTGCAAACCCTAGATTAGTGAAAAATTAGCTAATTATTCAAACTGTTCCAAAACTTGAGGACTAAAATGCAATTAAAGGTAAAAATTTAACAAAAACGGGCAAAGAAGATTATTAAGCTCGTATAAGCTATTTACTTGACCAAATAAGCTCTAGTAACTTGCAAACAGCTTAAAATCCAAAATTACCTAGGCTTGTAAAAGGATTAAGTCTGAAATCAAGTAAAACTCAAATAAGCTAATTCTAATAAGCCACAATTAAGCTATCTAAAAAGCTAGACGTGCACAATCTGATTTTCTTGTCAAAACTTGTTTATCAAGCCATAAGGAGCATGGAATGTCTTTTAAAATTGAAAATGGTCCAGTAATGAATTTAGAAAATGGAAATAAGCTAAATCAAGCTTATTTGACCAGCGTTGACCAGATTTTTGGTAAAGCTCCAAATCTATTCAGGAACACTTACTAAACACAAATGTGGAAGAAAACTAGAAGGTTTATGAAGTGGAAATGCTGGTTTAAGAAATCAGTTAAGCACTTTATTACAGAAACTTAACTCAACAGCTTATCAAAATGCTTATTTCTCTTGTGAATTTGAAAACTGTATAATTTCCTTGAAAGAGCTTAAAGTTCAGATGTTAAGGGACAACTGAGAGCTTGTTTGAAACAATTTCATCCAAGAATGAAGAAATGCCAAGCAAATCAAAACAATAACTTTTTAAGAACTAGTTAAACTGAAAACTGACGCATACCTTTTTAGTGACCAATTGCCTTTTTGACTCAAAACTTGACTTGAAAACTATTGAACTTTGTTTAATATGACTAAATGACTGCAAATGGACTATGTTTACTCAATTATCAGCACTTGAACACAAATTGAAAGCTTATACCAAACACCAGTTTAACTGATTTTAACAAACTTTTATGAAAGGAATTTTAGCAATTGGCTAAACTGGTAAAAATGTGATATCAGACTAAACTCAATAGCTAAAATGAAGTGCAAATGAACCAAATTCAAGCTATGAAACAGGTAAATGCACAAATTCACAAGTAAGCTAAGTATGACTGAAAAATGAAAATCAGTAACAAGGATTAAGCTAGTAAACAAGTACTAAACTACAAATAAGCTACTCAAACACCAAAATCAGTTCAAATACTATCTAAACACACTTGATCATGCAAGCAAACAAGATTACACTAGGAATTAAGCAGGCAATACTGTTTAGTGGAACAAAAACTCAGAAATGTGAAACCTTGAAGCAAAAGCCTCCTCTGATGGAGTAGGTTGGCGCTGAGCCACCTAGATAGTGTTAACCACCACCTTAACACTATCAACTATCAAATCAACCAACTAACATCACCATAATCACCATTGTTGAACTGAATTTGCTTCAAAATCAACAAAACTGCTACTGGATTGAAAAGGACAACTCAAATAGCTACAAGTCTTCAACAATTACCATTCATGATCCATAATGATCACAAATAGCTAACAATAGCACTAGGATAACAAGATTGCAAGGTATGAACAGTAGATTGAATGAGATGAAAGGAGAATTTTATTTGATTGAAGGAAGAAATTTGTTACAAAGCTGGTAAAGTTGTTACAACTACATTAATTAACTCAAGAGCTTGTCAGACTCTTGGGTTTGTTAAGCTAACTACTAAGAACTAAGGATTGAGAGAAAAAGGGGATGTGTGTGAAAATTTCACACATTAGCTACTACTGAAAATAAAAGAGTACAATCCTATTTATAGACAAAATGTGAGTGTGTTTTGGGTCTGATGACGTGTTCCATCCACTTAATTGTTGCCACCTGTCATCAAGCTGCTAATTGTTCATCATCATGTTCTTCAAGAATTGGGGATTTTTGATTCATTAGGTTTGAGCTTGATTAAGTGTGTCCAATGTGTTCCTCTCTTGAAAACGTCCACTTTTCATGTAGAAATCATGGTCTAAAATTAAGTGTAGCTCAAATTCGTCCCATGGGTTCTTTGTTGAAGAAGAAGGCCACGTGTCATGTTCTGGTTGGGAGAGAGGGAGTCACACGGATCATTATCCGTATTGGATAATTTGTATATTGCATGGCGTGTTTCTATTGGTTGAATTTGGATAGTGGAAGTATTTAATTGCTTTGCGGCGCATTTATTGCAAAAGGTGAGGTGGCATGATATTTGGCAATCCGTGTGACCTTGTTTCTTGCCTTCTCATTGCTCCAAACAATAGCACATGGATTGAACTCAATTTGACTTTGGAAAATGGCAATTTAAGTCCCTTTAGTATGGCAGATTGTACAATTGAGCTAGGAACTTCATTTCTTTGGCATAAATGGTCCTTCCACTTACATTCTTGATAAATTTGACCCTTTGACTTGGTTGACTGAAGAGTTGACCATGTTTGACTTTTATCTTGACTTTGGCATATTTACACTTTTAGTCCTTTAACTTTGGAGTGTTGTCAAGATAGGTCCCTTATCTTCAAAGTCTTGTCATCTTTGATCCTTCTTTGTCTTTTTCATCCAAATAAGCTTGATTTTCTTCTTGTTTGCTTGAAAATGTATCCTTCTTACCTATTTATACACAAACACAAAACATACCACATAATTCCGCTTTATAGCACAAAAGTTAGGTATTTTCCTTGTGTTTTAGGGTGATTTGTTGATTAATTGATATGAGTTTTTGCTCATATCACTCCCCCTCAATTGTTGACCCGTGTTCTATTGAAAGAGTTGTAGTTGTCGTTTGAGTAGTCGCATCGTCTAGTATGTAGATACCAATTGTAGAGTGCTATGGTTGTAGAGATGGTAACTTCATAAAAACAAGACTTCTCTTGTTTTAACAAATAAATGCACTAAATCGTACATAGATTTGTGTTAGACCAAGTTATAAAGTAAACTTGATCCTTTACAAGGTTTTAAAGAAAACCTTGCCCGAGAAAATTAATTCCCATTGTGAGCCGAAGTTTTCATAAGAAATACTTGACTTTAATATGAAAAACGGGTTGCAGTCTGAAATAACTACAAGCCATGTAGGCATGTTTTATGAAATATTTATAACTTTTGTACGAACTCTATTTATGGCACCATGTCAATATTAATCAACATTTATAAGGCCGTAAATATTATCGTACCAAAAGACATGCCTTTGAAAAATAAGTAAAAATATTTTTGGATTTTTCTGAATTTTTCAATTTTTATGGTCTTTATATGGTTTTATATTTTTTTTATTTTGCTTTTATGGATAAAAATATAAACAATATATACATATGATAACCAAGGATACGGAGAATAGTTTACCACCACTATTCTTTCGCTTCATCTGCCAATTCCTTTAGAGTCTCAGGCGAGAAGGTTCTCAATCCTTGCTTGTCGGCAAAAAATTCAATTCGAGCTCGATCTAAAGCCTTCGTGAAATTATCCGCCAATTGATACTCAGATCGGACAAAGTAAAGCTCTATCACTCCATTTTCCACTTGCTCCTTGATAAAGTGGTAGAGAATGTCAATATGCTTCGACCGGGAGAATTGAACGTTGTTGCAGCATAAGGCAATTGCACTCTTGTTGTCGCAGTACATCGGAATTTTGTTGAAACCTAGACCATAGTCGGTTAATTGCGATCTCATCCAAAGAATTTGAGCACAACAACCGGACATAGCTATGTATTATGCTTCCGTACTTGAAATTGCAGCGCTTTTCTGCCTTTTCGATGCCCAACTGATTAGTCGATCTCCTAGTAGTTGCAAAGTTCCACTCGTGCTACGCCTTGTATCTTGACAACCCGCATGATCCGCATCTGCATATGCCATTAGTGCAATTGAAGAGTCCTTCGAATACCAAAGTCCCCGATTAATGGTTCGTTTAAGATACTGAAAGATCCGTTTAACAGTAGCTAAGTGTAACTCAGTAGGTCGAGTTTGATACCGAACACACATACATATAGTAAACTGAAGATCAGGTCGACTGGCTGTGATATACAGAAGAGTACCGACCATTCCACGATAAAGTGTCGGATCAATGGCAACTCCATGTGGATCTGCATCAAGATTAGTTCGTTCCACCATTGGAGCATCCACGGGGTCGCAAGATTCCATCTTATATTTCTTAAGAGATTCAAGGGCATACTTGGATTGATTGATAAAGATGCCTCTGGGACTCTGAGATATCTGAATTCCTAAGAAGAATGATACCTTGCCCATCATTCACATCTTAAACTTGGAAGACATGAGTGTCCCAAACTCATCGGATAAGGTTTGGGTCGAGGCAACAAATATAATATCATCAACATATATTTGTACCATAATCATATCTTTACCTCGTTTCTGAATGAACAACGTGGGATCCACCTTGCCTTTAGCGAAGCCTTGCGTGATGAGGAATTGTGACAATAGATCATACCATGCGCGTGGAGCTTGATTCAACCCATAGAGAGCCTTCTTAAGCTTGTACACGTGGTTAGGGTATTTAGAACTCACAAAACCATCTGGTTGTTGAACATAGACATCTTCCTTGATTGCACCATTAAGAAATGTCGTCTTCACATCCATTTGATAGACGATCATATTCATGTGGTCTGCATAAGCGAGGAATAGTCTAATAGGTTTCAAACGGGAACAGGTGCAAAGGATTCCATAAAGTCGATGCCCAATAATTGCTTGTATCCACGAGCTACTAGTCGAGCTTTGTTCTTAAATATTCCGCCTAACTCGTCGAGTTTCACCTTGTAAACCCATTTCAAAGTGAGTAACTTCACTTTATCTGGGCATGGGACAAGTTCCCATACATCAAGACGTATAAATTCATTAAGTTCTTCTTGCATAGCTTCTATCTAACAGGATTGGGTAAAAGCTTCTTGCCATGTCTTAGGTTCAACTTCAGTGAGAAAAGCATCAAAATGACAAAACATTGCATTTTCTTGTAGCTGACTTCGTGTGGATACCGGACGATTAGGGTCACCAATAATAGAATCTATAGGATGATCCTTTGTCCACTTGCTTTCATGTACACGAATCCGTGGATTGGAGTAGACCGTACTAGGAGCTTCCTTTGAGGTGGACGACCCGACTTGATTAGAGTCGGGAATAGGTACACCAAATAATGGAAGTTCACGCATTTGAGCGAATTCCAAATCGTGATCATCATCATCCTCTTCATCATCAATAGGCATGACATGGGTAGTTGATTCGGGTGTTGGTTGAGAATTACTCGTTGATGGTATATCTTGACTAATTGTAGGTGCAGACGTATCTGATTGTGCTTCGGTTGCTGGAGCAACAACTTCGGTTACCAGAGCTATTACCTCAGGTTCTGGAGCAACAATACTTTGAGGAGTAAAGAATTCATCAAAGAACGGTTGAAACAATGTATCCCATTCATTCCTAGAAGGTGGTGTAAATGATGATGAAGAAGGGTTGTTTGGGACAAGACCAGAACTAATGTTACTGGGTCCCATTTCATGAAGTGCGGGTTCAGAGCTGCTTTGCTCAGAAGCCATTGCTGTCAGCTCATCAACATCAACATTCATAGTTTCGAGGATCTTACGAGAATTACGGTTGTAGATTCGGTATGCCTTCTTTGTGGGTGCATAACCAATGAAAATACCAATATCAGCCTTTGGTTGAAGTTTTCCCAAATTGTCACCATCATTATTTGGATAGCAAAGAGAACCAAATACATGAAGATATGATAAATCTGGTACTTTTCCATGGAGAAGCTCATAAGGTGTTTTACCATGGCGTTTACGAATTAGTGACCGGTTTTGGGTGTACACTGCTGTAGTTACTGCTTCTGCCCATAAAAATAATGGAGCCTTTGCATAAATTAACATCGTTCGAGCTGCTTCCATAAGTGTGCGATTTCGCCTTTCAACGACACCGTTTTGTTATGGAGTGCGAGCAACGGATGTTTCATGAGATATGCCAACTTCTTCATAATACTTACGCAAAGTTTGATTCACAAATTCGGTTCCATTATCTGTACGAATGCGTCGGACAGTAGTGGTGAGACGCACTTGAATCATCTTGAGAAAATCGATAATGACTTTAGGTGCCTCGTCTTTTTTTGCAAGGAATTTCACCCACGTAAACTGAGAGTAATCATCCACGATGACGAGGATGTACTTTTACCACCAAGACTTTCAACACGCATTGGCCCACAAAGATCCATATGCAACAAATAAAGTTTCTCTTGGTTGGTGTCTTGAGTCTTGGGTTTGTATGATTTCTTAGTGCTTTTCCCTATTATACACGCGGAACACAAATGATCCTTGTGAAATGTAAGTTTAGGAAGACCACGAACAAGTTCGTTTTCGCCAAATGATTAATAGCGTCAAAGTTAAGATGAGATAGCCGTTGATGCCATAACCTTGACTTAGTCTTTGATGCTTTGGAAAGAAGGCATACGAGAGAAGCGGCCATCATATCTTGTAGAGACAAAGTGTACAGATTATTCCCTCGAGTACCTTTTAATAAATCAACCCCTTCCAAATTACGAATGAAGCAGGTATGCTCTCGAAAAGCAACTTCTAGGTTTGCATCACAAAATTGTCCCACAGAAAATAAGTTGTGACCGAGACCTTCCACATAATACACTCTTGAAAGTATAACATTCCCAATATTATATTCATCGTAACCCAATATCTTTGCAATATGATCATTTCCAAATCGAACCGTACCAAGAAACTTGCTGACGAAATTTCTGAGCTGAGAGCGATCTCCGGTCATATGTTTAGAGCAACCAGAGTCCAAATACCAGAGAACAATTTGGACCACCTGTTTTCAACAACAACAGTAGACAATGCATTGGAAACTATTGGTTCCGGAGTGTTAGCAGATACAGATATAAAATTATCAGAATCACTAACATTTGTGTGACCCTTAGATTTCCTGCGTTTTCTAATGTGAGTTTTACCACTAACAGGTTTTACATTTCCAACTTTCTTAGGTTTTAGAGTATTAGCGGGCACTAAGTGGGAGTAGACCTATTTAAAGGGCACATGTTTCCTACAGTAGTGTTGGTGTTCCTTGTTAAAGGACACACTTGTGTTTTGGTAGCCTTGGTACTCCTAATTAAAGGGCACACTTTCTTCGCTGTAGTGGGAGTGATCCTAGTTAAAGGGCACGCATTTCCTACTATAGTGAAAGTTCTACCAGTGGGGTGCCACATCCAACCAACTTGGGTTAACACTTTCCCAGTCGGTTTCCATTCTAATCCATTTTTCCGGGAATTCATCTCATTCACATGGCCAATAAGGCAAGAATCATGACGACTAGAAAACATACATTCATTACAATTCTAACATTTCAAATTAGAATTCACAATAGGCTTAGAACACTACACAACCGCAGAGCCTTTAAGTTTAGCTACATGATTCTTTTTATTCAAAACAGAAATAACATTCCTAGGGTGGGCTTCTACTTTCTTCTTTACTTGACTATTAGAGGAGGGCAAGATCCTATCATTCTTCATATTTCTTGTAAGCTTAGATCTTTGAGCCTTAGTAGTGGTGTTTACTCTTGTTGAAGGCAACACGAGAATATTAGAAGCTGGTTTGATTTTTCCTTATCTTTAGTGACCAATGTTTGAGATAGTTTAGTCCTAGGGCCCTTGTTAAATGGTGTGACAGTGATGAGGTTCTTTTTGATTGCACCAGAGGACAGTGCTGAGACAGTGGCTACGTTATCCACAACATTCTTACCTTTTAGGGTACGAAGTATTTCCTTTAACTCAGTCAAAGCCAGATTTTTATCACAAATTTGTTCCCTCAAATCAGATATTTCCACCGACTTTCGATTTAATCGTTCAATCAATGATTGATTTTGTGCAGTGTTATAAGCACATGCGGGCTTTACTGAATCAAAGAGTTGTGTATTTTTCTGTTTTAAGTTATCAACTTTGGAAAAAATCTTGGAAACTCGATTATCTAGATCAAGTTTAAAATTCTCAGCGGCCTCAAGTACGTCCACATAATGAATCTCCTTAGATTTCTCTATGTCTATCAACAATGATTTAGCAACCTTGTCACTTGGCTGACGCTGTTTTAATTGTAAGTTCAATTGAAAATTCTTTTGAAAATTTGCATCATCGATATTTACACCGTCGAATGATGTTACTAGATTTCTTGAATAAATTGTTGCTTGCATTCAAGCGAAATACAATGTGTTTGAATTTCATCAAAACGTTTTGAAAGCGAAGAATAAGAATCTTGAAGCTTTAAAAATTCAGCGTCAGATTCGTGACAAGTACTATCTACCACATTATCCACAGATTCAACATTATGCACAATAGAATCATTATCAACACTTTTATTCACACAGACGAAAACTATATCATGAGACATCACTTGCTTCAGAAGCTGATCATTTTGACGTGAAACTCGTTCTATTTCAAGTAAACTATTTTCATAAGCATCATCCATTTCATTGAAAACACGTCTAACTTCTTCTATTTCCAAAAGCAAATCTTAATCAATATTACTAAGACAAGATTTAACATTCTTTACAAACAGAACAATTTCGTCTCGAAACGCAGTTCTAGTGTGTTCAAAGTTCCATTCACCTTCCGTTATGGTCGAAGCCGTCGTACGTTCCAAAATGACCTTGTCAAAATCTGTTAAGTGTTGGCGCACCGCATTTAAACTAACAGACACCTTACTTACCGGTGGAATTAACTTAGTTAAATCCGTTTTGACAAGTGTAGGAGACGTACTAGGAAGGTTTTCCGTTGACAACTTTGGGGCACAAAAGCTGATAATTGAGCTAATTCCTTTTGTAAGTGAATGCGGGTCGTTTTAGAAAATTGATCTTTATTATGCTTATCATAATCAAGCTTATGAAATTTTGAAAGCATTTTAGATTGAGTTTCTTCCGCAAGTGACTATGTCTCCTCAGTACTACGAACATAAGGTGCTTCTTTCGATTTGCCAATTAGGGTCACATCATAAAGACAAGGAATATATTCCTGAGCTTGTTTTGCATAACCGGGATTAGGTGGTAAATCTTGAAGACGCTTAAGTTCGAGTTCGTTAAACGATTTAGTTAAAAGATGAACCTTTTCTGTGGAAGCGTATTGTTTTAAAAGCTGTTGTTCTTTGAATTTAAGAAGTTTGGTAGCATTAATTTCCGATTCAAACTTTTTAGACTCGAGAGTTTCGAAATCCATTTTAAGTTTCTGAAAATCATTGACAACCGACTCTTTTGATTTTAATTCATTAGAAAGATTAACTTTTAATGACTCTATTTCTTTTAAGTGTTCAATCTTTTCAAAACGAAATTGGTCAAATTCAGAACACGTTATTTTCTCTGCTTGAGGGACCATTTCAAACGTTTTGACCTTTTCCTTATACATCACAAGCTCATCGATTAGGTTGGCATTCATATCTATGGTTTGTCGAACAGCCACATTCATGTTATCAATAATATGTTTAGGCACCATTACCAAATCACGTTGATCATAAGATTCCATACCCGTCGTAGCATTTGGTTGAGGTTCACTCAAATGTGTTGGATTGGATACCGCATCATTTGAGTTACTAGTTCTCGAATGCTGTTCGAGGTTGTCATTTTCATGCTCAAAATTATGTGGATTATCATGAATATTATTAGATGTGGTTGGTACCTCACTGACGACATCAGAACCGTAGTGAGAGAGATTAGCAACGAGTGCAGCTTGGGCGGAGTGAATGTCATCACAATCCGAATCATATGCATCAAGATCATCTTCTTGATTAGCTGCATTAGAAGTGGAAATGACTATAATGCCTTCATTGTCTGCTGCCCCTGGGTCTGCAAGAAATGCTAACTCTTCTGAATCCAAAATCTTTCCCTTAGACTGAGCATCGACCAAATACATCTTCTCACGAAACCACGTTGCATCCCTTCTCCTTTTTGGCTGAGTGCATTCCCTAGCCATATGACCTTGTCCTCTACAATTGTAGCAAGTCACAACCTTTTGTGGACCAACAGTGCTTCCATTTCCATTAGCTTAAGAATTCACAGCTTGGGTATTCACAGTCCTTGTAGGAGTTCCATATGAATTTTGCCTTCCCTGAATAGGTTGCACCGTCACTTGACCATCTCGAACAGTGGCTTGTTGTCGAGGATTTGAAGAGGTGCGGAGCTGATTGTTCGTTGGTGGAAAACCTCTAGTAGCAACAAGTTTTGACAAGTAGACAGTGAGATGGTTTAAGACATCAGTAGGCGTATCATTTGGAGTAAAGACCGGTGGTTGAATTGGTGGAAGTTCATTGGAGTAGAAGGCTTGTGCTTGTGGTGCTTCAATTGGAAAATATCCTTGCTGAGGAGTATAGCCCATAAGAGAAGTGTTAGCTTGTGAGGGTGATGCCTGATGTGCTGGTAGCTGTTGATAAGGCTGTTGAAGAACACTTTGTTGAAATGCTTGTTGTGGCATCATCAGTGGTTGATAAGATGGTTGTTGTGGTTGCTGATATGTGTGTTGTGGTGGCTGCTGCAAGTATGATTGTTGTTGATAAGTGTAAGCCATGTTTTGTTGGGGTGTCATTTGTTGAGAAGCATACATGGAAAGTGGATCACGAACTTGTGGTGTAGACAACCGAGCCTCGATCACATGGCATTCGTGTTGTTGAAGAAAAGCTTGAAGTTGATCCACATTGGTGTTATGCAAGTCCTTAGCCAATTTAACAGCCTTCACGTACTTACGCCATTATGAAGCAAGGGTGTTCAAATACTTAGTGTTTAATTGAAACGTAGGAATTGCCATGCCATAGATATTGAGCTCATTCAACAAGAGAGTAAATCTCAAATAGTAATCATTGAGAGTCTCCCCGGGAACATAGGCAAACTTATCAAATGTATCATAAAGCTTACACTCTCGTTCTTGTTTAGTTAAAGTTCCATTCGGGAAGTCCAATCCTCGTACATAGTCTTCTCCAACATTGGTGGACGATTATCCGTACACGAGAGGATGGACTTATCCGTAAGAGATGTGTACTCCATTTTGATAAGTTAAAGTTTACAACTTTGGATCGAACAATGAGAGAAAGTAAATGTGTTTGTTTTTGTGTGTAGATGACAAGAAACAATGTTGAAATCCCTAAAACTATGTCTGGATAAACCAAAAATTCCAAAGTAAACAAAAAACTTCGAAATTTTTTAAGTGTAAAAAATGAACTTCGGAATATCTAGATTTTGAAGGTTATATTCGCAGTCAAAACACTCCACTTCGCAATATAGCCAAAATTCCACTTCGCAATATAGCCAAAATTCCACTTCGCAATGTAGCCAAAATTCCACTTCGCAATATAGGAAAAATCTACTTCGCAATAGTTCACAAAACATTAATTCAGAATAATGCAAACAAAGAACTTCGGAATACCTGACTGAGAACTTCAGAATAAAGTTGAAATGTTGAGTACTTCGGAATAACTAAAACTTTAACTTCGAAATGTTTCTTACTTCGCAATATAGCACTTCGCAATAAACCACTTCGGAATAAAGTTGTCTTCGAAATAGTGGATCTTCGAAATAGTGGATCTTGAGAACTTCGGAATAGACACAAATCTTCACTTCGGAATATGAAAGTGAATAACTTCGGAATATCTTTGAAGAACCACTTCGCAATAATGCACTTCGCAAAGACTCACTTCGGAATAATCACAAACCCACTTCGGAATTAAGCCAAAACTCACTTCGGAATAATGAAAGTGAGGAACTTCTGAATATTTTTGAAGAACCACTTCAGAATAACTGTGAAGAGAACTTCAGAATACAGAAACCCTCGTGGCAACTTTGCAATAATCACAAGAATTCCGAAGATAATGTGTATTTCAACAGACTTCCTGATATCTCGGATCTAACACACCAAATACGTGATTTCAAGCCAAACATGACCCAAACACCCCAAAATTTTGTGTTTTTAACCAAAATAACAATACCAAATCTCTACCACAACTATGTAGATGATTCGTATGAAGAATAAACCATAAAAAACACAATTTTTTTTTGGATCAATTGATTTTGGATCAAAATAGACACAAAATCAAGAACACAAACACATAAACAATACAATCATCCCATGGCTCTAATACCATTTGTAAGATATTGTAAATCTATGTATATTCTAGAGAGAGAAAGAGATAGAAAGAGGGTAGATTTCACACACTTTTAGAGAGAGAAAATAAAAGATTACACCTTGATTACTATGTGTAAAGTATGAGAAACCACACCCTCTCCATCTAAGGAGAGGGTTTATATACCAAGCCCATAAGATGGGCTTGGGCTTACAATATTTGGCCGTCCATACATAACATGGACTAGGCCTTTTCTTGTTAATTAGTATAAAGATATCTAGACTACAAGCTACAACTTAATATATTGTTAGAATGACCGAATCTTCCTAAATATGTAAAAACGTATTTCCAACACATGTTATGATAGGCTCAATAATTTTCGCGCGGATCATAATCCATAGCAACAGTGGAGT
Source organism: Glebionis coronaria (assembly GCA_025667525.1). Classification (NCBI taxonomy): domain Eukaryota; kingdom Viridiplantae; phylum Streptophyta; class Magnoliopsida; order Asterales; family Asteraceae; genus Glebionis; species Glebionis coronaria. The sequence goes on along the minus strand of CM046876.1, from coordinate 542,011,196 downwards.
ATATGTAGTGGTGGTGTTTGATTGGTGGAAAGATGATAGTGCGCTTTCACTGTTAGGATTTGGCTGAGTTATTACTCAGGCCACTCTCTCCTCATTAATAACTCAAGTCAACGATCCATGTTACACTTTTCTTGGCTTTTGATTGGTTTAAAGCTTTGGCACTCGGATCATGTCTTGTATACTTTCAAAACTTGGCAATTCTGGCCCTTTTGGTTAACAACCTTTTACTTTGAGTTTCATACTTTAAAAACTTGTCATTCTTGGCCCTTGAAATTTGTACTTGACCATAATTGACCCTTTGACTTGTTGACTTTGAACTTTGACCAGATTTGACTTTGTTATTCACTTTTCCAACTTGACACTTTTAGTCCCTTAAATTTGCAACTTGTCAAGAAAGGTCCTTTATCTTTTCTTGACTTGTCATCTTTAGTCCTTATTTTGTCTTTTCTTCATCATAAATGCCTTGGAATCCGTGTTTGCATCAAATTTGTATATTTTTACCTACACAAGCACAAACAACAAAGAATACCCATAATACTACTTTTACACATTAAAATTTGGTATTTTACTTTGTGTTTTAGGGTTAAATATGATATAATTGATATGAGATTTTACTCATATCAGTTCTATTTATGATTTATTTTTCTCACTTTCCATTTAAAACCACGCTTAAAGGAAGTCGATTAGATCGTCAGCTGTTTAATATCTATGTGTATATATCACAGAGATGTAGTGGAAAAGTGGAAGGATGAGGTAGTTGGTGATGTTACTGTGAGGGAGGTATAATCGTGGATTAGATCATAGCATTGTGTTTACTATTTTTGTGGTGATGTTCCATGAGTAATGTCTTTGTTGTAACTTCTATGCTTGTATGGCAAGACTAAAACAATAATAAAAAGATTATTTTGTGTTTGGTTGGCAAGGACTTGGTACCGGGTTTGCCCGACTCTCCTTCCGTCAGTGCCCTGTGTCTTCTTTTCTCTTTGCCTCTAAATAAATATCTCAAGAATCACTTAGAAAATTTTCAAATTCTCGGATAGCCTCTCGAATATATGTGCTCTATAACTTTACAATACATTATTGCAGTTCAGAAGCCAACCAACAAAGGAGATCAATACCATCAATTAGCTAAGGTAAGTTAAACTAATTCCTACGTTAAATTTATATAAGCACCTCATAATGATTCAATACAGTATGTAATTTAGAATCCTTAGCAATATTCTGCATTTTGCATTCCATTTATCTGTTAAAGAAGTAGCCTCATTTTGCTATCTCTAATGATTATGACATGACATTCCAGTGGTTGTAAGGATATGAAATATATATAGATATGCATGTGTTATACATGTTGTTCTATGATTCTTTCACATGAAAGTGAGTCAATGCCACCATTCTTGGGGTTGTGGCTGCTTAGAAATATCATGGGCTTAGAGGGACCATGAAGGCACTACATGCACTTGGACTGGTATGTATTAGTATTATCACTATCATTCATACAAGTATTATATTACTGTGAGGGTATATGCAGTTTTTAATTTCATACAACATTTGTTTTATTGAATACAATACACACATATTCTTTCTCAATTACGTAGGCACATCATGTTGATACCAACTAAACAAGATGGATGGGTAGTTTTTCTTGCACCTATGTCCCTAACATGTATATTACTTGCGGCAAATGGGTAGGTTGGGTGGGTCAGGAATGTGTCAAAACATATTGCGACAAATAGAGCTTTTTGCACATATATACAAGACAAGATCTAGAATCCAAATTAGTGTCGTGAAAGTAATTAAGAACTATCAAACCTTTTTGAAATGTCATGTTTATTTTAAATATAATTTAACATCACTTGGTGATACATTTTGTATGAACTCATTCATGTTATGTTCAATGATTGCACATATGAAGCATTAACAATAGTTTTTCAACAACCCTACGAAAGTATCGGCTGTGAAAACGATTCTTCCACTTTTAGATTAGAAAATATCTAAGATTAAAATTGACCAACAAATTCTAATCATAATTTACTTGTACAATTGTGATCATACCACCTGCAAAAACCAGTGTTCCACTTAGCACATAAATTGTAGCCCATGAAAATATGGGAGGAACATATAAATACAACCTGTGCAATTATCATGTAGTGATAGCAAACCTTGTACGGACATCGGAACTTGATAAACCCATGAAGTAATGGTATAATTCTCATATTCATTATCATCATTACCATGGATATGTTTTTTTGTTGCTGGCTACTTTGATTTTTTTTCTATCCTTTTTGTTGATTTATACAAACAGATTATAACCAATTTGCCCATTAAAATATGTTGCCTTATAGGAGACTACGTCAATGAAGCTTGCTATGCAACATATCGAAAATGAAAGTACCCGTTAAACACATGTTGGGCGACTGCATTATTGATGAGTTACACGAGACGACTTCATGTGAATATTCATATGTCACACCATTCAACATATGCGGTATTTTAATTGTTGCTTACGAAGTCTCAAGTTTTTTTATGTATGCAAGTCTTGGAGATTAGTTAGAAAATGCAGTAACATTGTTTCAACTTTAAGTTTTGAATGTAAGTTATTTTTGTTACAACTAAAGTAGCACGTTATATTTTGTGACAAGGGTAAATTATAGTCAATAAAGGAAAATTAGCTGCAACTTTCTACATATTTTTTTGTATCATCCAAATACACTATACATTATTGTTTTTTTTCTACGGGCATGTTTTTTAATATGATTTTGTTTACTTATAATACAATCTTTTTATCGTCATCCGTAAAACCCGCGGGTCTATAGTCTAGTTTATATATATATATCTACCAACAACATTCTAAAAAGTCTATTAATAGAGATATATGTAGTTGTTCGGTCGTACATAAAAAACTTTCTTTTTTATGTTGCCTTCACATAAAACATAAACGATGAACTCAACTACTAAATACGTGTTAATTGAATCGTAAACTAATATAATAAAGAGCATAATACTAGTAGGAAGTGGAGTTAATACGATGGATACAAAAGCAGCATACCTATCTTGTTCGAAAGAATCGAAACACACTAAAATGGTACGAAGCATACTTAATAATAGAACAATTTTCGTATAAGTGTGTAAATTGTCCTTCATAAAACGATCGTCCTATAATAAAATGGGAAATAGTTAGGAGAGGTGTACAATGGCAAGCAAAGAAAGGTTATTTGATACCTCATGAAAGTCCGACCAGAATCACACGTACAAGTTTCCATGCATGTGGCTCGGCCGTGATAACTTCCTCAGATTTGTGTGAACTAGTGGACCTATCACTAAGTAGTGATACTCCCTCGAGCATGAGTGAACCTGTTCGAAAACTTATAGGAATATGCACCGCTATCCGAGCCATGATCCAGTTAGGTTTTATTGATCATGTCCCCTTTCCAACAGTTGGAACTTGTCTTGGGCGTCTTTGGTTTTACGAGAGAAAGCTCGTCGTAGAACTTTCTCTTCTCGTCATGGGTCATAGGTGCGTTCACATAAGATGAAACCGTAATGTATTTTGTTCAACATAGAGTAGGAGTAGGTAGTATTTCATCTTTATAAATACTTTTGTTAACATAATAATACTATTAGATCATAATAAATGCATTTAACCATATGCGAGTTTGCAGATTCAGAGCTAAGAGTGTCCATAAAATGAGTTTTTAATAAGTGTATGTCCAAGTCGTGTTTAAAAGTTGAAACAACTGTTGAACTTTTTGTTAATATTAGAGCATCTCTAATGCATAGTGTGATTCAAGGTTGAATACACTTTCACGTCATCGCCACATCAACATATCAACTGATATAATCTGCGCACAACATGCTGACCTGTATCACTCAGTAACCAAAGTACACATTAGAGAGTATGCGGGGCTTTTCTCCCCGTATTACACTCCGACGCTCAAGTCAGTGAATGAAGTGAATAAGAAATCATAATGGAATTTATGTGTGTAAGGAGAAAGAACTTAGAATACCTACTGGAGTTGATAACTATTTATAGTGTGAGATTGATTCGGTCAGATCAAAATGAGATCTTCCAAGATTATTCATATCATACGAAATATATTGCTTATCTTCCGATCCAAAGAGATTTAGTATATCTCTAAGAATCTGTCTTTCTAAATCTCTTAGATATTATCTGTAGATCTTCAAATATTTCAGTCAAGATTGCATATCTTTGTATTATCCCATGTGTGATTTCTACATGGAGATTAAGTTTGTGTATGTGTTTGTACATGCATCATGTAATATGCGAGTATGTATCATGTATATGATGTACCTCATCAGCCTCCTTAGGCCAAGTGGGCAGAAATTTTTCGCAATTGCATGCTTGGCCTACTAACCTACATGCAGTTCTACAACCCCTTTTGTACTATCTCATATCATTGTGTTTCCTACTTGATTGTAACCTATTAATTTGGTAAATAATCTGTAAGTACTTCATTGGAATTTTTGTTCGGTGTGTACTATAGTAAGGTGACTAGGTATTATTCATTTTTGCTATAAAATGAGAATCACCTTTTCTTTTTATCACCTCTTCATCTTATCAATAAGCTTTCTTGACTTTTTACAATGAGTAGTTAAGATTAAAGAAAGAAAGGTAACTTCTTTATACTATAATTATATTCATCCTCAGTTTTAGTATCTTATATATTTGTTTTTTATGCTTTGTTCTTTTTGTTTTAGATAAAAGCATAATGAACTTGGTGGACCAATCTGGTCCAGATTTTCTTGATGATGGAAGTGTCGCTTTTGATGCCTCAGTTGGCCTCTCAAACGTTCCTATTAACTTAGGTCCACCTGAATTTTTTTTACAAAGTATGGGTGGCGGTATCATTTTTTCAAATAGTGTAGCAGGTGATCCTCCTCAAAGACAAAGTTGGATTATCACATTTGGCCATGACTACCCATGAAAGTAAAGGTGGAGGGGGATGCTAATAGGATGGTTGGTGCTGATACTGGTTATGTAGGTGATTCTAGTGGGCAGCACTACTTTCTTGGTTATTCAAAGATCAACTATGGTAATATGACCAACTATGGCAATATGATTCAAAGTTATGGATCGATGTCTTAAGCACAAGATTATACGGGTTACTACAACAACATGTATGGGATCAACTACAATAACCCTTTGCCCACTAATGGCTCGACTAAGTCGCTTGCTGCTTATCAGAAACGTGTGGAGGAGCTTACTAACTCACTTCATCAAGCTAAGGGATGATATCTATGGCCCACGGTCTGAATGATTCCATGAAAGACGCTCAAGGTTTTGCGATCTGAAAATGATAATGTAAAGGCACACTACTCAATGTCGTGTGCGAGCTACATTGGTATTTATGGTTACCTCACTAAGGCTAAAGGAGTAGAAGCTAGCTTGAGTAAGAAATTCACAGCTTTGGAACAAGAGAAGTCGGTGCTAAAACGCGACATCGAATGGCTACTGAAGAGGGGAATCTCGAGGATGGTTGCCAAGGTTTTTCAAAGTGAGCAGTTTGAACGCGAGTTGGTGAAGGTGCAGAAAGTTTTTGTTGATCATGGCCGTGAGTTGGGTCGACAAGAGGTGCGTGAACTTATGATGGCTAACCATCGCCTTCCTCCTTGCGATCCTAGCCTTTACCGCAGAGGTAAGGTGTAAAACCCGTATTAAATTACCATGAACAGTAAACATGAATAGTAAATACACAAAAATACGATAAAATAAAAACTTTCCATTTATAATATATTACACATGTCACGACATTAAATAAGATGTATTTATGTATATTATAAATGTGACGTGTTCACGATATATTAATTCACGATAATTAAAATACGAACGTACACGAGTATTTAGCTAACTTAGAAAAAACCTACGGTTTTGCTTGTGGGCCTTAAGGGTGCCGCGTCTAGAGAGCAAGAGGAGGAAAGGATGGGCCTTTTGGCCCATGACCCATTACCAATCCAATAAGAAGTAAAACACAAGAGAATTTTTATCATAATTTAGGTTTATAGAAAAATCATGAAACCCTTTGCCTCTCTTTCTGTTTCCGTCAGATATCATCAACATCAAAGGGGTGTTCGGTTCGATTTTGATCTTTGATTTTGTGTGTACGTGTTCGTGATCATAAACATTTTTCTTCCACGCATTCGGTAATTGTTATACCCTTTTCTTTTTAATTCTTTTTATGAATTCATGATTTCATGACTTCATGACACTGAATCTTAAAAACAAATCATTAAAACATGATAGGAATTCAAGGAAACATTATTTAAGGTTCGTTTGGTTTGGGTTTTGTTCGGCCGAGACACCACCGAGAGCCACAAGGCTCTTGGCTTGAATTAATCACCACCACCGAGACCACCATGGTCTCGGCTGGGTTCGGTTTACAAGGGAACCCGGACTCAAGGTCGGGGTATGGTTTAGCTTTCGGTGTGGCTCGGGTAACAAAAACCGTGGGAACACGGCTTAAGCCGGGGCCACGTTCAGCTTGACAGTGGCTAGCCGAGTGGCTCAGTAGGGGGAACCGAAGGCCACTAGTGGCAACCGGTTAGCCGGTCTAGCCACTGGTAGGGCTGCGTTTGGTTTCAGCCGTCGGCTGACACTACTAGTCGCCGGCTATGTGGTGTCGGCTAGGCATTTTTCGGGCTCGGGATAATTTTTAAACACGGGTTCGGGCTCGGGAATTTTTAAAAGCAGTTTATTATTTTAATTAAATTATGTTCATAACCATTTAATTTAATTAAATACATGACTTAGATTATAATTATTTTATGTAAATAATTCATGACTTAGCCTAAGTATTTACTTAGCTTAATTTAATTAAACATGTATTTTAATTAAATTCATATAACTTATAGTTTATTAAATCAACCATGTTAATTATTTAATAAGTTATAATAGTTAATTTATGACTTGTATTTTTACTAATAAAGTTTACTTTATATATTTTAATCCAACTTATTTCTAATTATGGAAACTTACTATTTTTGGAAACTTTCTATTTTTAGAAACTTACTATTTTAGGAAACCTGCTATTTTTAGAAAGTTACTTAATATTATAATACAAGTATTATAATACCTTATTACATGAATAATAAACAACAAAATACAAGAATAACTACAAATTAACACTTAAAACAGTTAAGATATGTCAGAACATGAATAATAAGCTAAGAACATATAGAACCAGTAAAACACATGTATCTCAGACAACTCATACACGTCCCTATTCTAATGTAGTATTATCCGTCAAGGCGGAGTAGGTTCTTCAGCGTTTCCGTTAGCTTCTACTGGACACAAGGTACGGATTTCCCGTCCTTCAGTAAGGACAATCTCTTCCTTTGTTAGGATTTCCCGTATACAACCAACTGTTTTCCCAGTAGTTACAGATTTAAATGCTTATGTTTTATTAGTTACTTTAGCCATATACATGCATGCCAGTTTCACCTAGTTATGGAGGTACCATAACCATAACACTAGAGGCACTAGTGTTATGACTTCACCATGACAGAGTGATAGCTCGTGGCGTCCCTTTCAGTTTATTTGGCCTTTATTATTATTATATTATCATGTGAGGCGTATGGGTGCATCCTAGTTACAGGGTCAGTCAGGATTTCATGGTGAATGTGGTGTGTGCCTTGCATCATTCACAAGGAGCTGATCCCTCCTACCCATACCATATTAATTAGAGGCATCCACTCTAACTGTATGACGAGGTCACCCCTCCAAGTATTCATGAACGTTATTGACCTCATAACCTATATTGGCTTTTGGTATATTAAACTAATACAGATTTTCATAAGTAAACATAAGCTATGTTTTCAGAACTAAAACCAGTAAACATGATATACGTCTAGGTTTTCCCAGTGTTTGTTCATTTCCGCTTCCTTTCATGCTTTATATGCTCTTATTATGCTTTCATTATTCTATGCTTTCCATGCTTTATTGTATATCCGTGCACTATGCGTTATGCTCAGCCGTTTTCCTTTTCCATGTTCCCAAACGGCAGGTACCCAAGGTCGCAAGTAGGATCTCCAGAGTATGTGCATTCGGATGGAAGCTATCCAGCCTTCTATATCTTATGCATTCATCATACTTTATCTTACTTTATTTCATGTTGGACATTGTTTAGTCCTTTCCCTTTTACAGTACTTATATTTACTTGTGTTGAGTTACTTGGACTACCGATGTTGTTTCCGGTATTTCCTTTTATGGTCATGAATGTTTAGAAATTTACCTTGCATGCTTTGATGACACACTATATATTACTGTGATATTCCATTTTACCAAATGAGGTGTTACAATTATGGTATCAGAGCCAAGGTTTTGACCTGTAGCTTTGTAAAACATGACCTGTGACTTACGGGTAGTCACCAACGTCTTCCTAGAACTGACAGTTGGTTTTCATGCATTCATTTCATTTTCATTTCATGTATTCATTTCATGCATTTCATCTCATGGTCGCAGGAAGTTTTGACTAAGTAATGGTTGGTACAGGACTGGCCCTATTTAGTCGCATGTGTTTTATCGAAACATTTTGTTATTTAGTGGACCTAACCATAGGCGTCCACACTTGCCTTTTTGTTTTGTGAACCAACCCATAGGCGTTCACTCATGGACATATCATCATATTTAAATTAATCATGCATTTTAAAACTGTTTTATGCATCATAAGTAAATTCATGTTTTATACACTATTCATGCATTTTTCTATTCATGTCTTATTTTATCAGATTCATTATTTATGTTGCATTTTGTTTTAAACTGTCAGATGGTGAACACACGTAATGCTCAAGAGTTGGCTGCAGCTGTCAATGCAGCTTTGCAAGCCTTCCTTCCTCAACTTCACAATAAATCAGGGACGAATTTCATGCTAATGTTCAGGCTCAGGGCGTTTAGTTCTGCCCTCATCAGCAGCACAACAACAATCCTCTACCTCCACCGCCTGTTACCCTTATGACTTGGTTGGAGCGATTCAACAAACAAAGACCCCGTTTGTTTGAGCTGACTGACAGCCCCTCTGAGGCTGAAGCTTGGATTTCGCACATTGAGAAGATATTTGAGGCGATGGGTTGTGACGGTGTCTTCAAGGCAAGGCTGACTTGCTATAAGTTTGAAGGTGATGTACTGTAGTGGTGGAAGTCAGTCAAGCAGTCCAACGGTGGTGATGATTGGGTTGCACTGTTGACATGGGACCAGTTTAAGGAGCTCTTCCCTAATCAGTACTTTCCACATGCTGAGCAAGAGAAACTTAAGAGGGATTATCATAATATCCGACATGTTGCTGGGGAGAACAACAATGAATTCATGCAGAGGTTTCTTCGTTTGGCTGGATTTCTGGGTGCAGCAGCTGGTACTGCTGAGGAGCAAGCTGAGAAGTTTCGTTGGACTCTTTGCACTTTGGTTGCCAACAGTTTGGTGTGTGCTACGTTCACTATAGTGGCACAGGTGGCCGATGCAGCCCGTAATCTTGAGATGCTTCAGGAACGAGAGGAGTTTGGTGATGACCGATCAGTGGAGAGGTATCTTCAATCACCAACCGTAAATCATTCATTTCTTTCAGTATTTTCATTTTTATATCATCCTCTGTTCAACTTTATATTTCAGACAGAAGACTGACGACCGAAAACCTGAGGTCGCTCAGCATCAATCATCTAAGGGAAACGGTCAGACCAATGACCATTCTGGTTCAGATAGGCGTGCCGGTAATGATAATTACCGTAACAATGCCAATAACTCGAACAACAGCAGGTCCCTACATTTACCTTCTTTGATGATAAACTGACTTATGTATGGTATTCTAACACTCCAGCGACTCATATTCCGGAACAATGGCAAAAGCAGGGATAAGGACCGTAGAGGTTCGCAGCCTAACCGTTCCACTTCATCTGGTAACTATTAAACCTTCTATGTAATCATGCTTATGTTCCATGATCATGTCTCATGCATGTAATCCTGAAACAGGCTCTCAGCTAGCTAGGACGCCTGTTGGAGGGTCCACGCATCCTATCTGCCCTACTTGTTCGCGTAGACATTCTAGTGTTTGCCACCGAGGTACTGGCGGTTGTTTCAAGTGTGGTCAACAAGGCCATTAGCAGAATGATTATCGCCAAGGTGAAATAGAAGGCACCTCTGGACATGCCGACTCCAAACCACCTCCTACTTCTGGTCGCGTGTTCACTACTACTATAGATTAGGCGAACAAGACTTCAGGTACCATCACTGGGAATCTCTTTATGATTAATTTGGCAGCATGCGTTCTGTTTGATACTAGAGAGACTCATTCAGTCATATCCATTACTTTTGCTACACGTGTTAGGATTTACCCAATGCCATTAGAAAATGCCTTAAGCATTTCCACGCCACTTAGGGACTCTATGCGAATCACCCAGGTGTATAGAGACCTTCCCATAGAATTTGATGATAAAATCCACAGAGTTGACGCACTTCCTTTGAATATGTGCGATTTTGACATGATATTGGGCATAGACTGGTTATCCAAACACCAGGCTACAATAGACTGCCACACTTATCGGGTTATCTTCGGTGATGTTAAATCTCTAGAGTACATACACCATGGTTTTCTGCCAGGGAGGTCTGTACAAATTATTTCATCTATGGAGGCGCGTGCATTACTAACACACGGTTGTTAGGGCTTCATAGAGAACATTCATGACATTACTACCGAGTCTTCATCGATTCAAGATCAGCCTATTATGTCAGAATTTCCTAACGTATTTCCTGATGAACTTCTGGCATACCACCTGTTCGTAAAGTCGAGTTTGGAATTGAGCTCATTCCAGGAGTAGAGCCAATTTCCAAGGCTCCTTACCACATGGCTCCCATTGAGCTTAAGGAGTTAAAAGATCTGCTGCAGGAACTTCCGGAGCGAGGTTTCATCCGTCCCATTGCATCGTCATGGGGTGCACCAGTACTTTTCGTGAAGAAGAAAGACAGCAACATGCGTTTTTGTATAAACTATCGTGAGCTGAACAAGATCACGATCAGGAATCGTTATCCTTTGCCGCGAATTGATGACCTTTTCAATCAACTTCAGGGCACCAAGTATTTCTCAAAGATCGATCTGAGGTCCGGATACCATCAGCTACGGGTTAAAGAGCAGGATATTTCTAAGACTTCTTTCCGTACACGTTATGGGCACTACAAGTTCGTAGTCATGCCATTCAGACTCACAAATGCTCCAGCAGTCTTCATGGATTTAATGAACCGTGTCTTCCATGAGTTTCTGACCAAGTTTATTATCGTTTTCATTGATGACATCCTGATTTTCTCCAAATCCAAGGAGGAACATGAGGAACGCCTTCGTAGACTTTTGCAGATTCTTCGTCAGAAGCAGCTGTATGCCAAGTTCTCCAAGTGTGAGTTCTGGTTAAGCAAGGTGGCATTTCTGGGCCATATTGTATTTCTAGAGGGGATCACCATGGATCCTGCAAAGGTTAAAGCTATCACTAAATGGCCGAGACCTACATCTGCAATAGAGGTCAGAAGTTTTCTGGGGTTAGTTGGCTACTACCGCAGGTTTGTAGAGAACTTTTCACGGTTAGCCTTACCTTTGACTAAGCTGATGAGAAAAGGAGAGAAACTTGTCTGGACTGAGGAACGAGAGAAGAGCTTTGAAGACCTTAAGCAGAAGTTAGTGACTGCACCGATTCTTACTCTCCCATCTGGTATAAGTGGATTTCAGATCTATAGTGACGCTTCAGGAAAGGTTCTAGGCTATGTTCTCATGCAACATGGGAAGGTTATTGCATACGCATCACGACAGCTTAAACCTTATGAAGAAAACTATCCTACTTATGATTTGGAGCTTGCGGCAGTTGTTTTCGCATTAAAGATCTGGAGGCATTATTTGTATGGAGAATCATGTGACATCTTCACAGATCACAAGAGTCTCAAGTACATCTTCACCCAGAAGGAACTAAACATGAGAAAGAGAAGATGGTTAGAGCTACTAAAGGATTACGACACCAACATTCTGTACCATCCTGGTAAGGCGAATATGGTGGCAGATGATCTAAGCAGAAGGTCGGGTATGATTACTGGCATATGGATTGCAAAGGAGATCATCCGTGACCAGGAGATGACTGATATTGAGTTTTATGTATGAGGACAACATGGTTACTGGGCAAATCTTAGAGTGGAACCAAAATTACATTCTAGGATCAAGGAAGCTCAAAAAGACGATGGTGAAATTTGGGCTATCATTCAAAACCTTGATCAGCAGACGGAGTTTCATGTTGATGATGACGGTATCTTAAGGCAGGGCACTAGACTAGTTGTTCCTAATGACTCTACGCTCAGGGAAGCTGTGCTGACTGAAGCTCATAACTCTCCATTTACCATACATCCTGGTTCCACCAAGATGTACCACGACATCAAGCATCATTTCTGGTGGAGTTGTATGAAGCAGGATGTTGCCACCTTTGTTTCTAAATGTATCATCTGCCAGCAGGTTAAGATCGAACACCAGAGAGCTAGTGGTTTACTACAACCATTGGATATTCCAGAATGGAAGTGGGACAAAAACTCCATGGATTTTGTTACTGGTCTTCTGGTGACTCAGAGGAAACACGACGCCATCTGGGTTATTGTTGATAGATTGACCAAATCTGCTCATTTTCTACCGATCCGCAAGGAGCATCCGATCAACAAATTAACAGACACTTTTCAAATGGAGATCATGAGACTACATGGTACTCCATTAGAAATCATCTCTGACAGAGATCCCCGTTTCACCTCACGTTTTTGGCAGAGTCTGCAGAAAGCTTGGGGCACCAGACTTAGGCTCAGCACTGCCTTTCATCCTTAGACCGACGGACAGTCGGAGCGTACCATTCAGACATTGGAGGACATGGTGCGGGCGTGTGCTCTAGAATGGACAGGAAGCTGGGATGATTATATTTATCTAGTAAAGTTTGCATACAACAACAGTTGGCACGCTAGCATCGAGTGTGCACCGTTTGAGATGTTGTATGGTAGGAAGTGTCACGCCCCAATCTGCTAGGATCGGGTGGGCGAACGACGGATTGAGGGTCCAGAGATGATTGAGTTAACTAATGAGAAAGTCTACGTAGCCAAGGCGAAGCTTTAGGAAGCTCGTTCTCGTCAGAAGAGCTATGATGATAAGCGTCGTAGAGATGTATCTTCCAACGTAGGTGATCACATTTCCTCAAGGTATCACCAGCACGAGGAGTTAAGCATTTTGGAATAAGAGGAAAGCTCAGTCCTCGCTTAATCGGACCGTTAAACAACATAGAACGCGTTGGTGAAGTGTCATATCGTTTAGCGTTACCGCCTCAGCTATCACACGTTCAAAACGTGTTCCATGCGTCCTTACTCAGAGGATACAACTATCATCCCGTTCATGTTGTTCAGTATTCGTTTGATCAGATTCGAGAGGATCTTTCATATGTCGAAGAACCTGAGAGAGTTCTTGAGCGACAAGATCGTATCATGTGGAGGAAGACGATCCCTTTCGTCAAAATCCTTTGGAGGGATCATCCTGAGCGGGAAGCCACTTGGGAGACGGAGGAGTCTATACGGACTTCTTACCCTCATTTCTAGTTCTGAATCGGGTATGTTTCTTTCAGTTTATATTTTCTCTAATTCGAGGACGAATTGTTCTTTTAGAGGAGAAGACTTGTAAAACCCGTATTAAATTACCATGAACAGTAAACATGAATAGTAAATACACGAAAATACGATAAAATAAAAACTTTCCATTTATAATATATTACACGTGTCACGACATTAAATAACATGTATTTATGTATATTATAAATGTGACGTGTTCACGATATATTAATTCACGATAATTAAAACACGAACGTACACGAGTATTTAGCTAACTTAGAAAAAAGCTACGGTTTTGCTTGTGGGCCTTAAGGGTGCCACGGCTAGAGATCAAGAGGAGGAAAGGATGGGCCTTTTGGCCCATGACCCATTACGAATCCAATAACAAGTAAAACACAAGAGAGTTTTTTTAGTCATAATTTAGGTTTATAGAAAAATCAAGAAACCCTTGCCTCTCTCTCTCTCTTGCCGCCGGATATCATCAACACCAAGGGGTGTTCGGGTCGATTTTGATCTTTGATTTTGTGTGTACGTGTTCGTGATCATAAACCTTTTTCTTCGACACATTCGGTAATTGTTATACCCTTTTCTTTTTAATTCTTATTATGAATTCATGATTTCATGACATTGAATCTGTTAATGCAAGTAATGCCTAACAACATTATTAGTGTTAACTAATCTTTCTTAGTTTTGATCACAACAAACCATACAACACATTTAGTGTAAAACACAAATTGAATTATTTAACTAACACTATTGATTGTTGTAAAATCACACTTGTTTAGGAAAACAAGGCAATAATATAGGGTAAGCACGACGATTTAGGAAAACCGTGTGTAAATGACCCTAAAGGTGAGTTCGTTCTCCAAGGAGGCACGTGTGTTGTGTAATGAATGATTGATTATGTTTTTGATTATTAACTAGAAGAAAAGAAGAGAAAATGACGAAGACGAAAAAAATAGAAAAATAAGGCAAAAACACTACTAGAAAGTTACGACGTAGAACGTAAAAAAGTGCAAAATTTAAAATTTAAATCTAAAAATTCCTAAAAATTACTAAAAAATCCCAAATAATATTCTAAGAGTTTACAAAAAATCCAAACTTGCCAAAACCTTTTAATTAATTTAATAATGACTTTTTAATGCTAATTAAAGCCCTAAAAATCACTTTTAAATATTAAAAAGCCCTAAACAAGATTTAATAGTTTGTAAACCTCAAAAATGACCTAATTAAACTAAAAACTATTTTTAAAAATTTTAAAACCAAATTAAACTATTTTTAAACTCCTAAAAACTATTAAAATCTATTAAATCTTAAATTAATTCTAAAAATTAATTGAAAAGCCTAAAAATTAATTGGAAAGTGACAAAGGTCCTATTTTAATGTCTAGAATCTAGGAAAAATGAAAAAGGTTAAAAATAAAACTTTTTATTTTAATGAATAAAATAATATTAAAATATTCTAAAAAATTAAAAATTCTTAAATAAATTCTAAAAAATTCTCAAAAATACTAAATATTCTAACTAAGAAGAAAATATAAATTAAAGCTCCTAAAACCCTTTAGTTAATTTTATATTAATTTTTAAAGTTGCCAAAAAACCCTAAAATTAAATAAAATAAAAAATTAAAGTTTTTGAAAACTTTTTTATATGTAAACCTCAAAAATTCAAATTAAAACCTAAAAACTATTTTTTTGTATTTTTTAATTACTGTTTAATATTTTTTTAATGACTTTCTAAATTAAAAACTAGAAATAATCCTATAAATTAATTAAATAATGTGAAAAATAAAACTTTTAAACAGAAAAGTCTAAAAACCTAGTCAAAACCTAGGAAAAATGGAAAGAAGCTAAAAAGCTTAATAAATAAGCTGAAAATGAGAGAATAAGCTACGGCTTATTAAACAAGCACAAAACCAAAAAGAGGTTAAATAATTAATGAAATGAAGGGATAACGTAAAAAAAGCATCTAGATTAGCGGTAGAGCTCCTAACCCTCCAACGAGAGGTCTGGGGTTCGAGTCCTGCTACGGGTGACTTTTTATAAATTTTTTTTTTTTTTTTTTTTATAAACTCAAACAGTCACCCTTTTTAACTTGTAATCCAATCCAAATTTCTATTTTTATCCAAGATTAATCAAGATTATAATCAAAAACGTTGCCAGTTTTCTTCTATGAACACTTAGCAGATTTGGCTAAGTTCTTGCTTTTTTCACAAAGTATGAAACTCCAAGAGGACTTGGATTTGGCTGTTTGATGGTGATTTTGTGGAACACAAGGCAC
The DNA here is from genome assembly GCA_025667525.1 of Glebionis coronaria. NCBI lineage: Eukaryota > Viridiplantae > Streptophyta > Magnoliopsida > Asterales > Asteraceae > Glebionis > Glebionis coronaria. The sequence goes on along the minus strand of CM046876.1, from coordinate 541,995,314 downwards.
CCTTGTGCTCTTTGAAGCACAAGGAGTCAGTAACAAGCAGAAAACAAGCACCTATAGCACAAAAGTTTCACAAAATCAGGCTCACAAAGCACATTCAAGTTGCTGTGGTTCTTTATGGGGTCTGGTGGAACTTTGCTTAACAGATTGCACTCAAATGAGGTTCAAACTCCAAACTTGTGCACACAACTTCACCAAGTGGTACACTAGCAACCTAAAAACCTAAAACATCCTAAGTCTTAAGCAGATTACAAGATCTAAGCACAAATCATAGCAAAAACAAGCAGAATAGGCATATTCAGATTTTAAGCTATCAATTTCCTTTTTACTTGCACAAACTTGCTTCAAAACAAGACCAAACTTAAACACAACTCTCATACAACTCAAAACAACCTTACTTAAGCTATTTAACACGTTTTAATCTTCAAAATCTAACTAGCTTTCTTCATAAAACTCACATCCAAACACCCCTTTAAAATTCTTTTCAACTTTTTATCAAACCAAAACACTTAACAACTTAATCAATCTGCAACCAATAGCATCTAACATGTATTATAACACATAAGAACAACAATCAAACTCCTTAAACACACAATGGCACCAAATCAAATAAGATCATACAAACTTCAACTTTCTAAGATTTTCAAAAAGAAAAAGAGAATACCTTAGGGCTTTACATCCAAAGCCCTAGTGGATGTTGAATCTACCTCCTTATGCACCCGGGTGCATGCAGATCAAATATCAACAACCTTCTTCCTGTTTAAGACAAATCAAGCAAAACAGTATACAAGCAATTATATAATCTGTTTTCTTTTCTTTCTTCTTAAAACTCTTCCAAAACCTTTCCAAACTTCTTAATACGTTTTCAAAACACTAATTCGACAAACAAAACCAACTTCTTAACATCAAACCTGAAACAATTTTTTTTACAAAAATCTTTCAAATTTCAGAAACCTTTGGATAATTTTGAAACTCAAAATTACTCAACCAACTAACAAATTGGAACTCAGAATCAAGCTTCACACAACACACAACTTTTAAAAACAATAAAAAGGAATTACAATTGATTTTATCAAACACCAAACTTTTATTTTCTTAAAAAGGAATTACAAGTGAAAGCTTAAAATTCTGGAACAAAGGTGCATTCACATGCGAATGCCCTTTAAATACTAACTTAGAGAACATACTAGAAGACTAAAACCCTAGCTAACTGAAATGCCAAAAAGGCCCTTGAGGATTTGACTGAAAATGGGTCAAAAATCGCCCATGTGATCATGTACTGGATGCCAGCTTGGAATCTTCAATCTTGGACGTTGGATGAACCTTTGGGACCAAGGGGATGATCTGAGGTGTTAATTTGGTCGGGTGTGGGGTTTTGGGTGAAAGTGATGGAGCAGGGGAGGCTTGGGGAGGGTCCCACAGAGCATGTGAATGTGTTGGGTGAGGTGGGAAAGGATGAGAGGGACGTGAATCAAGGTTCTGGAAGGTATCAGGGTAAAACCCTTTGTTTTGGGTGAGATGGGATCTGGGGGTGTTCTAGGGTTTATGGGTTAATTAACCAGGTTTAAATCCGTTTTGGGTAAATTAATTTTTCAAATAAGTGTTAATGGAGGGAAAAAGAGGGTTAAGTGGGTTTGACTAGGTTTGACTGATTTTTTAAATAAAAACCGGTTTGGTTGATGGGTATAGGGTCGGGTGTGTGTAGGATATGGGTTGGTGGGTGGGTAGGGCTGAGGTGTCGCGTTTTGGTTGGGAGATAAGGTTTGTTGTTTTGACAGATTTGGTCCCCAAGTTTTGTACTTCTTTCCTCTTTGTAATAAATACCCAACAGCGCCCATTTAGCCTTTGTCAACTTTTGAGCACTTGTCAAAAATGGCACAAACTCTTTCAAAAACTTTTCCAAGGATATTAAATGTATATTCTTGATTCCCAAGGGCTGAACTTGTAATATCTTCAATCATAAAGGATCATACTTGTACATTTGATATTTTGAGGGTCAAATGTGACAAGTTCTTCAAAGATGAGGGGCCATTTTTGCCAATCTTCAATTCTTCAAGGGTCATTTTGCAAATTTCCAAACTTGGGCCCGGTTCATTGTGCGACTTCGTTTCCCGTGTTCGTTTTTGATTGATTCTTGTGTTCTTTTGCCAATTCCTCAATATCCGTACCTAAAAATACACAAGTAACAAACACGAGCATATATTTGGTCTATTTTATGATATTTTATGCATTTAAAGGCCGTTTTGGACGATGAGACCATGTATAAAAGCAGTCTCATCACTCCCCCATACTAAAACATTGCCGTGCCCTCACGCAATGCTAGAATAAAGTATCAAAGCATCTCCAAAATTTAATTTATTCACTTTATTGAAATGATAAACTAGCTATACTACAAGTACTACTACTTGTGTTATAGACATAATGTATGATTTTCATCGCAAAATGGGACGTTTAGGTTCATAGAATAAGAACACGTGAATGCTTCGTTAGAAATAATTTTGTCGTCCTCGATTTTCACCTTAATTCCATGCTAAGCGTGCAACGAGATCATTGTCATTATAAGTTAGTAATGCTAACACTACTCATATGCCCTAATCACGTACTTATTCTCCTATTATTCCTAAGTTGTATCTCTTATATTTTATTTTGTCTTAATGATCACGAGGATACATCATTGACTTATGCGATAATAGAGATTTAGGTCTAAAAATAGAGTCCTAACGGTGTAACTAAGACCATCAAATCAATAACCCCTCCTAATAGACAACGATGTTAAAAAATTAAGTTGACAAGAAGAATCGATAAACACGGTTTTATAACGGTTTTGAACATGAGACTTATTACCAAGACTTTTATACGCCCCCTAACGGAAGGACCTTATTATCTTTGGTTTACCTCCATCTTTTATTCAACTTCGCCATGAAGCTTTTATTATGACTTCGGTCTTGCCTTGCCTTTTATTATCCGCCATCATCGGTGGTTTTATTAGCCAAAGACGTATATCCTCACGCTAAAGCGAATTTTGGATCTTTAAAGCTTCGAAGATTAAGGCTTGATTCACTTTCAATTTTGCATAGATTTTAGGCCTTGTGGGGCTTCAAATTGTTTGCTAGATTTAGGTGAGCACTTGAAATCTTATTATTAGGTGAAGCTTTCGATTATTAGGGTGCCAATACTTCAAAACCGTGACGCTGGCGATACCTTAATGTCTTCCCAATTTAATTACACGGAAGCTACTAGAAAAGACTAGAAACCCAACAATCAAAACTAAACCGCTAAATCAATATTTATTAAGCAAAAAATATTTACAAGCGAAGGGAGAATAAGCAAACAACGAGAACACATGAGTTTTTGAAAGAATACGAGTACTCTACGTTTAGCATAGTAACTTATAATTACTCTATCATTTCTCGTCCTCATTTAAGAGACTTAGCCTAATGTGTAGTTAAGGAACCAAAGCTAAGTGCTCAACACGCACGGTCGAGTCAAAAATTACTCTTATTCTCGCCATCGGAAAATCTACATTCGTGTCTTCAAACACTTATAAAACATGAGAAAATTTTTAAAATTTGGCCATTTTTAGCCTTATTTTGCAAGAAAATGATAACAAAATTTAGCCTTATTTTGCAAGAAAATGATAACAAAACGATAAACTTTGGAAAGCGTGAAGGTTTGGCAAGGCAAGTATCTATTCACCCCCCCATACTAAAGTTAAACATTGTCCTCAATGTTTCGAGTCTAGGGGTGCAAACACCCCCATACTAGAGACGTAGTCGAATGCCTAATCTAGCATGGAAAGGGTGTAACCAATAAGTAATAGCCGTTTATGAAGTGTGCTATAAACCTAAGGTTAGAACATAAAATGATATCATATGTGGATATTGGGAAAGGCCTCCAAAGCAAACGATCAAGTGCTCCCATGAAACGAACACGAGAGGCTCCAATCGTGAAGATGATGATCTAAACGACACAATGCACAAACAACCACGGAACAAAGGTTGGAAGGGCACAAATCCCCTCACATTACACTAATTAGAAAGCAATAATATGTACATGGATAAGCATGGGTCTCCCCCACGAGGCACCTTGTTTTTGATAACCGAGTCAAAAGCTCGACACGAATCCCCATAAATGTGATCATTTAGGGATAATCATGGTTTGGTCAATTTTTGGTGGGGCTTACATGATAAACAAGGCCCAAAAGTACGTGGAGTACTTTAAAAATCCGATAAACGTATACCGGGGTCAAAGATAGCGTCCTCGTTTTCGGATGAAAGACGAGACAACACAACTCCAACACAAATCCCAATGGGATAGAAGAAAATAGGAGAGAAGAAATAGAAGGGTGGGACAATGGGTAAGGCAAAACATTGAGCTACTCGAGGTAGACTCGCACCAATCAAATGAAAAGATTTTCCATTTATTGCATCGGTGGAAGACCGAGATTTCCCTATGTAAGCAATTCCAGGATCAAATATCTCGTCCTCGGTGGAGAAAGAGGAGGGAACATAAGGGGCTTCCCCCACACTAAGTCCACACAAAGTATCGTCAAAAGGGGAAGACGAGCTTGTAGTGCTCAATAAACGCGGTGATGACGGAGTTAGAATTGTAGAAAAATCTTTTAAATTAAATTCAAAATCTTTTCCTTTTTCATATTTAACACTCTCCTTGTGAAAACCCGATTTAATTATGTCAAAAATATTTGGTGTATCTAAAACAATGTTAGTCACACTAAAAATTCTCACATTTTGAAAACGTTTTGGTTTAGGTGGTGGCAAGTTTTCAAATCTTTTGTCAACAAAGAAAACCTCCCCATCGGGATCAACGTATTCATCATCCGAAGAATCACTCGAGATTGGAATCATAGGCTTAACACTCTTAACCTCCATCGGCGGAGGGGACGGAACTTCATTTTTCCCAACTCCTAAAACTCTATTTGAAATCTTTTGACACATGTTTTTGGTGGAATTGACATTGTACAAAGATGTGATGGAATAAACATGAGAAAGAGTGGAGTTTTGGGTTGCATTAATGACGAGTTCTTCCTCATTGAAACGAAGAGTGATTTTTCTTGCATGCACATCGATAAGTGCTCTCGAGGTATCCAAAAAAGATCGACCTAAAATTAACGGAACTTTAGGATCGATGGGAATATCAACAACAATGAAGTCCACGGGATAATAGAATTTCCCAACTTTCACAAAGACGTCCTCGGCAACTCCACAAGCTAGAATCGTAGAATGATCGGCCATTTCGATTGACATTCTTGAAGGAGTGAGATTTGGAAGATTGAGCGACTTAAAAATCTCGAGAGGCATCAAATTAATACTAGCACCAAGGTCGGCCAAGGCGTAGCATTCTTCCATGTCTTGGATAGCACATGGGATTAAAAACTTTCCAGGATCACCGACTTTTTGAGGTATGCGGCTTAGAAAAACCGATGAACAACTAGATGATTTTTGCAATTTCTCTTTGTTATTCAACATACTTTTGAAGTTCGCGGCAAATCGAGGCATCATGACTAAGGCGTCGGCAAAACTTATATTAAAATGCAAGTCACGAAACATTTTCATAAAGAGTTCAAATTGATAATTATTTCGTTCTTGTGCCTTTTCCTTGTTTCGTCTTGATGGGTAGGGTAAAGGTGGTGTGGGTTGGGGCAAATTAGGCATAGGCAACGGCCTTGGAATCTCGGGTTCCATGATGGGTATTGGTTCAACCGTAGGTGTGGTTTGAGTGGTACTTCGTGGGCTTGTAATGTGCTCCTTTTCAACCACAACCTCGGGTTCTTTCTCTTTTTCCTTCTCCATAGAAGTACTTGGACGAGAAATAGGTTCTTTGAAAGTTTTACCACTACGAGTAGTAATAACCTTCAATTCTCCTTTCGGGTTCACGATGGTATCACTAGGAAGACCACCCGAAGAAGAGGGCTTACACATGATAGCTTCAAACATCTTAGCCATACGGTCTTCAAACTTAGATTGCCTAGCATCCGCTTTCAACAACTCTTGCTTAATCTCATGTTGTCCTTGCTCCATTTTTTGTTGATTTTGTTGGAGTCGTGTGACATTTCCTTCCATTTTATTAGCATGAGTTTTAAGTTCATTAGCAAGTTCGTTTTTAAGCTCATTTTTCAACTCGGATCTTAAGCTAATCATCTCACGTTGCATGTTATCAAACTTAGCATCATTAGCCTTAGCATAATCTAAAAATTCTCCTTGCAAATTTTTAGTGTGAGCATTTTGAAAACCTTGAGTGGGAGTTTGAAAATCACGGTTTTGGTTTTGGTTTGAAATTTGCCCATTACCACTTTGATAATTACCCTTGTTATATTTCCTTTGATTTCCTTGGTAATTTCCACCTTGATTGTTGTTTCGATAGTTATTAGCATTTTGATTTTGTGGAGCTTGATTTTGGCGGGAACCTTGACCGATTTGGTTATAAGTTCCCGTGGCTACAAAAGCATTCGAAGTGTTACCATCCACGGTAATGCACTCGGAAAAATCATGAGCTCCACCACACGAAATACAACTCTTAGCAACCGCTTTAACCGAAGCGGTGTTTGAAGCTTCTTGAGCTTTCCAATGAGACATAAGAGTCGAAAACCTATCGAAAAACCTATTCTCCTCATTTGCTTCATCTTGCAAGGCATTAATGGAACGAGATGATGACGAGCCCAAATTGGCAACACTCGGTGTGTTACGAGGGCTATAGACCTTAGACCTATTTTCTATGATTTTCAAAGCCTCATTGGTCGTTTTGCACAAAAAATTACCACCCGCGGCGGCATTTAAATAATCTCGTTCATGTTCATTAAGCCCATTATAAAAAGTGTCAATTTGATGCAATTCGGAAAAATCATGGTGTGGACATTCATGTAGCATTTCTTTAAACCTTTCCCAAGCCATTGAAAAACTTTCATTTGGTCTTTGTGTAAAACGTGAAATCTCGTTTTTCAAATGTGTTGTCTTAGATGGTGGAAAAAATTGATTCACAAATTTAGACACGAGATCGGCCCATGTCAAAATCGAATTTGGCGGTTCTTTCTCAAGCCAAATCTTGGCGGGTCCATCTAACGAGTAAGGAAACAACATCATCTTAATGGCATCGTGTGGTACATCCTTAAACTTGCTTGTCGCGGTGAGACGATTAAATTGCCTAATGTGATAATGTGGGTTGTCTTTTTCGTGACCGCGAAACTTGTTTGCTTGAAGCATAGACATTAAACCCGTTTTGATCTCAAAGTTCTCCGCAAGGATGGCGGGAATCACAATGGCCTCTCCAAAACCCTCGGTGGGTGCTTGAAGCAACTCCATCATAGTACGATTAGCCATGATAGCTTCTTGTTCTACAATAGGTTCCTCACTTGGAGACTCCTCACTAGATTGAGTGAGTGATTTGTTTCTTCGTTTACGAGCACGTCTAGCTTTAGAGCGAGTTTGCATAAACGTCACGTACAACGAGAAGGCGAGCAAAGAAGATTCTTTTTGGTATTTTGTGTTTTTTCAATTTTTTTGTGGTTTTTGATTGTATTAACCTTTTTGGAATTTGGTGAATATATTAAGTAGACAATGAGTCCACAAATCTCCTCACTTAATCAAATCTCTTGATTAAAAAGGCCTCAAGGAATGAAGACGATCACGTGGAGTGAACGCCTTCGATGACTTAAGAACGATGGTGGAACACCAAATCGTTCAAGAGGGTTTAATCAAATGAAACCAAGAAAATATATATGATATGTAGTAATACTTTGGGCGGCAAAACCCTCGATTCACTTTCAAAATCAAATACGCACAAGCAAGCGGAGGAAACGAGGCGGCGCGAAGCACTTAAGAGCCTTTTTTCTTTAGGTCGTGAAATACAACCGCCTTATACCCACCTTATAGTTTGTATTATCAAGATCAAGCTTCACGAAAGTATTTATCTATTTTTGCCTTTTTCTTTGGTTTGAGATTCGAATACAATGATCGAGTGATGAAATCCCGAATCAAGGTTGTGATTGCTCACGTATTTGGAGTACTTGTGTATTTATTGTTCTACGTATACAATATAGTAATAATAATATTCACACAAAACCGAAAAACGATAATACGTATTAATAGAGTGCTATTAATACAATTACTATTATGGATAGTATAGAAAAACAACAATGGTTCAATCAAAACACAACACGCCTCCCCGGCAGCGGCGCCAAAATGATGTAGCTTTTTGTATACCCTTTTAGGAAAAAGAGGCAACAAAGTAGTGGTAAGCGTTAAGTGTCGGTTTAGGAACACCGAGCACTAATGACCCAATGAGTGGGGATCGTTCTCTCGAGGAGGCACGTGTGTTGTGTAATGAATGATTGATTATGTTTTTGATTATTAACTAGAAGAAAAGAAGAGAAAATGACGAAGACGAAAAAAATAGAAAAATAAGGCAAAAACACTACTAGAAAGTTACGACGTAGAACGTAAAAAAGTGCAAAATTTAAAATTTAAATCTAAAAATTCCTAAAAATTACTAAAAAATCCCAAATAATATTCTAAGAGTTTACAAAAATCCAAACTTGCCAAAACCTTTTAATTAATTTAATAATGACTTTTTAATGCTAATTAAAGCCCTAAAAATCACTTTTAAATATTAAAAAGCCCTAAACAAGATTTAATAGTTTGTAAACCTCAAAAATGACCTAATTAAACTAAAAACTATTTTTAAAAATTTTAAAACCAAATTAAACTATTTTTAAACTCCTAAAAACTATTAAAATCTATTAAATCTTAAATTAATTCTAAAAATTAATTGAAAAGCCTAAAAATTAATTGGAAAGTGACAAAGGTCCTATTTTAATGTCTAGAATCTAGGAAAAATGAAAAAAGGTTAAAAATAAAACTTTTTATTTTAATGAATAAAATAATATAAAATATTCTAAAAAATTAAAAATTCTTAAATAAATTCTAAAAAATTCTCAAAAATACTAAATATTCTAACTAAGAAGAAAATATAAATTAAAGCTCCTAAAACCCTTTAGTTAATTGTATATTAATTTTTAAAGTTGCCAAAAAACCCTAAAATTAAATAAAATCAAAAATTAAAGTTTTTGAAAACTTTTTTATATGTAAACCTCAAAAATTCAAATTAAAACCTAAAAACTATTTTTTTGTATTTTTTAATTACTGTTTAATATTTTTTTAATGACTTTCTAAATTAAAAACTAGAAATAATCCTATAAATTAATTAAATAATGTGAAAAATAAAACTTTTAAACAGAAAAGTCTAAAAACCTAGTCAAAACCTAGGAAAAATGGAAAGAAGCTAAAAAGCTTAATAAATAAGCTGAAAATGAGAGAATAAGCTACGGCTTATTAAACAAGCACAAAACCAAAAAGAGGTTAAATAATTAATGAAATGAAGGGATAACGTAAAAAAAGAATCTAGATTAGCGGTAGAGCTCCTAACCCTCCAACGAGAGGTCTGGGGTTCGAGTCCTGCTACGGGTGACTTTTTATAAATTTTTTTTTTTTTTTTTTTATAAACTCAAACAGTCACCCTTTTTAACTTGTAATCCAATCCAAATTTCTATTTTTATCCAAGATTAATCAAGATTATAATCAAAAACGTTGCCAATTTTCTTCTATGAACACTTAGCAGATTTGGCTAAGTTCTTGCTTTTTTCACAAAGTATGAAACTCCAAGAGGACTTGGATTTGGCTGTTTGATGGTGATTTTGTGGAACACAAGGCACCCTTGTGCTCTTTGAAGCACAAGGAGTCAGTAACAAGCAGAAAACAAGCACCTATAGCACAAAAGTTTCACAAAATCAGGCTCACAAAGCACATTCAAGTTGCTGTGGTTCTTTATGGGGTCTGGTGGAACTTTGCTTAACAGATTGCACTCAAATGAGGTTCAAACTCCAAACTTGTGCACACAACTTCACCAAGTGGTACACTAGCAACCTACAAACCTAAAACATCCTAAGTCTTAAGCAGATTACAAGATCTAAGCACAAATCATAGCAAAAACAAGCAGAATAGGCATATTCAGATTTTAAGCTATCAATTTCCTTTTTACTTGCAGAAACTTGCTTCAAAACAAGACCAAACTTAAACACAACTCTCATACAACTCAAAAAAACCTTACTTAAGCTATTTAACACGTTTTAATCTTCAAAATCTAACTAGCTTTCTTCATAAAACTCACATCCAAACACCCCTTTAAAATTCTTTTCAACTTTTTATCAAACCAAAACACTTAACAACTTAATCAATCTGCAACCAATAGCATCTAACATGTATTATAACACATAAGAACAACAATCAAACTCCTTAAACACACAATGGCACCAAATCAAATAAGATCATACAAACTTCAACTTTCTGAGATTTTCAAAAAGAAAAAGAGAATACCTTAGGGCTTTACATCCAAAGCCCTAGTGGATGTTGAATCCACCTCCTTATGCACCCGGGTGCATGCAGATCAAATATCAACAACCTTCTTCCTGTTTAAGACAAATCAAGCAAAACAGTATACAAGCAATTATATAATCTGTTTTCTTTTCTTTCTTCTTAAAACTCTTCCAAAACCTTTCCAAACTTCTTAATACGTTTTCAAAACACTAATTCGACAAACAAAACCAACTTCTTAACATCAAACCTGAAACAATTTTTTTTACAAAAATCTTTCAAATTTCAGAAACCTTTGGATAATTTTGAAACTCAAAATTACTCAACCAACTAACAAATTGGAACTCAGAATCAAGCTTCACACAACACACAACTTTTAAAAACAATAAAAAGGAATTACAATTGATTTTATCAAACACCAAACTTTTATTTTCTTAAAAAGGAATTACAAGTGAAAGCTTAAAATTCTGGAACAAAGGTGCATTCACATGCGAATGCCCTTTAAATACTAACTTAGAGAACATACTAGAAGACTAAAACCCTAGCTAACTGAAATGCCAAAAAGGCCCTTGAGGATTTGACTGAAAATGGGTCAAAAATCGCCCATGTGATCATGTACTGGATGCCAGCTTGGAATCTTCAATCTTGGACGTTGGATGAACCTTTGGGACCAAGGGGATGATCTGAGGTGTTAATTTGGTCGGGTGTAGGGTTTTGGGTGAAAGTGATGGAGCAGGGGAGGCTTGGGGAGGGTCCCACAGAGCATGTGAATGTGTTGGGTGAGGTGGGAAAGGATGAGAGGGACGTGAATCAAGGTTCTGGAAGGTATCAGGGTAAAACCCTTTGTTTTGGGTGAGATGGGATCTGGGGGTGTTCTAGGGTTTATGGGTTAATTAACCAGGTTTAAATCCGTTTTGGGTAAATTAATTTTTCAAATAAGTGTTAATGGAGGGAAAAAGAGGGTTAAGTGGGTTTGACTAGGTTTGACTGATTTTTTAAATAAAAACCGGTTTGGTTGATGGGTATAGGGTCGGGTGTGTGTAGGATATGGGTTGGTGGGTGGGTAGGGTTGAGGTGTCGCGTTTTGGTTGGGAGATAAGGTTTGTTGTTTTGACAGATTTGGTCCCCAAGTTTTGTACTTCTTTCCTCTTTGTAATAAATACCCAACAACGCCCATTTAGCCTTTGTCAACTTTTGAGCACTTGTCAAAAATGGCACAAACTCTTTCAAAAACTTTTCCAAGGATATTAAATGTATATTCTTGATTCCCAAGGGCTGAACTTGTAATATCTTCAATCATAAAGGATCATACTTGTACATTTGATATTTTGAGGGTCAAATGTGATAAGTTCTTCAAAGATGAGGGGCCATTTTTGCCAATCTTCAATTCTTCAAGGGTCATTTTGCAAATTTCCAAACTTGGGCCCGGTTCATTGTGCGACTTCGTTTCCCGTGTTCGTTTTTGATTGATTCTTGTGTTCTTTTGCCAATTCCTCAATATCCGTACCTAAAAATACACAAGTAACAAACACGAGCATATATTTGGTCTATTTTATGATATTTTATGCATTTAAAGGCCGTTTTGGACGATGAGACCATGTATAAAAGCAGTCTCATCAACTATCATCAAGGTAATAATCATATCACTAACCTTTCTTAATCATACTTAGTGATCATCAAAATGATTATCCTTAAAACTCACTTTTGTTAATAAGACAAAAGACTTTTTAATAAACTTTCTTTTTTAGAAAATGTTTTATTAAAATGGAAAATGAAAATTTGAAAATGGCATATTCCAAATGTTGTTAGAATATCCTTTGAAGGGTTCAAATACCTCAGATATTCCCACCCCACTAAAAGACAAAAAACGGAGCGGAGTCTAGTGGCGGTACCTTAAGTACCTACGCGATACCTTATCGATATGGTACCGCGGGGTGAGATAAGGTACCGCGCACAGTATCCGTTATAGATCCGTTGTAAATTTGTCTCCTTTAAATAGTGGGTCAAATCTCATTTTCAAGCAAGCCTCTTGGACGTTTTTCTCAGCCCTCTTTCTATTTTCTATAGCATAATCATTAGTAAATGATCACTTAAATTGTTAAGGATGTTTACATATGATTATCCTCTTGATCCCCTCCTTTACCATGTCCAATGAGAAGATCACTCACTCACTAGTGTAGTGATAAAGATGAATTTATGAGCTAGTCATATTCATCATGATACCCTTTTTTGTTTTAGGTCAATCCAATGTATTTATGAATACTTGGACTAGTTGTGTTCATCCAAGTTATTTGTGGATACTTGGATTTGTTGTGTACATCCATTGCATATGTGTTTGCTTGGATTTGTGTTGTGTAAATCCAAGCTACATGTGTGTACTTGGATAAGTCTAGTTGAGTTGTAATAGATTTGATTAGGAGTTCTCACTAAACTATAAAGTGATGTGGTTGTGTCTTGTGAGTTCTCACTAAACTTTAAAGTGATTAGTAGTTGTGTTGTGTGAAGTTCTCACTTAGCTTCAAAGTGAAGAGTCGTGAAGATTAGTTCTAGCTTTCGATTAGAACTCGACATCTAGCCTTGTGTCGCTAAATTGTGAAGTAGGCAACGTCGTGAAGATTGGTTCTACCTTTTGATTAGAACTCGACATCTAGCCTTGTGTCGTTAAATTGTGAAGTAGGCAACGTCGTGTAGATTGGTCCTAGCTAAAGATTAGGTCTCGACATTTAGCTTAGTGTCGGAAAATAATGTAAGCAACGATGTAAGGTTTTCTCCGCCGAGAAGGGAGCTTGTGGATATAGTGGAAATCTCGAGTAGGTGTACTCGAGGAGTGGAGTAGAAACGAGGATAGAGCCTCGTTGTCGAACCACTATAAATTTTGGTGTCTTCCCACTAGGTTGTCTCCTTCCTTGCTCTTTAGTTATTTCATTATCATTATACTTGCTTATTATTCTTGCTAGTGCATTTCAATTGAACCTAATAATTATGCAACTTAGCTTTAAGTAAAAGATAGTTTTGATACAAACCAAATTGAAAGCAATTTTAATTTGGTCACCAATCGAAGAGAAACTATTCAACCCCCCCCCCCCCCCTTTCTAGTTTCTACAATTGGTATCAGAGCGATGGTCACTCAAGATCTTTGAAGTATATTGTACTTTAAAACTTGGATCGATCCATTGTCTCCTTAAATTAGAAGTTCTTGTTGTACTAAAGTTTCTCTTTGGTCAAAACTATGTTTTCTTTGAAAAATAGGTCTTTTAATTGATAATATTGCATCCCACTTAAGATTAGTAGCCTTTATGCATTTTAGATATACTCTTGAAATGTATCTACTAGTTTGCATCTTGCTTTGTGTAGGTACTCATGAAGATCAATCAATTAATTGGTTATGGATTGAGTTACTTGCACTTTTAGAAGAATCATCTTCATTGATCTTTAACATCTTTGAATGATGATACCAAGATGATTGGGAATGATACTAGTCCTTGAAGACTTAGTACTCATCATAGTCATTGATTAGGCATAGCACTTATTCCTTCATGGATTGCTCCTTGTGGCCAAGGTACGCTTTCGTTCTTCCACACGCCCTTTGATCATTCTTTTGATCATTACTTGACTATGTGCTTGTTCTCGGCATCCTTGCCTTGACATTTATTTGTGGTTTGTGCTTCTTTTCTTTTATCCTCTCAAACCTTCATTGCTTGGATACTTGACTCACTATGGCGATGTAGAGTGAGTTAGTAGAAGCTTAAAGTATCAAGCATGATTTTCATGGTTTGCACCCATACGGTTAGTAGGCCCTTTGTGGGAGAGAAAGTGAATTAATACTTTGCTCATATTTTAGTTTAGACTAAGACTATTATTGAAAGTGATCTTAGTTTAGACTTGAATAATTGCTTTGTGCGTATTCATTACCAAAGCCGTTTACCGTTTCGCCAGAAAGGCACGTCTTAAACCACTATATATGACACAAGCTCTTCGTTTCAATTACTTGAAGATTGTCATTAATCCCTTGAGCATTGATCCTAGTCTTGATTCACTTCCCTTGATTTCTCTCCACTTATTCGTTTTGCTACGAGTAGTCGTTTGTCCGTTTCGTTTCTTTTCGATCTTGATTTAACTCGTAATCCTTAGTTAAGGCATATTGCTTAGTGTTATGATGATCCAATGATATTCTAAAAGGCTCATGATTTAATCTTAAGTATTTTAGAAAAACTGGATTTTTAAAATTTGGCGTTTTTCATAGATAAAAAGCTGCCTCTGTTGGCGGTTCCTTATCTACGCGGCTCAAACCCGCGGTTCCTTATCGATAAGGTACCGCGGGCAGTAACTTTTGTCAGAGCGCCAGTTTGAGTTTTTTATTCTTTTTCAAACCAAACTCTCTCTCTCCCAAAAACACACAACCGACGGGTTTTACTTTTTCCACCATTGTTGAAGCTTCCAAAACCTTCAATCACTCAAATTAATTGATTCCAAGTTGTGGGTTTCACTCATCCTTCATCTAACATCAATTAATTGTAAGTATTTTCTTTCAATTTCATCTATTTTGTTCTAGGGTTCATCCTTTCATAATTGGGGATTTTTAAAATTGAAATTAAATTAAAACCTTAATAGGAATGTGGGTTGACATGGTAATCTTACTATGATTCCTTAGGTTGACATTCATTAAGATTTCACTAAAACCCACTTGTAGAACAAATCCGAATTTAGGCCAAATGATTTTGGTTGAATGATGGATTTGAGATGAACCCATGAACAAGTAGGTAATGACATTGTTAATGCTTACCTAAAAACCTTGTTTTGAAAAACCAATGTTCTAATCCATTGTTGATCTAACATAGATCATGTGTTCTTGGTTAATGATGGAATAGACACATTGTGAACATGAAAATGATATGGATTCAATCCTATGTTTGTCAAGAAATTGATATAACACATTTTCATTTTT
This sequence comes from Glebionis coronaria, assembly GCA_025667525.1. Lineage (NCBI taxonomy): Eukaryota > Viridiplantae > Streptophyta > Magnoliopsida > Asterales > Asteraceae > Glebionis > Glebionis coronaria. The sequence goes on along the minus strand of CM046876.1, from coordinate 541,979,990 downwards.
CGTTTTCCTTTTTGATTTTCATATGAGTGATTGGAGAAATATTGTCTTGTGTTTGTATTTAGGTACTTAATCATGCCTTCTCAATATCAAAAAGATCATCAATTCACTAAAGATTATATGCCCGACATCTCCCAAACCTATGCTTCCCCCCAACTTCAAAACGCGTTTCCATCCCTTTCCACTCGTTGTTTCCATGAGGGTAGAGTCGTTGACAAGGAAATAACGGGTTATGTCTATATCCTATCTATGTTTGAGCTTTCGGGGTTTGATTGCTTGCTCAACATAGAAGAAGATATTTACCCCTTATTCCTTCTTGAATTCTTTAGCACCTACTCCATGATTGAATACAATGGACAAATCTTCATTCGTTTCGTATTGAATGATCAATTGATTCAATACTCTCTTGAAGACTTTGGTCAAATTCTCGGTGTGCCATATGAAGGCACTTGTCGTTTAACGGATAAATGGAGACTTGATGCTCTCTCGGAATCCTTCGATAAACCTCCAAATGACCACACCGAAATTGATCTAGAGTTCATTCTTGAAATCATCTCGAAAGAGCGTGATGGTAACGTTGTGAGAAGCCTTCATTCAAATGTATGAAATGTGAATCGATATGAAGTTATCTCTAGCGACCTTAAGGATTTTATGGTTCAATGGGCCAATATCCTTAGGGAGAATGTCTTTTGTCTTGGTGGAAACCGAGATCATATCCCGACGTGTATGGAGCATATGTTGAGTTGCATCTTTACATCCACCAAGTACAACTTGGCATTCTATATCGCTCGACGAATCAATTATGCCCTTTCGAAGCCCAAGACAAACCTTCCCTATGCTATGCTTCTAACTCGCCTTTTCAAAAGGGTTGCTCATGATTTTCCCCACCTTGATCTTTCTCGCTTCTACCCGGTTCATCGTATTATGTTACCCATTCAAGAGGCATATGCTAGAAAGACAAGAAGTGATCGAGAATCGAGAAAATCTGTTCATCAAGAGATGGATGATGAGGACATGGACATGCCAACAAGTGATGGTGATGGCATAGGTACTAGTTCTCATTTCCACTCTTCGAGTAATTCCCATCCATCCTCAAACCCATTCGAGGATGAATTTGAAGACTTAGCTCCTCCTCCTCATCATTCTAGTGAAGTACCGGAAGATCTTAATATGGAGCATCTTTACCGCGAAAACCTTAGAACTCGAGGGGAATTGCACGAACACCGGGTTGAATCAAGAAAAGGTTTCAAGTTCTTGGGGAATATGATCAAGGGATTGGGGAAGAAGAGAAGGTGAAAGCATTGAAGCTTTTCAAAGAATACATGTTGGTAAACATGTATTGTTGAACAATTTTATTTTATCTTGGATATGTATTAACTTGTGATTGCATGTTAGAATTATCATTTATCTTGATCCTTAATGTTAATTATGCCTTCATGTTTGTGTCTTACACAGCTTTGTGCATGCCTTTTGATAGTTAGCTTATTAGATTATGATCTGTAGTTAACTTTGGCTTGTGAAACCTTTGGGAAAAATCTGGGTTTATCAAAAACTGGAATGGGAAATTTTTGAAAACCTTCTGGCCGCGGTTCCATATCGACCCGCGGTTCCTTATCAATAAGGTACCGCCGGTCCTAGATAAGGAACCGCCGGCCACTGTGCACGACAACATCTTTGCTTTACACTGTTTTCTTTTGTGTAAACCTTGCATGATTTTCAGTAATAAACTGCACATTTCCTAAACTAGGGCATCTAAATTCATTATTTACCTAAAATGATTTTAACCCATTACTAATTTGGATCATCCCCTCACCCATTTAAACCCACCTTGTTTGCTAACCTTTTTGCTACGACAAAGGGGGAGAAATGATAGTGACAAACTAGTTAATAATTCCATAGTTTGTGTTTCTACATAAATGAGTTTATCGTTTGTCGTAATAAAAAAGGGGGAGATTGTTAATGCAAGTAATGCCTAAAAACATTATTAGTGTTAACTAATCTTTCTTAGTTTTGATCACAACAAACCCTACAACACATTTAGTGTAAAACACAAATTGAATTAATTTAACTAACACTATCATCAAGGTAATAATTATATCACTAACCTTTCTTAGTCATACTTAGTGATCATCAAAATGATTATCCTTAAAACTCACTTTTGTTAATAAGAAAAAGACTTTTTAATAAACTTTCTTTTTTAGAAAATATTTTATTAAAATGGAAAATGAAAATTTGAAAATGCCATATTCCAAATGCTGTTAGAATATCCTTTGAAGGGTTCAAATACCTCAGATATTCCCACCCCACTAAAAGACAAAAAATGGAGCGGAGTCTAGTGGCGGTACCTTAAGTACCTACGCGGTACCTTATCGATATGGTACCGCGGGGTGAGATAAGGTACCGCGCACAGTATCCGTTATAGATCCGTTGTAACTTTGTCTCCTTTAAATAGTGGGTCAAATCTCATTTTCAAGCAAACCTCTTGGACGTTTTTCTCAGCCCTCTTTCTATTTTCTATAGCATAATCATTAGTAAATGATCACTTAAATTGTTAAGGATGTTTACATATGATTATCCTCTTGATCCCCTCCTTTACCATGTCCAATGAGAAGATCACTCACTCACTAGTGTAGGGATAAAGATGAATTTATGAGCTAGTCATATTCATCATGATACCCTTTTTTGTTTTAGGTCAATCCAATGTATTTATGAATACTTGGACTAGTTGTGTTCATCCAAGTTATTAGTGGATACTTGGATTTGTTGTGTACATCCATTGCATATGTGTTTGCTTGGATTTGTGATGTGTAAATCCAAGCTACATGTGTGTACTTGGATAAGTCTAGTTGAGTTGTAATAGATTTGATTAGGAGTTCTCACTAAACTATAAAGTGATGTGGTTGTGTCTTGTGAGTTCTCACTAAACTTTAAAGTGATTAGTAGTTGTGTTGTGTGAAGTTCTCACTTAGCTTCAAAGTGAAGAGTCGTGAAGATTGGTTCTAGCTTTCGATTAGAACTCGACATCTAGCCTTGTGTCGTTAAATTGTGAAGTAGGCAACGTCGTGTAGATTGGTCCTAGCTAAAGATTAGGTCTCGACATTTAGCTTAGTGTCGGAAAATAATGTAAGCAACGATGTAAGGTTTTCTCCGCCGAGAAGGGAGCTTGTGGATATAGTGGAAATCTCGAGTAGGTGTACTCGAGGAGTGGAGTAGAAACGAGGATAAAGCCTCGTTGTCGAACCACTATAAATCTTGGTGTCTTCCCACTAGGTTGTCTCCTTCCTTGCTCTTTACTTATTTCATTATCATTATACTTGCTTATTATTCTTGCTAGTGCATTTCAATTGAACCTAATCATTATGCAACTTAGCTTTAAGTAAAAGATAGTTTTGATACAAACCAAATTGAAAGCAATTTTAATTTGGTCACCAATCGAAGAGAAACTATTCAACCCCCCCCCCCTTCTAGTTTCTACAGAATCTTAAAAACAAATCATTAAAACATGATATGAATTCAAGGAAACATGATTTAAGGTTCGTTTGGTTTGGGTTTTGTTCGGCCGAGACACCACCGAGAGCCACAAGGCTCTCAGCTTGGTTTAATTACCACCACCGAGACCACCATGGTCTCGGTTGGGTTCGGTTTTACAAGGGAACCCCGACTCAAGGTTGGGGTATGGTTTAGCTTTTGGTGTGGCTCGGGTAACAAAAACCATGGGAACCCGGCTTAAGCCAGGGCCACGTTTGGCTTGACAGTAGCTAGCCGAGTGGCTCAAAAAGGGGAACCGAAGGCCACCAGTGGCAACCGGTTAGCCGGTCTAGCCACTGGTAGGGCTGCGTTTGGTTTCAGTCGCCGGCTGACACCACTAGCCGCCGGCTAGGCATTTTTCGGGCTCGGGATAATTTTTAAACACGGGTTTGGGCTCGTGAATTTTAAAAGCAGATTATTATTTTAATTAAATTATTTTCATAACCATTTAATTTAATTAAATACATGACTTAGGTTATAATTATTTTATTTAAATAATTCATGACTTAGCCTAATTTAATTAAACATGTATTTTAATTAAATTCATATAACTTATAGTTTATTAAATCAACCATGTTAATTATTTAACAAGTTATAATACTTAATTCATGTCTTGTATTTTTACTAATAAACTTTACTTTATATATTTTAATCCAGCTTATTTCTAATTATGGAAACTTACTATTTTTGGAAACTTTCTATTTTTAGAAACTTACTATTTTAGGAAACCTGCTATTTTTAGAAAGTTACTTAGCATTACAATACTAGTATCATAATACCTTATTACATGAATAATAAACAACAGATTACAAGAATAACTACAGATTAACACTTAAAACAGTTAAAACATGACAAAACATGAATAATAAGCTAAGAACTCACATAACCAATAAAACACATGTACCTCAGACAAATCATACACGTTCCTATTCTTATGTAGTATTATCTGTCAAAGTGGAGTAGGTTCTTCCTCGTTTCCGTTAGCTTCTACTGGACACAAGGTACGGATTTCCCGTCCTTCAGTAAGGACAATCTCTTCCTTTGTTAGGATTTCCCGTATGCACCCAACTGTTTTCCTAGTAGTTACAGATTTAAATGCTTATGTTTTATTAATTACTTTAGTCATATACATGCATGCCAGTTTCACCTAGTTATCGAGGTACCATAACCATAACACTGAAGGCACTAGTGTTATGACTTCACCACGGCGGAGTGATAGCTCGTGGCTTCCCTTTCAGTTTATTTGGCCTTTATTATTATTATATTATCATGTGAGGCGTATGGGTGCATCCTAGTTACAGTGTTAGTCAGGATTTCATGGTGAATGTGGTGTGTGCCTTGCATCCTTCATAAGGAGTTGATCCCTCCTACCCATACCATATTAATTAGAGGCATCCCTTCTAATTGCATGACGAGGTCACCCCTCCAAGTATTCATGAACGTTGTTGACCTCATGACCTATATTGGCTTTTGGTATATTAAACTAATACAGATTTTCATAAGTAAACATAAGCTATGTTTTCAGAACTAAAACTAGTAAACATGATATACGTCTAGGTTTCCCAGGACTTATTCATTTCTGCTGCCTTTCATGCTTTATATGCTCTTATTATGCTTTCATTATTATTGCTTTCTATGCTTTATTGTATATCCGTGTACTGGGCGTTATGCTCAGCCGTTTTCCATTTCCATGTTACCAAACGGCAGGTACCCAAGGTCGCAAGTAGGATCTCTAGAGTATGTGCATTCGGATGGAAGCTATCCAGCCTTCTATATCTTATGTATTCATCATACGTTATCTTACTTTATTTCTGTTGGACACTGTTTAGTCCTTTCCCTTTTACAGTACTTATATTTGCTTGTGTTGAGTTACTTGGACTACCGATGTTGTTTCTAGTATTTCCTTTTATGGTCATGAATGTTTAGACATTTACCTTGCATGCTTTGATGACATGCCATATATTAATGTGATATTCCATTTTACCAAATGGGGTGTTACATAAGGACATCGTTAGGGGTTTAAAAAAACAAATGGGAGTGCGTTGAGAGTTTAACTTCATCCTCTGAGCTTTCCCTAAGTCTGTTACGCAGTGCACTTGATCATGGTGAAGGTGATGTTGCTGAAGGGTCGAGTAGCCGATATGCAGCATAAGGTGTTTTAAGATTCCAGCAAATAATGGTGTTTGTTTCTTTTGTTTTATAGTTGGGTTGTGTTTGTAATATGTACAGTCGTACTTTCGTTTTATCAGCTTATTCTGTGATGTTCAGTTTGTAATGAAAGTGTTTTAATTCATGTGTCATATCTTTTTATCTTAGCTTTGACGATTAGCAAATTAGCAATATATAAAAGAAAGTAAGAATGATGATGATAGGAGTATCTTTATATTTGGAATGATTGTTTATGTATCATTATTCATACTTGATAATAATAAATTTTGTGTAATATATTTAGAGGAAGCAATGGCTTGGTTATTTATCTGTGGTACATTAACATTATTGTGACCAATAATGATTTTTATAGATAGTGACGAAAGATGCAAGTTTTGTGGTGTGGGTTTAGTGTACTGTTGTCATATTTACTTAAGTAGGAGTGTTGCTACTAACAAAAATGTGCATACTTGTGCATATTGGCGTAATTTCTTTTTGTGATGCATTTTAGAGTTTTGTATATAATGTCGGGCCGTTAACTGAGATAAACTTCAGTGCAGTTTACACTTTCTAGAAAATTGATGGCACCCATTTGAACGAAACAGATCATCGCGTATAGATTTTTAATGCGAACATGTAAAGATAGAATTATCGCTTTATAGTTCGCCTTCAAAGACTATTATATCGACTTTGCTAAATAATCGTTACTAATTGTAGTTTTTATTTTCGTCGCAATAATTTTATCGATCGATTTTGTAATAGAAATTGTCCCTCTATTAGCGGGATATAATTTTGGTTGCATCGCGACGCTTAAGATCTTATCCCTTTCTTTTGCGGGATGTTTATTGACCACTTTGACCAATTATTTGTCTTACTACTTTGCATACATGTATATGGTTTAAAGAGTAATAAAGGTACATGCACTGTTTTAATTCACCAAGCTTTGACAAGTAAAATTCTTCACTTATTCAGAGACATTTAAACTCATACATTATTTATGTACATCGCACTTTTTAATAAGGCCATCGTGACATTGCCTCGCTTCATGGTTACTAGAATTTGAACTTGCGCAAGTTGCTAGTGTGCCATGTCCTTGGTATAATTTTTCCATTCAACCTTTTTAGAACGTACGTCCCTGGACGTCTAGACTCGATAATTTGATATGGCCCCTCCCAATTAGGATCAATCTTTCTTTGTCCTTCTTGTCGTCTTGCCTCGTTTTTTTGAAGCACAAAGTCTCCGATTTTGAGGTGTGTGGGATGGACTTTGGAGTTGTGGTATTGCTATACCTTCTGCTTATATATGGCCTCTTGTAGTGCTGCTAGGTCTCTCCGCTACTGCAATAAATCAAGAATAAAACGTAGCTCCTCATTGTTTTTATGCCCATCATATGAATGTATCCGGTAGGTGGGAATCCTAATTTCTGGTGGCACGACTGCTTCTTACCCGCAAACCAAACTAAACGGGGTGCAATGATTTCCTGATTTTGATGTGGTTTGATAGGCCCAAAGTAAATTAGGCAATTCATCGACCCAATGACCTTTTGCTTTGCCCAGCCGTGTCTTGAGTCTTTGTAACAGGGTTCAATTTGTAACCTCTGTCTGACCATTTGCTTGTGGATGGGCTACAGGGGTGAATTGTTGTTTAATTTTAAGTTCGCTACACCAGTCACGAAATGGATTTTCTGCAAATTGCTTACCATTGTCGCTGATGATGATACCTAGAATTCCGAATCGGCACACAATGTTGTTCCAGAAAAACTTGAGAATATTAATCCCAGTGATAGTAGCTAGTGGTGCGGCTTCCATCCATTTTGTGAAATAATCAATCGCGACAACCAGAAATTTCACACGTCCAGGAGCTTCAAGAAATGGGCCGACCAGATCAATTCCCCACTGATGAAACGAACACGAGTTGGAGATACTCACCATGTCACATTGCGGCTTCCGTATTATAGGATCATTTTCTTGGCATTTAACATATGTGCTTACGACCTCATTTGCATCTTTGTACATGATGGGCCAGAAGTAGCCGAGTCTTGGTACTTTTTGCGCAATGGTTCTTGCCTCAGCATGTGCCCCACATGATCCAAAATGTGCTTCCTGTAGGATGTACTATGCTTGGTTTAGACCAAAGCATCGCATCCAAGGTGTTAGGTAACCCTTCCTATATAAAATTCCTTGCTTCAATGAGTATTGAGGTGCTTTGACCCTAATTTTTCTCGCGACAACCGGGTCTTCTGGGAGCAGCCCGTCCTTTAGATAATCGATAGTTGAGTTCATCCATGTAGGCTTGGTTCTTTTACTATATTCACCGTCCTGACTTCAGTGCTTCGACATGGAATGACCTCTACTAAGACCTTTTTAGTTAGATGTGCAAATGATGACGAGGCCAATTTGCTGAGCGTGTCGGCGCGCTTATTTTTTGAGCGAGGGATTTGTGTAATTAAAAAGCTCTTAAATTTTTCTTCCAAGCTCCGGACCTTTTAAAGATATCGTTTCATGGATTCTTCTCGTGCTTCATACTTTCCATTGAGCTGACTAGCGACTAATAATGAGTCTTTAAAGACCTACAAATGGTGGACTTCGAGTTTGATTAACAACTCCAAGCCTGCGACTAATGCTTCGTATTCTAACTCATTATTAGAAGTCGGGAAGTAGAACCGTAGGGCATATGTAATCTCCCTTTCATCAGGATCAGTTAGGATGAGGCCTGCTCCGGCTCCTTCAATGCTTGACGCATCGTCTGTGTACAATATCCAGACCTGTTTTTCATTACATGTCTTGGCTGTAGTTTTCATCTTCTTTGTTGGTCCTTCGTGCGAGGTGTTGTTTGGGCATTCAACCAAAAAGTCTGCAAATACCTGTCCTTTGACAGCGGATCGGGGTTTGTACAAAATATCGTGCTCTTTTAATTTGATAGCCCATTTTGCTAGTCTTCTAGAGTTTTCTGGTTTAAGTAATACTTGCCTAATTGGTTGGTCTGTTAGTACGCAAATTGTATGAGCTTGAAAGTATCGTCGCAGATGACGGGTTGTGTATACCAACGAGAGGGTTAATTTCTCTAGAACTGGATAATTCATCTCTGGTCCCTGCAATGCTTTGCTAACGAAATAAATTGGTTGCTGGATGCTTTCCCTTTCTGCCATGAGTACAAAGCTAATTGTTTCATGGGACGCCGCTAAGTAGAGTGTTAACGTCTCCCCATGTATCGGCACTGTTAGGGCGGGGAGGGACTGTAAATGCAATTTGAGTTTCTCAAATGCTTTTTTTGCTTCTATGCTCCAATGGAAGTATTTTTTCGCTATGCATCCTAATAACCATTTTTTAGTATAGTCGTTTTTCCTCACGACTCGATTCGAATTGAAATCGGGTTTAACGTGCGACTCAATTGTTTTTGGTGGATAAAAGATGATGTCGTTATCTATTTCTAAAAATAAATTAAAACAAGTGACAAATTAAAAAGAAAATAAACAAATTAAAACTTTATAAAAAGTAAAATTGAAAAGAAAAACTAAACAAAACAATTTAAAGTTAAGCTTGACAAAAATGACGGGAAAATAAAAAGTTAAAAACAATTCGGAAACAAATTCTAGGAACTTAATTCGGAAAAGATAAATTCTAATATAATTCAGAATTTTAAATGAAAACGTAATTCGGAATACTAAATTAAAACCTAATTCGGAAAGTTTTAGAGTGTATCATTCGGAAAACAGAAACAAACAACAATTCGGAATGCATTGCTTAAAACTAATTCGAAATACACATATTCAACACTTAATTCAGAATAATAGAAAAGTATTTAGTTCGGAATATAAACTTCAAAATGTAATTCGGAAAACACTATGATTTTAATTCGGAATCCTAAATTTAATAACTAATTTGGAATGACAACTGAAACCTAATTCGGAAAACAAAATATGCAACCTAATTCGGAATTCTAAAATACTAACCTAATTCGGAATGTTTGAAAAAGAATGTAATTCGGAATAATCTCTATGTTTATAATTCGGAAAATATTTAGGAATGTAATTCGGAAAAAAAACCAAACTTTTAACAACTCGGAATGTAAGAAAAGTTTCGAGTTCGGAAAAAGAGGGTTTATATAATTCGGATTAAAGGAAAAATAAGCTAAAATCAATTAAGAAAATAACCAAAAATTAAGCTAAACTAATTTTTAAGATAAACAAAATAAGTCACAAATTAAAACTCTAAAAACACTAAATAAGCAAAATTAATAAAATCAATTTTAAAAACATTAAACTACCAAATCCACTCAATTGAAAATAAGCTAAACACAAAATAAGCAATAAGCACAATAAGCTATAACATCAACCACATCAAAATAATAAGAACAATGAAATAAGCACTTCAATCAAATAAGCAATAAGGTCAAATAATCTACATGATGATTAACCAAATCAACACAAAATTAAAATAAGAAAGAAAGAATGAGATTAATTGAAAAGCTTGAATTAAAGATTAAGATTAAGATTCAGCTGTTGATCCCAAACTTAGATCGATTAGCTTTGTGTATACGAGATTAGATCAAGTAATACACGTAGAGAAACCTTTGTATATGCTTATGAATCTAAGTGTTATGCGGAATTTAACACTTAAACAAGAACACACAATGATATAAACAAACTTTCACTTTGATTATCAATAGCAAACTTGCTTACAATGAAAGTAGTTTACGAATGAAAACTTATATGAAACTTATATTAAACATTAACCTAAAGGTCTTCTTTTATAGACATAAGAAGCCTTGTACAATAATCTACGTATCAGCTATTCTAGGTAAAGATAAATATAGAAAATACATTGTCGTTCCTATCCTTACTAGAAGTATTCTAGAATATAATAAACGTGTAGAATATATCTTCCATCAGTGCTTGTCTTCAATCTGTCAACGCTTGACTTTAACTTGTCAACGCTTGAGCTGTCAGCGCTTGTTTTGTTCTTGTCAATGCTTGAATTGTTCTTGTCAGCGCTCAAGTGATCTGGCCTTAATTTATTCCCAACAATCCTCCCCTAAACTTGATATCCACTCTTATGATCAAGTTTCTGAATAAGCATTAAGGACTAGGAGGAATCTTACAAACCTTCTCATATTGGTAATGAATAAATCTAATCAAATCTTTTGCCACGTCACTTGAATAATCTATCTCCAGCTGAGTGTCCTTCATCTTCTCCAAAATAGCCTTGGATATGAAATACTGAGCATCCACAAGTAGATATTCAGCAAACTTTGTAGAACTCAAATGGTAAACACCAGCAGCTGAATATAACCTCCATTGAAGACCACTGAGGTCATCTTCAAGATCCTTCCAAATTGCAGGATCCTCATCTTTTGGTCCACACATCCTTTTGAATGTGGTCCAAAGTTTTATTCCATTAGCTGAAGTTGGTGCTTCAGCCTCATACTTGGTCTCCAGCAACCTCCAAAGGTCCACCAAGTCTTCTCTATCACAACTTGCAAACAAAGATATGAGAGTGGTAAAAGTGTGTACCTCCTTGCCAAATCTGCCAATCTTCCAAAACCCACATTCATCTTCTTCATAGCTCACAATCGGGTTCCTGGAATCTAATGGTAACACTTGCACCATATCTGAAGCTTCTAAAGGTGAGAGCTTGAGGCTCTTTCTGATGATAGCTTCACTTGGATATAGTGGATCCATATCTTTGGGAAACTCAAATGAAATTCCCTTCTTCACTGGCCTGGGAACAATCATAGCTTTCTTGATTTCCATTTCTTCTGCAAGTTCCTCATTTCTTTCATCTGAAAGAAGTCTGAGAGTGTTTGCTTCCTGCACTCTCACCCAAATGGGATAAGCCCTGTTTTCCAACTCATCAAATGTCAAAGCCTTCAACTTCTTATATGTCCATCCAACTCCATGACATCTGAGCAACATAAAGTAGAGCTCCCTTCTATCCCTTTTTAACTCTGAGAGAATATTACTTGCCTTGTGTTTCAAAATTACCTGGCAATCTTTCTGAACTCTAAGAAGAAGCTCCAAACCCCATATTTGATCTGAAATGGTCAAGTCTGGATTATCCATGCATCTTTCTTCCTAAGCATTGTACATTTGAACCACCTCTGACATGTCAAAGTCAACCTGAAATTTCAACTCTCTCAGCTTCTCTTTGGCCAACTCATCCCCGTACTCAAGCCTTTCAGGTTCTATAATCATCACACTTGAGTCTGAGCTAGCTCCATCACTTCCTTCTTCAGAAGTCACAACAAATGGTGACTTTTCCTTTTCATCCTGTTCCATGATTTGTGCAGCCAATCTTCTATCAAATTCAACTTGAGCTGCATCCTTTGGAACAATCTCCTCTACCATTATACCCTTACCCTTATCTGATGGTGCAATGGTTGGTAAGGTAGATGGTAATACCTGAGTAGAAACCTCCTTGATGATAGATGATGACTGGGATACATCACCTTCATGCGCAGGTTTGTCAACGCCCAAATTTGTCCTATCAGCGCCCAAAATACTTCTATCAGCGTCCAAATTTTCCTTGTCAACGCTCAAATATCTTCCCTCAGCGCCTTTTGTAACCTCTCTCAACATAGCTGTAAATGATAAATTTAAGTTGGTGGGAGAGACTAAGGACATATCAAAACCTGTTTGTTTCTTCAAAGTTGTAAGGGCCTCAGCAACATCCATTGATTGACCATCATGGCTGCCCTTATCACTCAGATTTATTGGATCTTCCTCCCCTTTGGAAGATTCCTCCATACCCCTCCTTGCACCAGCACTCTCCAAAACAACAATCCTCTCCCTCAATTGCTTGAGTTCAAGGCCTTGTAAGCTGACAACTTGTACTAAGTCTGCATTTTGCTTTTGCAAGCTAATGCAGACTGCCGTCAATTCCATAAGAGTCATTGGTTCCAGTCTGCCCTCTTCTAAAATGGGGATTTGACCTCCCAAGTCAGATTCATTGGGCATGGATGAGGGCTTAATGATGGTGGGACTGCCTTGGCCAGCATCTAAGCGAGAACCAATAGTCCCAGCCTCATCCAGGTCACCAGCCACACTTGTGGTGGTGGTTCTCTCTGCTACATGGCTAGGACCACCAGAGGAGAACACTCTAGTAGTCCTTGGGCATTTCATCAACCTATATTCAGGGGGTGTGGAAGATGGTGTGGAAGAATGGGTAGATATGGGTTGGTTAAGGGGTGTTTGGGATTGTGAAGGGTGTGTGTCAGCGTTGGAAATAGGCACATCAACGCCAACATTGAGTGTGTCAGCGTTGAAGGATTCTGAGTCAGTTTGCATTTGTTCAGGTGAAGGTAAAGGTTCAGGAATTGGTTCAAGTTGTGGTTGAGGGTCAATTTGAGGTAGGGGGTCTGGTTGGGGTTGTGCTGCTGCAATAAAAGCAAGCATGGCTTGGGTTAAAGGTAGGTCACGATGGGGTGGTGAGTTCATCTTCATAAAAATAGCTTTCTTTTGCTCAGGGATCTTATAAAAATCATTGTGATCCCTTGAGCAGTAACCTTGAACATCAAAAACCATTTACAGAAAACGGGGATAAGCTAAAGTCATTTTTGTCCCCTTGTTTTTACACATCCCCTCAAAAATCATTTTAGAATAGTTAAATTTTTGCCCTGTTGCAATGCACACAATAGCACTGGCAATGGATCTATTGATCTCATTGTGTGTAGTATATTTGGGACTCAAACATTGAAGGAGGACATGTATGAGGTACTTCCAGGCTGGGGGAAATTCCTGCTTATGATACTTATTTAGAGTACCTTCATCAGGAAAAGGATATCCCAAAGCCCTAAGCCCTTGTTCTATTTCATTTATGGGAAGGGCGGCTAGATGCAAGGCTTGGCGTACCAAAGCCTCAGTAACCACCCAAGGTCTCCCATGAACAATAGAAGTCAATGTGGTCACTCTATTAACTGTTGAGGAACTAACAGTGTTCCAAAACTGCTTAATATGTGTGACTAGAATGAGTGGTGCATGAGAAAGAGCATACCTTAATGGGGATGCATTCAAATACGCCACCATTTGTGTGTATTGGGGAAACAGAGTATCATCAGCTTCAAGATATGCAATCATGTTGTGTTGAGATCTGAACCCCAATTCCAATTCTGTTTGTTTAAACTTTGGTGCCATTGATGAAAGCTGTTAATTTTAAGTGAAGAAGATGAAGTTGATAAGAGAAAATTGTTAGTTGATAAGAATTATAGATACCCTGTTTAAAAATAGGAGCCAAATTTATAGGAGAAGAAGATGCATGTGATAGGCCCAAAAATAGGCAAGTATTTTCAAAAATCAATCATGAAAATATTGAAAAAGTTATAAGTTATCTCATGCATTAAATGAAAGTAACAACTCCTAAAATTACGGCTTGAAAATATGTCAAAAAGTAACAACTGGGTAGGTCCCATTGAGTGTCAACGGTAAAAAATAACCTATCAACGCCCAACGGCTATAATCTTGCCAACGTTTGCCTATAGCCATGTCAGCGTCCAATTTGGTCACAACAACGCTTGGAAAATTCTTGTCAGCGTCCAAAAATAAAAAAGTTTTAAAAAGTGAAAAAAAAATGACCTTAACAAGTAATTTATCCTAGAGAAGATAACCAAAAGCTGATAATTATTATAGGGCGGCAAGCACTGTCCAGTTATGCACACTTGCATAAGCAAGATAGACATAACAGTCCTCTAGTGTCCCTTGCTAACCAAAACTCTTAACAACCAAGTTACCTTTAAAAATCCTTGTTACTCCCAGGTAAATCCCATATCAAAATCATTCCCAAGTCTCCTAACAGACCACAACCAATTCTAGGCCAAAAATGTATTGGCAGCATGCATAGTATATCAACTTTGCATGCTACAGTGCCTCATGATTTAGTAAAAACTAACTCATACTCACCTGTGGACACAATCTAGAATTGTGATAAGAGTATCATATGGATACCCAAACATCCTAAAGGTTCCTAAAACCTCCCCTTAAACTATGATACAAAAGTTTGCTAAAATCATGCATGAACATAAAAAATTTATGTCAAGATAGGAATGAAACATTCCAACCATCATCCATAAATAAAAACTTGTCCAAATGCTTCTCCATTGATCCATAAGCAACTCTGTATCCAATGGTATACTGCTAACACCATCTGCACATTTAGATTGAAAACCACAAAACTAACATTGTTGCTGACAACGCCCCGATAACACATGACAGCGTTGAGGGAAGCTTTGTCAGCGTTAGACAATTATATTGCTGACAATGTTGCAAAAACACTTATCAGCGTTCAAGCAACCTTTGTTAGTGTTAGAAAAATATAGTGGAAAATCTAAATCATCAATAAGACCAATAACCATGCATCATCCTGTACATACTTTTACAAAAAGACTCCAAAACACATATTATGTGAGATTGACCATTCTAATACTTGTTACCAAGTATTGAAATCTCCCAGCATCAAAAGGTTTAGTTAATAAATCTGACACATTTTCCTCAGTGTCAACCCTATCTGGTTGTATTAAACCTTTCTCAAAGCAATCTCTTATAAAATGGTGTCTAATTTCTATGTGTTTAGTTTTAGAATGATGTACATGATTTTTAATGATGCATAAAGTACTATTATTGTCAACAATTATCTTGGTATGTATGAAATTATACCCATAGTCCAACAGCTGGTTCTGAATCCACAAAACTTGACCACAACATGCAGCTGCAGCCACATACTCTGCTTCAGTTGTAGAATTAGCCACCACTGTTTGTTTCTTGCATTACCAAGATATCAACCTGCTCCCAAGAAACTGACATCCACCAGTTGTGGATTTCCTATCAAATTTATCACCTCCATAATCACTATCTGAATATGCAATCAGCTCCAATGGTGAATCCTTTAGGTACCACAAACCAAGACCAGGATAGCATCTTAGGTACCTAAAGATCCTCTTCACAGCATAAAGGTGACATTCTTTGGGAGTCACTTGATGGCGTGCACAAGCACACATAGCAAACATGATGTTAGGTCTAGAGGTAGTAAGATACATCAAGGATCCAATCATGGATCTATAATGCCTGACATCAACATCTTTCCCATCTCCAATCTTTCCCCAAGGGTGTTCTCTATCCATAGGAGTAGTAGCCCTCTTTTCATGTGGAGAAAAGCCAAACTTCTTCAAGATCTCAGCAACATATTTATCCTGGGAGATGAAGATACCATCTTCTTTCTGCTGAACTTGTAAACCAAGAAAGAAGTTCATCTCCCCCATAGCACTCATCTTGAATTTGTCTGTCATAAGCTTGGAGAAATCCTCACTCATCTTTGGATCAGTAGACCCAAAAATGATATCATCAACATAGACCTGGACAAGCAACACATCCTTGCCTTTCTTCTTTGTAAACAGTGTCTGATCTATGGTACCCCTCTTGAATCCATTGTCCACCAAATAGGTAGACAGAGTACCATACCATGCTCTAGGGGCTTGATGAAGGCCATACATAGCCTTTTTGACTCTATACACTTTATCTGGATGCTCTGGATCCTCAAAACCAGGAGGTTGCATTACATATACTTCCTCAACAATGGTGCCATAGAGAAAGGCACTCTTGACATCCATTTGATAGACTGTGAAGCCCATGCAGGAGGCATAGGCTAGAAAAATCCTAATAGCTTCAATCCTTGCAACTGGTGCAAAGACCTCCTCATAGTCTATCCCCTTCTCTTGTGTATAACCTTGAGCCACTAACCTTGCCTTGTTTCTGACCACAATGCCTCTTTCATCTCTTTTGTTCCTTAGAACCCATCTTGTCCCTATAGGTCTGACATATCTAGGACAATCAACCAACTCCCAAACATCCTGAATTACAAATTGGTGAAGCTCATCCTGCCTTGCTTCCACCCAACTTGGTTCTTTGAGAGCATCAAATATTTTCTTTGGTTCTTCTTGTGACAAAAAACATGCAAACAAACATGCTTGCACAAGAGGGGAGTCATAATATCACCAATGAGATCTTCTAGTCTGAACTGGAGTCATAATATCACCAATGATCTGGGAAGGGGGGTGATTCTTCATTGTAGAAGTGAGAACTCCTCCTTCAAAAAGTCTAGTGTCCTCAACCTCATGCTCCAAGTTGCCAATATCTTCTTCATCAGATTCTCTTAAGTCAACATAAGGATGACTTCTTCATATGAATTAGAAGGTTCACCTTGTTCAAAAGTGGAAGAGAAAAGATGTGCATAGGTGTTGTCAACGTTTGAACCTTGTTTGTCAGCACTTGGGCTAATAACGCTTGAACTGTTGTTGTCAACGTCTGAGCCATC
This sequence comes from Glebionis coronaria, assembly GCA_025667525.1. Classification (NCBI taxonomy): domain Eukaryota; kingdom Viridiplantae; phylum Streptophyta; class Magnoliopsida; order Asterales; family Asteraceae; genus Glebionis; species Glebionis coronaria. The sequence goes on along the minus strand of CM046876.1, from coordinate 541,963,017 downwards.
AACGTCTGAATTGGTCTTGTCAGCGCTAGATTTGCCTTTGTCAGCGCCTGAAGGACCATGCATGTTTGTATCTGGTGGTACTTGGAAACCACCATTATCTTGTCCAGCAGCAGCAGCAGCAAAAGCATCTGTCCAAATAGGAATGGTAACATATTCTAGGATAGGAGATGTCTTTTCTGCTTGTGATCCAACCCTTTTATGAACCTGTGTACCTGAAACATCAACAACTTGTTCCTCCACAACATTTGAAGTTACCTTCACAATGTCTGGATTAGTGACAGGCATATAATTTAAAGTTCTAGATAAGGGTTCCAAGTCAAACAACCAATTAGGACCACTTTCAGGATCACTAGGTTTATGTTCTAAAAACCTAACATGTACTCTTTCAAGTATATGTTTTTCTTCTTTAAGATAAACCCTATAACCCTTGCTCTGCACTGAATACCCCATGAAGTAGCCCTCATCACCTTTTGCACTAAATTTCCCTAAGGCATCACTAGTGTCTAGAACTACTACATGACAACCAAAAGGTCTGAGAAAACCAATATTAGGTTTTCTTCCCCAAAGTAACTCATAAGGTGTTTTGTTCTGAATTTTGTTAACCAATGCTCTATTTTGCACATAGCAAGCTGTATTAACAGCCTCAGCCCAAAAGGCTATAGGAAAGTGAGCATCAACCAACATTGTTCTGGCTGCTTCAATTAGGGTTCTATTTTTCCTCTCAGCAACCCCATTTTGTTGTGGGGTTCTAGCAATGCTAAATTGCCTAGTAATTCCTTTCCTGGCACAGAAATCATCTAGCTTCTTATTCCTAAATTCTCCACCATTATCACTCCTAAGCATTTTAACCTCATTGCCAGACCTCTTCTCAATCTGAGTGATAAAATTAATTAGAATATCTGCTGTGTCACTTTTCATAGCTAGAAAGAATGTCCAAGTAAACCTAGAAAAGTCATCTGTGATGACAAAGCAATATGACTTACCATTCAAACTTTCTATATTGGTTAGACCAAAGAGGTCCATGTGTAGCATATGAAGAGGTCTAGAACTGGTGTGCACCTGTTTGGACTTGAATGAGACCTTGTGCTGCTTGCCTTTAAGACATGCAACACAAGAGTGGTCATTGTGAAAGGCCTTCTCAGGCAAACCATCAACTAAACCAAGCCTCACAAGTCTATTTATATTTTTGAAATTTATGTGCCCTAGTCTTCTGTGCCACAAATTACTCTCATCTACTGAGGCCTTAGCATAAAAATAAGACATATTAATATTCATTTTAATCCCATTTAAATTCACATTATATATGTCCTTATGCCTAGGTGTTCTATACTCAATATATTTCTCATCAGGGATCTTAAAATCCTTGCTTAACACCAAACACTCAGTATCAGTAAAAAGAACTTTATTTTTGTTATCACAAACTTGTGATACACTAAACAGGTTGTAATCAAGTTCTTTTACCAGGAAGACGTTCTCAAAACGCAGATTCTTGGTGAGAAGGGTTCCTTTGCCTGTGATAGTACCATATCCGCCTCCAAAGTATACCTTATCACCATCTTTAATAGGAGTGAAGTTCGTCAGATAGTCTTCCTTCCCTGTCATGTGCCTTGAGCATCCACTATCCCAATATCCATAATCATTAACCTGTCTTTGAATGCCCTGCACATAAAGAAAACAAATTAGTTTTCTTTGGGAACCCAATTATTAAAAGACTTGGATTCATCTGGTTGTTCAATAAGAACAGACTTAGTTCTCACAACAACCCCATTCTCATCCTTCTTGGGATGAAATACCCAGTTAACCCCAATAGGTTTTGTAATGACCTTTGAAATGTAATTAAATCTATTGCAGGTCATTGAAATCCCATTATCATTAGGGTTTTGATCTTTCTTGGGTCTCCATGTTAAGCTTGAAGAAGCTTTAGACCCCTTACCTTGTGGTTGCAAATATTTAGGTCTGGTCACGTTTCTGTCAGCGTTAGAATTTGTCCTGTCAACGCTGAAATTACCCTTGTCAGCGTTGAACCTAGGGTTTGCTACAGAAACCCATTGCCTATTTGACCAGGTGTTTGTCTTTTGAAATGGTCTTTATCCATGAGTGTTAGACCCTATAGTAAAGAATGGGGCAGGTCTAATCACTTGTGGACTTTGCTGCACATAAGGTTTGGGTCTGACAACGTTTAACTTTCTAACGATGTTGACTTTGTTCCTGTCAGCGCTGAAATTGTTCCTGTCAGCGTTGACACACTTGTAAGCCAAATGTGAAAAGCTACCACAAGTGTAATAGGCTTTCTTAGACACAACCTTAGGTCTAGAAGAGAAGAAACATGTTCCATGATTGCTAACTTGGCTCTTGGGTGACCTAGTATTCCTATACATCTCTGCATATTTAATGGTAGGTCTTCTAACAATATTTGAGCCTAAGTCAACGGCTTTACCTGTGATTGGGTTAGTAACCTTAATGGGTGGTGACTCATTAGGACTTTCACATAGCAAGCCACCCTTGACAAATAAAGTAGGGTTAGCCTTCTTCCACTCATTCAGGTCAGTCAGTTTTTGTTGATACTCTTCAACTGGAGTGACAACTCTTGGTGGAGTAATGAATTCCTCCTCTTGGAGTTCTGGCAAACCAGTCCAAGATAAGTCCCTTTGTTGGACACCATAGAAGTCACCAGCTGGTGGTGGAACCAAAGAGTAATCATTCATCCCAATCCCAGTCATGTCCTTAGGATCCCTTTGTTTACCAACACAGTCTCCTAGGGTTTGGGTGGCTCTATCAAATCTTTGAATTTTAAGGCCAACATTATCTTTATTCTTAATGGCCTCATCTAACTTAGCCTGTAGTTCACCATTAACCCTTTCCATGATGTTTCTAATATCCATACTAGCATCTAACTCATGTTTTAAAATATTGATTTTATCTTTTAAATCAAATTCCATTTTCTTGTATTCAGAAACAATTTTCTCAGTTTCAGTAAGAGCTAGTTGGTAATTAGACAATTTACATCTTTCAGTACTCATATCATCTAATAATCTTAACACCTCTTTGTTAAGTCTTTCAGTATTTAATCTACAGCCTTTGCTACAAAAAGCGTCATCATATACCTCATTATCAGATGAAGAGGAGGAGTGTGCCATGAGAGCATATTCAACATGCTCTTCTTCTTCAATATCAACAACCAAGGCTTTGTCCTCTTCAACATTCTTAGCCAGATAGCTCCAATCCCATCCCATACCATCAATTCCTTGAACGGCAACCATGGCCTTGGAATCCTGAGCTTTAACAACCTGACTTGAGGGTTTACCAGCATCAGATCTTTTAGGAGATCTGCATTCCCTCATGAAGTGCCCTATACGATGGCAGTTGTAGCATTCAACTTTGGATTTGTCAAATCCAGCTGTGTCTTTAGCATTGAAGGTCATTTTCTTCTTAAACCTTCTGTTCCACCTGTTTGCTCTTATACTAGCAAGAGCCATGTTCCACTTGATGTCCATCTCTTCCAAGTGCTCATCACTTATCTGCTCAAGGTCCTCATATGTAATCACTGAACCATTGGGCAAAGAAGCAATGTAAGCCCAAACAGTATCCAAATCTAAACCAGCAGGTTTAACTCTTGGGGAGTCATTCTTGTATGTGTCAGCGTCTGAATAGGAGACGTTGACAGAACTTGTTCCAACGCTGACATATGATGATCCAGTAACTGGATGCATGTAAGAGTCCTTCTGATTGAATTGACCTTCACTATGAGAGAAAAAGGCCATGTTGCTGTTGGTAGATTTGCTTCCATGTTCTAAAAGAGTTTCATCTTCCAACAGCCTTAGTTTGTTGTAGATGTCATCAAACGAGGAGCTCTTGTAAGTATTGTTGGCAAGAATAGATCTTGCCTCAATCTTCCATGCCTCACCAAGACTTTTAAAAAAGGTAGCATTAATGTCAACATCACCAACTTGTGTCCCCATGAAGGACAACTTGCTTGTAATGTCAAGCAATCTGCTTCTCACACTACTCAGTTTCTCATTGGGTTGAGCTTTGAAGACAGCATAATCATGCATGAGTTGCTTTTTCTTTTCTTCCTTAGTGTCTGCATTGCCACCATGTGCAAATTCAAGAGCTTCCCAAAGGTCTTTAGCAGATTCATAACTTCTGTATTTATGCTGATTCTCTTGTCCCAAAGAGAGCTTAAGAATATTTAGGGTTTTCATGTCAACCCTTCTCTTTGCTATGTCTTCAGCAGACACAACTCTACCATCATCAGGTTTTTCCCTCTTGTCAGCTTCTGAACATCCAACAACGGCTGTTCTTGCAGAGATGGCATTAAGAATCTTTTGAGCCTTATTGAATGTGTTTCCATATTCAATAACCTCCCAGAGTGTGTAGTCATAGATCCCCAGATATTGTTCAAAGTTGAACTTCCACTGATCAAAGTTGGTTGCATCAAGCATAGGAATCTTGATGTTTGGTAAAGGTGAGGAGGAAGAGTTGGTGATTTCTGGAGTTGACATGATGTTGTTAGGGTTTTTGAGAAAATTAGGGTTTTGGTGATTTCTAGGGTTCTTGTGTTCTTTAAGATCAAAAGTTTCTCAACAAGCTCTGATACCACTTGTTGATCCCAAACTTAGATCGATTAGCTTTGTGTATACGAGATTAGATCAAGTAATACACGTAGAGAAACCTTTGTATATGCTTATGAATCTAAGTGTTATGCGGAATTTAACACTTAAACAAGAACACACAATGATATAAACAAACTTTCACTTTGATTATCAATATCAAACTTGCTTACAATGAAAGTAGTTTATGAATGAAAACTTATATGAAACTTATATTAAACATTAACCTAAAGGTCTTCTTTTATAGACATAAGAAGCCTTGTACAATAATCTACGTATCAGCTATTCTAGGTAAAGATAAATATAGAAAATACATTGTCGTTCATATCCTTACTAGAAGTATTCTAGAATATAATAAACGTGTAGAATATATCTTCCATCAGTGCTTGTCTTCAATCTGTCAACGCTTGACTTTAACTTGTCAACGCTTGAGCTGTCAGCGCTTGTTTTGTTCTTGTCAACGCTTGAAATGTTCTTGTCAGTGCTCAAGTGATCTGGCCTTAATTTATTCCCAACATCAGCAACTTAAAGATTAAGATGAAAAGATAAAGAACTTGAAAGAAAGCTTGAGTAAAAAATATTTTACACCTACTCCTAATTACCTTAATGAAAAACTAATGAAAACTAACTAATACAAATGAAGGATTTTAGTCTATTTATAGGTGGAGGAGTATGTGGTATTGTTGTTTCCTTATTTTTCTTTGTCTTCTCGTCTTCTTAATTAATTCGTCTTTCTCGACTTTGTCTCAGGATTTGTCGATAGATGAAATGAACTCGTCTTCTAATTTCTTCTTTTATTAGATTTGGTTCTTCGACTTTGTTAAACTTCCATCTTTAGTATTTTTCTTCGATAAATCTTCAGAATAGGCTTTTGACTTCCATTATTTTTGCACTTTTGATCTTTTGACTTGTATTTTGTCTTTTTATTCGATAAAAGCCCGTGAAAACCCGTGTTTTCTCCCTTTTTCATCTTTTGGTCCTGAAACACAAAAAAACACAATAAAAACACAAACCACGCGTAATCCCGACTTTTACGACATTAAACACACGTTTTGGTCTTGTTTTTATTTGTTTTAAGTGGTAAAAGGATAAGTGTTTTCATACTTATTAAATCCCCTACACTTGACCATTGCAATGACCTCATGCAATGCATTAATTTCAAAGCAAGATTTACATTTTCCTCATAATTAACCCACCTTAGCCTTTATTAAATACTATGACACTATGGAAACTAGAAAGATAGAAAATTTCAAAATGTTTGAAGGAAGAAACTTGTAAAGAAATCTAAGACTTACATTAGGACTTTGATGTCATGAATTTTCATGACCCTCAAGTTTCACATTCCCCATACCAAGCTTAAAAACGAGATCATTGTTATTATAAGTTAGTAAAGCTAACACTTACTCATGTGGCTCAATTATTCACTTAGACTCCCTTATTCCTAGGTGTATCTCTTATATTTTATTATTATCTTGAATGATCACGAGGATGCATTTTTGATTTATTTCGATAGTTTATTAAGGCCGAAAATAAAGTAGGACGATTAATCCATAGTTAGCTAAAGGACAAAATCTTTTAAAACTGCTTCTCGAAACCTCATAAAGTTCATATCTTGGCATAACTCGTTTCACGATTTGAGACCTTTCTCGGACCGATATTTGGCATTTACTTCATACTTCGAATCTTGAGAGACGTTCTTGAAATAATGGTCTTCTCTTCATATTTGGAATTTCTTCACTTGAAGTTTTTGAGAGATTATTCTAACTTGGACCACGACTTCTTCATTTTTCTTCAATTTTTATTTGGGATTTTGATTTACAACGATCCGCCTCCTTTTCGGAATTGGATCTATTTATCCTCATACCTTGTTAGGGTCTTTCGGATAGACTTCTCCATGATCTTTTTGGGAGTAATTGCTTCTCGTCGTGTGTCTCGATCCTTCATATTGATTTTTGAATAATGATTCTTCACATAATCTTGGATCTTTAGCAATATGGAATCCTCATGCCTTGTTAGGGCCTTTTGGACTCGCCAATCTTCGCATCCCGCTTCAATAAGTTATCCCTTGGCTATGAACTCTAATTAATCTCGAGCAACTTTTAAACGATCTTGGGTTAGAAGCTAAGTAATTTTTCAAATCGTACGACCTTATTTATTGCATTTATTTATTGACAAGCGATGGGAGAAAAAGCTTATAATTAACTCACATAAGTTCATGAAAGAATGCAAAACTTATAATAGACTCTATCATTTCTCGTTCTACATAATTTAAAATCTCAAGGAATGAGAATCGTGAATGCTTAGCCTAATAAACCAATTAAGGTCCATATGCTTAAGGATACTAGCTAGAGTAAACTAAAATAAGTAAACTCGGATTGAGTCAAAATATTTACGACGGGCCTAATATATCAAAGACATCTAAACTTGTTAAAACCATTTTATTTAATAATTTATTCATGAAATGAAATAAATACATACGATGAAAGAAAATAACGATAACAAAGGAAGATACTACTAGGCCAAAATAGATCAAAAATTTTGAAAAATGTCGAAAAATCAATTTTCCGGTTAAAATGAGGCCAAATTTATGGAAAAGCCCACTTAACTTCGATACACTTAATATAAACATTGTCCTCAATGTTTAAGCACGTGGAGTAAACTCCCCTACACTTAGGACATTGTGCACGTTGTTTAAATCTTGCTAAGGAAGAGACAACTAAAGTGATTCCTATTTCAAAATTGATGGATATAAAATAGTGAACCAAAAGAGTTTAGGATAGAACCGGGAAGACGGGTACACGGAATCACGGGTCGTCAAAAGTCACCAAAAGTGGATCTTTGAAAGTTCCAATCCCTACACATCATAAGAAACAAAAACAACAAACACCTACTAGGGTCCTGTTGATCCCAAACTCAGATCTTAAACCTTAGCTTGCTTAAGGGTTGTGATAGAAAGAACAAACTCAATCTAACAATAGGGAAACTTTGCAACACAAAGTAACTAAACAAAATGCAGAATATATTGTTTAGCACAAGAACAAGTGTTTAAATCAAACGTTGAACTTTAATATATCATAGTTATACGAATACCCAATAGTAGTATTAGGGTTACACAACCTTAAAGTATGAAATGAAATGAATAGAGAAAGATGTATTTTACATGACAACCTAGTGAGTCCTTTTATAGCACAAGGACTCACGTACAAGATCACTACTAACAAATTAGGAAATTATCTTGGAGTAGTAACTAAAACGCGTCATAATCTCTTCCAAGTTTATCTTAGTAGCAGGGTCTTTGACTTTTATCTTAGAGTAGTAACTGAAACACGTCATAATCTCTTCCAAGTTTATCTTAGTAGCAGGGTCTTTGACTTTCAGCAGGGGGACCAATCCCCCTGCCTTTGTTATTTAGCAGGGGGAACTTACTCTAGCAGGGGGAACTTTGACCAACCAGCAGGGGAACTAATACTCATACATTTATTCCCAACAATCCTCCCCTAAACTTGTTCTTTAGCCTAAAGACAAGTTTCTGAATAAATGCTAGTTGATGAGGATGCTTACTGTTAGCCTCAAAATATTGAGTCAAACAAGAATGATCGGTCATAGGTTTATTATGTATCGTATTTTAGAACGTTGTAATAGGTAGTAGGCTAGTCGTGTTTTACGGGCTCAACTATAAGGTAAAGTTCATTCATAAGTAACTAAAGCCTAAGGGAAAGCCCGACCCATATAGCATAGTCCATACAAGCCCACATGTAGGGGGACTATAAATACCCTTCCTAGCATGTTAGGAAGGGTGTTGGTCATTTCATTTTCTCTCAATCTAATATCACCTTGTTCCAACCAATTCTCTCTCTTTTCTCTCTCTACTTTCTCTCTCTAGAATTCATCTTCTTCATCTATTTTCTTTCTTTAATTCGTGCTATATCATCAATATATATGAGACAACAATTGGTATCAGAGCCACGTGGAAGATTTGTGAATGGTTGTTGCTATTGTATGTGATTCGAATGATTTAATCCATAAATCATCTCAGATTCTATCTTTTTGTGTTTTTTCATGTTCTTCATCTTGCTACAAACCTTCTCTATAGTTGTAGTAGTGACTTAGGTATTTTGGTTTGGTTAAAAACACAAATTTTGTGCTCAAAGTTGCGAACTTTATTTTTCCATTGTGACTGAATTCCATTGGAAAGTACAAGAAAGAACTGTTTGATCGCAATAACCCTAGGGTTTTACTTTGCGATCAGTTATTGAGATACTCCTTATTCCGACGTGGATTGCGATCGTACATTGCGATCGTGGATTCCGACGGAATTAAGGCACATTGAAACGTTACTCTGTCAAAATTTCATTTGCCACATTGTGATAGAAAGGGTATTCCGATACAGGTCATTGCGACAGGGGTCATTGCGACAGGACATTGCGATAGGACATTGCAACAGGTTTATTCCGACAGAACATTCCGACAAAACATTCCGACAGAACATTCCGACAGAACATTTCGACAGAACATTCCGACAGAACATTCCGATGGACATTCCGATGACATGTTTAGCTAAATTTTGTTCGAGTATTTTTTAGACTTAGCCACCATCTAGACTAGTTTCGAAATATCGTTTACACGAAGATTAAAAGAGTTAAAATTTTTCCATCAAGTAAATTCAAATTTTTTCCATACTAGTTTTAGGACATTCTAGCTCGATTTCAAAATTTGGCGATTACAAAATTTTTTGGTCTACCGTTTTGTCGGACTGGGGAATTTATTGTCGGACTGAAGAAAAATTGCAATTTTCGGAATTTATTCCACAACTCGATCACAACACATCTACTTAAGATCCATATTCACTTCATCATAAAAGAGAATATTGAGATGGATTCTACTGCCGAATATCGTGTGACGAACAACAACATAATGGTGGCGGGTAACAAAGAAAGACCACCAATGCTTGTGACGGGTCAATATGATCAATGGCAATCTCTTATTCTACGTTATCTTGACATAAAACCTAACGGTGATGCTTTAAGGCAATGTATTTTGGAAGGACCCTATAAACTCTCAAGGATTCAAGTTCCCAGAGTATTAGCCACAGACACTACTAAAGAACACCAGCTTATGAACGTGATGATAAGAGGAACGACCTCACACCAGAGAACCGTGCTTGGTTTGATGCAGAGAAGGAAGCAATCTACTTAATTCTCAGTGGAATTGGAGATGATATTTATTCCACGGTTGATGCATGCCCTACTGCTCAAGAAATGTGGACGGCTATTGAAAGATTGCAACAAGGTGAATCACTTAACAAACAAGATGTGAAAACTAAGATGTTTTGGAACTTTGGCAAGTTTACATCAAAGGATGGGGAATCAATTGATTCTTATTACTCCTAATTCTACAAGATGATGAATGATATGACCCGAAACAACTTGCAAGTTTCCACCATGCAAGTCAATGTCCAATTTCTACAACAACTTCAACCAGAGTGGACACGGTTGTCACCTTGGTGAAACAACAACAAATGTTAGACGAAGTTTCATATCACAAGCTCTTTGACATTTTGAAACAATTTCAAAATGAGGCAAATGAACTTCGAGCTGAACGAGTTGCAAAAGTTTCCAATCCACTTGCTTTGGTTTCTACCACTCAACATTACCCAGATTATCACTCTCGTACTTCAAAGACCTACTCTACTCAATCAGCATCACCACGATCATCCACTGTCTCCAAGTCACATGCTCCAACACGATCCTGAGGCAAAGAAGTTGGAAGAGCACCATCACCCACACCTGAGCAATCATCCGAAGAAGATAGTGATGAAGAAGTAGCTCAAAAGGATAGGGAATTCAAGCAACAAATGGCTTTCATTATGAAGCAATACAAGAAAATCTACAAGACCACCAACAAAAACCTTCGAACATCTTCAAACCCGAGGAACACCTATGCACAGAGTCCTCCAAGGTATGACACACGAAGACGTGCTGAGAGCCCTCCAAAGTATGATCGACAACCTAAGTATGATAATCAGAGGGTGGCTACTGTTGTTGGAAATAAGGAAACTGTTGTTACTAAAGTTGTGCAACAAATTGGTATTCAGTGTTTTAACTGCAGAGGAGGGAATGCAGGCAGCCAAAGAGGGTTAAAGATTATGGTTATCATAAGGAAAAGATGCTGCTGTGCAAGAAAACAGAAACTGGAATCAAGTTATCAGCTGAGGAAGGAGAAATGCTTGACGACACAAAAGATGAACTCTCCGACCAAGAACTCGAGGCACATTATTCATACATGGCAAAGATTCATGAGGTCCTTAACGTCACTGAAGATGACAATGGTCCTATATTTATACCGAGCCAATTGATAAGGTACAACACGATGATGAATATAATGTGTTTGGTGATACACATGAGCATAGTGATCTACCAACAAAATTACTGACACGTGTATGATGGAAACGGTTAATATCAATACCACACCCGATTCATTAGACATGTGCAATAATGAGTTTGAGGACGATCAACATGCAAATGAGTATGATGACGAGGAGCGTGTCGCGCTTGCTAATTTAATTTCTAGTTTACAAAAAGATGTCAATGCAAATAGAAAGAGTCAAAAGCAATTAAAGAAGGCAAACGTAACGCTCACTCAAAACTTTGAAGAAAGCAAAGACGCTCTCATAAAAGCTAGTGAGACCATTGATAGTTATAGGGCTGAGCTTCTTCATAAGACCAAAGAGCTTGAGGGGTACAAATGTCGTGTCATCAACGTTAAAAAAGGACGATTTTGAAAATAAATACAACGAAGCTCTTGCTTTGTTAACTAAGGAAAAACGTCAATTTAATGTTTTAATAAGTGATGAACGTCAAAAAACGTACCTTGCCACAACAAAAGTTAATGAACTTGAACAGAGGCTTTCTATGAATACCACCGATTCTGTTAAAATTCTTGACGAAAAGAAACAAGAGGTTGAAACAATAAAACAAGATTTCAAAACTAGACAAAGCAAAGATACTGAAAAAGTAAAGGATCTCGAAGAGCAAGTCGATTTTTTGAAAAAAGTTGTTTATAAAACTCATGACTCTATTCAAACTGTTAGAATGATAGCACCTCCGTCGTTTTTCAAGGGTCAACCTAGCTTTGCCACCCCCAAGTACCTCGAACAAGCTCAAGCTGCGAACCCCCATTTATATCTTGACGAGTCTGAATGGACCGATCATGATTGCCCTGTAGCTAACCTCGATAGTGAAGAGACGTCCCTTTGGGATGAGGAGAGTAGATCACCGGTCAATAAAGATTTTGTGAAACCATATAAATATGCTTATCTAAACAGTCTTTATGGTCTTTTCACTCCACAAAAACAGAAGTCTCGTGAGGTCTTTTTAGAATGCAAACAACAAAGAATTCAATGAAAGAAAGCTTTTGCCACTAAGAGGAAAACTAATGTTTTTAAATATATTAACTATTTGCCTCTAGATGCTTCTAAAAGCAAAAGTAGAAAAATACTTGGTTTTTTGAAACACCACATTGAAAATGTTCAATCAATTGTCGAAAGCGATTGGGAAAAACGTCAAAAGGATAAGTGGAAAACTGAGATTCCTCACGACATAACTGTACTTGTGAAAGAACTTCTAATACCAAATACAAAGATAATAAAAGAACATGTTCTTGAGTTTGAAAACTTGATTCGGTCTGAAATGTTTGATGATTTGAAATATGTTGAGTCTCTTGAAAAAGAAATTGATGAACTGCAAAATGACGAATCAGATTTTTCAAACGAATATGATCTACTCTTAGAAGAATGTCTCTCCAAATATATTTTGTGTGTTACTCTTCAATCTTGTGCTGATATCGATGAATATTCTGATGTTGCATGCAAATATCTTAATAAAATCAAAGAATGTGAGCGTCTTGAACTTGAGCTTTCGAAACGTAAAGAAAATGTTGATAAAAAGGCTTTTGAGTTACTTCAACACAAAACTGATTTCATTCAAAAACATTGTCATTCTCTTGAACTTGCTTTGCAAAAAGACGTTGGTACTTTTCCAAATTAAAATAATAAATTGCAAGAAAAACTTTCCAAAACGTTTCGAGAAATGAATGAACAGAATTTGGAAATTAAAGGGTTCAAAGCTTAGTTACAAGACAGGGAAATAGCGATAGCAGAGTTGAAGAAACTCATTGCTAAGATGGGTGGGAAAATTGTGGAACCTAGTGTTAAGAAACCTGTTGTAGGATAACCCAATGCGCAAAAAGTGACTAGACCCTCTGTCTTGGGAAAACCATATGTTTTCTCTAATTCTGCATTTGTAAAACATGTGTTTGCCCCCAAGACGGATGGGAAGGGTAGGTTACCACAAACCACTCCTAAAACACATATTCGATCACAAAGCATTAAGAACACAAATGTGGTCAAACCAGGGATGTATAGATTGGCCACTACACCTACAAACAACAAAGAAAGTCAATCACCTCAGATTTCTAGAAACACTAATAGACGTGTGTCTCTTACTACAAGAGGAGTCCCCACTGATAGTGTTAGCCGGCCCCAGCTTAAGAGCACTCGCATGAATGAAAAGGTTTGGCAACACAAAAGTCAAGGGAAGATGAAGATAGTAGAAGACCACCCTAGGATTTTCAATGTTTCTAAGAATAAAACGTCTTTAATCGCGTGTAATGACGATTTGAATGATTCGACTTTGAATGATTTGAATGTTAAGTTTGTTTATGTGAAATGTGGAAAGTGTGCTAATGCTAATCATGCTATGTGTGTTTCGAATAATGTCAAAGGCGTAGAAACTAGAACTAAGAAGCAAACTGCGATGCTTATTAGTGCTAGAAAACCCAAATGTAAAGTGAACCATTCTTGAGCAACCCCCCCCTAAGAAAAGTATTGCATCAGACTCCACCACTAAGAACCCTAGAAGCAGAATTAGGGAATTATATGAGTCTGCTAGCAAGCCTTGGAAATGGTGGTTTGCTAATCAATGTCCTCCAGGATATAAATGGATGCCTAAGGTTAGGACAGAAAATGTGACTACGTGCGTTAGTGTGCCTCTAAGTGATGAAACTAGGGAAACTAATGAATCGGAAATCACAACTAACATGGAATCCAATTTAGCAAATGCTCCATCGTTTTCTAATTCTTCTGCAGGTGATCGAAATAATTCTCTTCATACTGGACTCCGAATGCACGAAGCACATGACGGGGAATCTCAAGATTCTAATTAACTTCGTGGAGAAGTTCCTGGGTACGGTCCGATTCAGAAATGATCAATTTTCACCGATCCTAGGATATGGAGACTTGGTTCAGGGGAATATCACTATCAAAAGGGTTTACTACGTCGAAGGGCTCAATCACAATCTTTTCTGAGTTGGTCAATTCTGTGATGCGGATTTGGAGGTTGTTTTTAGAAAGAAGACATGTTTTGTTCGTGATTATGCTGGGAATGACTTACTTACCGGAACACGGGGTACTGATCTCTACACTATTTCACTACAAGACTCCACATCTTCAACTCCAATCTGTTTCATGGCTAAAGCTTCAACGACTTAAGCTTGGTTATGGCATCAACGTTTATCTCATCTTAACTTTGATACCATCAACTTGCTTTCCAAGAAAGATATTATGCGAGGCCTTACTAACTTGAAATTCATCAAAGATCATCTTTGTTCTTCTTGTGAGCTTTGTAAAGCTAAACGGAGTAGTTTCAAGACAAAGACTACACCAAGCTCTAAAGAACGGTTAGATCTTCTTCATATAGATCTGTGTGGCCCCATGCGTGTTCAAACCATCAATGGGAAGAAATATGTTATGGTAATTGTCGATGACTACTCAAGGTACACGTGGACCCTCTTCTTACGGTCCAAGGATGAAACACCTGAGGTTCTCATTAACTTCCTTAAGCTGATACAACGTGGTCTTCAAGCTCAAGTAAAAGTGGTACGTACTGACAGAGGCACAAAATTCTTGAATTCAACTCTAAAGAAGTATTTTGAAGCCGAAGGGATTGAACACGAAACATCTATTGCTAGAACACCTGAACAAAACGGTGTTGTTGAAAGACGAAACCGTACTTTAGTTGAGGCTGCTCGAACATTATTATCTGCTTTAAAACTACCATTATTCTTTTGGGCCGAAGCTGTATCAACCGCATGCTACACACAAAACTGATCCTTAATTATCTCTAGACACGAAAAGACACCATATCACATAATTAATGATCGCAAACCCTCCCTCAAACACCTTCATGTTTTTGGATGTACGTGTTACATTATTCGAGATGGTGAAAATCTGGACAAGATGAAAGAGAAAGGTGATGCATGCATTTTAGTGGGATATGCAACTCAGTCTAAGGGATACAGAGTGTACAACAAGAGAACAAAATTGATAGTCGAGACTATTCATATCAGATTTGATGAATTGCAAGAAATAGCACTTGAACAAAACAATTTAAGCCCCGATCCACAATGACAAAAGACTTCTGTGCACAACCGCACGGAACTCGGAACTCAAGACCACAACAATGAACCGTCAAGTTCAACGCTGGTTCCTGAACATGTTCCTAGAGCAGATATGATAGTGGACACGACACTTGAAGAGTTGGAAATGTTATATGGACCAATGTTTGATGAATATTTCACGGGGGAGAAACATGTTGTATCAAAGTCTTCCGCTGTCACTCATGATACGAATGATGATACCGATCATCATCAACAAAAGGATACAACTTCATTTACTTCAACACGGGTTGCTGCAGATTTACCTCCTCAGAATATCACTTCAACAATCGATCCTACAACATCCACAACTACTGTCATTGCTCCAGAGAACACTAATCAAGCAGACGGTGCATTATCTAACGATGACGATTTTCACAACCCATTCGGTACACCGGTACGCGAAACTGGAGAGTCTTCTACTCGCCATGTTGATCCGTCAAATATGCATACGTTCTACCAACGACATCCTTCAACACATCATTGGACTCGAGAACATCCTTTGGTTTAGGTAATTGGAAACCCTTCACAGCCTGTTCGTACAAGACAACAACTAGCCACCGATGGCGATGTTTGTATGTTCGCACTCGCCGTGAGTACAGCTGAACCGAAAAACATCAAATAAGCCATGGCTGATCATGCTTGGATCGAATCGATGACTGATAAACTTCAACAATTTGAAAGACTTAAAGTCTGGGAACTTGTTGACAGACCATACGATGTGATTCCGTTTAATTTTCGTTGGATCTAGAAAACAAGATGGATGAAGAAAACACGATCATCAAGAACAAAGATAGGCTAATGGCTAAGGGGTATGGCCAGAAAGAGGGAATTGATTTTGATGAATCATTTGCACCAGTTGCTCGTATGGAAGCAGTCAGGATTTTCCTTGCTTATGCTGCACATAAGGGATTCACTGTCTATCAGATGGACGTAAAAACGGTATTTCTTAACGGTCCTTTGAAGGAAGAAGTCTATGTCACGCAGCCGGAAGGATTCGTTAATCCTCATTATCCTGACAAGGTGTATCGTCTCCACAAAGCACTTTATGGACTCAAGCAAGCTCCAAGGGCGTGGTACGATGAGCTCTCGAAATTTCTGGTATCCAAAGGTTTCTCAAAAGGTTCCATTGATCTAACTCTGTTCACTTATAAATATGGGGATGACATTTTGCTTGTGCAGATTTATGTTGATGACATTATTTTCGGGTCTACAAACCCAAAACTTTCAAAATGGTTTGAAAAGTCATGCATAGCAAATTTGAAATATCTATGATGGGCGAACTAAAATTCTTTCTAGAAAATCAAGTTCACCAATCCCCAAGTGGTATCTTCATAAACCAAGCTAAGTATTGTCAAGAGATAATCAAAAAGCATGGTATGACTTCATGTGACCCTGTTGGGACACCATTATCAACCACATCGCTAGATGCTGACTTAGAGGGAAATGTCATAGATCAAATGAGATATCGTTCCATGATTAGTTCCCTCATGTACTTGACAACAAGCAGACCTGATATTTCACATGCTACGTATTATTGTGCACGTTATCAAGCACGACCCATTGAAAAGCACCTCAAGGAGGTTAAACGGATCTTTCGGTACCTCAAGAATACCATTCACTTGGGACTCTGGTATCCGAGGGAAACCAGTTTCTTTCTAATGGCCTATTCAGATTCTGATCATGCAGGGTGTCTTGATACACAAAAAAGTACTGCTGGTGGTGTACAATTTCTAGGTCAAGATAAGCTTGTGGTATGGTCTTCCAAGAAGCAGGATTGCACGTCACTTTCATCAGCCGAAGCGGAGTATGTGTCTCTATCTGCGTGTTGTGCTCAAGTTCTTTGGATGAGAACACAACTCACGGATTATGACTTTGATAAAGTACCTATGTACTGTGACTCAAAGTCGGCCATAGCCATCTCCTGCAATCCGGTACAACATTCCTGCACAAAGCACATTGATGTCCGATATCACTTCATAAACGAACAAGTTGAAAGAGGTATCGTTAAACTATACTTTGTTGGAACGGATTACCAATTAGACGACTTGTTTACGAAAGCTCTGTCGAAAGATAGGTTTGAGTACCTCGTTAGGCAAATTGGTATGAGATGTTTGACTCCAGCAAACCTGGAGATTCTGGCAAAGGTGCCTGCTTGATTTATCAATCAAACATCAACCTGTAAATATCTTTGAAAAAGCAAAATAAAAAAATATATAACATATAAAAGCAAAACACAAAATTAAAAAATCTTTGAAAATCCAAAAATATTCTTCTCGACATGTCTTTCAGTATCGATAATATGGACGTACCTAGAAATGTCACGCAATAACGACACGGGTGTGTACATAAAGCTCGAATGAAAGTTGTAAATATTTTTCAAAACATGTCATTTCTTCTTTTAATAAAGGAAATTGTCTATTTTGAACAATATTTCCAAACAACGGGTAGAGCAATCTATCACGGGTTGAGCTAGTCACTAAACATTCAACATTTTTAGCTCAAAACAATGGCTTGTAATCACTTTCAGATTGCAACCCGGTTCTAAATTCACGGGGGAGTGTACGCTTTAGTACCCTTACCCTCAGCAAAAGAAGAGAAATCTTCTTACACTTGAGTGGATTTGTCAAGACATTCAAAGTCTATGAACTCAAGTTTATGCTTTAGAAAAACCTCTTCGCCAAAAAGAAATAGGATTTTTCAAAAAGCGTTGAACACAATTTTTTCAAGAATTTCTCAATGATTATTCAAAATCTTTCAAAAATTGTGTGTTCAACAACTCCCATCCTCAAAAAGTGAAATGTGGATCAAATCCTCACAATGAAAATTCAAATGGATCAATTTTTGAGGGGGAGCATTTCAACTTCACGCAAAAGATTAACACATCTTTCTCCCGAAGATTTTCAAGACTATTTTTCAAAATATATTTTAATCAAATTTGGTATCTCTAATATCAAAAGATTTTATATATTAGAGATAGGGGAGAAAATGTTATTAAAATGTGATATTATATAAGACTCAAGCACTTTAACTCTTACCTACATGTGCGAAACACTTACGATTATCGATGCACATGTGAAGGGGAGCATTTCTGAAACGACAAAACTAGCAAGATGTTAAATGTTTTTCAAACACTTTGTTAGAATTTAAAGTGGTTTTCATGGTTACGATCAAATACCCACAACATCTTTAATTCACGACGTTATTGGTGTCAAAAGGGTGGTTAGGTTTAAGTCCTATGATCCAACCAGAACCAGAGGGATCTTCCCAGGGATAATCCAATAGATTATTAGAAGTCCTTATGAAAGATGGAGTAGAATGTGAACGTAGCTGAATGCCGACTAAGTACTGATGCTAGCACTGGAACAATCACAACAAGGTGCTAGTAATGATGTCTTGGCAAGCATTGAAGGGGTTAAAGAATGAAAAAGAAATGTAAGGATAAAGGGTGTAAAGAAAGAAGCCCTCCATACAACTTAGGCAGAAACCGGGTCAACACATCATGAAGACAACTCATCATGGACCCAGTGATGTATGCACAACCCTTTCCTAGCTACTCAGGCTTCTCTCAAAAGAAGTTTGTTTTATTGTCACGGAGAACAACATGACTTCTATTGACTTTCTCACTTCGAGATAGTTGATATTGAATAGGTGGCATCTGCTCCAGCCTCCGACCACTAAAAGTACACAAATCGATTCTAGAGCCAAGAGATCAATCAAATCTCGTTAGGACACATGGATGAAGATCAAGAGAGTCCTACGCTATATCCTTGTGATATTGCAAGAACACTCAGAGTGATACTACTTAGAATTCAGAATGATGAGTGGAAATCCTTCCAGTGTTAACATCAAACAGCACTGCGGTAGGTCATATGCAAGATTCTTTATGAATTGAACATGTGTAAAACTGAAAAGCAACAGTGGTTTGATTCTGAATTGATTCAAACTCGTTTCAGGTTTCTACGCAATATCTTTATGGTCTTGCCAGAACATTCAGAGTGATATTCATTAATATTCACAGTGACGAATGGAAATCCTTCTAGCGTCAACATCAAACAGCGCTACGGTAGGTGACTTGTGAGATTCTTATGAATCAAGCTTGTGTCAACTGGAAAGCAACAATGGCAAGATTCTTTATGAATCACACTTGTTCCAGGAATTTGAATTGACGACTTTAATCAAGCAGATATTTATCCAATTGATTCACTCTTTATGTTTGCAGTCTTGCTTTGAGACGGTCGAGTAAAGAGAACGGCTAGTACAGCCGCGAAACCCTGTCAAGAAGATTCATAATTGAATCTACCTAATCACAGGTACTGTATTTAATATCGTATAATGGTCTTCACCGACCGGAGGTAAAACGCTACCGATTTAGGACGAATGTCAAAGCCATTCTGTCCGTGTCTATGTTTTGTCTCAAGAAGGTGGCGTTACGGTGTACTCAGCAAAGTCAAAGATTCAAAACCACATTCTCATGCCTAAAGACATATTCGACAATTAATAGTGTGAGCATGTGGATGAAGACACAAGATCGCAAGATGGCAAAGACAAGTCAAGGATGATTTGAAGATCTCAAACTTAAAGACAAAGACGAAAGACAACGACAAAGGCTCAAAGATCACAGCATGAAGGAACAAGACTACGATTACATGTTCAAGACTCATTTATGGCGAGATTAGTAATCTCTACAAATTTCCTAAATGACCAAGGTTTATGACCTCTCATTAGGGGAGATTGTTAGCCTCAAAATATTGAGTCAAACAAGAATGATCGGTCATAGGTTTATTATGTATCGTATTTTAGAACGTGGTAATAGGTAGTAGGCTAGTCGTATTTTACGGGCTCAACTTTAAGCTAAAGTTCCTTCATAAGTAACTAAAGCCTAAAGGAAAGCCCGACCCATATAGTATAGTCCATACAAGCCTACATGTAGGGGGACTATAAATACCCTTCCTAGCATGTTAGGAAGGGTGTTGGTCATTTCATTTTCTCTCAATCTAATATCACCTAGTTCCAACCAATTCTTTCTCTTTTCTCTCTCTACTTTCTCTCTCTAGAATTCATCTTATTCATCTATTTTCTTTCTTTAATTCGTGCTATATCATCTATATATATGGGACAACACTTACAAAGTTCTTGGCCAAAGTTGACTATGAATTAATCTTATCAAATCATAAGCAACAGGTGCTTTAGCATCCACAATTAAATCAGCCTGTGCCAGCTTCTTCAAGGTCTCTTGAGTGAAAAGATAATAACGATGATTAAGCTTATAAGCACTTACACCTTCCATGGCTACCTCATAAACCCCAGAATTGGTAAACAGCTTCCAATATAGCATATTTCCCCCATTCACTGCATCAAAGATGGGATCAAACAACTCATGCTCATACATCCTGTGCATGCAGTCCCAAATCACCCAGTCCTTCTCTACACCATCCAAAGTAGGAGGATTTGCAACAAATGTCTTCTTCAGGATTTTCCATAGATCATCTAAGTCCTCACTGTCTAGAGTTTGAAATAGCAGATCTAACCTTAGAAAGGTCTGTGCTATATTGTCAGCTCTTGTAAGCTTCCACCAAGACATCCCTTTGTGTTCATAAACAACATACTCTACTATGGCGTACTTCTTCCCAAACTCACGTGCTGGAATTTCATCATTCTCTTCCAAAATCAAATGCTTATCTATTTCTTCATTGGAAGGATGCTGAGTTTCCTTAGTAACAGTACCAACCTTTTCCATCCTTTTTATCCTTTTGGCTGCTCTTTGTGCATTGAGAACAGATCTTTCAACTACTGGAAAAGTTGCACCTGCTTGGGATGATGCACCTGCTTGTGTTGTTTCCACTGCCACTCCTTCAACCTTTCTTTTTCTGGACTCCTTAGCTTTCTTATCACCTCGTCTTTCTTCCTGAGATACTCAGCCTCTTCAGGAGTGTTTACACCTATGAAGTCATCCACATTTGTCTCCTTTAGTACTGGCCTAACTGCTCTCTCTATCTCTCATAAGTCATGTCTTTGAAGTGAGCATCAGTCCACCTCTTGTGTCTTTTAAGCATAACCTTGTAGTGTGCCAGCCTCCCCTTCTCAGACCTCAAATACTTTTCCTTCTGAATCTGACTCATCTCTCTTTCCTGATATTCCTTTTGATAATTGAAGACCAAAAGAGTCAGTTCATACCTGTCTTCTAAAGGATTATTTACCAACTCCTTTTCCCATTGGTCTAGAAATTCTTGAACATGAGGTACCCTGTCATCCAGCTCTCTATGCATGATTTCAACCTGTTTAAGCATTTCTTTGGGCCTTATTTGTTGCATTCTATGTTCTTGCATGTGTAGATCTTCTTCTTGAATTCTGGGAGCTACCTGTTCATCATGTTCCTCTTGAGCCCTTAGTTGTTTAGGCATTTTGTGCTCGTACTTTCTCTTGGGCTGTTCAATCATCTTCCCCTTTCCTTTGTCTTTTAGATCCACTGCTGGTTTTGCTTTGGATGCAGCTTCTCTAATTTTTATCCCCTTCTGAGTTGGTTGCCTTCTGTTCTTCCTAACAAATGTTTGAGTAATAGGTTTAGCAGGGGAAGGACTTACAGCAGGGGGATCAATTGTAGCAGGGGAAACTTTTGTAGAAGCATGGGCTTCTTCTTGATTACCCATATTCAACAAGGCTTGGGCAATATCTTTTGTGGCACTCCCCTTATCACTTCCTTTCTCGTCACCTGCCACCTTTTCTTATCCTAGATCCTGTCCACTAGGAAATGCATACCACTGAGTAGACTCATCTGTTTGAGGAATTTCCTCCCCTTTCGAAGCATCCTCATCTGTAGAGACAATAAGCTTAGGTCTTCTCCTCCCCTCGAGTGTAGCAAGTCTGGTCTCTAAATTGTTGATAACTAGACCCTACTTTTTGACAGTTTGTACAAGTTATGCATTTTGCTCTTTCAAGCTGATGCACATATTCGTCAATTCTAAGATGGATAGTGGTTTCATTCTGCTCTCAACCCTAGGAGGAGATTGCTCTCCTCTTTGAGTATCACTGAGTGAGGGAGAAGACTTACTTATGGTGTCACTATCCTGCTCATCCCTTTGGGATGAGATAGTAGTGGCAGCCAAACCCCCAGTGTGCTCCAACCTTTTGGAGACTCTCCTCTCTGCTACTTTTGAAGATTCACCAGGAAGGGAGACCTAGAAAACCTGGTTTTGGTTCTCCTTTCATGTTGTGGGTTGGCGGGGGGAAGTTGACTAGCAGGGGTATCTCTAGCAGGGGCGTCAGCAAGAGGGGATTGGGTTGCTCTTGGTTTGAAAGCAGCTTCTCTTCTGACCTGGTCCATCATGATTGGTGTAAGGGGAACTGCCCTGCCAGAAAATTGTAGGGTAGGTGTTGCAAGAGTTGTGAATAATTTGGTTGTATGGGGGTTAGCTTCAAAATAGTCCTTGTGACGAATTTTACCATGTTGCCTCATATCCAACAAAATTTCAACAAACCTTGGATACATACAAAATTTTGAATGACTTGAAACATTTTTGACCATTCCTTCAAAAATCATTTGAGAAAAACAATATTTTCTCCCTGTTGCCAAGCAAATCAGGGCAGAAGCAACTTGACTCCCAAATTCATTAAAAGCTGTAGTTTTTTATGATAAGCATTGCAAAATAGTGTGAATTAAAAACTTCCAATGGGGTGCAAACTGGCCTTTAGCAAATTTACATTTTTGATCAGCAGAAATGTTGTACCCCAAGTTTGTAAGACCCTAAAAACTTTTAGCCTCTTTGAAAGCAACCACCCAGCCTCATCATCCAAGACTAATTTGTCTCGAATGGAGGCAGGTGTAACCACCTTGGGATGGCCATCAACCAGGCTTTTAATTGTTACCTCTCCATTAACTGTTTCAACCTTTGCATTAGACCAAAACTATTGAATGTGTGAGGTGTAAATTCTAGGATTGATGAGAAGGGCTAACCTGAAATAGCAAGATTTTAGGTAAGCAATAACATCAGCAAATTCAGCAGGCTCTTGTGATAAAAGAGCAATCTGATTATGGTTAGAAGCAATTTTAAGAGTCGTGGAAGACATTTTAAGAATAAAAAGGTTTATGTTTGTGAAAAATTAGTGGGATTTGATCAAAAGAGTGAGTTAGGGCTGCTGGTTAAGGGAACTGAGTTTATATAGGCGAATTGAAGAGCTGTGATTCGACCAAATTTTCAAATTGCAAAAATATCAGAAATAAATCTTGAGAAGAAAGTAATTTATTTGAAATAATAATGAAAAGGTTACCAATCAGCGAAGAAAGTGCCTTAAATATCTTTTGAAAAGAATAAAATATTCCCTAACCAAAAAGTTAGCAAGTAGGCCCAACGGCTATTAGCAGGGCAACGATATTGTCGGTCAACGGTCAAACAGGGGAATGTTTTGCAAAGCAGGGGAAAGTTGTATTAGCAAGGGTATCAAAAATTAAAGCAGGGGAAACTTTCCTAAGGGTATTAAACTAATCCTGAATGGATCAATGCTAAATAGCTCTGCTCTAATGCACACCCTTGTAAAAACAAGTTAGATACATAGAAACTCAAGAGTTCTCCATTCAGCAAAGTTCCAAACCGAAAAAGTTAACACATAAGCAATCCTGCACCTGGTCAATCCAGTAAAATAAGCATACCCTAGACTCCATCCCTACCATTTACTTGCTATGGTTACTTGGTCTTGGCCATATGCACTAAAAATCTTAAATTAGACAGCAAGCTGCTCAATAAAGAATTTTAAGTACACATTACAGTGCCTCAAGGTTTTAGAACTCCAACAGTCTTTGCAGCAAGTCATCATTGTCCCAAACCCCTACTCACCAGTGGATATGATCTAGAATCATATATGAGTATCCTAAGGATACCCTAAATCCTAAAGGTTTGACCTAACCTCTCCTGAAACATAGAGCATATACTTGATCCTCCCATAATATAGTATGCTCCATTTAGATCTCTGCATTGTTAGTCTAAAAACCACATATAACCACTTTAAAAAGAACAAAACCCAACTTAGGAGAAAAACTCTTAGCAGGGAAAAATGCCTTAGCAGGGGGATGAACCCCAGCAGTGGAATCTTTGTTCAAAAGCAGTAGAATGAATAATAATGGAAAAGGTGACTAACATATGTACAACAACAACAATAAAGTAATCCCGAATACACAAGACAAATTAGACATCAAATTTTAGGGAGTGATCATTCCAATACTTGCAACCAAGTACTGAAACCTCCCCACATCAAAAGCTTTTGTCAAAAGATCATCAACATTAAGTTCTGTATCAATTGCCTCTGGGATAATCAATCCTTTTTCAAAACAATCTCTAATGAAATGATGTCTGATTTCAATATGTTTAGTCTTGCTATGAAAAACAAGATTTTTAATAATGCAAGTGGTGCTGTTATTGTCAATGAATATCTTGGTTTTAAGAAAATTGTACCCATAATCAAGCAGCTGGTTCTGGACCTAAAGAACTTGTCCACAGCATGCAGCAGCTGCTACATACTCAGCTTCAGTTGTGGATGTGGCCAGAATAGTCTGCTTTTTACACTACCAAGATATAAGCCTGCTTCCCAAAAACTGACATCCACCTGTTGTAGACTTCCTATCATTGTTGTCACCAGCATAATCACTATCTGAATAGGATACCAGCTCAAATGGTGACTCCTTGGGATTCCAAAGTCCTAAATTTGGATGACACTTTAGATACCTAAAAATTCTCTTCACAGCAAACAGATGACACTCTGTAGGTGCCACTTGGTATCTTGCACATAAGCAAACTACAAACATGATGTCAGGTCTTGAAGCTGTAAGGTACATGAGAGATCCAATCATGGACCTATAGTTCCTGACATCAATAGGCTTCCCTGGGCCATCTTTTCCCCAAGGATGCTCCTTATCCATTGGAGTGGAAACTTTCTTTCCTTCACACATTCCAAACTTCTTCACAATTTCAGCAACATACTTGTCTTGTGAGATAAAGATCCCATCTTTCCTCTGCTGAACTTGTAACCCCAAAAAGAAGTTGAGTTCACCCATTGCACTCATTTGAAATTTATCTTGAATCAACTTGGCAAACTCTTTGCTAAGCATAAAGTTTGTGGATCCAAAGATGATGTCATCCACATATACTTGTATCAAAAGAAAGTCACCCTTTTGTTTCTGAATAAACAAGGTTTGGTCAATTTTCCCCCTGTTGAAGCCATTATCCAACATGTATTTAGAATGAGTTCCATACCAGGCCCTAGGAGCTTGATAAAGTCCATACATAGCCTTCTTCACCATGTACACTTTGTCTGGGTGTTTTGGGTCTTCAAACTCTAGAGGTTGCATCACATAAACTTCCTCATCAATGGTGCCATATAAGAAGGCACTCTTAACAAACATTTGATATACTGTAAAGTCTATGAAGAAAGCATAAGCCAGAAACAATCTGATGGCTTCAATCCTGGCTACTGGAGCAAAGACCTCTTCATAATCAATACCCTCTTCCTGAGTATATCCATGTGCTACCAGTCTTGCTTTGTTTCTGACTACAATGCCCCTCTCATCCTTTTTGTTCCTGAGCACCCACTTTGTCCCAATGGGCCTTGCCCATTTTGGGCAATCTACCAAAATCTATACTTCTTGAATGTCAAATTGTAGGAGTTCTTCTAACATAGCTTCAACCCAGCTTGGATCATTGAGAGCCTGAAAGATCTTCTTTGGCTCTTCTTGTGACAAAAAGGCAGTAAACAGACAGCATTGCATATTGTCATGGTTAAAATTCATAGTAATGTTGGCAATGAAGCTGTGTTCCTTTGCTGAATACCTTGTTTGTCTGGGAGTATCAAGATCACCTATGATATGTGATTGGGGGTGATCTTTATTGACTCTGTAGGTAGGCTGCATGCTCATGATTACTTCTGTTTCATCCTCTTCTAAATCAGGATTTATAGTACTTTCTTGATTGGGAAAGAAATCCTCAAAAGAGCTTCCAAATGATACTACATGACTAAGGGATGGATGTTGATGAGCTGAATGCAGCTCTGAATAACTTGGACCTCTATTCCTAATTATTCTGCTCCCACTACTAGAGAAAGTGATAGGTGAAGATGAGGAAATGAGTGGGGATTCTCTTTCTTCATCATTTATATCATTAACAACTGGTTCTTTAGCAGCAGGGGGAACATTTGGTCCAGCAGGGGAATCCTGGATCCCCTTGCTGTCAGTCATTCCCCTGCTTTCAGGAATTGACTTAGTAGGGGAAGGGATTGACTGCTCCTTCCTTTGAGATGTGTCATCTTCTTCACCTGTTTTTGTAGCAACATCATCAATGGGAAACAATGAGGGTACAGTCATGTACCTCATTGGTGGCTTCTCCACAATAGTTGGTTCTTTTGTACCTGAAATGTTAGTATTTTGCAAAGCAACATGCACATAATTCATTGATTTTGAAAGTACTTCAATGTCAAAGAACCAATCAGGACCTGTTTGTACATCTTCATGTTGAATTCAAGATCTTTAGACTCAAACAGCCTAAACCGTTTATCTAGGTTGTTAATTGTATATGTGATGAACACAGTGGAATAATATAATTAACTAGAATAGGATGTTTAACAAGATGAAAGATTCCCAATGTTATTTGTATTAATCATAAACACAAACAACCGAGGTGTGTGTACATTGAATCCCACACCTAGAAGCAAAACCACTGTAGGTTACATTTTAGTAGTAGGAATGATATGAATAAAACCTACGACTGGTTGTTCCTTTTATAACTTAAGGAACACAGGGATACATGGAAACTAAATAAAGTAATAATGACTAAATCAAAAATTGACTTATTCATTCTTATCCTGTGTTGACCAAATCTTCATACTTTTCACTAGCAGTGGGAAGTACTCTAGCAGGGGAAAGTAGTCCAGCAGGGGAATCTCCAACAGTGGGAACTCCAGCAGGGGAAAGTACTCTAGTAGTGGGAACTCCAGCAGTAGGAACTTCAGCATAATGCCCTATTTGGTCCTTCTTGTTTCCATAGTGTTTGACTCATCAACTTTTAGCCCAACAATCTTCCCCTAGCTGATGATGTCAAAACACTTCCCCTTAAGCATACAACATCAAAGATCAACAGGCTGAACATTCTGTGTAGACAACTTCCCCTTTTTGACATGATCAAATAGGGGTCTTGTATATGAGAAACCTTTATCTCAACCACTACTAACCAATATCATACTTCTAACCCAAGCATTCCACCTTTTAAAATACCCTCCATGAAGCACATAGGGTATGACTCCTAATAAAAATGATTTTGAGCAGTAGATACTTACACTAGTTGTAGTAATACCAATAAGTAGTAGCAACAATCTTCACTTCAATGTCATATGTGAATGACTAACACTTTATCAAATGAGCTTCCCCTTAAAGTGTGTTAGTCATTGATGAATCTTCAATTCGGTAGGCTTTATGTAATGATGACATATGAAGAAAACGAATTATAACTTACTTGATGATGAGGTAGAATAACCCGAACTTGTATTCTATAACTTGCACTAACCACGTAACAAAGCGATGCCACTACAAAATCCTCATTTACCTTTGAAACGAGACACTGAGCACAATAACGTAACTCCTTTAAATGATAGGATATGTGAGAATATAGCACCATAAGAAAAATAACACATTCCTAGATCTTGTAGCACTTCGTCACAAAGTGTTTAAGCATAAAACACAAACCCATGAAAATCTACTTCGTCTTCAAATAAATAATAAGAACTAATACAAAGCTTTTAGCCAAGTATAAAATATTTTTGTTGTTCCAAGTCTTTTCGAATTGATTACCAGTTTAAAGTACGACTTAATTGTCTTTTGGTGAAAATAATTTGGTTTGGTTTGATTATCTAATTTTAAACTAAAAGCAAATAAATGTCGTTGAGTAAAGTGTAATTGACTAAAAACTTAACGAGTAATTCTAGAACTTGAAAACTTAAAAGTGAATTTAAAAATAAGAAATTAACCCCGTCGGAATGCTCTATCGCAATCCCGTCGAAATGTTACCAAAAGGAATCCTGTCGCAATCCCCTTCAATCGCAATACAACGATCGCAATGTGAAACTCAATTCCAATCGCAATACACCAAAAAGTAATCATGTCGCAATGTTACTAAAAGGAATCTGTCGCAATGTCACCAAAAGTAATCCAATCGCAATATGAATCGGAATATGAAACCCTAATGCGATGCACAGATAGCAATGTGCATCGCAATGCAAAACCCTTATGTGATGTGGTGATCGCAATATGCGTCGCAACACCCCGTCGCAATGGGGTTTTACTTTGCGTTTGGATTTAATCCGAAATAAGCTAGGAAATAAGCTATTTTCAATAAGCTCAACCCAAGACTTAACTAACTCGATATTAAGAAGAACTATTAAGCATGAAATAAGGACTTTTAAACTTGTAACACCCTATTTTGGTAAGGGAAATGTCACATGCAATTATGGCGTGTCATCAAAGCATACAAGGAAAAATGTTTAAACATTACTTGACCATAAAAGGAAAATACCAGAATCAAACATCGGTAGTCCAAATGTAAAGCTCATCACACACAAACATAGTATAATAAAGGAAAGGACTAAACAATGTCCATAGCAAATGTATCATGAGAAAGGAAATGCATAAAGTAAAGAAGGCTAGAAAGCTTCCAGTCCATATGCACGTACTCTTAGTGTCTACGAGCGTCCTTGAGTACCTGCCGTTTTGGGAACATAGAAAAGGAAAACGGCTGAGAAAATACGCTCAGTGCACGGGATGTACAATAAAGCATGAATAGGATAAGCATATAACATATAACAGCGGAAGAAAACTAAGTCCCGAGTAACCTGGTTAAGTCTTGGTAAAACTGGTTTTATAGTTTGAAAAGTCTTATGTTTATCTTGTAAAAACTGTTTATCATATTTTACCATTAGCCAATATAGGTCATGAAAATCCACCGTGCATGAATACTTGGAGGGGTGACCTCATCATGCAAATTAGAGGGGCTGCCTCTAATCTAATATACTGGTTTTTGGGTAGGAGGGATCAGCTCCTTGTGAAGGATGCAAGGCACACACCACGTTCACCATGAAATCCTGACTGAAAACATGTAACTAGGATGCACCCATACGCCCCACATGATAAATATAATATAAATGGCCAAAAGCTGAAGGGACGCCACGAGCAATCACTCCGCCGTAGTGAAGTCATAACATCAGTGCCTCTAATGTTATGGTTATGGTACCTCTATAACTAGGTGAAACTGGTCATGCATGTATATGGCTATAGGTATTCTTAATTAAACATAAGCAAATCAAACACGTAACATATACTACGGGAAAACATTTGGCTGCATACGGGGAATCCTAATAAGGAAAGAATATCCATACTGAAAGGACGGGAATCCGTACCTTATGTCCAGTGAACGAAGAAGATGAACTGGGAGGAATCCTACTTCCGCAACACTAGTGCTACATAAATACATACATGAATAAGTATCTGCTTACTAAATACGTAGCTGGTTTTATGTCATGTCTTAGCTTATTTTATATGTTCTTACCATGTTTTACCGTTTTAACGCCTTAAACTGTGTTTATCTTATATTCTGTTTAATCTGATTAAGTATTTCTTGTATTTCATGTATTATTATACTTACTGTGTAATAATAAGTAACTTTCCAAAAATAGCAGGTTTCCTGAAATAGAAAGTTTCAAAAATAGAAAGTTTCCAAAAATAGAAAGTTTCCAAAAATAGAAAGTTTCCAAAAATAGAAAGTTACCAAAAATAGAAAGTTCCAAAAAATAGAAAGTTTCCAAAAATAGAAAGTTTCCAAAAATAGAAAGTTTCCAAAAATAGAATTACTGCTTAAAATAGATAAGTTTCTAAAAATAGAAAGTTTCCATAAATAGATCAGTTGCCTTAATTAAATAAGTTTCCATAAATAGATTAGCTGCCTGAAATAAATAAGTTTCTAAAAATAGAAAGTTTCCATAATTAGAAATAAGCTGGTTAAATAAGCTAAGTATATAAGCCTAAGTGTTTTCATGATTATTTTCTAAGTCATATGATATAATGTATAGTTTAATAATTATTTCATGTAATTAAATTAAACTGTAGGTTAAAATATTTAATTAAAGTATAATATGTTTTTAATTAAATAAAGTTAAATACTTAGGTTAAAACATATATTATTATTTATTAATAATATAACCTAAGTCATGTTAATTAATTAATTATGACCATGGTTTTTAAATAATTCATTAATTATAAGTCTAAAATATAAAAATACTTAGGTTAATTAATTTCATGATTATTAATAATTAAAATAACCTAAGTCATGTTATTAAATTAATCATGTCATATTATTAATTTAATTTTAACATAAGATCATATAAAAATAAAAACTAAACATACACCATGAACCGGATCTAGACTAAAAACCATGAACCGGACATGAAATCGACACCGTACCCCGAACCAAATCGGGGTACCCCTTGTCTTGATGATGCC
This sequence comes from Glebionis coronaria, assembly GCA_025667525.1. NCBI lineage: Eukaryota > Viridiplantae > Streptophyta > Magnoliopsida > Asterales > Asteraceae > Glebionis > Glebionis coronaria. The sequence continues at coordinate 541,932,390 of CM046876.1, read as the reverse complement.
GTGAGACCCATACCAACCAACCGGGACCATATGGTCTCGGTGGTGGTCGGATGGCCAAACCGAAACCCTCTCGGGTTCGGTGTAGGCTGCGGCCAAAACAAACACCCCTTAAAACACTACTTTTGATTTTATTTAATCCCAATTCATGTTAGATCTATGATCTAATTAGGTTTTATAAAAAAACATAACATGTTCTTAATTAATAAAAGATCAAATCAAAAGAAAATGGTTTAAAAGGATTTACCGAATACGTGGATCAAAAGAACGAAGAACAAACACGAACACCAACAAGAATTCCAAGATCCAAGATCAACAAACACCCCCTTTTGGTGTTTTGAAGGTGGCGGCCAAAAAGAAGAAAAAGAGGAGGGTTTTAGGTTTTCTGTAAATCTTCTGTAAAAACAATTATGAGTAGTGTAAAATTCCTTAACCTCCTTTTAGTAAAAATACAAATGGGCTTGGCCCATGTGTTCCTTGTAGCCGCGGGTAGGGGGCCCCACATGGGGCACCCGTAACTTTTTCCGTGTCTCGATGTTTAGTTATTCGTTCATGATTATTTGTGTTCACGTTTTATGTGTTCTCGTTACGTAATTATCGTGATCTAATATATTTATTTACGCTCGTAATAAATATATATACGTAGTTAATAATAGTTCGTGTTTTAATTACGTTCATGATTTCATGATCGCATGTTTGTGATTAATTATTGTCAAATAATTATTTCGTGCTCGTGCGTAGCAAATACTTATCGTGTTCTAACACGTACGTAATACGTAAAATCCTAACACGTAATCGTAATCATGCTATATTAGGAAAGTTTTAATCTAGTACGTACGATATTAAGGGTACTATTCATGGTAAAAGCATGCGGGTTTTACAACTCTTCCCCTCTAAAAAGAATAATTCGTCCCCGAATTATAGATAAAGTAAACTGGAAAAGAAGAACATACCCGAATTCAAAATATGAAATGAGGGTAAGAAGCCCGGATAGACTCCTCTGTTTCCCAAGTGGCTTCCCGCTCGGTATGATACCTCCATAGGACTTTGACGAATGGAATCGTCTTCTTTCTCATGACTCGTTCTTGTCTGTCAAGAACTCGTTCGGGTTCTTCTACGAAAGTGAGATCTTCACGTATCTGTTCCAGTGGATACTAAACCATGTGAAGGGGATGATACTGGTACCCTCTGAGTAAGGACACATGAAACACATTGTGCACATGCGAAAGCTGCGGAGGTAACGCCAATCGGTATGATACTTCACCAACTCGTTCAATGATATCAAACGGTCCGATGAAACGAGGACTGAGCTTCCCTTTAATCCCGAAGCGTCTAACACCATGTGCCGGCGAAACCTTAAGGAAGACGGGATCTCCTACGTTAAAATGTATGTCCCTACGATGCTTATCGGCGTAACTCTTCTGACGTGACCGTGCTTCCTGAATTTTCTGCTTAGCTACTGAGATCCTCTCATTGGTCATCTCTATGATTTTTGGTCCTTCAAGTGTTCGCTCACCAACCTGATCCCAGCAGATTGGGGCGCGACACTTTCTGCCATACAACATCTCAAAAGGAGCACACTTGATGCTTGCGTGCCAGCTGTTGTTGTATGCAAACTCCACCAAACAGATGTAATCGTCCTAGTCACCCGTCCATTCCAACGCACATGACCTCAACATATCTTCCAATGTCTGAATGGTTCGCTCCGACTGTCCGTCCGTTTGAGGATGAAAAGCCGTGCTAAGATTAAGTTGTGTACCACAAGCTTTCTGTAGACTCTTCCAAAAGCGCGAAGTGAACCGAGGATCTCTGTCTGAGACGATGCTGGATGGTGCACCTTGGAGTCTCATGATCTCTCTTTTGTACGTATCTGCGAGTTTACTTACTGGATCTTCCTTGCGGATCGGTAAGAAATGAGCTGATTTGGTAAGTCAATCTACGATAACCCAAATTGCATCATGCTTCCTCTTGGTAGGCGGAAGACCAGTAACAAAATCCATGGTGATTTTGTCCCACTTCCACTCTGGAATATCTAACGGTTGAAGGAGACCGCCAGATCGCTGATGCTCGATCTTAACCTGCTGGCAGGTAAGACATTTGGAGACGTAAGTGGCCACGTCCTGTTTCATACCACTCCACCAAAAGTACTACTTGATGTCATGGTACATCTTAGTCGAACCAGGATGTATAGAGAATGGGGAGCTATGAGCTTCAGCTAACAAAGCTTCCCGGAGTTCTTGGTCATCAGGAACACAAAGTCTCGTGCCCTGCCATATGATACCATCTGCATCTACTCTGAATTCTGTCTGCTTTTCCAAATTTTGTACTATCGCCCAGATTTCTCCGTCATCCTTCTGAGCTTCCTTGATCTTAGAGAGTAACTCGGGTTCTACTCTAAGATTAGCCCAGTCACCGTGCTGTCCACGTACCATGATCTTGATGTCTAGTCGCTCCAAGTCTCTGATGATTTCCTCTTCGATTTTAATGCCGTTGATCATTCCGGACTTCCTGCTAAGAGCATCTGCTACTACATTTGCCTTTCCGGGATGATACTGTAGATTAATGTCATAATCCTTCAACAGCTCTAATCATCTCCTCTGCCTCATGTTAAATTCACGTTGAGTGAAGATATACTTCAAGCTCTTGCGGTCCGTGAAAATGTCACACGATTCTCCATATAAGTAGTGCCTCCATATTTTCAATGCAAACACAACTACAGCAAGTTCCAAGTCATGCGTGGGGTAATTTTCTTCATAAGGCTTAAGCTGCCGTGAAGCGTACGCGATCACTTTCCCATGTTGCATGAGAACACAGCCAAGTCCCTTCCCCGATGCATCGCTGTAGATTTGAAATCCACCCGTACCAGATGGTAGAGTAAGAATAGGTGCAGATACTAGATTCTGCTTCAGGTCTTCAAAGCTCTTCTCTCGATCTTCAGTCCAGACGAATTTCTCCCCTTTCCGTATCAGTTTGGTCAATGGTAGTGCTAGGCGGGAAAAGTTCTCCACGAACCTACAGTAATAGCCAGCTAAGCCTAAGAAACTGCGGACTTTCGTCGCTGATGTCAGCCTTGGCCACTTAGTAATGTCCTCAACCTTCGCTGGATCCATAGTGATTCCTTCTGCTGATACAATGTGACCTAAGAATGCCACCTTGTCTAACCAGAACTCACACTTAGAGAATTTAGCATACAACTGCTTCTGGCGAAGAATCTGTAATACTGTACGAAGATGGTCTTCGTGTTCCTCCTTGGACTTTGAGAAAATCAGGATGTCATCGATGAAGACAATGACGAACTTGTCCAGAAATTCATGGAAGATTCTGTTCATCAAATCCATGAACACTACTGGAGCATTTGTCAGACCAAATGGCATAACTACAAACTCGTATTGGCCATAACGGGTACGAAAGGCAGTTGATGAGACTGCTTTTATACATAGTCTCATCGTCCAAAACGGGCTTAAAATGCATTAAAAATCATTAAAATACCCCAAAATATGCTCGTATTCGTTTGTTGTATGTTTTAGGTATGGATATCGAGAGAAAGACAAAAAGATCACAAGAACAAAGCAAAAACGAACACGGGAAAAGAAGCCGCACAATGAACCGGACCCGATTGTTGAATTTTCCAAGAAAAGTCCCTCAAGTTTGAAGAAGTGACAACTTAGGTCCTCCAACTTTGAAGATTTGTCAATATTGGTCCTTGAAGAATCATATTATACAAGATTAGTCCTCATTGTTTGAAGAATTATCAAAAGAATCCCTTGATAAATAATCAAAGTGACATAAATAGCCCTTGTGAGAAGTTTCCAAATCCTTTGTGCCATATTTGACAACCCTATCAAAGTATTAACAAAGGAAATAGGTGCAAAATTTGGCCAGAATTGTATGATACATATTTGGAAGTACAGGGGGTTAAACTGCCAAACACTAATACTCAATCCACCACTCATACTTTGACACCTCACCTTAACCCACCCAACTATCCAAACCCAGATCTATATACCCAACCCAAACCCTTAACCCATCCATGTTATATTATTAATTAAGTTTTTAAAACTTTTTTTAAAACACCAGGAAACACATTTATCTCCTAACCCCCAAGATCAAATCCCCTAATCCCAGTCAAATGAACCCTAATATCTATCTTTTTCATTAACAACAATTAATCACCAGGCTCATCCATAATTTACCCCATCTACATCATATTCCTAAACCCAAAACCCTCACCAGCTCATCACATGGCCCACCCCTTTGGTCCCCTGCACCAAAAACGAGCCAAGACAAAAAAGGCAGTATCCCATGGCCTTTGTTGATTTCGTGTTCTCCACAACAACCATCAACGTTCGAGATCACAACAAGACAACTGTACACATCACATGGCATCAATTGACTGATTTCAAAGTGGCATCTTCAAACGAATATTCAAAGGCAGAATAGGAATTCTTCCAGCTAGGGTTTGTGACTTGTATTTTTTATTCATAGTTCTAGAATGATCAGTAGTCTAGTATTTAAGGAGCCTTCATGTTGTGAATGAGCCCTTGTTCCAATTTTTATTCATAATTTTGTAAGAGACAAATTATTGAATATAATTGAGTTCCAGTTTTTAAATTTCATTGCAAATTTATTTTTCCTGCATTTTTAATTATCAGTTATTTAAATTCTCGCAAAAGTTTGGGTTTCAAAGTTTGTGTGACAGATTTTAGTATTGAAGTTGAATTTTCAAGATCGTTTGTTTGAGTTAAAACAAGAAGTTTTCTAGTTTTGTTTAAGGTTTGTGAAAGGTTTTTGAAAGAAAGAAAGTTTTTCAGATAAAGTTTTTAAGGAAAGTAAGAAAGAAAAAAAATCAGTTGATTCGATTATTGTTATTGTTCAAGGGTGTCATTTACAGGATAGGAAGCTGGTGTACGTGCGTACACCGAAGCTCGTGAATTCAAGAGCATGGATGGTATGCTCTTGGGGTATGCCTTTCTCGCCTTTTTCCAATATTCTGTCTTAAATAAATGATGCTAAGTTGATTTTGTGATCTTGTTGTTTAAGTGAAGTTTGTTTCTGTATGTGTTATTTGAGTATAGTTAAAGTGATGTCCTTGCTAACCTAGGGTTTGTGGAGTTTTTAGAAAGCATTTTCGCTACAAAAATCTATGAAAAAGCCATATCCTGCCTATTAAGTGTTGTTTGGGAAAACTGGGGATTTGGGTAGAAATAATTCACCAAGTTCCATTTTTTAGCTCTGCAATCTTCAAATGGTTTAGGCTAGGTGATTTGAGTGGAAAAGGTTTGGAGTTTAGTATAAAAATCTTGTTTTCAAGTTTGGAGGAAAATCTGCCATTAAGCAAAAAAATTGTGTGTGATCTTGTTATTCTATTAGATGAAGCTTAAATTGATAGGTTTGTTATGCTCCTTTGAAACCGGTGCAGTTTAGTTCTGTTTAGGGCTTCACATAAGATCTTTGCTAAGAAAAGGTAGTCCGAGATTCGGTTTAATACTGTTTGGATTGATTTGCAGTTGGATTTTCGATTAGTGGTATGGTTAATTCAGTTGTAAAAAGATTTGTGTTTCCGCCATGAATGAAACTCTATTTTTAATTTGTCAAGTTTTCTTTAGTTTCTTTAAAGTTTCTGTGTCTCTTCTACGATTACTATTCACGGGAAGCTTTTGATTACGGTTACAGTTACTGTTTTTCTTTTAACCATTAGTATAGTATTTTCCATTCAGTGGTGGAATAATCAGGTAGTAAATAAGCCTACATTCACTGTTCAGTCGGAGGTGTTCTGCTTACGAGTTACTATTCGGTTATTATTTGAATCACTGTAGGAATTAGTATAATCGTTTGGTTGAGTTCGATTCAGTTTAGCTTGATATCAGTTTTCTGTTAGTTGAATTGGTTGCAAGATTTTGTTTTAGTTTGGTTAAAATGTTGAAAGTTCTATTCACCTGCTTGCGAGTATGGTTTTGCTGATCGAATAAGCTGCAATAGCTATTTAATAAAAGTTGTAGTGGTTTTTAGTTGAGCTTTTGTTCAAGATTGGCAAGCGTAACATCTACCAGAACGGACTGGCCTAGAGTCGGTGTGAGATCTGTTTTACTTTTCATCTTATGAATTTGAATAGTAGCTGTAATGGTGTAGTGTAATTTTAGCTTTTACTTGCTCCATTTTCATCTTATATTTTGCTTGCTCTTTTGTTTTTAAATGTTATTCATGTTCCATTCTTGTTTATAGCTTTTCGGTTTAATTTTGTTGATATAACGCAGCAGTCTAGAAGTAAGAGAACTGAGTACTTTTGTTAAGTTTTCCTTCCTAATTGGTGTTTTTGTTTCAAGTTTGTGCCTATTCCAATACCAAACAGCAACATCATAACCTAGGGAAAACAAAAAGATTAGCAAGTGAGACATGCTGTTGTGATTTGTAGTTAACTGTGCATCAAGAATTACCAACAGGAAAAGAGTAAAAAAGGTAGCAGCAAGTTGGATTAGAACCCAAGACCCCCCTGCTGCCATCAAACGCAACACACAGCCTTCAGACCAACTGATCTGCTGACTCCTTTTGTTGTTATTCCTTTCGTTTCTTTTATATATGAATCGTAACTCTTGTATCCAGCATATATAAATAAAAATAATAAAAAGAAAGAAGGTGACGACAGGGGGCTCGAACACGCGACCTTATGCTCAGCAGACCAACACCCCAACCAACTCCTCTAAATTACTTTTTGTTTAGAATTCCCTTTATTTACCTTTTATTATTCTTTTATTTTCGTCTTATTTTATATAATTCAGCCCGTAAAAGCTTATTCCGCAGCATATTTTGATCTTATTTTTGCATTATTCCATTTCCCCCCGTTTTTATTATAGATTAGGACTTTTTTGTGTAAAAAATTTATTTTTTTGTTTTATTTTTTATATTATTTATTAGGATTATTTTTAGCTTTATTTTTAGAAAGTCATAAAAAATAGAAAAAAGTATTTTAAATTTTCAAAAAAATAATTTTTAGTTTTTAAAGAGTATAAACTAGGTTTACAAAAGATTAAATTTAGATTTTGTCTTTTTCTTAGTTAGTTTTATTTTTAAGGTTTTTAATTAACTTTAATATTTAATAATAAATAAGTTAAAAGTTTTCAAAATTTTTGGTTTGCGTAGTTTTCTTAGTTAGACTTTTTAGAACATTTTAGATATTTTTAATTATTTTTTTGCTTAAATTTTTTGTTAGGTCGCGTTTTTACGTTCGTACGTCGTGCGTTTTTGTCCGTTTTTAGCGTAACTTGTCTCCGTTTTTCTTTCTTTCTTTCTTTCCAAAAACGTAATCACTCGATTAAATACGTCTATATATTTTGGCTAAACACCATATGTAAAACCCGCATGCTTTTACCATGCATAGTACCCTTAGGATCGTACGTACTAGATTAAAACTTTCCTAATATAGCATGATTACGATTACGTGTTAGGAGTTTACGTATTACGTACGTGTTAGAACACGATAATTATTTACTATGCACGATCACGTAATAATTATTTAACGATAATTAATCACGAACATGCGATCATGAAATCAGGAACGTAATTAAAACACGAACTATTATTAATTACGTATATATATTTATTACGAGCGTAATTAGATATATTAGATCACGGTATTTACGTAACGAGAACATTTAAAACACGAACATAAATAATCACAAACGTGTAACTAAATAACGAGACACGGAAAAAGGTACGGGTACCCCAAGTGGGGTCCCTACCCGCGGCCAACAAGGACAAATGGGCCAAGCCCATTTGTCAAAATTACTAAAAGGGAATTAGGAGGTTTTCACTACTCAAATAAACTTTACAGAAGATTTTTAAGAAAACCTAAAAACCTCCTTCCTCCTTCTCCTTTGTGCCGCCACCCTACAACCACCATAAGGAGTGGTTTTTGATCTTTGTTAGCCTCAAAATATTGAGTCAAACAAGAATGCTCGGTCATTGGTTATTATTGTAACATTAGTTAGAACGTTGTAATAGATAGTTAATAAGTCGTGATTTACGGGCTTGGATTTAAACTAATTAAAGTCCAAAAAGACAAGCCCGACCCAATATATAGTCCATTAAAGCCCGCATGTGGGTGGACTATATATACTACCCTCCTAGCATGTTAGGAGGGTGGATGGTCATTTGTAACAAATCTTTTCTTAATCTAATATTCACCAAGTTAATCATCCTCCTCTCTACTTTCTCTCACTACTTTCTCTCTCTAGGAATTCATCTCTTCTTCATCTATTTTCTTTCTTTCTTCATTGCTTAATCATCACAAATATATGGGACAACATTTGGTATCAATCGCCATGGGGTAGTTTTGTGATTCGTTGTTGATTTTACTTGGTTCGTGTGATTTTCTCTTATAATCATCTCGAATTCAAGATTATTTTTGTGTTTCTATGCTCTACATCTTGATATAAATCTTCTACATAGCTGTGGTAGGGATTTGGTCGCATTTGGTTGGTTAAAATCGCGGATTTCTTGTCGAAAAATTCATTTTTTACCCCAAAAATCTCGTAACAGTGCTATTATTCCGATCAGTGCAATCGGAAAAGGGATTAGTGATTCCGATCACTCGCATCGGAAAAGGGTTTAAACATTCCTATCAGTATTCCGATTAGACTTTCCGATCAAGGGTTATTCAACAACATTCCGACCAACTCATTCCGATTTGCATTCCAATTTGCATTCCGATTTGCATTCCGATTTGCATTCCGATTTGGGTCTTCCGACAAGGTTATTCCGATTAGGTTATTCCGACAAGCTTATTCCGATTAGGTCATTCCGACAAGGGTATTCCGATTAGGGGACATTCCGATAACATTCCGCTTAGGACATTCCGATCACATTCCGATTTGGTGATTCTGATAAGTGATTCCGATGATGTGTTTTGCTAAATTTTGTTTGAGTATTTTTTAGACTTAGCCACCATCTAGACTAGTTTCGGAATATCGTTTACACGAAGATCAAAAAAAAAGTTAAAAGTTTTTCCGTCAAGTAAATTCAAATTTTTTCCATACTAGTTTTAGGACATTTCTAGCTCAATTTCAAAATTTGGCGATACAAAATTTTTTCTCTACCGTTTTTGTCGGACTGGAGAATTTATTGTCGGACTGGAGAAAAATTGCAATTTTCGGAATTTAAACCACAACAACAATCACAACAAATCTACTTAAGATCCATATTCACTTCATCATTTCAGAGAATATTGAGATGGATTCTACTGCCGAATATCGTGTGACGAACAACAACATAATGGTGGCGGGTAATAAAGAGAGACCACCAATGCTTGTATCTGGTCGGTATGCTCAATGGCAATCACGTTTCATACGATACCTTGACACAAGACCTAATGGTGATGCCTTGAGGAAATGTATTACTCATGGACCATATATATTCAAGAAGATCTCAATTCCTCCAAGAGCATCCACAGATACTACTGATCCAATACCTGCAAGTGAACGTGATGAAACAAGAGCTGATCTCACACCTGAAAATTATGCTTGGCATGATGCGGAGAAGGAAGCCATCTATATGGTTTTGTTAGCCTCAAAATATTGAGTCAAACAAGAATGCTCGGTCATAGGTTATTATTGTAACATTAGTTAGAACGTTGTAATAGATAGTTAATTAGTCGTGATTCACGGGCTTGGATTTAAACTAATTAAAGTCCAAAAGACAAGCCCGGCCCAATATATAGTCCATTAAAGCCTGCATGTGGGTGGACTATATATACTACCCTCCTAGCATGTTAGGAGGGTGAATGGTCATTTGTAACAAATCTTTTCTTAATCTAATATTCACCAAGTTAATCATCTCTCTCTCTACTTTCTCTCACTACTTTCTCTCTTTAGGAATTCATCTATTCTTCATCTATTTTCTTTCTTTCTTCATTGCTTAATCATCACAAATATATGGGACAACATTTGGTATCAATCGCCATGGGGTAGTTTTGTGATTCGTTGTTCATTTTACTTGGTTCGTGTGATTTTTCTCTTATAATCATCTCGAATTCAAGATTTTTTTGTGTTTTCTATGCTCTAAATCTTGATATAAATCTTCTACATAGCTATGGTAGGGATTTGGTCGCATTTGGTTGGTTCAAATCACGGATTTCTTGTCGAAAATATCACTTTTTACCTCAAAATCTCGTAACAGTGCTATTATTCCGATCAGTGCAATCGGAAAAGGGATTAGAGATTCCGATCAGTCGCATCGGAAAAGGGTTTACACATTCCGACCAGCTTTCCGATCATCATTACGACTGGAAAAAAATATTCCGATTTGCATTCCGATTTGCATTCCGATTTGGGTCTTTCGACAAGGTTATTCCGACAAGCTTATTCCGATTAGGTCATTCCGACAAGGGTATTCCGATTAGGGGACATTCCGATAACATTCCGATTAGGACATTCCGATCACATTCCGATTTGGTGATTCCGATGATATGTTTTGCTAAATTTTATTAAAGTACTTATTAGACTTAGCCACTATCTATACTAGTCCCGGAACATAGTTTACACGAAGATCAAAAAAAAAAAAAAAAAAAAGTGTTTTTTGGCGGGAAAACCCAAGAAAAATTTATTTTTTCCTAGACCATTTTTAGGCCATTTTAGCTTCGATTTCAAATTTTGGCGATGCGAAAAAATTTTCGACCAAAAATTCAAATTTTTGGACCAAAATTCAAATTTTTAGGTTTTATTTTTCGTTAAAATTTTCATTTTTCAAAATTTTTCTCTACTAGTTATTGGCTATTTCTAACTCGTTTTCAAAATTTGGTTATTCAAAATTTTTCGGTTTACCGTTTTAGTCGGACTGAGGAATTTATTGTCGGGCTGAGAAAAATTTCAAATTTTCGGAAATTCAACAACAACACAATCACACCATATCTACTTAAGATCCAAAGTCACTTCATCAACAGAGAGAGACGATCATCATGCCAACGAGTAATGCGGTTACTGAAAGTTCAGACGTGAAAGACCTCGAAATGGAACGACTACAACAACAGATATGTTTTTTGAGAAAAAAATGCCATGGACGGTTTTAGAGTACTTCAAGATTCTTTTCAGCGCCTTTTAAAAGTCTTGTTCGACTTACGTGAATCCACTGGCACATTCAGCAAAACATTCACTCATGCCATGGATAAACTTCAAACACAACTTGTCAACGAAAGAATCATTGCTAGTGAATGCAAGATCACTTTCACTGATCCCAAGACATCACTTGAAACGATGTTTACTTCTGACTTCATCAAGTCTTCGCTTACCAACGAGTGCTTCAAGCGATATCATGGAATGGATGCTTTATCATACAAAGATCGGATAACCCACAACATCGACTTCATTGTAACCTATGTGAATCACACAATACAGATGCAACAAACGATTGATGACAGACTTCATACCAATTGTGGTATCGCATTAGATGTTGAGAATACAAGCTGCAGATATGAGACTCCAACGCATAGTTCAGGGAATGATGACAACAACTCTAGGAAAGACAACAGCAACTCTGGCAAACAACACATCGACTCTGAGAATGTCATCAACAATACACCTTCCTATGATAATGGTCCTGTTTTCGATTCTGAGCCATTGGAAGAGGTACACTATGATGAATATAATGTGTTTGGAAATGCTAATACGCATGAGCATAGTGATCAAACTCAAACCATTATTCCCACATGTATAACGGAAAAGGTTGATAGCAATACCATACCTGATCCATTAGACACGTACAATAATTCGTCTGACAATGATCAACATGCAAATGAGTATGATGACGAGGAGCGTGTTGCGCTAACCAATTTAATTGCTACTTTACAAAAAGATGGCAGAGAAAATAAAAAGAGTCAAAAGCAATTAAAGAAGGCAAACGCAACACTCACTCAAAATTTTGAAGAATGCAAAGCTGCTCTAATTAAGTCTAGTGAAACTATAGATAGCTATAGAGCGGAGCTTCTTCAGAAAACCAAAGAGATTGAGGGGTACAAGGGAAGTGCGTTAAAAGGTCAAAAGGACGATTTTGAAAACAAATGTAATACAACTCTTGAGTTATTAGCAAAAGAGAAGCGTCAATATAATGTTTTCTTAATGGATGAACGCCAAAAAACGTACCTTGCCAACACTAAAGTTAATGAACTTGAACAAAAGCTATCTATGACCACTACTGATTCTGCTAAAATTCTAGAGGATAAGAAACAAGAGGTAGATGCGTTAAAACAAGACTTCAAAAGTAGATATGATAAAGAAACCGAAAAAGTTACCAAGCTAGAAGCACAAGTCGAATTTTTGAAGAACGCTGTTTATAAAACGCATGATTCTATTCAATCCGTAAGAATGCTAGCACCTCCATCGATGTTTAAGGGTCAAGCTAGCTTTGCAAGTCCTGAGTACCTTGCCAAAGCTCAAGCTACGAACCCGTGCCTTTATCTTGATGAGACGGAAAGGACAAATCTTGATTGCATGCCTGTTAGTGCCAATAGTGAAGAGACTGCCCTTTGGGATGCTGATAGTCAACCACTTGTTAATAAGGAGTTTGTGAAACCATATAATTATGCTTATGAGAATAGTCTTTAAGGCCTGTTCAACAAACAAACTCAAAAAACTCGTGAGGAAGTGTTCCTAGAATGCAAACAAAAGAGAATTCAATGGAAGAAAGCATTTGCCCCTAAGAAATCTAATGTTTACAAATACATAAACTACCTCCCTCTAGATGAATCTAAAAGCAAGAGTAGGAAAACATTAGGTATTCTTAAACACCACATAGATAATGTTAAATCTATTGTTGAAAGAGACTGGGCAAAACGTGAAAATGCTGAGTGGACACGTCCGATTCCTCAAGATATTACCTTGCTTGTGAAAGAACTCTTAATTCCAAACACGGCGTTAATTAAAGAAACTGTTCTTCAACTTGAGGAGTTCATTCGGACTGAAATGTATGATGATTTAAAATACGTTAAATCTCTTGAGAAACACATTGATGATCTTCAAATGGAGAAGTCTGATTTCTCAGATGAATATGATTTACTCTTGCAAGAATGCGTTTCTAAAGATGTTATGTGTGCTTATTTTACATCTTGTGCTGATATTGATGAATATTCTGAAGTTGCATGCCAATATCTTGATAAGATCAAAGAATGTGAACGTCTTGAAATTGAGCTTTCGAAACGTAAAGAAAATGTTGACAAAAAGGCTTTTGAGTTACTTCAACACAAAACTGATTTTCTTCAACAACATTGTCATTCACTTGAACTTGCTCTGCAAAAAGAAGTTGGTAGTTTTCCACATGATAATAAATTGCAAGAAAAACTTTCCCAAACATTTCGAGAAATGAATGAAAAGAATTTGGAAATTAAAGGGTTGAAAGCTCAATTACAAGACAGGGACAAAGCAATAGCAGAGTTGCAGAAACTCGTTGCTAAAATGGGCGGGAAAATCGTGGAACCTAGCATTAAGAAACCTGTTGTTCGACAACCCAATGCCTACAAGGATCTAAATCTGTCTATCTTAGGAAAACCGACTCCGTTCTCCAATTCTTCTCATATGAAGTCTAGGTTACCCCCTAAGGCTGATGTGCAACCATGTGTTCCAAAACCATCCATATCACCTTATGTTCCTCCATTTAGAAAGCACACTATTGCTAAACCCAACCATGTGAATGCACCTAGCACTTCTAGGACTCCTCCAAAACGTGTGACATTCACGTCCACAAAGGAATCTGTAGGTTCAAATGACCTCGTTCATACCCACAACCTAGAGGATACGAAACAAAAAGGGAAGATTCAGAAAGACAAACCAGTGTATGAAAAACCTAGTTCACCAAATCTCGCTAGAGTTCCACACACTCCAAATGGTAGTCAACCAAAACCTAGGATCCCTCTTCAGCAATCTAGGAATTGGAAACCATCCATGAATAGTCGTTTTTCAAACACTACACCTGAACGATTTGGAAAACAAAGGAATACAAGTACTTTCGTGAATCCCAAATTCCCTATATGTCCCACTTGCAAAAAGGGCATTCACAATGGAAATCATGACCATTGCATTTTGCAATACCTCTATGAGGTCAAATCTCGTTCCTTTGAACGGAGATCGAATACAGAATCCCATAAGACACCAAGGAAATACAAACCCGTCGCAAAGAAAAGCAACAACAACAAATCTGAAACATGGATTAAAAAAGGACTTAGTTTCTCTCCAAATAAGTCTTCCGCTGTGCAAGAGAAAGCTACTCCTAAATCTAGTCTTCAGTGGAAACCAATGGGTCGAATCTTCACGGAAGTTGGTCTTAAGTGGATTCCAATAGAGAAGAGTGATGACACCTGCACCAGCACTAATGCTACTGTTCCACACGCTGAAAAGGAATTTGTTACTCCTAATTCTAGTATTTGTGCAAACTCTTCTTCAGTGATTGCAGGTACAACAGCAGATTCTAAACCCACTTCTCCTTCTTCAAAGGGTTCCAATTCTGTACATTCGATATCACCTTCTTCTGTTGTACAAAAGTCTATTTTGGATTATTTTCGAAAAACTTGAAAAAAAATATAATAAAACGTAAATATCCATAGAAAAACAAAATAAAAATGGAAAAACTTTCAAAATACCAAAAATATTCTTCTCGACATGTCTTTCAGTATCGATAATATGGACGTACCTAGAAATGTCGCTCAATAACGACACGGGTGTGTACATAAAGCTCGAATGAAAGTTGTAAATATTTTTCAAAACATGTCATTTCAATGATTTACAATTACCTCAGATTGTGACTCGTACTTAAAAGAAAGGAAAGTTGATCACGAATGATAACTTATCCTTAACAACTGGAAAATAAATTTTCTCGGTCATGAGCTCTCATTAAAAACATTCAAAGTTTTTAAGCTCATGTAAACGACTTACAGTTAAATGTTAGACTGTAACTCGAACTTCAAATAAAGGAAAGTGTATCTTTAAAGATACCTTATCCTACCAAACGGGTAGAGCAATCTATCTTGGGTTGAGCTTGTCATAAAGCATTCAACGTTTTGAGCTCAACACAAAGGCTTGTAATCACTTTCAGATTGCAACCCGGAACTATCTTCACGGGGGAGTGTACGATTTAGTGCTCTTACCCTTAGCAAAAGAAGTTAAATCTTCTTACACTTGAGTGGATTCGTCAAGACATTCAAAGTCTATGAACTCAAGTTTATGCTTTAGAAAAACCTTTTCGTCAAAAAGAATTGATTTTTCAAAAAGCGTTGAACACAATTTTTTCAAGAATTTCTCAATGATATTCAAAATCTTTCAAAAATTGTGTGTTCAACAACTCCTATCCTCAAAAGTTTAATGTGGATCAAATCCTCGTAATGACAATTCCATTGGATTAATTTTTGAGGGGGAGCAATTCAACTTCATGCAAAAGATTAACACATCTTTCTCCCGAAGATTTTCAAGACTATTTTTCAAAATATATTTTAATCAAACTTGGTATCTCTAATATCAAAAGATTTTATATATTAGAGATAGGGGAGAGAATGTGATTAAAATGTGATCTAATATAAGACTCAAGCACTTTTACACTTACCTATATGTGCGAAACACTTTCGATTATCGATGCACATGTGAAGGGTGAGCATTTCTGAAACGACAAAACTAGCAAGGTGTTAAATGTTTTTCAAACACTTTGTTAGAATTTAAAGTGGTTTTCATGGTTACGATCAAATATCCACAACATCTTTAATTCACGACGTTATTGGTGTCAAAAGGGTGGTTAGGTTTAAGTCCTATGATCCAACCAGATCCGGAGGGATCTTCCCAGGGACAATCCAATAGATTATTAGAAGTCCTTAGGAAAGATGGAGTAGAATGTGAACGAAGCTGAATGCCGACTAAGTACTGATGATAGCACTGGAACAATCACAACAAGGTGCTATTAATGATGTCTTGGTAAGCATTGAAGGGGTTGAAGAATGAAAAAGAAATGTAAGGATAAAGGGTCTAAAGAAAGAAGCCCTCCATACAACTTAGGCAGAAACCGGGTCAACCCATCATGAAGACAAACTCATCATGGACCCAGTGATGTGAAGCACAACCCTTTCCTAGCTACTCAGGCTTCTCTCAAAAGAAGTTTGTTTTATTGTCACGGAGATCAACACGACTTCTATTGACTTTCTCACTCCGAGATAGTTGATATTGAATAGGTGGCATCTGCTCCAGCCTCCGACCACTAAAAGTGCACAAATCGAGTCTAGAGCCAAGAGATCAATCAAATCTCGTTAGGACACACGGATGAAGATCAAGAGAGTCCTACGCTATATCCTTGTGATATTTCTAGAACACTCAGAGTGATACTACTTAGTATTCACAATGATGAGTGGAAATCCTTCCAGTGTTAACATCAAACAGCACTGAGGTAGGTCATATGCAAGATTCTTTATGAATTGAATATATGTAAAACTGAAAAGCAACAGTGGTTTGATTCTGAACTGATTCAAACTCGTTTCAGGTTTCTACGCAATATATTTATGGTCTTGCCAGAACATTCAGAGTGATATTCATTAATACTCACAGTGACGAATGGAAATCCTTCTAGCGTCAACATCAAACAGCGCTACGGTAGGTGACTTGTGAGATTCTTATGAATCAAACTTGTGTCAACTGGAAAGCAACAATGGTAAGATTCTTAATGAATCAAACTTGTTCCAGGAATTTTAATTGACGACTTTAATCAAGCGGATATTTATCCAATTGACTCACTCTTTATGTTCGCAGTCTTGCTTTGAGACGGTCGAGTAAAGAGAACGGCTAGTACAGCCGCGAAACCCTGTCAAGGAGATTCTTAATTGAATCCACCTAATCACAGGTACGGTATTTAATATCGTATAACGGTCTTCACCAACCGGAGGTAAAACGCTACCGATTTAGGACGAATGTCAAAGCCATTCAGTCTGTGTCTATGTTTTGTCTCAAGAAGGTGGCGTCACGGTGTACTCAGCAAAGTCAAAGATTCACAACCACATATTCATGCCCAAAGACTTATCCAACAATTGATAGTATGAGCATGTGGACAAAGACACAAGATCACAAAATGGCAATGACAAGTCAAGGATGATTTGAAGATCTCAAAACTAAAAGACAAAGTCGAAAGACAACGACAAAGGCTCAAAGATCATAGCATGAAGGAACAAAACTATTGTTACACGTTCAAGGCTCATTTATGACGAGATTCGTAATCTCCATTGATCTTCAAATATCAAAAGGGTATGACCTCACATTGGGGAGATTGTTAGCCTCAAAATTGTGAGTCAAACAAGAATGCTCGGTCATAGGTTATTATTGTAACATTAGTTAGAACGTTGTAATAGATAGTTAATTAGTCGTGGTTTTCGGGCTTGGATTTAAACTAATTAAAGTCCAAAAGACAAGCCCGGCCCAATATATAGTCCATTAAAGCCCGCATGTGGGTGGAGTATATATACTACCCTCCTAGCATGTTAGGAGGATGAATGGTCATTTGTAACAAATCTTTTCTTAATCTAATATTCACCAAGTTAATCATCTCTCTCTCTACTTTCTCTCACTACTTTCTCTCTCTAGGAATTCATCTCTTCTTCATCTATTTTCTTTCTTTCTTTATTGCTTAATCATCACAAATACATGGGACAACAGGTTTTAAGTGGGATTGGAGATGATATTTACTCCACAGTTGATGCATGCCCGACAACACATGAAATGTGGACTGCTATTGAACGCTTGCAACAAGGAGAATCACTCAACAAACAAGATGTCAAAACAAACTAGTTTTGGAATTTTGGCAAGTTTACTTCAAGGGATGGAGAATCGATTGACTCTTACTACTCCAGGTTTTATAAGATGATGAATGACATGACAAGAAATAATCTGCAAGTCTCCACCATGCAAGTCAATGTCCAATTTCTTCAACAAATTCAACCCGAGTGGACACGGTTCGTCACTTTGGTGAAACAACAAGAAAATTTAGACGAGGTCTCATATCATCGACTCTTTGACATCTTGAAGCAATTTCAGAATGAAGCAAATGAAATTCGAGCTGAACGTGTTTTCAAGACGGCTAATCCACTTGCTTTAGTGACTACCACTCAACATGTTCAAGATCCTCACTCTCGTGCTCCTAAGCCATACTCCAATACATCATCTTCACCACGATATTCCACATCATCTAAGTCTTCATCTTCCACAAAATCTCGAGGTAAAGCGCCAAGAGCACCATCACCACCATCTGAGTCCTCATCTGAAGAAGATAGTGATGAAGACCAAGCTCAAAAGAACCGAGAGATGAAACAACAAATTGCTTACATAATGAAGACTTACAAGAAAATCTACAAACCCACCAACAACAATCTTCGCACATCATCTAACACAAAGAACCGATATGTTGAGAGTCCTCCAAGGTATGACACACGTCGACGTGGTGAATATCCTTCTAGGTATGATCGACATAATCCAACGCATGATGAGGGTTCTGCAAGATATGATCGACAAACTGCAAAGTATGATACTCAGAGGATTGCTGCTGCTACTGGGAATAGGGAAACGGTTGGAAGTCAAGTGGTTCAGCAGAGTGGGATTCAATGTTTTAATTGCCAAGGTTTTGGGCATATGGAAAAGAAATGCAGGAAGCCAAAACGGGTTAGAGACTCTAGTTATCATAAGGAAAAGATGCTGCTATGCAAGAAAATAGAAGCAGGGGTTAAATTGTCAGCTGAGGAAGGAACAATGCTTGATGATACTGATGATGAAGATTCTGATCAAGAGCTCGATGCACATTACTCGTACATGGCAAAGGTTGAAGAAGTTCTCAAAGTCACTGAAGATGACAATGGCCCTATCTTTGACACTGAGCCACTCGATAAGGTACACACTACTGATGAATATAATGTGTTTGGTGATACTCCTGAGCATAGTGATCTACCCGATGCCATTAATGACACATGTATGATGGAAACGGTTGATAGCAATACCACACCCGATTCATCAGACATGTGCAATAATGAGTCTGAGGATGATCAACATGCAAATGAATATGATGAAGAGGAACGTATTGCGCTTGCTAATTTAATTGCTACTATACAAAAAGATGTCACTGAAAATAAAAAGAGTCAAAAGCAATTAAAGAAGGCAAACGCTACACTCACTCAAAGCTTTGAAGAATGCAAAGCTGCTCTTATCAAATCTACTGAGATGATTGAAACCTATAGAGATGAGCTCCTTCAGAAAACCAAAGAGCTTGAGGGGTACAAGGGAAGTGCGTTAAAAAGTCAAAAGGACGATTTTGAAAACAAATATAATACAACTCTTGAGTTATTAGCTAAAGAGAAGCGTCAATATAATGTTTTCTTAATGGATGAACGTCAAAAAAACGTACCTTGCCAATACCAAAGTTAATGAACTTGAACAAAAACTCTCTATGACCACTAATGATTCTGCTAAAATTCTAGAGGATAAGAAACAAGAGGTAGATGCATTAAAACAAGACTTCAAAAGTAGATATGATAAAGAAACCGAAAAAGTTACAAAACTAGAAGCACAAGTCGACTTTTTGAAGAACGTTGTTTATAAAACGCATGACTCTATTCAATCTATGAGAATGCTGGCACCTCCTTCGATGTTTAAGGGTCAAGCTAGCTTTGCAAGTCCTGAGTACCTTGCCAAAGCTCAAGCTGCGAACCCGCATCTTTATTTTGATGAGATTGAAAGGACAGATCTTGACTGCATGCCTGTTAGTGCCAATAGTGAAGAGACTGCCCTTTGGGATGTTGTTAGTCAACCACTTGTTAATAAGGAGTTTGTGAAACCATATAGTTATGCTTATGAGAATAGTCTTTATGGCCTGTTCAACAAACAAACTCAGAGAACTCGTGAGGAAGTGTTCTTAGAATGCAAACAAAAGAGAATTCAATGGAAGAAAGCATTTGCCCCTAAGAAATCTAATGTTTACAAATACATAAACTACCTCCCTCTAGATGAATCTAAAAGCAAGAGTAGGAAAACATTAGGTATTCTTAAACACCACATAGATAATGTTAAATCTATTGTTGAAAGAGACTGGGCAAAACGTGAAAATGCTGAGTGGGCACGTCCGATTCCTCAAGATATTACCTTGCTTGTGAAAGAACTCTTAATTCCTAACACGGCGTTGATTAAAGAAATTGTTCTTCAACTTGAGGAGTTCATTCGGACTAAAATGTATGATGATTTAAAATATGTTGAATCTCTTGAGAAACACATTGAAGATCTTCAAATGGAGAAGACTGACTTTTCAGATGAATATGATTTACTATTGCAAGAATGTGTTTCTAACGATGTTATGTGTGCTTATTTTACATCTTGTGCTGATATTGATGAATATTCTGAAGTTGCATGCCAATATCTTGATAAAAGCAAAGAATGTGAACGTCTTGAAATTGAGCTTTCGAAACGTAAAGAAAATGTTGACAAAAAGGCTTTTGAGTTACTTCAACACAAAAATAATTTCCTTCAAAAACATTGTCATTCACTTGAACTTGCTTTGCAAAAAGACGTTGGTAGTTTTCCACACGATAATAAATTGCAAGAAAAACTTTCCCAAACATTTCGAGAAATGAATGAACAGAATTTGGAAATTAAAGGGTTGAAAGCTCAGTTACAAGACAGGGACAGAGCGATAGCAGAGTTGTAGAAACTCGTTGCTAAAATGGGTGGGAAAATTGTGGAACCTATCATTAAGAAAAATGTTGTTAGACAACCCAATGCCTCTAAAGAGAATAGATCCTCTATCTTGGGAAAACCATCTGCTTTATCTAATTCCTCGTTTGCAAAACCTGTGTTTGCCCCCAAGATGGATGGAAACGAAAGGTTACCACAAGCTCAACCTATAAGGAATCCTATAACACCAAGCGTTAAGCACAATAATGTGATTAAACTAGGGATGTATAGAATGTCCACGAAGCCCACAAACAAAGATACTCACTCGCCTCAGACTTCTAGAAACACTAATATTCGTGTGTCTTCTACTACAGGAATAGTCTCCACTACTAGTGTTAGCCGGCCTCAGCTTAAGAGCACTCAAGTGAATGATAAGGTCTGGAAACACAAGAACCAAGGGAAGATGAAGCAAGTAGAAGAACACCCTAGGAATTTGAATGTTTTTAAGAATAAAAAGTCTGTTATCGCATGTAATGACGATTTGAATGCTGTGAATGATTTGAATGCTATGAATGTGAAATTTGTTTGTGTCAAATGTTGCAAGTGTGCTAATGCTAATCATTCTATGTGTGCTATGAATAAAGTCAAAGGCGTAGATACTAGAACTAAGAAGCAAGTTGCGATGCCTATTAGAGCTAGTAAACCCAAACGCAAGATGAACCATTCTGGTGCCACCCCCACTAAGAAAAGTAATGCATCAGACTCCACCACTAAGAACCCTAGAAGCAAAATTAAGGAATTATATGAGTCTGCTAGTAAGTCTTGGAAATGGTGGTTTGCTAAGCAATGTCCTCCCGGATATAAATGGATGCCTAAAATTAGGACAAAAAATGTGACTACGAGTGTTAGTATGCCTTTAAATGTTTCTAAGGACACTAATGATTCTATAATCACCAATAATGTGCTATCCAATTTAGCAAATGCTCCATCGTGTTCTAACTTTTCTGCAGGTGATACAAATAATTCTCTTCATACTGGACTCCGGATGCACGAAGCACATGACGGGGAATCTCAAGCTTCTAATTAACTTCGTGGAGAAGTTCCTGGGTACGGTCTGATTCGAAAATGATCAATTTGCACCGATCCTAGGATATGGAGATTTGGTTCAGGGGAATATCACGATTAAAAGGGTATACTACGTCGAAGGGCTCAATCACAATCTTTTCTCGGTTGGTCAATTCTGTGATGCAGATTTGGAAGTTGCTTTCAGAAAGAAGACATGTTTTGTTCGTGATTATGATGGGAATGACTTACTTACCGGTACACGGGGTACTGATCTTTACACAATTTCACTTCAAGACACAACTTCATCAACTCCAATTTGCTTCATGGCTAAAGCTTCAACGACTCAGGCATGGTTATGGCATCAACGTCTTTCTCATCTCAACTTTGATACCATTAACTTGCTTTCCAAGAAAGATATTGTGAGAGGCCTTCCAAGCTTGAAATTCATCAAAGATCATATTTGTTCTTCTTGTGAACTTTGTAAAGCTAAACGAAGTATCTTCAAAACAAAGACCACACCAAGCTCTAAAGGACGGTTAGATCTTCTTCACATGGATCTGTGTGGTCCCATGCGTGTTCAGAGTATCAATGGAAATAAATATATTCTGGTAATTGTCGATGATTACTCAAGGTACACATGGACTCACTTCTTGAGGTCCAAGGATGAAACACCCGACGTTCTCATCAGCTTTCTTAAATTGATACAACGTGGTCTTCAGGCTCAAGTTAAAGTGGTTCGTACTGACAGAGGTACATAATTTTTGAATTCAAATCTGAGAAAGTATTTTGAAGCCGAAGGGATTGAACATGAAACATCTATTGCTCGAACACCCGAACAAAACGGCGTTGTTGAAAGACGAAACCGTACTTTGGTTGAAGCTGCTCGAACATTATTATCCGCTTCAAAACTTCCACTATATTTTTGGGCTGAAGCCGTGTCAACCGCATGCTACACACAAAACTGATCCTTAATTATCCCAAGACACGAAAAGACACCATATCACATAATTCATGATCGAAAACCTTCACTCAAACACCTTCATGTTTTTGGATGTACTTGTTACATCATTCGAGATGGTGAAAACTTGGATAAGATGAAAGAAAAAGGTGATGCATGTATTCTTGTGGGATATGCAACTCAGTCTAAGGGATATAGAGTGTACAACAAGAGAACAAAATTGATAGTCGAGACTATTCACATACGATTTGATGAATTACAAGAGATGGCACTTGAACAAAACAGTTTAAGTCCCGACCCACAATGACAAACGACTTCCGTTCACAACCGCACGGAACTCGGAACTCAAGACCACAACAATGAACCGTCAAGTTCAACGCTGGTTCCAGAAAATGTTCCTAGAGCTGATATGACAGTTGACACGACCATTGAAGAGTTGGAAATGTTATATGGACCAATGTATGATGAATATTTCACGGGGGAGAAAAAAGTTGTATCGAAGTCTTCCGCTGTCACTCATGATAAGAATGATGATACCGATCATCGTCAACAAATGGATACAACCTCGTCTACTTTAACACGGGTTCCTGCAGATTTACCTCCTCAGAATATCACTTCAACAATCGATCCTACAACATCCACAACTACTGTCATTGCTCCAGAGAACACAAATCAAGCAGACAATGCATTATCTGACGAAGACAAATTTATCAACCCATTCGGTACACCGGTACATGAATTTGGAGAGTCTTCTACTCGCCATGTTGATCCATCAAATATGCATACGTTCTACCAATGACATCCTTCAACACATCATTGGACCCGAGATCATCCTTTGGTTCATGTCATTGGAAACCCTTCACAGCCCGTTCGCACAAGACGACAGCTTAACACCGATGCTGATGTTTGTATGTTCGCACTCGCCGTGAGTACTGCTGAACCGAAAAACATCAAAGAAGCCATGGCTGATCATGCTTGGATTGAATCGATTGCGGATGAACTTCAACAATTTGAAAGAATTAAAGTCTGGGAACTTGTTGACAGACCATACGATGTAACACCATTAAATCTTTGATGGATCTGGAAAAACAAGATGGATGAAGAGAACACGATCATCAAGAACAAATCTAGGCTTGTGGCTAAAGGGTATGGACAGAAAGAGGGTATTGATTTTGAAGAATCATTTGCACCAGTAGCTCGAATGGAAGCGGTCATGATTTTCCTTGCTTATGCTGCACATAAGGGATTCATCGTTTATCAAATGGACGTAAAGACGGCGTTTCTTAACGGTCCTTTGAAGGAAGAAGTTTATGTCACGCAGCCGGAAGGATTTGTCAATCCTCATTATCCTGACAAGGTGTATCGTCTCCACAAAGCACTTTATGGACTCAAGCTAGCTCCAAGGGCGTGGTACGACAAACTCTCGAAATTTCTGGTCTCCAAAGGTTTCTCAAAAGGTTCCATTGATTTAACTTTGTTCACTTATAAATATGGGGATGACATTTGCTTGTGCAAATTTATGTTGATGACATTATTTTTGGGTCTACAAACCCAAAACTTTCAAAATGGTTTGAAAAACTAATGCACAACAGATTTGAAATGTCTATGATGGGCGAACTAAAATTCTTTCTAGGAATTCAAGTTCACCAATCCCCAAGTGGTATATTCATTAACCAAGCTAAGTATTGTCAAGAGATAATCACAAAGCATGGTATGACATCATGTGACCCCGTTGGGACACCATTATCAACCACATCCCTAGATGTTGATTTGGAGGGATTACCCATAGATCAAACGAGATATCGTTCCATGATCGGGTCCCTCATGTACTTGATAGCAAGCAGACCTGATATTCATCATGCTACGTGTTATTGTGCACGATATCAAGCACGACCCACTGAAAAGCACCTCAAGGAGGTTAAACGGATCTTTCGGTACCTTAAGAATACCATTCACATGGGACTCTGGTATCCGAGGGAAACCGGTTTCTTTCTAAATGCCTATTCAGATTCTGATCATGCAGGGTGTCTTGATACACGTAAAAGTACTTCTGGTGGTGCACAATTTCTAGGTCAAGACAAGCTTGTGGAATGGTCTTCCAAGAAGCAGGATTGCACGTCACTTTCATCAGCCGAAGCGAAGTATGTGTCTCTATCTGTGTGTTGTGCTCAAGTTCTTTGGATGAGAACACAACTCACGGATTATGGCTTCCATTTTGATAAAGTGCCTATGTACTGTGACTCAAAGTCGGCCATAGCCATCTCTTGCAATCCGGTTCAACATTCCCGCACGAAGCACATTGATGTCAGATATCACTTCATTAAGGAACAAGTTGAAAGAGGTATTGTTGAATTATACTTTGGTATGAGATGTTTGACTCCAGCAGAACTAGAGGTTCTGGCAAAGAAGCCTGCTTGATTCATCTATCAAACATCTACCTATAAATATTAATCAAAAAGCAAAATACAAAATTAAAAAATCTTTGATAATCCAAAAATATTCTTCTCGACATGTCTTTCAGTATCGATAATATGAATGTACCTAGAAATGTCGCTCAATAACGACACGGGTGTGTACATAAAGCTCGAATGAAAGTTGTAAATATTTTTCAAAACATGTCATTTCTATCTTTTCAAAAGGAAATTGTCTATTTTGGACAATATTTCCAACAACGGGTAGAGCAATCTATCTCGGGTTGAGTTTGTCACAAAACATTCAACGTTTTGAGCTCAACACAATGGCTTGTAATCACTTTCAGATTGCAACCCGGATCTAAATTCACGGGGGAGTGTACGCTTTTGTACTCTTACCCTTAGCAAAAGAAGTTACATCTTCTTACACTTGAGTGGATTCGTCAAGACATTCAAAGTCTATGAACTCAAGTTTATGCTTTAGAAAAAACTTTTCGTCAAAAAGAATTGATTTTTCAAAAAGCATTGAACACAATTTTTTCAAGAATTTCTCAATGATATTCAAAATCTTTCAAAAATTGTGTGTTCAACAACTCCTATCCTCAAAAGTTTAATGTGGATCAAATCCTCGTAATGACAATTCCATTGGATCAATTTTTGAGGGGGAGCAATTCAACTTCATGCAAAAGAATAGCACATCTTTCTCACGAAGATTTTCAAGACTATTTTTCACAATATATTTTAATCAAATTTGGTATCTCTAATATCAAAAGATTTTATATATTAGAGATAGGGGAGAAAATGTGATTAAAATGTGATCTAATATAAGACTCAAGCACTTTAACTCTTACCTACATGTGCGAAACACTTTTGATTATCGATGCACATGTGAAGGGGGAGCATTTCTGAAACGACAAAACTAGCAAGGTGTTAAATGTTTTTCAAACACTTTGTTAGAATTTAAAGTGGTTTTCATGGTTATGATCAAATACCCACAACATCTTTAATTCACGACGTTATTGGTGTCAAAAGGGTGGTTAGGTTTAAGTCCTATGATCCAACCAGAACCGGAGGAATCTTCCCAGGGACAATCCAATAGATTATTAGAAGTCCTTAGGAAAGATGGAGTAGAATGTGAACGTAGCTGAATGCCGACTAAGTACTGATGATAGCATTGGAACAATCACAACAAGGTGTTATTAATGATGTCTTGGTAAGCATCAAAGGGGTTGAAGAATGAAAAAGAAATGTAAGGATAAAGGGTGTAAAGAAAGAAGCCCTCCATACAACTTAGGCAGAAACCGGGTCAACTCATCATGAAGACAAACTCATCATGGACCCAGTGATGTGAAGCACAACCCTTTCCTAGCTACTCAGGCTTCTCTCAAAAGAAGTTTGTTTTATTATCACGGAGATCAACACGACTTCTATTGACTTTCTCACTCCGAGATAGCTGATATTGAATAGGTGGCATCTGCTCCAGCCTCCGACCACTAAAAGTGCACAAATCGAGTCTAGAGCCAAGAGATCAATCAAATCTCGTTAGGACACACGGATGAAGATCAAGAGAGTCCTACGCTATATCCATGCGATATTGCTAGAACACTCAGAGAGATACTACTTAGTATTCACAATGATGAGTGGAAATCCTTCCAGTGTTAACATCAAACAGTACTGCGGTAGGTCATATGTAAGATTCTTTATGAATTGAACATATGTAAAACTGAAAAGCAACAGTGGTTTGATTCTGAATTGATTCAAACTCGTTTCAGGTTTCTACGCAATATCTTTATGGTCTTGCCAGAACATTCAGAGTGATATTCATTAATACTCACAGTGACGAATGGAAATCCTTCTAACGTCAACATCAAACAGCGCTACGGTAGGTGACTTGTGAGATTCTTATGAATCAAACTTGTGTCAACTGGAAAGCAACAATGGTAAGATTCTTAATGAATCAAACTTGTTCCAGGAATTTGAATTGACGACTTTAATCAAGCGGATATTTATCCAATTGATTCACTCTTTATGTTCGCAGTCTTGCTTTGAGACGGTCGAGTAAAGAGAACGGCTAGTACAGCCGCGAAACCCTGTCAAGGAGATTCTTAATTGAATCTACCTAATCACAGGTACGGTATTTAATATCGTATAACGGTCTTCACCGACCGGAGGTAAAACGCTACCGATTTAGGACGAATATCAAAGTCATGCAGTCCGTGTCTATGTTTTGTCTCGAGAAGGTGGCGTCACGGTGTACTGAGCAAAGTCAAAGATTCACAACCACATATTCATGCCCAAAGACTTTTCCAACAATTGATAGTGTGAGCATGTGGATAAATACACAAGATCGCAAGATGGCAATGACAAGTCAAGGATGATTTGAAGATCTCAACACTAAAAGACAAAGTCGAAAGACAACAACAAAGGCTCAAAGATCACAGCATGAAGGAACAAAACTATTGTTACACGTTCAAGGCTCATTTATGACGAGATTCGTAATCTCCATTGATCTTCAAATATCAAAAGGGTATGACCTCACATTGGGGGAGATTGTTAGCCTCAAAATATTGAGTCAAACAAGAATGCTCGGTCATTGGTTATTATTGTAACATTAGTTAGAACGTTGTAATAGATAGTTAATTAGTCGTGATTTACGGGCTTGTATTTAAACTAATTAAAGTCCAAAAAGACAATCCCGGCCCAATATATAGTCCATTAAAGCCCGTATGTGGGTGGACTATATATACTACCCTCCTAGAATGTTAGGAGGGTGGATGGTCATTTGTAACAAATCTTTTCTTAATCTAATATTCACCAAGTTAATCATCCTCCTCTCTACTTTCTCTCACTACTTTCTCTCTCTAGGAATTCATCTCTTCTTCATCTATTTTCTTTCTTTCTTCATTGCTTAATCATCACAAATATATGGGACAACAATCTTGGATCTCAGAGTTCTAGTGATTGATCGTGTTTGTTCTTCGTCCTCTTGATCCACGAATTCGGTAAAACCTTTTTAAACCTTTTCTTTTGATTTAATCTTTTTATAAATTATGAACATGTGATGTTTTTACAAAAACATAATAATTAAACATGGATCTAACATGATTTGGTGTTAAATAAAATCAAAAGGGTGTTTTTAAGGGGTGTTTGTTTTGGCCGCAGGCTGCAACCGAACCCGAATGGGTTTCGGTTTGCCAAGCCGACCACCACCAAGACCATATGGTCTTAGTTGGTGCGTGTGGGTCCCACGACAGCAGGGAAACAAGGGGTACCCCGAGTTGGTTCGGGGTACGGTGTCGATTTCATGTCCGGTTCATGCTTTTTAGTCTAGATCTGGTTCATGTTGTATGTTTAGTTTTTTATGTTTTATGATCTTATGTTGAAAATTAAATTAATAAAATGGTATGATTAATTTAATAACATGACTTAGGTTATTTAATTATTAATAATCATGAAATTAATTAACCTAAGTATTTGTATATTTAGGACTTATAATTAATTAATTATTTTAAAACCATGGATATAATTAATTAATTAACATGACTTAGGTTATATTATTAATATATAATAATACATATTTTAACCTAAGTATTTAACTTATTTAATTACAAACATGTTATACTTTAATTAAATATTTTAACCTATAGTTTAATTTAATTACATGAAATAATTATTAAACTATACACTATACCATATGACTTAGAAAATAATCATGAAAAACACTTAGGCTTATATACTTAGCTTATTTAACCAGCTTATTTCTAATTATGGAAACTTGCTATTTTTAGAAACTT
Organism: Glebionis coronaria; assembly: GCA_025667525.1. Lineage (NCBI taxonomy): Eukaryota > Viridiplantae > Streptophyta > Magnoliopsida > Asterales > Asteraceae > Glebionis > Glebionis coronaria. The sequence continues at coordinate 541,903,514 of CM046876.1, read as the reverse complement.
AATTAAATAAGGCAGCTAATCTATTTATGGAAACCAGCTATTTTTAGAAACTTATTTATTTCAGGCAGCTAATCTAATTATGGAAACTTATTTAATTAAGGCATCTAATCTATTTATGGAAACTTTCTATTTTTAGAAACTTATCTATTTTAAGCAGTAAATCTATTTTTGGAAACTTTCTATTTTTGGAAACTTTCTATTTTTGGAAACTTTCTATTTTTGGTAACTTTCTATTTTTGGAAACTTTCTATTTTAGGAAACTTGCTATTTTTGGAAAGTTACTTATTATTACACAGTGAGTATAATAACACATGAAATACTAGAAATACTTAATCAGATTAAAAAGAATATAAGATTTAACACAGTTTAAGGCTTTAAAACAGTAAAACATGGTAAGAACACATAAAATAAGCTAAGACATGACATAAAACCAGCTATGTGTTTAGTAAGCAGATACTTATTCATGTACATATTTATGTAGCACTAGTGATTCGGAAGTAGGATTTCTCGCAGTTCGTCTTTCTCGTTCACTGGACATAAGGTACGGATTCCCGTCCTTTCAGTATGGACATTCTTTCCTTATTAGGATTCCTCGTATGCAGCCAACTGTTTTCCCGTAGTATAAGTTATGAGTTTGATTGCTTATGTTTAATTAAGATTACCTATAGCCATATACATGCATGACCAGTTTCACCTAGTTATGGAGGTACCATAACCATAACATTAGAGGCACTGATGTTATGACTTCACCACGGCGGAGTGATTACTCGTGGCGTCCCTTCAGCTTTTGGCCATTTATTTATATTTATCATGTGGGGCGTATGGGTGCATCCTAGTTACATGTTTTTATTCAGGATTTCATGGTGAATGTGGTGTGTGCCTTGCATCCTTCACAAGGAGCTGATCCCTCCTACCCAAAAAACCAGTATATTAAATTAGAGGCAGCCCCTCTAATTTGCATGATGAGGTCACCCCTCCAAGTATTCATGCACGGTGGATTTTCATGACCTATATTGGCTAATGGTAAAATATGCTAAATAGTTTTCATATGATAAACATAAGGCTTTTCAAACTATAAAACCAGTTTTATGAACATGTTCCAGGTTTTCCAGGACTTGTACATTTCCGCTGCTATTAAGTCTTTATTATGCTTAGTCATTCATACTATGTCTATATCCGTGCACTGAGCGTTTTGCTCAGCTGTTACTTTCCTTTCCATGTCCTAAAACGGCAGGTACCCTAGGAAAGACTCGAGCATTTGGAGGACGTGCATAGGATGGAAGCTGCTAGAGACTTCTTTTCCTTTTTTTTTGCCTTCATATACTTATGCTTGTTTAGTCTTTCATTCATTCTTTTGCTTTATTATGTTTTGGGCTTATGTTTGGGAACCGATGTTTGATTCCGGTTATCCCTATGGTCATGTAATGTTTTATACATTTATCCTTGTATGCTTTGATGACACGCCATAATTGCGCGTGACATTCCATTTATCAAAATGGGGTGTTACAATTATGGTATCAGAGCCAAGGCTTCGACCTGTAGGATCTAAAACTCGACCTGTGACTAGTGGGTAGTCACCAGGAGCTTCCTAAGCTAACGTCTGTTATTCTACGTATTGATGTTTTCAGCGCATTGTTGTTTTAACCATGATGTTTTCAGCACCTTGAGGTTTTAACCTTGATGTTTTCATCGATATTGTTTTGCTAATATGGATGGACAACCGTCATTCATATTTAGTTATGTGTCATTGTCTCATGCATAATGTTCCTCGTGAACTGTGGCTATGTGGACTGAACCCCAGTAGTTCATAATTAGTCACATAAAAAATTTTCTGATAAGTTTTGACATATGAATTTCATTTATTTATGTTTCATGTATCATTGTTGCAGGGATTATGACTAAGTAATGTTTGGTACAGGACTGGCCCTATTTAGTCGCATGTGCTTTTATCGAAACTTTTTATTTTGGGACCGACCCATAGGCGTCCCCTCGCCATGTCTTTTGTTTTGGGACCGACCCATAGGCGTCCCCTCGCACATATAAAGGTTTTTATAAACTACATTACGCATTCATGCACTGTTTTTCATGCATAAAATTTATCTCATGATTTAAATTGGCATAAATTTTTTCATGTCCCCTCATAAGTTATTATGTTTTTATGTCAAGTATGTTTTCATACTGTCATGGTTAACTTCAGTTTCATGCTGATTATGTTATACATTTCTTCGTGATAGATGGTTTCATGTTTCTTCATGATAATTTCGTCTTCATGTTGATCATGTTTTACGCCTCTTTTGTTATTTACGTTGTCCTGCAAGACATTGTTAGATTTCATTGAATCATGCTTTCATGATAGTCATGGTTGGTTTTCATTGATCATGCTGTCAGGCAAATCATCGTTGAATTTTGTGTAACCACACTTTAACATTTCCGTTATAACCAGAATGATGTCTATACTGCCAAGTTATCATGATGGTTTTCCTAACCGTTTAACCGGTATACTTTCCTTAAATAATGACAAATGATCGACCCCATACCGATCATCTCATGTGCATTCAATGTGTACTCCATGTACCATGTTCCATGTGTATTACACGTACCTAAATCCATGTGTATTTCATTTGCAATACTGCACGAGTATTCACTAGTCAATTCTGAATCACCTAAGGCGTATTTTCAATTGCTGATATTCTACAAGATTGCTGATGCCGCTCATAACTGGGAGATGTTACTAAAGGTTGATGCTGCTGACGTTCGGAGACGCTACGAGATGCTGATGTTGTTCACAACCTAGAGATCCTACTAGACCAAGACAAAGGCGTCGGAGTAAGCAATTGGACGAGAAGATGCTTCACCATCAAACAATTTCCATCAATCATTGTCCTTAATTCTTAGTTACATGTCACACGTCATTCGGCTGTCATTTCAGCCATATGAGTGCAAACCGGTACCAGCCGGCCACTCAGCTGAATAGTTACATGAATCACGGTCATGAGAATGACCATCATGGAACTGACAGACAGGACAATAATAACCACTACAATGACAACAACTATCCTAATCAGAAATACAAGGATTAGTAGTCCAACCGATCCGCCAATTCTGGCATAATAACCTTATATTGTGGTTATATTTGTTTCATAACTCGAGACACATGTCAAGACATCAGTCAAGACACATGTCTCACGTATACTTTCTGAAGACACATGTCAAGACATCAGTCAAGACACATGTCTCACGTATACTTTCTGAAGACACATGTCAAGACATCAGTCAAGACACATGTCTTACGTATACTTTTTGAAGACACATGTCAAGACATCAGTCAAGACACATGTCTCACGTATACTTTCTGAAGACACATGTCAAGACATCAGTCAAGACACATGTCTCACGTATACTTTCTGAAGACACATGTCAAGACACCAGTCAAGACATATGTCATGCTTATAGTTCCAAGAAACGAGTCAAGACACATGACTCACGTCCAACTATGGAACATTTCTAAGAAATTCAGGGTACCCTCCAAGGGTATATCCATTTTGTTGTGCCATGTATTAATCAGGCCACAAAAATTTCAATACCATTATCAGCGTATCAGTGAGAACTGTCACATTGCCAATGTAACTTTCATTTCTTTCACCATAGTTCATATATTCATGACCATGAAGGACGCCTTTCGTATTCCCACGTATACGAAGGATTTCCTTCAGCTTAATGATGAGATCCAAGCTGCTAACGCATTTCCTCGAACAGACACGAGATGAACTTTATCCTAATTATGGACTATGAACATCACACCATGCTACAATTCATAATTATGTATAGTAATGTTCAGGCTCCTGAATACATTCAGCTTGATTTTCCATCGGGAAAATCTGTACAAATTATCTATGCTTACAAGCATGTGCGTTGTTAGCCATGGTCGCTAAAATTTTCTAGCTGTCAGTAAGACACGACTACTGAAGTCCTTTTTCGCATAGCCAGTTAATTATTCCAAATCTTCCCATACATTCCAGAAGAACCTTCAAGGAGAAGAACGGTACCATGAGATTATGTGTCGACTACCGTCGGCTTAAACAAATCACCATTCATGACCGTTATTCTCCTCCATGTATTGACAACATGTCCAATCGACCTTATAGTGTTAATCACTTTTCCAAGATTGAAATCATGATCATGCTGACAACAGTGACGAGTGAAAGAGCAGGACATGTCCATGACTGCTATTCGTATACGACTCGGTCATGCTAGATTTATGATTTCGAATTAGTCTCATCAATGCTCCAAAAGCATTACGGACTAAGTAAATTGAGTTTCCATGAACTCCTAAACAAATTCATCAGCGTCTTCATTGAGGATAACCTGATTTCCTTTAAGCCTAGAGAAGAACAAGAAGACTATATCTGCACTATGTTGCAAATTCTTGACAAGAGAAATTTTACCCTAGAAAATTTTCCAATATCAATTCTGTTTGATTACAGTGACACGCTGAATCACATGGGTTCCTACGGTTAATCTTACCATGACTCTGCTTATGCGTAAGGAGAGAACCCTACACTACATTAGGTGCTATAGAAAATCCTACGCTAGGAGAAGTCTAGATTCAGAGACTTAGAGTTTCGCAACCTTCTATGTATCAAGTTTCTACGAAGCAGGATACAGTTACGTTCATATCTTCATACCTGTCATACAAACAGGTTAAGATAGGACACCAACAGACTGGGATATTTCATCATCTGAATTTGTGAACTAAAATGGGACAAGATCTCCATGGTTTTTGGTTACCAGATTAATGCAAACTTAGAGGAAGCATGATGCTATCTGGGTTATTGCAAACAGTTTGATCAAGTCTGCAGAATCCTTACATCCGCAAGGATTGCAGAACCAACAGATTGATCAGACATGTTCCAGCCAAGGCTCATCCGACCACTTGGTAATCCCTCAGCTATCAGGTCAGACAAAGATTCGCAATTGTACTCCTAAATTACTTCACGTCTTCATTCTGATTCCACGACTTGCTTCGCGCTCGCGTTCATGACACTATTCACGTTCATGATCGTATCTGGGCTTACGATTTTACGTTCATTTTGTTCTGGGAGGTTTTACAAGAACTTGAGAGACCAGACCCAAGTTTAGTATAACTCTCCATCATTAGATAGACGTTTCATGTCATATTCCACGTCTCACCTTGTAGCGTTTGGCGTTACCGCCATTATATTCTATGTTCACGATATGTTTCACATGTCATGTTCATTCCACGTTCCTCATATCATGATCAAGATATGTTACACGTATCATGGATCACGATATGTTTACTCATACTACACTCGCCATATCTCCACGTAGCACGTTCAAAATTTTTCACGTATCACGTTCAAAATTTTTCACGTACTACGTTTCTTTATGTCTCACGCATCGTTTCTAGTTAACAGTTACGTCAGATTGTCTTTCATCGTAACGTTTCAGTTACCCTTGCACGTTAACTCTTATTTTCCTCGATCGAATTTAGGGGATCTACCTTCCGTAGATAACCAAGAATTTCTTCGGATTCCAAGTCAAGGTCAGGAGGACCAAGATTTATCTTTAGTGTCAAGATCTTCTGAAGGAACCGTTCCAAAAGGGAGGCCACTTGGAAGCGGACAAGTTCATCCGAACTTCTTATACGTTTTCACTTATCAGTTAGATATGTCCTTTCAGTAACGTCACGTTCCATGTCCTTTTAACACATGTCACGTTCCGCGTTCTTCTGCCAGGTCACCTGCACGTTAATTTATCTTACATACCCTCTCAGTTTGATTCGGGTATGTTCTTCTTTTCCAGTTACTTTATCTATAATTCGGGGACGAATTATTCTTTTTAGGGGGGAAGAGTTGTAAAACCCGCATGCTTTTACCATGCATAGTACCCTTAGGATCGTACGTACTAGATTAAAACATTCCTAATATAGCATGATTACGATTACGTGTTAGGAGTTTACGTATTACGTACGTGTTAGAACACGATAAGTATTTACTATGCACGATCACGTAATAATTATTTAACGATAATTAATCACGAACATGCGGTCATGAAATCAGGAACGTAATTAAAACACGAACTATTATTAATTACGTATATATATTTATTACGAGCGTAATTAGATGTATTAGATCACGGTATTTACGTAACGAGAACATTTAAAACACGAACATAAATAATCACAAACGTGTAACTAAATAACGAGACACGGAAAAAGGTACGGGTACCCCAAGTGGGGTCCCTACCCGCGGCCAACAAGGACAAATGGGACAAGCCCATTTGTCAAAATTACTAAAAGGGAATTAGGAGGTTTTCACTACTCAAATAAACTTTACAGAAGATTTTTAAGAAAACCTAAAAACCTCCTTCCTCCTTCTCCTTTGTGCCGCCACCCTACAACCACCATAAGGAGTGGTTTTTGATCTTGGATCTCGAAATTCTAGTGATTGATCGTGTTTGTTCTTCGTCCTCTTGATCCACGAATTCGGTAAAACCTTTTTAAACCTTTTCTTTTGATTTAATCTTTTTATAAATTATGAACATGTGATGTTTTTACAAAAACATAATAATTAAACATGGATCTAACTGATTTGGTGTTAAACAAAATCAAAAGGGTGTTTTTAAGGGGTGTTTGTTTTGGCCGCAGGCTGCAACCGAACCCGAATGGGTTTCGGTTTACCAAGCCGACCACCACCAAGACCATATGGTCTTGGTTGGTGCGTGTGGGTCCCACGGCAGCAGGGAAACAAGAGGTACCCCGAGTTGGTTCGAGGTACGGTGTCGATTTCATGTCCGGTTCATGCTTTTTAGTCTAGATCCGGTTCATGTTGTATGTTTAGTTTTTTTATGTTTTATGATCTTATGTTGAAAATTAAATTAATAAAATGGTATGATTAATTTAATAACATGACTTAGGTTATTTAATTATTAATAATCATGAAATTAATTAACCTAAGTATTTGTATATTTAAGACTTATAATTAATTAATTATTTTAAAACCATGGATATAATTAATTAATTAACATGACTTAGGTTATATTATTAATATATAATAATACATATTTTAACCTAAGTATTTAACTTATTTAATTACAAACATGTTATACTTTAATTAAATATTTTAACCTATAGTTTAATTTAATTACATGAAATAATTATTAAACTATACACTATACCATATGACTTAGAAAATAATCATGAAAAACACTTAGGCTTATATACTTAGCTTATTTAACCAGCTTATTTCTAATTATGGAAACTTGCTATTTTTAGAAACTTAATTAAATAAGGCAGCTAATCTATTTATGGAAACCAGCTATTTTTAGAAACTTATTTATTTCAGGCAGCTAATCTAATTATGGAAACTTATTTAATTAAGGCAGCTAATCTATTTATGGAAACTTTCTATTTTTAGAAACTTATCTATTTTAAGCAGTAAATCTATTTTTGGAAACTTTCTATTTTTGGAAACTTTCTATTTTTGGAAACTTTCTATTTTTGGTAACTTTCTATTTTCGGAAACTTTCTATTTTAGGAAACCTTCTATTTTTGGAAAGTTGCTTATTATTACACAGTGAGTATAATAACACATGAAATACCAGAAATACTTAATCAGACTAAACAAAATATAAGATTTAACACAGTTTAAGGCTTTAAAACAGTAAAACATGGTAAGAACACATAAAATAAGCTAAGACATGACATAAAACCAGCTATGTGTTTAGTAAGCAGATACTTATTCATGTACGTATTTATGTAGCACTAGTGATTCGGAAGTAGGATTTCTCGCAGTTCGTCTTTCTCGTTCACTGGACATAAGGTACGGATTCCCGTCCTTTCAGTATGGACATTCTTTCCTTATTAGGATTCCCCGTATGCAGCCAACTGTTTTCCTGTAGTATAAGTTATGAGTTTGATTGCTTATGCTTAATTAAGATAACCTATAGCCATATACATGCATGACCAGTTTCACCTAGTTATGGAGGTACCATAACCATAACATTAGAGGCACTGATGTTATGACTTCACCACGGTGGAGTGATTGCTCGTGGCGTCCCTTCAGCTTTTGGCCATTTATTTATATTTATCATGTGGGGCGTATGGGTGCATCCTAGTTACATGTTTTTATTCAGGATTTCATGGTGAATGTGGTGTGTGCCTTGCATCCTTCACAAGGAGCTGATCCCTCCTACCCAAAAAACCAGTATATTAAATTAGAGGCAGCCCCTTTAATTTGCATGATGAGGTCACCCCTCCAAGTATTCATGCACGGTGGATTTTCATGACCTATATTGGCTAATGGTAAAATATGCTAAACAGTTTTCATATGATAAACATAAGGCTTTTCAAACTATAAAACCAGTTTTATGAACATGTTCCAGGTTTTCCAGGACTTATACATTTCCGCTGCTAATAAGTCTTTATTATGCTTAGTCATTCATACTATGTCTATATCTGTGCACTGAGCGTTTTGCTCAGCCGTTACTTTTCCTTTCCATGTCCTAAAACGGCAGGTACCCTAGGAAAGAATCGAGCATTTGGAGGACGTGCATAGGATAGAAGCTGCTAGAGACGTCTTTTCCTTTTTTTTGCCTTGATATACTTATGCTTGTTTAGTCTTTCATTCATTCTTTTGCTTTATTATGTTTTGGGCTTATGTTTGGGAATCGATGTTTGATTCCGGTTATCCCTATGGTCATGTAATGTTTTATACATTTATCCTTGTATGCTTTGATGACACGCCATAATTGCGCGTGACATTCCATTTATCAAAATGGGGTGTTACACCATACCTCCTCGAGAACGAACTCGATTATTCGTCTTTACGTTTTTCCTAAAACGTATTGATTAATACTTACCACGACTTAGCGTTTGCTTACTTTTTCCTAAGGGTAAGTAAAACGACTAAAATACTCAACATCAAAATGGCGCCGCTGCCGGGGAGGTGTGTTTAGCCATACTTATTTATCGTTTTTGTTTGAGTGTTTACGTTTTATCGTAAATACTTCTTTTTATTTTTCTATACTATTAGCTATACAAGTAAATAGTGTTAAATTGAACTCAATTAACACAAAATCGTTTTCTCGTTTTTATTGTGCATAATATATTGTATTTACGTAGAACAATTAACACACAATAATTATCCAAATACGCGAGAAATCGCACCTCAATAGTTGAGCGTTCCGGTCACTATTGTTGTATCGATTCAAATGAATGTCAAGGCAAAATAGATAAATACTCTTAATTGATTTAATCTCGATGAATACAAACTATAAGGTGGGTATAAGGCGGTTGTATTTCACGACCTTAGGAAAAAAGGCTCTTAAGTGCTTCGCGCCGCCTCGTTTTCTCCGCTCGCTTGTGCGTATTTTGAAAGTGACGATTAATTAGGGGTTTGCCACATCAAGTATTATTAATCTATTTTTGTGAGTTTTAATTATTGAACCTCGAAACGTTTTGGCGTTCCGCCAACGTTTCAAAGTCGACGAGGGTTTTTACTTCACGTAATTACCTTCATTCTTCTTGGATTCATTAATCGAGACCTTTGATTAGTGGATAGTTTTTGTAGATTAATTTCTACGTAATACACCAGAATTCTAAAAAAACCAAAAAACCAAAAACACAAAAAGATTCTTCGATTTTTTCCTCTATTTTCATAATTCTCTTCTTTCACCCTCTATAACGTTTAATTTTCGAATCGTCTTTCTCGTTGCATCATGTCGAATGATGGTGGATATTATTCGTGTCGATATTGTGGAGGCCCGCTCGATGGTGCCAATTGTTTTAATTGTGAGGTTATTGGAGGTCGAGAGGGTTATATCTATAACTCCGCTCCACGTGATCATGGTGATAATTTTCAATCTTACGACCAAGATCACCCATCGTCTTCATTCTACTCGTCATATGATTCGTCTTTTAATTGTGATCAAAATCAAAATGATGAAATGAATCAAAACGCCTTTTGTGACTATGTGAGACGTAATAATAAAAACTTAACGATGATTCAAGAACAAGTTACGAATCTTAAGGAACATTACGAAAAATAATTGGAAACTCAAAAGGAATTTTACTTAAAGGAAATGGCCTCCATGAGAACCGAGTTGGAAAATGAATATGATGCCGCTTCTAAAGAACAAGAACGTTTATTTGACCTAATTGACGAGAGATGGGATAAACTTGTTGATAAAGTTGTGGAGGATTACACTAATGAGCGAAATGAACTTCTTTCAACGATTGAGACCTTAGAGAAAAAAGTAGCTTCATACGAGTCGAGTTCTTCATCGAATAACACCAATCCTAATTTCGAGGGAGAGGTTAAAGCCTTATCGACTCCTAAGACTCGTACGTCTCGTATTGATCCATATCTCTCGAATTTTAGAGTCGTGCAACCTTCATCGTCTTGCAAAACCATAGAGGAAACGAAAAAGTCATCCAACGAAGTTTTGAAAAATGTTTGTGAAAATAAACCTAAGGAAAAACTCGTAGGATACTTGGGAGTATTAAATATAATACCTTGTAAACCTAATTTTTCTAATGAGAATGAAATTATTGAAGATTTTCTAAATCAATATACACTCAATTTTGACGAAGAAATTCCATTAAATGATTTTAAAAAAGAAAAATGTGAAAAGGTTTTAAAGGAAATCGTTGAACCCTCGTTTTTACAAGATGAGCGAAAATTAATTCCGAAGGGACGTGTTAGTAGTTTTGCTAAAATGTTTGAAAACCCACGTTCGATCCCTTCGAAGGACAAAGTTGAAACCGTCAAGGCAAAATCATCACGAGACTAGCCTTTTACTCCTAATCCCACACCGAGTGAGATTTTGGATTTATCGTGTGAGAAGTCCGCCGATGGCCTTGCTCACATCGATACATTTTTTGATATCGAGGTCGAAACGACAAAGGCAAAATCTTCAATCGAAGAGCCTTCTATTCCTAGTTTCACGACGGTTGGAGCTAGCGACTCGACTATCGACGACTTAATTTCCCAACCTCTTCCACGAGGAAGAGAAGACGTCTTTGATCCCGATGGCGATTTTTCCGAGATCAAACGTATACTTGATAACCCGCCTTCGATTTTCGAGTTTGATGAGGACCGTTGCGTTAGCCCGGAGGGGGATATTTTATTAGTCGATTCATGTTTTAAAAATTCAAATCCTCCTCCCGCCTTCAAGATAAATGTGAAAATTTTAAGTGTGCCTAGAATTGTTTTAGAAACACCAAATATTTTCAATTTAATCAACTTAGGTTTTCGTAACAATGAGTTAAAAAATGAAAAAGGGAATGATTTTAAAATCAATTTTAAAGATTTTCCAAAGTTAACTCCGTCATCACCTCGCTTAATTGAACTTGCTACAAACGTGTCTACTTCTTTTGATGACGTTTTGTGTGGATCTAGTGTGCGGGAAGCCCCATTTGTTTCCTCACACTTCTCCACCGAGGATGATATTTTTGACCCCGGTATCACGTTTAAGATAAAATCTCGGTCTTTTACCGAAGTAGTCACTAGAAATCCTTTCTACACTTACGGTGAGAGTTTACCTCGAGTAACTCGATTTTTATGCCCACTCAATGTCCCACCTTTCTCTTCTCATCCTATTTTCTTGTGTCCCTTTGGGACGTTGTTACTTGAAGTCGTGTTGTTTCGTTTATCATCCGAAAACGAAGACACGATCTTTGATCTCGGTATAGAGGTTTTGCCTTTATACACGGTTGCTTTTGGGCCTTGATTACATGTAAGTCCCACCAAAAAATGATCGAACCATGATTATCCCTAAATGATCACATTTATGGGGATTCGAGTCGAGCTTTTGACTCGGTTATCAAAAACAAGGTGCCTCGTGGGGGAAACCCATGCTTATCCATGTACATATTATTGCTTTCTAATTAGTTTAATGTGAGGGGATTTGTGCCCTTCCAACCTTTGTTCCGTGGTTGTTCGTGATTGTGATTCATTAGGTACATAGACATCATTGAAGCCTCTCGTGTTCGTGTTACGTAGCACTCGAGCTTCGATCGTTTCCTTTGGAGATTCCGATATCCAATGATATATCCTTTGATGTTCTAACGTTTATCTTATTAGCATAATTCATAAACGGCTTTTAGGTTATTCGTTTTACCCTTTCCATGCTCGAGATTAAGCATTCGACTACGTCTCTAGTATGGGGGTGTTCTCACCCCTAGACTCGAAACATTGAGGACAATGTTTAGTTTTAGTATGGGGGGTGAGTAGATACTTCACCTTGCTTACGTCAACACGCAATCCAATATTTCATCTTTTTTGTTATCGTTTTATGCAAAATAAGGCTAAAAATGGCCAAATTTTAAAAATTTTCTTATTTTTCATAAGTGTTTAAGACACGAATGTAGGTTTTCCGATGGTGAGAATAAGAGTAATTTTTGACTCGACCGTGCGTGTTGAGCACTTAGCTTCGATTCCTTAACTTTTTAGGCTAAGTCTCTTAAATGAGGACGAGAAATGATAGAGTTATTTATAAGTCTCGTAATCGTCACGATCTCATGTGTAGTAATTATTAGCTTATTCTCCCCACGCTTTTGCATAATAAATTGTTAATAAATATTGATTTAGCGGTTTAGTCACTATTGTTGGTTTCTAATTTGTTTTAGTAGCTTCCACGTAATTAAATTGGGAAAACATTAAGGTATCGCCAGCGTCACGGTTTTGAAGTATTGGCACCCGAATAATCGAAAGCTTCACTTAATAATAAGATTTCAAGTGCTCACCTAAATTAAGCAAAAATTTGAAGCTCACAAGGCCGAAAAATCTATGCCCAAATTGAAAGTGAATCAAGCCTTAATCTTTGAAGCTTTAAAGATCCAAAATTCGCTTTAGCGTGGAGATATACGTCTTTGGCTAATAAAACCACCGATGAGGCGGATAATAAAAGGCAAGGCAAGACCGAAGTCATAATAAAAGCTCCATGGCGGAGTTGAATAAAAGATGGAGGTAAACCTATGATAATAAGGCCCTTCCGTTAGGGGGCGTATAAAAGTCTTGGTAATAAGTCTCATGTTCAAAACCGTTATAAAACCGTGTTTATCGATCCTTCTTGTTGACTTAATTTTTTGACATCGTTGTATATTAGAATGAATTATTAATTTAATGATTTTGGTTACACCGTTAAGACTCTATTTTCTCTATTCACGCATTAGTCAATGATGTATCCTCGTGATCATTAAGACAAAATAAAATATAAGAGATACCAAGTAGGAATAAGGGAGTTTAGGTTCGTAATTAACACTCATGAGATACGATCGTGTTGCTAACTTATAATTACAATGATCTCGTTACACGCTTAGCATGGAATTATGTGAAAATCGAGGACGACGAAATTATTTCTAACGAAGCATTCACGTGTTCTTGTTCTATGATCCCAAAAGTCACTTAATTGTGATGAAGACGATACATTATGTCTAAAACGCGTGTAGTAGTTTATTTAAGTTTATGTCTTCAATAAAAGTCATCATAAAATGAATTTTGGAAGTGCTACGATACTTTATTCTAGCATTGCGTGAGGGCACGACAATGGTTTAGTATGGGGGAGTGATGAGACTGCTTTTATACATAGTCTCATCGTCCAAAACGGGCTTAAAATGCATTAAAAATCATTAAAATACCCCAAAATATGCTCGTATTCGTTTGTTGTATGTTTTAGGTATGGATATCGAGAGAAAGACCAAAAGATCACAAGAACAAAGCAAAAACGAACACGGGAAAGAAGCCGCACAATGAACCGGACCCGATTGTTGAATTTTCCAAGAAAAGTCCCTCAAGTTTGAAGAAGTGACAACTTAGGTCCTCCAACTTTGAAGATTTGTCAATATTGGTCCTTGAAGAATCATATTATACAAGATTAGTCCTCATTGTTTGAAGAATTATCAAAAGAAGCCCTTGATAAATAATCAAAGTGACATAAATAACCCTTGTGAGAAGTTTCCAAATCCTTTGTGCCATATTTGATAACCCTATCAAAGTATTAACAAAGGAAATGGGTGCAAAATTTGGCCAGAATTGTATGATACATATTTGGAAGTACAGGGGGTTAAACTGCCAAACACTAATACTCAATCCACCACTCATACTTTGACACCTCACCTAAACCCACCCAACTATCCAAACCCGGATCTATATACCCAACCCAAACCCTTAACCCATCCATGTTATATTATTAATTAAGTTTTAAAAACTTTTTTTAAAACACCAGGAAACACATTTATCTCCTAACTCCCAAGATCAAATCCCCCAATCCCAGTCAAATGAACCCTAATATCTATCTTTTTCATTAACAACAATTAATCACCAGGCTCATCCATAATTTACCCCATCTACATCATATTCCTAAACCCAAAACCCTCACCAGCTCATCACATGGCCCACCCCTTTGGTCCCCTGCACCAAATACAAGCCAAGACAAAAAAAAAGGCAGTATCCCATGGCCTTTGTTGATTTCGTGTTCTCCATAACAACCATCAACGTTCGATATCACAACAAGACAACTGTACACATCACATGGCATCAATTGACTGATTTCAAAGTGGCATCTTCAAACGAATATTCAAGGGCAGAATAGGAATTCTTCCAGCTAGGGTTTGTGACTTGTATTTTTTATTCATAGTTCTAGAATGATCAGTAGTCTAGTATTTAAGGAGCCTTCATGTTGTGAATGAGCCCTTGTTCCAATATTTATTCATAATTTTGTAAGAGACAAATTATTGAATATAATTGAGTTCCAGTTTTTAAATTTCATTGCAAATTTATTTTTCCTACGTTTTTAATTATCAGTCATTTAAATTCTCGCAAAAGTTTGGGTTTCAAAGTTTGTGTGACAAATTTTAGTATTGAAGTTGAATTTCCAAGATCGTTTGTTTGAGTTAAAACAAGAAGTTTTCTAGTTTTGTTTAAGGTTTGTGAAAGGTTTTTGAAAGAAAGAAAGTTTTTCAGGAGAAGTTTTTAAGGAAAGTAAGAAAGAAAAAAAATCAGTTGATTCGATTATTGTTATTGTTCAAGGGTGTCATTTACAGGATAGGAAGCTGGTGTACGTGCGTACACCGAAGCTCGTGAATTCAAGAGCATGGATGGTATGCTCTTGAGGTATGCCTTTCTCGCCTTTTTCCAATATTCTGTCTTAAATAAATGATGCTAAGTTGATTTTGTGATCTTGTTATTTAAGTGAAGTTTGTTTTTGTATGTGTTATTTGAGTATAGTTAAAGTGATGTCCTTGCTAACCTGGGGTTTGTGGAGTTTTTAGAAAGCATTTTCGCTACAAAAATCTATGAAAAAGCCATATCCTGCCTATTAAGTGTTGTTTGGGACAACTGGGGATTTGAATAGAAATAATTCACCAAGTTCCATTATTTAGCTCTGCAATCTTCAAATGGTTTAGGCTAGGTGATTTGAGTGGAAAATGTTTGGAGTTTAGTATAAAAATCTTGTTTTCAAGTTTGGAGGAAAATCTGCCATTAAGCAAAAAAATTGTGTGTGATCTTGTTATTCTGTTAGATGAAGTTTAAATTGATAGGTTTGTTATGCTCCTTTGAAACCGGTGCAGTTTAGTTCTTTTTAGGGCTTCACCTAAGATCTTTGCTAAGAAAAGGTAGTCCCAGATTCGGTTTAATACTGTTTGGATTTGATTTGCAGTTGGATTTTCGATTAGTGGTATGGTTAATTCAGTTGTAAAAAGATTTGTGTTTCCGCCATGAATGAAACTCTATTTTTAATTTGTCAAGTTTTCTTTAGTTTCTTTAAAGTTTCTGTGTCTCTTCTACGATTACTGTTCACGGGAAGCTTTTGATTACAGTTACAGTTACTGTTTTTCTTTTAACCATTAGTATAGTATTTGCCATTCAGTGGTGGAATAATCAGGTAGTAAATAAGCCTACATTCACTGTTCAGTCGGAGGTGTTCTGCTTACGAGTTACTATTCGGTTATTATTTGAATCATTGTAGGAATTAGTATAATCGTTTGGTTGAGTTCGATTCAGTTTAGCTCGATATCAGTTTTCTGTTAGTTGAATTGGTTGCAAGATTTTGTTTTAGTTTGGTTAAAATGTTGAAAGTTCTATTCACCTGCTTGCGAGTATGGTTTTGCTGATCGAATAAGTTGCAATAGCTATTTAATAAAAGCTGTAGTAGTTTTTAGTTGAGCTTTTGTTCAAGATTGGCAAGCATAACATCTACCAGAACGGACTGGCCTAGAGTCGGTGTGAGATCTGTTTTACTTTTCATCTTATGCATTTGAATAGTAGCTGTAATGGTGTAGTGTAATTTTAGCTTTTACTTGCTCCATTTTGATCTTATATTTTGCTTGCTCTTTTGTTTTTAAATGTTATTCATGTTCCATTCTTGTTTATAGCTTTTCGGTTTAATTTTGTTGATATAACACAGCAGTCTAGAAGTAAGAGAACTGAGTACTTTTGTTAAGTTTTCCTTCCTAATTGGTGTTTTTGTTTCAAGTTTGTGCCTATTCCAATACCAAACAGCAACATCATAACCTAGGGAAAACAAAAAGATTAGCAAGTGAGACATGCTGTTGTGATTTGTAGTTAACTGTGCATCAAGAATTACCAACAGGAAAAGAGTAAAAAAGGTAGCAGCAAGTTGGATTAGAACCCAAGACCCCCCTGCTGCCATCAAACGCAACACACAGCCTTTAGACCAACTGATCTGCTGACTCCTTTTGTTGTTATTCCTTTCGTTTCTTTTATATATGAATCGTAACTCTTGTATCCAACATATATAAATAAAAATAATAAAAAGAAAGAAGGTGACGACAGGGGGCTCGAACATGCGACCTTATGCTCAGCAGACCAACACCCCAACCAACTCCTCTAAATTACTTTTTGTTTAGAATTCCCTTTATTTACCTTTTATTATTCTTTCATTTTCGTCTTATTTTATATAATTCAGCCCGTAAAAGCTTATTACGCAGCGTATTTTGATCTTATTTTTGCATTATTCCATTTTCCCCCGTTTTTATTATAGATTAGGACTTTTTTTTGTAAAAAAATGATTTTTTGTTTTATTTTTTATATTATTTATTAGGATTATTTTTAGCTTTATTTTTAGAAAGTCATAAAAAATAGAAAAAAGTATTTTAAATTTTCAAAAAAAATAATTTTTAGTTTTTAAATAGTATAAACTAGGTTTACAAAAGATTAAATTTGGATTTTGTCTTTTTCTTAGTTAGTTTTATTTTTAAGGTTTTTAATTAACTTTAATATTTAATAATAAATAATTTAAAAGTTTTCAAAATTTTTGGTTTGCGTAGTTTTCTTAGTTAGACTTTTTAGAACATTTTAGATATTTTTAATTATTTTTTTGGTTAAATTTTTCGTTAGGTCGCGTTTTTACGTTCGTACGTCGTGCGTTTTCGTCCGTTTTTAGCGTAACTTGTCTCCGTTTTTCTTTCTTTCTTTCTTTCCAAAAAGGTAATCACTCGATTAAATACGTCTATATATTTTGGCTAAACACCATACCTCCTCGAGAACGAACTCGATTATTCGTCTTTACGTTTTTCCTAAAACGTATTGATTAATACTTACCACGACTTAGCGTTTGCTTACTTTTTCCTAAGGGTAAGTAAAACGACTAAAATACTCAACATCGGCAGTCTTAGCGATGTCCTGCTCCTTGACCCGTAGCTGATGATAGCCTGACCTAAGATCAATCTTGGAGAAGTGTTTGGCCCCTTGGAGTTGGTCAAACAGATCGTCAATGCGTGGCAGTGGATATCTATTCCGAATGTAATCTTGTTGAGCTCGCGATAGTCTATGCAAAGACGCATACTGCCGTCCTTCTTTTTAACAAACAAGACCGGTGCGCCCCATGGAGATGCGCTCGGTCGAATAAAACCTCGTTCAAGAAGTTCTTGCAGTTGATCCTTCAGCTCCTTCAGCTCTATGGGAGCCATGCGATAAGGAGCTTTGGAGATTGGTTCAGCTCCTGGAATAAGCTCGATACTAAATTCCACTTCTCGTGCAGGTGGTATGCCCGGAAGTTCTGCTGGAAAAATATCTTGGAATTCCGACACTATAGGTTGATCCTGAATTGATGGGGATTCAGCATCCATGTCGTGAAGCGTAGCTAGATAACCCTCGCAGCCATGTGACAGTAGTGCACGCGCTTACAGGGTAGATATGACTTGTACAGACCGTCCGGGTATGAACCCGTTATGAATGTACTCTGGTGCATTAACATCACCGAAGATAACTCGATATGAATGGCAGTCTATGGTAGCATGATGCTTGGATAGCCAATCGATGCCCAAAATCATGTCGAAGTCATTCATGTCCAGCGGAAGTGCGTCGACAGGTCGAACCTTATCGTCAAATTCTAGGGGAAGACTCTTGTATACATGAGTGATTAATACAGGGTCCCTCAAAGGCGTGGAAATACTAAGCCTATTTTCTAGTGGCAAGGGGAGCATCCTAGTGTTCTTAGCATAAGCAGTAGAAATAACCGAGTGAGTAGCACCCGTATCGAAAAGAACACAAGCAGCTTGACCATACATATACAAGATTCCAGTGATGGTACCTGTAGACTTGTTGGCTTGGTCTCGAGATGTCGTGTAGACACGCCCGGTAGTAGGAGGCGGCTTGGTATCAACATGTCCCGATGTACCCTCCATCTCTCCCTTACGGAAATCCTTCATAATATGGCCAGGAAGACCACACTTGAAGCACGCGTCAGTATTACGGCGACATGGCCCTGGGTGCCTACGGTGGCAAGTAGAGCAAAGAGGATGAGTGAATCCTCCAGCAGGTGCTCTGGCTAGCTGAGAACCTGATAAAACATTTTACATAAGACATGATAATTGGGTACAAAGGACAAAGCGGATAATCGTAAGATTGAATACCAGTGATAGCTGGACGGCTAGGCTGCAAACCTCTCTGGTTCTGGTCCCTACCGTTTCCATGGTTCCTGGTAGAAGTTTTGCTAAGTGTCAGAATATGAGTTATAACATGAAATCATAAGGAAATACGTAAATATTAGGACCTGCTGTTGTTGGAGTGCCCAGCGTTGTTACGGTAATTATCATTACCGCCACGCCTATCCGTAGCATAACGGTTGTTAGTCTGACCGTTTCCCATGGGCTGATGAGGCTGCTGCTGAGTAGCCGGCTGAGACCGGTCCCCAGTTTTCTGCCTGGAAGATACATTTAAAGAGATGAATATTTGACATATATGGAAAGTATACGGATTGATCACCGCTTGAATACGAATGTTTACCTCTTGTCGGGTCTTTCAGCTTCTCCGAACTCATCTCTCTCCTGCAGCATCTCCAGTCTTCGTGCTGCATCGGCCACTTGTGCTACCGTATCCAACGGAGAACCAGATAAGTTATTGGCGATCCTTGGATTAAGATCCCAACGAAAATGTAGTGCTTGTTATTCAGTAGTGCCTGCAGCTGTTCTCAGGACACCAACGTAGCGAAGGAAACGCTGCATGAAGTCATTGCTGTCTTCGTCAGGTCGTTGTCTAAGGGTATAGTATTCCCTCATGAGCCGATTCCTTCCTTCCATGGGAAAGATGTTAGGCGGGGGAGGATAACCGTCGTTTTGATGAAGGGCGTCTTGCATCTCTACATCAGCAGCTGCAAATATCGCCCAGAGATTGTCTGTGTTTGCCATCTGACAATATAACATAAAATGTATGATTAAACAGATCAAAACATAAAATATATACATGAAAAAAATTTATACTAAAATTTCACGAGAAAAAATTTTATGCAAGAAAATTTTGTGTATGGATGCATGATGCAATTTTATGAAAACTTTTGGATGCTCGAGAGTGAACGCCTCTGGTCAGTTCACCCAAACAAAAGACATAGCGAGGGGACGCCTATGGGTCGTTCCCAAATTTAAAAGTTTCGATAAAACACATGCGACTAAATAGGGCCAGTCCTGTACCAACCATTACTTAGTCAAAAATCTGTGACAATGACATGTATATGTCTGCTTAAAAATGATGAATGCATGAAAACAACTGTCAGTTCTAGGAAGACCATAGTGACTACCGGCTAATCACAGGTCATATTTGAGAGCCTACAGGTCGAAGCCTTGGCTCTGATACCATAATTGTAACACCCCATTTTGGTAATGGAAATGTCACATGCAATTATGGCGTGTCATCAAAGCATACAAGGAAAAATGTTTAAACATTACTTGACCATAAAAGGAAAATACCAGAATCAAACATCGTTAGTCCAAATGTAAAGCTCATCACACAGAAACATAGTATAATAAAGGAAAGGACTAAACAATGTCCATAGCAAATGTATCATGAGAAAGGAAATGCATAAAGTAAAGAAGGCTAGAAAGCTTCCAGTCCATATGCACGTACTCTTAGTGTCTACGAGCGTCCTTGAGTACCTGCCGTTTTGGGAACATAGAAAAGGAAAACGGCTGAGCAAATACGCTCAGTGCACGGATGTACAATAAAGCATGAATAGGATAAGCATATAACATATAACAGCGGAAGAAAACTAAGTCCCGGGTAACCTAGTTAAGTCTTGGTAAAACTGGTTTTATAGTTTGAAAAGTCTTATGTTTATCTTGTAAAAACTGTTTATCATATTTTACCATTAGCCAATATAGGTCATGAAAATCCACCGTGCATGAATACTTGGAGGGGTGACCTCATCATGCAAATTAGAGGGGTTGCCTCTAATTTAATATACTGGTTTTTGGGTAGGATGGATCAGCTCCTTGTGAAGGATGCAAGGCACATACCACATTCACCATGAAATCCTGACTGAAAACATGTAACTAGAATGCACCCATACGCCCCACATGATAAATATAATATAAATGGCCAAAACCTGAAGGGACGCCACGAGCAATCACTCCGCCGTGGTGAAGTCATAACATTAGTGCCTCTAATGTTATGGTTATGGTACCTCCATAACTAGGTGAAACTGGTCATGCATGTATATGGCTATAGGTATTCTTAATTAAACATAAGCAAATCAAACACGTAACTTATCCTACGGGAAAACATTTGGCTGCATACTGGGAATCCTAATAAGGAAAGAATGTCCATACTGAAAGGACGGGAATCCGTACCTTATGTCCAGTGAACGAAGAAGATGAACTGGGAGGAATCCTACTTCCGTAACACTAGTGCTACATAAATACATACATGAATAAGTATCTACTTACTAAATACGTAGCTGGTTTTATGTCATGTCATAGCTTATATATGTTCTTACCATGTTTTACCGTTTTAACGCCTTAAACTGTGTTTATCTTATATTCTGTTTAATCTGATTAAGTAATTCTGGTATTTCATGTATTATTATACTTACTGTGTAATAATAAGTAACTTTCCAAAAATAGCAGGTTTCCTAAAATAGAAAGTTTCCAAAAATAGAAAGTTTCCAAAAATAGAAAGTTTCCAAAAATAGAAAGTTTCCAAAAATAGAACGTTACCAAAAATAGAAAGTTTCCAAAAATAGAAAGTTTTCAAAAATAGAAAGTTTCTAAAAATAGAGTTACTTCTTAAAATAGATAAGTTTCTAAAAATAGAAATTTTCCATAAATAGATCAGCTGCCTTAACTAAATAAGTTTCCATAAATAGATTAGCTGCCTGAAACAAATAAGTTTCTAAAAATAGAAAGTTTCCATAATTAGAAATAAGCTGGTTAAATAAGCTAAGTATATAAGCCTAAGTGTTTTCATGATTATTTTCTAAGTCATATGATATAATGTATAGTTTAATAATTATTTCATGTAATTAAATTAAACTGTAGGTTAAAATATTTAATTAAAGTATAACATGTTTTTAATTAAATAAAGTTAAATACTTAGGTTAAAACATATATTATTATTTATTAATAATATAACCTAAGTCATGTTAATTAATTAATTATGACCATGGTTTTTAAATAATTAATTAATTATAAGTCTAAAATATAAAAATACTTAGGTTAATTAATTTCATGATTACTAATAATTAAAATAACCTAAGTCATGTTATTAAATTAATCATGTCATATTATTAATTTAATTTAAACATAAGATCATAAAAAAAATAAAAACTAAACATACACCATGAACCGGATCTAGACTAAAAACCATGAACCGGACATGAAATCGACACCGTACCCCGAACCAAATCGGGGTACCCCTTGTCTTGATGCTGCCGTGAGACCCATACCAACCAACCGGGACCATATGGTCTCGGTGGTGGTCGGATGGCCAAACCGAAACCCTCTCGGGTTCGGTGTAGGATGCGGCCAAAACAAACACCCCTTAAAACATTACTTTTGATTTTATTTAATCCCAATTCATGTTAGATCTATGATCTAATTAGGTTTTATAAAAAAACATAACATGTTCTTAATTAATAAAAGATCAAATCAAAAGAAAAAGGTTTAAAAGGATTTACCGAATACGTGGATCAAAAGAACGAAGAACAAACACGAACACCAACAAGAATTCCAAGATCCAAGATCAACAAACACCCCCTTTTGGTGTTTTGAAGGTGGCGGCCAAAAAGAAGAAAAAGAGGAGGGTTTTAGGTTTTCTGTAAATCTTCTGTAAAAACAATTATGAGTAGTGTAAAATTCCTTAACCTTCTTTTAGTAAAAATACAAATGGGCTTGGCCCATTTGTTCCTTGTAGCCGCGGGTAGGGGGCCCACATGGGGTACCCGTACCTTTTTCCGTGTCTCGATGTTTAGTTATTCGTTCATGATTATTTGTGTTCGCGTTTTATGTGTTCTCGTTACGTAATTATCGTGATCTAATATATTTATTTACGCTCGTAATAAATATATATACGTAATTAATAATAGTTCGTGTTTTAATTACGTTCATGATTTCATGATCGCATGTTCGTGATTAATTATTGTCAAATAATTATTTCGTGCTCGTGCGTAGTAAATACTTATCGTGTTCTAACACGTACGTAATACGTAAAATCCTAACACGTAATCGTAATCATGCTATATTAGGAAAGTTTTAATCTAGTACGTACGATCTTAAGGGTACTATTCAAGGTAAAAGCATGCGGGTTTTACAAAACTTTAAATAAGCAACCTTTTTAAATCAAACTTTGAAAAAGATTAAAACTTTAAGAAAACTTTTGAAAAGTAAATAAGCTAAGTACCAAATAAGCCAATAAGCATAAAAAGCTCAAAGCTTATTTTGCACAAAAACTTAGATATGATCAACAAGATAAACTTTTTAACCACAAAATCATAAAAAAAACACGTTTCAATATGATTTCAGATTAAAGACAAAGTAAAATCAAGAAAGGAAGAAAAAGATTAAAGATTAAAAGCTTAAACTTGAACTTTTGATTAATGAAAATCTAATACAAAGATTAAACAAAGCTTAATCTTGAAAGGAAAGATGAAGTTTTAGTGAGAGAAAGTTAAACACTTTCTCTCTCTAAAATGAAAAACTAAAAGAAAATTAAAACTAACTAATGACTAACACCCTCCTAATGTGTCATTAGGATGGTATATATAGGGAGTGAGGAATGCATGTATGCTTTCTTCTTTCTTTCTTTTCTTCTCGACTCGATCTAAATTCTTTGTCTTTCTCGATGTCGTCTCGGGATTTGAACTCGTCTTTTAATTTTCTTCTATAATTAGACTTGAGTTCTTCAACTTCATTAAACTTCCGTCGACTTTTTCTTCGATAAATCTTCAGAATAGGCCTTGGACTTCCGTTCTTTTTGCACTCTTGATCTTTTGACTTCGTCTTTTCTCGTTTTCTTCGATAAAAGCCCGTGAAAGCCCGTATTTTCTTCCTTTTTCATCTTTTGGTCCTAAAACACAATAAAAACACAAACCACGCATAATTCCGACTTTTACGACATAAAATACACGTTTTGGTCTTGTTATTATTGGAAATAAGTGGTAAAAGGATAAGTGTTTTCACACTTATTAAGAACTTTTCTTCGTAATCAACAAAATTAAAACGAGCCTTTATACCTTTAAACCAGTTGCTGTGAATATACCAAACTCCAAAACCTTGCTATCTCAAAAATCAGATTTGAAAGCAGGGGGAACTTTCAGAAATAGTGGGAATCTATTAATGAAAGCAGGGGGAACTATTGAAGGCAGTGGGATCGTAGCAGGGGGAACTTTTAATGAAAGCAGGGGAAACATTTTCAAAAGCAGGGGGAACTTCTAATGCCACTGTTTTTGTTATTAACTGTGCCAAACCCACAAAGTGGAAATGAATTTATAACAGAAGAATAACAAAAACAAATGGAATAAAGATTACCTGTTCAAAATTGCTCACTGTTTTGTGCAGAATCTCCACCATAGCTGTTATACCGCACGTGCACCCATACACCTTCTGTGACGGCATTAGCAAAAAATATCACATATATTATTTTCTCTTCTTTTGTGATACTAGACATGTATCTCCAAATCATTTGCTCAGTCAAACATTGCGGCTTGTATCATAATGAAGACAAAGTCTCCAAACGTCACTATCAGCACCCACATATAAAGCACACAATTCTTTATCCCCAATTCACTTTACCGTTGACAAACGAATCATAAGGTCCCATTAATTGACTTTGTGCCCCCACACAAATTAAGTGAAACGCATATCCATATTGAGAACAAAAATGCATCACGTAGCAATGTTTTCAATTTTCACTCGCTGTTCATGGGACCCCTTGTATATCCAAATTGCCCATTGACTTGTCTTCTCGTGTTAACACAAGGGTACTTTATGTTTCCATTGGTCCACCTCTTTTTCCTATTCGTGTATCCCATAAGATCACATAAACGAATACTTGAATCATTCATTGTGTTGTCGAGTGAAAACAAAAAAAATATATATGCGGACCAATGAATGAGCCTCTTCCATCTTTATTGGTAACGATATACAAGCAGAGTATATCGAACACATCTTCACGCCAGTAATAATTTATTACCTAGGGTTTTAACATAAACCCTAGATCTTCACAGCAACACACACAAACACGAAAAACACCTTGATTCTCCTAGATATCGAGCCACCCGCTCTGATACCACATGTTGATCCCAAACTCAGATCTTAAACCTTAGCTTGATTAAGGGTTGTGATAGAAAGAATAAATTCAATCTAACACTAGAGAAACTTTGCAACACAAAGTAACTAAACAAGATGCGGAATATATAGTGTTTAGCACAAGAACAAGTGTTTAAATCAAACGTTGAACTTTAATATATCATAGATATACGAATATCCAATAGTGGTATTAGGGTTACACAAACTTAAAGTATGAAATGAAATGAATAGAGAAAGATGTATTTTACATGACAACCTAGTGAGTCCTTTTATAGCACAAGGACTCACGTACAAGATCACTACTAACAAATTAGGAAATTATCTTGGAGTAGTAACTGAAACGCGTCATAATCTCTTCCAAGTTTATCTTAGTAGCAGGGTCTTTGACTTTTATCTTGGAGTAGTAACTGAAACGCGTCATAATCTCTTCCAAGTTTATCTTAGTAGCAGGGTCTTTGACTTTCAGCAGGGGGACCAATCCACATGCCTTTGTTATTTAGCAGGGAGAACTTACTCTAGCACGGGGAACCCTGACCAACCAGCAAGGGGAACTAATACTCATACACTTATTCCCAACATGTCCCCTACACTTATTATGAAAAACAGAGAAAGAAGGATAGATCATCGGGTTGTCTCCCGAGAAGCGCTTGTTTTTGCTAACCGAGTTACGAGCCTGACTCGGCCCCGACTACTATGGTTGAAAGCACATAGAAGACCTTGAAGAAAATCCACCGGGGTCAAATACATGGTTCTCATCCAACAAGTAGCATAAGCCTAAGGTGAAAAACACAAGCCAAAGTAGAGTAGGCGAGGTTCCCATAAGAAAAAGTTGAGCACGGTGATAGAAGGTATGGTGAGGTGAAAGCATAGCTCCGTATTTTCCAAAAGTCTTTCCTTTTATTTCATTAGATGGGTACTGAGATGGCTCAAAAACTGTGATACCCGGATCGAACACCTTTTCCTTTAGGGGAAAATAAGAATGACACTCAGTAGACCTTGAAGAAGATTCGCCCATATATCGCACAATCTCATCCGAAGAAGGTGGAAAGAGAGGTGTCAAAACATAAGTACTGCGAATGTTGGTGTTTTCCGATTTCTTCTCCTTTGAAACGGGTTTCTTAACATCCGAAGGAGGGTAGAGGCCATAATCAAAATCCAAAGTAGGAGAATCATGCTCATTAGGAAAGTAAGTATTGAGAAAGGTGGCGAAATCTTCCTCAAAAGAGTAATCCTCTAAAGTAGTATCAAACGTTGTTGGTGGAGGATCCTCATCAAAAATATGAGAAAAATCATCATTAGAAGACACAACACTTGAAGAATCACTCGAAAGAGTGTCATCATCATCAAATTCATCATAAATCGGCATGTCTTCATACTCGGAAGTAGAATCATCATATTCATCATAAATTGGTGTATCACCTAAATCGGAAAGAGAATCATCATATTCATCATAAAATTGGTAGAGCATCCAAATCGGAAAGAGAATCATTAGAAACTTCCACATGTTCATGAAAAAGTGGATTATCATAGAAGGTCTCGAAAAGAGGATTGTTGTGTAGTACAAAATCATCAAGCTTTGTAGTTTCCAAAGGAGTTGTAACAAGCTCGTCTTGAAGCACATCAATCATTTTCGCGGATTATTTCCCATTTTATTTGCTTGTAATCTTCCCCATCTTAAACACTTGTTGATCATTCCCGACCCTAAGAATTAGTTCACCTTCGGCAACATCGACTAAACTTTTCTGGTTCGCAAGAATGGTCGTCCAAGTACTAACAGAATACGAGGATCTATCTCACAATCAACAACAACAAAATCAACCAGAAAAGTGAAGGTACCAACTTTAACAAAAACATCTTCGGCAATACCAACGGGGTAAGCGAGAGTTTGATTTTCTAGCTCAAGGGTCATATGATTCGGTATAAGATCGGGAAATGATAACTTCTTCCAAACACTTAATGGCATTAAATTGATACTAGCCCCGAGATCGGTAAAGACAGTACATTCTTTGATTTGAGAAAAGGAACAAGGTAACACAAAACGACCGGGATCTCCAAGTTTCTCCAGAAGTTCTTTGAGAAGGACTGTAGAATAATTTTTGTTTAATCGAGTATTGACAAACTCAGCCATCTTCTCCTTTTTACTAAGCAACTCCTTGAACGCTTTAACAAATTTTGGCATTAGGACAAGTGCTTCAACAAGGCTAATGTTAAAGTTCATTTGTGTGATCATCTTCAAAAAGGAAGTAACTTGAGTATCCTCCTTAGTAAGCACTTTGCACTTGTCTAACCGAGAAGGGTAAGGAATATTAGGCTTAGGAGGTGTAGGTGGAGAAGGCGAAGGTGTAGAAGGTGTAGAAGGTGTAGAAGGTGAAAGTTGAGATGTTGAAGGTTGAGAGGGTGAAGGGTTTTTTTGGGTACATCTTTAGTAAGAGGTGGAGACGGTAATGGAGAACTAGTACTAGGCGTGGTAGTAGGAGGGATAAATGGGGATGGAGGAGGTGAGTTGGAGTAACTGGAGGAGGGGTAGAAGGTCCTACTAAAGTTGCTCCACTGCGTGTAGTAATAGCACTCACATTAGCTCTAGGGTTGGTTTCGGTTGTAGAAGGAAGAGTACCTTGGGGACGAAGGGCTTGAAAAATTTGAACGAATTTCCTATCCGTGGACTCTTGCATTTCCTTTAATTTCTTATCTTGTTCCGAAATCTTTTGAAGAACTATGTCCATTTGTGGATTAGGTAAACTGAACCCTTGTTGTTGAATACATTGGTTTGGGTATTAGTTGTATGGTGGAAAACCTTGAGGATTAAAACCTTAGTTTGGAAAGCCTTGATTTTGCATTTGATAATTTCCTTGATTTGCATTGTATCCCCTCACATTTTCATTTGGTTGAAATTTAGCCCGTGGTGGCCCTTGGTTGTTTTGGGCGGGTGAGGGTGGTCCTTGTTGAAAACCGGGTGGAGCCAAATAATTAGTCAAATTATAGGACAAATGATTAACATCTACATTCGGCTTGAAATGAACCCTCTCCGTGTTGTTGTAAGCATACACTTCCCCGTGAGATTGGTCATAAGCCTTATCATAATTAGTATAAGAGTGTGGCCCACCACATGTTTCACAAGTCACATTAAGAGTATTCGCATGTTGACTAGGGGTGTTTTGAACATGTAAGGCAAGTTTAGTCACTATTGAAGTAAGTGCTTGAATTTGATTGTTGGTCTCACTATCACTAGTACTAGCCATATTAGCCCTTACATTTTTAGTTTGCACTTTGGCTTTGTTTTCAATAATTGCCCAAGCCTCATTCATGGATTTTACAAGAATATTTCCTCCTGAAGCACTATTTAGTAAATCTTGGTCATTCAAACTTAATCCATTATAAAAAGTATTAATTTGATGTACCTTAGTAAAACCGTGTTGTGGACACTTTCTCAAAAGTTCCTTAAAACGATCCCAAGATTCACTAAACATCTCACCGTACGTTTGTTCAAAGTTAATGATATCATTCCGCAAAGCGGTAGTACGTGAGGGTGGAAAGAAGTAATTGATGAATTTGGTCTCTAAGTCCGCCCATGTGGCAATACTTTGGGGTGGTTCCTTATCAAGCCAAGTTCGGGCTTGTCTTTCGAGAGAGAAAGGAAAGAGGAGCAAATGAATTGCCTCTTGTGAGACCCCATTGTATTTCACGGTATTAGTTAAGTGAACAAACCTCTTGATATGATCGTGAGGATCATCATGAGTGCGGCCCAAGAAAGGTGTTGCAGAGACCATTTGAATAAAACCGGTTTTTAGCTCAAAGTTTTTCGCGTCAATAGCCGGCACCACAATAGCATCGTCATTGCATTCAACGTGTGATTGTAAGAGATCGATCATTGGTAGGTTATCCATGGTGTTAATAACACGAGGCTCGATGATAGTGGCTTGAATGGATTTCCTCTTGCACGAACGGGTGCGCATACACCTACAAAAGAAAAATATAGAAAAGAAATAGAAGAAGAAACAAAGTTAACGTAAAAAGAAAATACTTTTTGTAGGTCCTTAGTTTCTTAGGATTGTGCAAGTGTTGGATTTATCTAAAGAGATGGATGGAGAAGGAAGAACTAGAGAGAGAAAGCTAGAGAGAGAAAAGAGAGAATAAGAGAAAGATGGAAAGTGTATTGAATGACTAAGTGCTCAACCACTCCTAACATGATAGGAGGGGGTATATATAGCCCACCCTACATGTGGGCTATATGGGCTATATGTTTACATATTGGATCACGATCCAATACTTGAATATATCGTTGGAATGACCGATCCTTTCTAAATACGTAAAAACGTATTTCTAACAATATCCCCCTAAGGGAGGTCACTCCAAGTTATAATGTCCTAAATAGGCTATTGCTCGTGATCTATGCTAACAATGATGTGACTGAGACTTTCTTTAGAAAAACATATTTCCAACAATCTCCCCCTAAGGGAGTTCACACCATTTTACAAAATCTTAAAACTAGCATACTATGCTTGAGTCTTTGATAGGTGTGAAAACACCCATCCTTTTACCACTTATTTCTTGCTAAAACGAGACCAAAACGCGTATTTAATGTCATTTGTTTGGAATTATGCGTGGTTTGTGTGTTTGTTATGTTTTCAGAGCTAACCGGATAAATATTGACGAAAACATGGGATTGCACGGGTTTTATCAAAAAAGAAGACGAAAAGACGAAGTCTATATTCCAAGAGATGCAAAAGATTTGAAGTCAATGGGCCTATTTGAAGATTTATCGAAGAAAAGGACCAAAGATGGAAGATTTACATATGTCGAAGAAACTCAAGTCTATTAAATGAAGAAATTAAAAGACGAGTTGAATTTATTCGTCGACAAATCCCGAATCGAAATAAAAAAAACGTCGACTTTTCTGAAAAGACGAGAAGACAAAAAGAACGGGAGAAATCCCACTCACCAACCAAAGACAAGGCCTATAAATAGACCTTCCCTTCACAAATTCTAGACTAGTTTTTCCTTTCTGTTATTTCTTTTCCTAGTTCGTAGGAACCAACTCCCTTAAGGAGATTGGTGGTTTTCATTTTCTTTGATTTCTTCCAATCTTGTAAGTTTAATCTTTCCATTTTGTTTGTTTGAATCATAATCATTAATACAAGTTTCCATTTAATCTTTCTTTCTTCTCTTGTTGATTCAAAGTTCTAAGGTTTTATTTTATTGGTTTTGATCTTCAAAAGTAAGTGGGTTTTGAGTTTTTGTTGTTTTAGATTGATGATTATCATTAGTAAATGATTAGTGGATAAATTGGTTTGAGTTTTGGTTAAAAACTTGGTGGATTTTGGTTAAATTCGTGGTATTTGTTATTTCCCTGTTCTTCGTTTCTTGTTACTGTTTCACATCCCCAGATTCCGAATGAATTAATTGTTCCGAATCAAGGGTTTGAGCATATTATTCCGAACCAGCAGTTCATCCGGAATAATCAATATTCCGGATGAGTAGTTAAGTTCGAATCAAAGTTTTGTCAAATATTCCGAGTCAGTTTTCTTAAAAGTTCCGAATGAAGCTTTTGTTTGAAATATTCCGAATGAAGCAATTGTTCCGAGTCAGTAAACATTCCGAATCAACCCTTTTTATTAATTGTTCCGAATGAAGCAAATGTTCCGAGTCAAGTGATTTATTCCGAATAAACAATTTATTCCGGATCAGTGATTTCTTCCGAATGAACCAAAAGTTCCGAATGAAGCTTGTGTTCCAAATCAGCAGAAGTTCCGAATGAAGCTTGTGTTCCGAATCACCAAAAGTTCCGAATCACCAAAAGTTCCGAATGAAGCTCTTGTTCCAAATCAGTCACTCTTATTCCGGATCACCATATATTCCGAATCAAGCAGTTTTTCCGAATGAAGGATGTTTTGTGGAATGTTCCGAATGAAGCAGTTTTAGGTTATTCTGCATGAGCTAATATATTCCGGATCAACAGAATCATTCCGAATCAGCTAATTTTCTTAGTTAAGGTATCTTACTATTTTGAGGTTTAATCTTAATTCAAGTTCCATTTTCAGTAATTGCTTTTTAGTTTAATTTTATTACTTCCCGCATTTATCATTTTAGTAGATATAGATCAAAAGCTCCCCCTTTTTAGTTACCAATTACAACAATTCCACTTTGAACCGTGATCGATTCGAGAAGATACCGAGAACGAAACAACGACAAATATAATTGGGTACGAGCAACGCAAAGAAAGATCTTGCAAAAGCTACATTTTTAATCAACCAAATTTCAGTTATTAAAATGGCGCAGCTGCCGGCTCTTTTCGTAAGGATCAACGGTTTCTTGTGAGAAAAATTGGATTTTGGGATCCGTTCTTTCGGGAACGTTATTTTCAAGCACAAAAATTTTCAAAAACCCATAAAAATATAAAATTTTCAAAAATACAAAAACATTAAAAAACCTATAAAAACCAAAAATATTTTCTCTTGCATTTTGTTTTTAGTGTATGCGTACTCGATCAACGTCTTATTCAGAGCCCGAGACTCTCGAAGATTTAGACATGGCCGGTGTACACAACAACAACAATAATAATCCACCCCACCCCAACAATAATAATCCACCCCACCCCAACATGAATAATACACCCTTACCCGACCTACGAACCATGGAGGAGCTATGCCAACCTACGATGAACGGACGTGGAGGCCCGATTGCGCCGATGCATATCACGGCTCAGGAGTTTTCGTTGAAGCATCACATGATCCAACAAGTGCAAACTAACCCATTTCGCGGAATTCCGGATGATGATGCCAACAAACACCTCGAAAAATTCATTACCATCACCCAAAGCATGAAATCACCCGGTGTTTCTATGGATGAACTTCGCCTCCAACTATTCCCCCACTCGCTTTCTCGCCATGCCGAAAAATGGTTTGACCGTCTCCCAAAGAATTCTATTCATACTTGGGACGACATGACTCAACGCTTTTTGTCGCGCTACTTCCCACCATCCATGGTCACGAGCCTTCGTAACCAAATTAGTGTATTCACGCAAGACAACGATGAATCGCTCTTTGATGCTTGGGAGCGATACAATGATTTGATTGACCGTTGTCCAAATCACAACATGCTCCCCGTCACTCTCATCGATACTTTCTATAATGGTCTCACTTTTCGTGATCGTGACACGATCAACGCCGCCGCCGA
Source organism: Glebionis coronaria (assembly GCA_025667525.1). Classification (NCBI taxonomy): domain Eukaryota; kingdom Viridiplantae; phylum Streptophyta; class Magnoliopsida; order Asterales; family Asteraceae; genus Glebionis; species Glebionis coronaria. The sequence continues at coordinate 541,871,281 of CM046876.1, read as the reverse complement.
TGGTACTTTTATGAAAAGGAGACCGGAGGAGTGTAGAGAGTTGATTGAAAACATGACTACTCACCACAAGAATTGGGATTCATCCGCATCCTCAAGATCTAATCCGAGAGTCAATGTTTCATCTACTTCTTCCACCACCGACATGTCCGTCATGGAACGTGCTTTTCTTTAAATTAGCAAAAGTATGCAAATTTTGGGCTTCTAACCAAACTCAACAAGATAAATCCGTTGCTATTTCTTGTGACACATGTGGTGGTCCTCATTCCTACAATGATTGTCCTTCCACTCAAGGCAATTTTTCTAAAAACGTTAACGCGGCATACGGTACTTATCCTACGGGAGGCTATCAAGCTCGTCCTCAAGGAGACCGTAACTTGCTAAGTTATCGTTCAAACAACTATCTTGCTCCACCTGGTTTTACTCCTCTAAACCAAACCCAACAACAAAGCTATAACCAAAATAACCAAAGTCAACCTCGTGCTAATAATCAATATCAATCCCAAAGAAACCCATACCCACCTCAAGGAAATTCTCAAGCTTACCAAGCTCCACCTCTCAATCAACCGATGGCATTGAATCAAGACGTCGAGACGTTCATGAGGACTAATAGAGAGATGGTGACGAATCTTCAGAGTCAATTCATCAACTTGAAGGGAGAAATGGCGAAACAAGGGAGCGATATTCGAGCCGAGCTAAGGAATGACATGGCGAAACAAAGCAATGATATTCGTGCAGACATGAGAGACTCTTTCAGCACTCAAGCGGACAACATACGTGATATGATCGGTTCGCTCTTCCAAGGTAATCAACCCTCTTCTTCGGGTACTCTTCCGAGTAACACCGTTGCGAATCCAAGAGGGGAGATGAAAGCAATCACCACTCGTAGTGGAAAAGGTTATACGGAACCCGAGCTTCCTACACCTCCACCCGTGATTGTGAACAAGGAAAAAGAGCAACTTTCCTCACCTCCTTTGCCTTCTACCCCCATTCCCCCACCACCCGTGGTTGTGAGTGACCCTACTCCCTAAAGCCTTCCTCTTCATCCGATATACCTTATCCTTTAAGGTTGAGGAAAGAGAAGCAAAAGAGCAAGGATGATATTCAAGTTTCAAACATTCTCAAAATGTTTAAACAATTGAATTTTAACATCTCCTTTGCCGAGGCTCTCGCTCACATGCCTAAATACACGAAGATGTTTAAAGATCTTCTTAGTGACAAGGAGAAGCTTCTTGACATTGCTCAGACTCAACTTAATTAGAATTGCTCTGCCGTTCTCTTAAGGAAATTGCCCACCAAACTTGGTGATCCGGGTCGCTTCTTGATTCCTTGCAACTTCCCGGGAGTAGAGAATTGCATGGCCCTAGCCGATCTAGGTGCCAGTATAAACTTAATGCCTTTAAGTGTTTGGAAGCAATTATCTCTCCCCGAGCTAGTCCCCACCAAAATGACTTTGGAATTAGCTAACCGTACGGTTGCTTATCCAGTGGGGATAGCCGAAGACGTCTTCGTTGGCGTTGACAAATTCACCTTCCCGGCGGATTTTGTTGTCGTTGACTACGAGATGGATCCCTGTGTTCCATTAATCGTTGGACGTCCCTTCTTGAGGACCGGTCTCACTCTCATTGATGTAGCCACGGGCGAAATAATCATGAGAGTTGGTGACGATAAAATTGTCTTCAACATGGGTAAGATTTCTAAGCAACCTTATTCATATGTAAGTGTTAATGCTATTGATGTTCTCGATGAGGCTTGTGAAGAACACTTTCATGATGCTTGCAAAAGTACTCTTTCTTCTCTACCCAATGTTGAGACCGTTGCCTCAATTGCTCCGTCATTGACTCCTTTTGGAGAAAGTGACTTGGATGATTTTGAAGCTAGCTTGGGTCCTCTCGATCTTAAGTATGATGATTCTCCCACCGATTGGGATGAAGACATTCGTACAATTGAGAAACTTCTCAATGAAGACCCGTTTTCTCCTCCTTCTCCTAAAGAGGTGACTAATGATAATCCATCATTAGTTACACCATCTATTAAGGATCCTCCTACTCTTGAGCTTAAGAACCTACCTCCTCATCTCGATTATGTTTTCTTAGAAGGCATTGATCAACTTCCCGTTATCATTGCTAAGGACTTAAAAGCCAATGAGAAAACTCGTCTCATTGAAGTTCTCAAGAAACATAAAAGAGCTATCGCTTGGAAAATCTCCGATATTCGCGGAATTGATCCTCACTTTTGCACACATAAAATTCTCATGGAGGACGACTTTAAGCCCACAATTCAAATCCAACGAAGGGTGAATCCTAAAATCCATGACGTTATCAAAAAAGAGGTTATCAAACTTCTTGATGCGGGCATGATTTACCCTATTTCGGATTCATCATGGGTTAGTCCAGTCCATTGTGTGCCTAAGAAAGGCGGAATCACCGTTGTGCCCAATCAAAACAACGAGTTGATTCCTACACGTCTCGTTACTGGGTGGAGAGTTTGTATAGACTACCGCAAACTCAATGATGCCGCGAGAAAGGATCATTTCCCTCTTCCTTTTATGGACCAAATGCTGGAACGTTTAGCGGGTAATGAATATTACTGCTTTCTAGATGGTTTCTCGAGTTATTTCCAAATACCCATCGATCCCCAAGATCAAGAGAAGACAACATTCACTTGTCCCTATGGCACATTTGCCTACAAAAGAATGCCTTTTGGCTTATGCAATGCCCCCGGGACTTTCCAAAGGTGCATGTTGGCTATTTTTCATGACATGGTTGAGAAAACCATGGAAGTCTTCACACTTCTAGAGATAGAAAGATAAAAGGAACTATGTGTAAATTATGAAACCACACCCCTCTCCATCAAAGAAGAGGGTTTATATACCCAAGCCTTGTAATGGGCCTGGGTTTACACGTTTGGGCCGGCCTACACAAGTTGTAGGCTAGGCTTGAACTTGTTTGTTAAATAACGAAAGTTAACTAAACTACGAGCTATTACATGGACTATCGTTGGAGTGACCGATCCTTCTAAATACGTAAAACGTATTTCCAACAATCTCCCCCTAAGGGAGGTCACTCCAAACAAGGGCGTTACCCAAGTTACAATAATAAAATAAACCTAGCATACTATGCTTGTCTTGAGCTCGTAGTCTTCGTCTTTCTTTTTCTTTTTCTTTTCTGGTGAACATGCTGATGTGATCTTTGATATCAATCTTTGAGCATCAATCTCTTGCCTTGATCTCGTGCATCCATCACTTGTGATCTTCGCCTCTTCGTGACCTCACGTCCCACATACTTATGCCTTAGTAATTCTTGAAAGCTTCAGAGTTCGATACAGCGGAAGACTTAACTTTTAGGCTTTCTTGAATTAGATGAGGTATTAAGTGCATAAAGTATAAGCATGCGGGGACGACTTCTTCTCGGATTCCGCAACGCCACCGTCTTTAAATGCCGCAACATAAGTAGACACGAACGAAATGGCTTTGAACATTTCATTCTAAATCGGTAGCATTTTACCTCCGGTCGGTGAAGACCGTTGGACGATATTAGATATCGTACCCGTGACGGTAGTTTCAATTAAGTAACTTCCTGACAGGATTTCGCGGGTAAACCCGTTCTCTTTATTCGACCGTCCAAAGCTGACTACGAACATAAAGAGTGAATCATTTGGATAATAATATCCGCATGATTTAAAGCCGTCAATTCATGTTCCTGGAACAAGTGAAATTCAATTAAGAACCGCACCATCGTTGCTTTCCAGTTGTCACAAGCTTGATTCGTATAGAATCTTGCAAGTTACCTACCAAGTGCTGTTTGAGGTTAACACTAGAAGGATTTCCACTCATCACCGTGAACACAAAGGTATCACTCTGAGTGTTCTGGCAAGATCACTGAGATATTGCGTAGAGGACTGGAACGTGTTTAAATTCAGTTAAGAATTAAACAGCTGTTGCTTTCCAGTTATCACAAGTTTGATTCATAAAGAATCGCACAAGTCACCTACCATGAGCTTTTTGATATTCACTCAAGAAGGATTTCCATCTTCATTGTAAATACTTTCGTATTACTCGGATGTTCAGGCAAGATCATGAAGATTTTGCGTAGGACTCTTAAAATCTTTCTTACTTTTCACAGTGTGTGAAGAAGCAAGGAAACATGAAAGTGTGTCCTAATGAGATATTTGATAATCTCAAATGGCTCTAGACTCGATCGTGCACTTTGGATTTTAGTGATCGGAGGCTGGAGAGGAGTGCCACCTTTTCAATACCAATTTATTCGGAGTGAATAAATCAATAGATAACGTGTTGTCTCCGTGTGATTAAAACAAATACCTTTTGAGAGATATTTGAGTTAGCTGGGATGGGTTGTGCATTGCATCACTGGGTCCATGATGTCTGTCTTCAATATCAAGAATCATTAACAATGATCTCAATAGCATATGTATTGACCCGGTTTCTGCCTAAGTTGTAAGGAGGGCTTCTTTCTTTACACCCTTTATCTTTACAATTCTTTTTCATTCTTCAACCCCTTCAATGCTTACCAATACGTCATAACTAGCACCTTGTTGTGATTGTTCCAGTACTAACTTAAGTACTTAGTCGGCATTCAGCTACGTTCACAATCTTTCTCCATCTTTCCTAAGGACTACTATTTCTAGCTATGGAATGTCCTTGGGAAGATTCCTCCGGTTCTGGAAGAATCATTGGACTTAACCTATCCTACCATCCTTATGTCACCACAATCTTCATCGTCGTGAAATAAATGGGTTTCGGGTAAGTATATGTCACCATGAAAATCTATTTTGATATAGCAAAACCATTTTGCTCCCCCTTAACATATGCCACGATATTTGAAAACGTTTCGCACATGTCGGGATGAGCCAGCACATTAAGTCAAACCATTTGTGATAATATCCCATATTAAATCACATTTTCTCCCCCATATTAAAAATATTAACTCAATCGATGTTTTTAATATCAATTGATTTAATGAAGTTTTAACAAAGGTTTTGGGAAGAAAAATGCGAGTCGGTTTTATCTTCATGATACCAACTGTGTGAGATATGATACCGATTTGTAACATGATCACATATTCACCATATTAGAAAAATTGACAAGGTTGGACCTGATAGATGAGAAAATCATATGATAAGATCAAATGGTTCTTATCAGCATATGTTGGTCGCCTCGTCACGTCTGAAGTCATCTCTTGACACCACATGTACGATTGGTATTGTTGTCTTGACACCAACTTGTGAACTTGGCACGTTCGGCATCGAAGATTCTGAATGCTTGACAATTGCTCCCCCTTAATTGTTGACCCGTGTTCTATCGAAAGAGCTATAGTCGTCGGTTGAGTAGTCGCATCGTCGAGTATGTAGATACCAATTGTAGATAGCATGGTTGTAGAGATGATAGCTTCATAAAAACAAGACTTCTCTTGTTTTAACAAATAAATGCACTTAAGCGTACATAGATTTGTGTTAGACCAATTTATAAAGTAAACTTGATCCCTTACAAGGTTTTAAAGTAAACCTTGCCCGAGAAAATTAATTCCCGTTGTTAGCCAAAGCTTTCATAAGAAATACTTGACTTTAATATGAAAACCGGGTTGCAGTCAGAAATAACTACAAGCCATTTAGGCATGTTTTATGAAATATTTACAACTTTTGTACGAACTCTATTTATGGCGTCGTGTCAATATTAATCAACATTTCTAAAGCCGTAAATATTATCGTACCAAAAGACATGCCTTTGAAAAATAAAGTAAAAATATTTTTGGATTTTAATGAATTTTTCAATTTTTATGGTTTTTATATGGTTTTATATTTTTGTATTTTTCTTTTGTGGATAAAAATATAAACAATATATACAGATGATCACCAAGGATACGGAGAATAGTTTTACCAAGACTATTCTTTCGCTTCATCTGCTAGTTCCTTAAGAGTCTCAGGCGAGAAGGTTCTCATTCCTAGCTTGTCGGCCAAAAATTCAATTCGTGCGCGATCTAAAGCCTTCGTGAAAATATCCGCCAATTTCAGATCGGACAAAGTAAAGCTCGATTACTCCATTTTCCACTTGCTCCTTGATGAAGTGGTAGCGAATGTCAATATGCTTCGACCGGGAGAATTGAACGTTGTTGCAGCATAAGGCAATTGCACTCTTGTTGTCACAATACATCGGAATCTTGTTGAAACCTAGACCATAGTCGGTTAATTGCGATCTCATCCAAAGAATTTGAGCACAGCAACTGGACATAGCTATGTATTCTGCTTCCGTACTTGAAATTGCAGCGCTTTTCTGCCTTTTTGATGCCCAACTGATTAGTCGATCTCCTAGTAGTTGCAAAGTTCCACTCGTGCTACGCCTTGTATCTTGACAACCCGCGTGATCCGCATCTGCATATGCCATTAGTGGAATAGAAGAGTCCTTCGAATACCAAAGTCCCCGATTAATGATTCCTTTAAGATATCGAAAGATCCTTTTAACAGTAGCTAAGTGTAACTCAGTAGGCCTAGTTTGATACCTGGCACACATACATATAGCAAACTGAAGATCAGGTCGACTGGCTGTGATATACAGAAGGGTACCGATCATTCCACGATAAAGTGTTGGATCAACGGCAACTCCATGTGGATCTGCATCAAGCTTAGATTTCTCCACCATTGGAGTGTCTACGGGGTCGCAAGATTCCATCTTATATTTCTTAAGCGATTCAAGGGCATATTTGGATTGATTAATAAAGATGCCTCTGGGACTCTGAGATATCTGAAGACCTAAGAAGAATGATACCTTGCCCATCATTGACATCTTAAACTTGGAAGACATGAGTGTCCCAAACTCATCCGATAAGGTTTGGGTCGAGGCTGCAAATATAATATCATCAACATATATTTGTACCATAATCATATCTTTACCTCGTTTCTGAATGAACAGCGTGGGAACCACCTTGCCTTTTGCGAAGCCTTGAGTAATGAGGAATTGTGACAATAGATCATACCATGCGCGTGGAGCTTGCTTCAACCCATAGAGAGCCTTCTTAAGCTTGTACACATGATTAGGATAATTAGGATTCACAAAACCATCCGGCTGTTGAACATAGACTTCTTCCTTGATTTCACCATTAAGAAATGCCGTCTTCACATCCATCTGATAGATGATCATATTCATATGGGCTGCATAAGCGAGGAATAGTCTAATAGCTTCCAAACGGGCAACAGGTGCAAAGGATTCCATAAAGTCGACGCCCAATAATTGCTTGTATCCACGAGCTACTAGTCGAGCTTTATTTTTCAATATTCCGCCTAACTCATCGAGTTTCACCTTGTAAACCCATTTCAAAGTGAGTAACTGCACTTGATCCGGGCATGGGACAAGTTCCCATACTTCAAGACGTATAAACTCATTAAGTTCTTCTTGCATAGCTTCTATCCAACAGGATTGAGTAAAAGCTTCTTTCCATGTCTTAGGTTCAACTTCAGTGAGAAAAGCATCAAAGTGACAAAACATTGCACTTTCTTGTAACTGACTTCGTGTGGATACCGGACGATTAGGGTCACCAATAATAGAATCTATAGGATGATCCTTTGTCCACTTGCTGTCATATTCACGAATCCGTGGATTGGAATAAACCGTACTAGGAGCTTCCTCTGAGGTGGACGACCCGGCTTGATTAGGGTCGGGAATTGGTACACCAAAGAATGGAAGTTCACGCATTTGAGCGAATTCCAGATCGTGATCATCGTCATCCTCTTCATCATCAATAGGCATGACATGGGTAGTTGTTACTTGTGTTGGTTGAGAATCACTCGTTGTTGGTATATCTTGACCAATTGTTGGTGCAGATGTGTCTGATTGTGCTTCGGTTGCTGGAGCGACAACTTCGGTTACCGGAGCTATTACCTCAGGTTCTGGAGCAACAATACTTGGAGGAGTAAAGAATTCATCAAAGAACGGTTGAAACAACTAATCCCATTCATTCCTGGTAGGTGGTATAAATGATGAAGTAGGGTTGTTTGGGACAAGACCAGAACTAATATTACTGGGTCCCATTTCATGAAGTGCGGGTTCAGAGCTGCTTTGCTCAGAAGCCATTGCTGTCAGCTCATCAAAATCAACATTCATAGTTTCAAGGATTTTGCGAGAGTTACGGTTGTAGATTCGGAATGCCTTCTTTGCGGGTGCGTAACCAATGAAAATACCAATATCAGCCTTTGGTTGAAGTTTTCCCAAATTGTCACCATCATTGTTTGGATAGCAAAGAGAACCAAATACATAAAGATATGATAAATCTGGTACTTTTCCATGGAGAAGCTCATAAGGTGTTTTACCATGGCGTTTACAAATTAGTGACTGGTTTTGGGTGTACACTGCTGTAGATATTGCTTCTGCCCATAAAAACAATGGAGCCTTTGCGTAAATTAACATCGTTCGAGCAGCTTCCATAAGTGTGCGATTTCGCCTTTCAACGACACCGTTTTGTTGTGGAGTGCGTGCAACGGATGTTTCATGAGATATGCCAACTTCTTCATAATAATCACGCAAAATTTGATTCACAAATTCGGTTCCATTATCTGTACGAATGCGTCGGATAGTAGTGTTGAGACGCACTTGAATCATCTTGAGAAATCTGATGATAAATTTAGGTGCCTCATTTTTTGCTTTAAGAAATTTCACCCATGTAAACCGAGAGTAATCATCGACAATGACGAGGATGTACTTCTTGCCACTAAGACTTTCAACACGCATTGGCCCACACAGATCCATATGCAACAGATAAAGTTTCTCTTGGTTGGTGTCTTCAGTCTTGGGTTTGTAAGACTTCTTAGTGCTTTTCCCCATTGTACACGCGGAACACAAATGATCCTTGTGAAATGATAGTTTAGGAAGACCACGAACAAGTTCGTTTTTCGCCAAGTGATTAATAGCGTCAAAGTTAAGATGAGATAACCGTCGATGCCATAACCATGACTTAGTCTTCGATGCTTTGGAGAGAAGACATACGGGAGAAGCGGCCATCATGTCTTGTAGAGACAAAGTATACAAATTATTCCCTCGAGTACCTTTCAGTAAATCAACCCCTTCCAAATTACGAATGAAGCAGGTATGCTCTCGAAAATCAACTTCTAGGTTTGCATCACAAAATTGTCCCACAGAAAATAAGTTATGACCGAGACCTTCCACATAATACACTCTCGAAATTATAACATTCCCAATATGATATTCACCATAAACCATTATCTTTGCAATATGATCATTTCCAAATCGAACCGTACCAAGAAACTTGCTGACGAAATTTCTGAGCTGAGAGCGATCTCCGGTCATATGCTTGGAGCAACCAGAGTCCAAATACCAGAGAACAATTTGGACCACCTGTTTTCAATAACAACAGTAGACAATGCATTGGAAACTATTGGTTCCGGAGTGTTAGCAGATACAGATATAGAATTATCAGAATTGCTAACAATTTTGAGAACCTTAGATTTCCTGCGTTTTCTAATGTGAGTTTTAGCACTAACAGGTTTTACTGTTCCAACTTTCTTAGGTTTTGGATTATTTGCGGGCACTACAGTGGGAGTAGACCTAGTTAAAGGGCACTTGGTTCCTACAGTAGTGTCAGTGTTCCTAATTAAAGGACACGCTTGTGTTTTGGTAGCCTTGGTACTCCTAGTTAAAGGGCACGCTTTCTTCACTTCAGTGGGAGTGATCCTAGTTAAAGGGCACATATTTCCTACTATAGTGAAAGTTCTACCAGTGGGGCGCCACATCCAGCCAACTTGGGTTAACACTTTCCCAGTCGGTTTCCATTCTAATCCATTTTTCCGGGCCTGCATCTCATTCACATGGTCAATAAGGCAAGAATCATGACGACTAGAAAACATACATTCATTGCAATTCCAACACTTCAAATTAGAATTCACACTAGGCTTAGAACGCTGCACAACCGCAGAGCCTTTAGGTTTAGCTACATGATTCTTTTTATTCAAAACAGAAATAACATTCCTAGGATGGGCTTCTACTTTCTTCTTCACTTGAATACTAGATGGGGGCAAGATCCTATCATTCTTCTTGTTTCTTTTAAGCTTAGATCTTTGAGCCTTAGTAGTGGTGCTTACTCCTGTAGAAGGCAACACGGGAATATTAGAAGCTGGTTTTGATTCCGCCTTATCTTTAGTGACCAAAGTTTGAGATGGTTTAGTCCTAGGGCCCTTGTTAAGTGGTGTGACGGAAATAAGGGTTCTTTTGATTGCACTAGAGGACGATGCTGAGATAGTGGCTGCGTTATCCACAACATTCTTACCTTTTAGAGTACGAAGTGTTTCCTTTAACTCAGCCAAGACCAGGTTCTTATCACAAATTTGTTCCCTCAAATCAGATATTTCCATCGACTTTCAATTCAATTGTTCAATCAATGATTGATTCTGTACAGTGGTATCAACACATGCGGGCTGTACTGAATCGAAGAGTCGTGTATTTTTCTGTTTTAAGTTATCAACTTTGGACAAAATCTTGGAAACTCGATTATCTAGATCAAGTTTAAGATTCTCAGCGGCCTCAAGAACGTTCACACAGTTAAGCTCCTTAGATTTCTCTATGTCTATCGGTAAAGATTGAGCAACCTTGTCACTTGGCTGACGCTGTTTTGATTGTAAATTCAATCGAAAATTCTTTTCAAAATTTGCATCATCGATATTAACACCTTCGAATGACGTTTCAAAGATTTCTTGAATAAATTGTTGCTTGCATTCAAGCGAAATACAATGTGTTTGAATCTCATCAAAACGTTTTGAAAGCGAAGAATATGAATCTTGAAGCTTTAAAAATTCAGCATCAGATTCGTGACAAGTACTATCTACCACAGTATCCACAGATTCAACATTATGCACAATAGAATCATTATCAACACTTGTATTCACACAGACAGAAACTATATCATGAGACATCACTTGATTCAGAAGCAGATCATTATGGCGTGAAACCCGTTCTATTTCAAGTAAACTGTTTTCATAAGCATCTTCCATTTCATTGAAAACACGTCTAACTTCTTCTATTTCCAAAAACAAATCTTGATCAATATTACGAAAACAAGTTTTAACATTGTTTACAAACGGAACAATTTCATCTCGAAACGCAGCTCTAGTATGCTCAAAGTTCCATTCACCTTCCGTTATGGCCGTGGCCGTCGTACGTTCCAAAATGACCTTGTCAAAATCGGCTAAGTGTTGGTGAACCGTATTTAATTTAACGGACGCCTTACTTACCGGTGGAATTAACTTCGTTAAATCCTTTTTGACGAGTGTAGGAGACGTACTAGGAAGGTTTTCATTTGACAAACTTTGGGGCACAAGAACTGTTAATTCTGCTAATTCCTTTTGTAAGCGAATGCGTGTCTTTTTCGAAAATTGATCTTTGTTATGTTGATCATAATCAATTGTATGGAATTTTGAAAGCATTTTAGAATGAGTTTCATCCCCAAGTGATTGTGTCTCCTCAGTACTACGAACAAAAGGTGCTTCTTTCGATTTTCCAATTATGGTCATATCATAAAGACCGGGAATATATTCCTGAGCTTGTTTTGCATAACTGGGATTAGGTGGTAAATCTTGAAGACGCTTAAGTTCGAATTCTTTAAATGATTTAGTTAAAAGATGAACCTTTTCTGTGGAAGCGTATTGTTTTAAAAGCTGTTGTTCTTTGAATTTAAGAAGTTTGGTAGCATTAATTTCCGATTCAACCTTTTTAGACTCGAGAGTTTCGAAATCCATTTTAAGTTTCTGAAAATCATTGACAACCGACTCTCTTTCTTTTAATTCATTGGAAAGATTAGCTTTTAATGATTCTATTTCTTTCAAGTGTTCAATCTTTTCAAAACGAAATTGGTCAAATTCAGAACATGTTATTTTCTCTTCTTGAGGGACCATTTCAAAAGTTTTGATCTTTTCTTTATGCAACACAAGCTCAGCAGTTAGGGTGGAATTCGTATCTACGGATTGTCTGGGGGCCATATACATTTGATCAATAATATGTTTAGGCACCATTACCAAATCATGTTGTAGAATATTGATAACCTATGAATCTATGAAGTGGGTTGATGTTTTCTAGTGAGAGAAACTAGAGAGAGAAAGTGAGAGAAAGTGTGTGTGATTTTATTAATATGAAATCCAAAATGAAACAACAACCAACCCCTTTCCTTAGTGGAAAGGGGTATTTATATTCCAAGCCTAACATTGGGCTTGGGCCGGTCCATGACAAGCCCATGGACCGGTTCTTACTTAAGTTAATAAGCAACTAATAACTAATTACTAACTACGAGCTATTACAACATAAATCATATTGTGGAGTGACCGATACTTCTAATATACGTTAAAACGTATTTCTAACAATCTCCCCCTAAGGGAGGTCACTCCACGTTACAAAGTTCTAAACCTAGCATACTATACTAAGTCTTCGTTCTTTAGCTCGTAGTCTTTTCTTCTTTTCTTTCTTTTGTTGTGAATATGTTGATTTGATCTTTTTGGCTTTGACTTGAGAGCATTGTTCTTTGGCCTTTCACGTGCGATCTTTGCCTTTCTTGTGAACTTTGCCTACTCATGACTTCATGTTCCACACACTTACATCTTTTTGTTGAATTCTTGAAAGCTTCAGAGTTTGGTACAGCGGAAGACTTCATCTTGTACTTTCTTGAATTTTTGCTGAACTTTGTTGCAAAAGATATAAGCATGTGGGAACGACTTTTACAGGTACACCGCAACACCACCGTCTTCACTGGTACACAGCAACGCCACCGTCTTCAACAGGTACACAGCAATGCCACCGTCTTAAACAGGTACACAGCAACGACACGAATAAAATGGCTTTGAACATTTTATTCTAATTCGGTAGCATTTTACCTCCGGTCGGTGAAGACCGTTGGACGATATTAGATATCGTACCCGTGACGGATAGTTTCAATTAAGTAACTTCCTGACAGGATTTCGCGGGTAAACCCGTTCTCTTTATTCGACCGTCCAAAGCTGACTGCGAACATAAAGAGTGAATCACTTGGATAAATTATCCTTGTGATTTGAAGCCGTCAATTCATGAAACCTGGAACAAGTGAATTTCAATTAAGATTTTCACCATCGTTGCTTTCCAGTTGTCACGAGCTCAATTCATAAAGAATCTTGCATGTTACCTACCAAGTGTTGTTTGATGTTGACACTAGAAGGATTTCCACTCGTCACTGTGGTCAATAAAGAGTCACTCTGAGTGTTCTGGCAAGATCATATGATAATGCGAAGAGGCCTGGAACGAGTTTAAGTTCAATTAAGAATTAAACCACTGTTACCTTCCAGTTTTTCACAAGATTGGTTCTAAAAGAACCGCACGTGTAACCTACCATGAGCTTGTTTGATGTTGGCTCAAGCAGGATTTCCATCTTCATTGTAATACTTGCGTATTACTATGTTCTGGCAATATTACAGGAATACTGCGTAGGACTCATGAAAATCTCTTACTTTTCACAGTGTGTGAGAAAGCAAGGAATAAATGGAAAGTGTCCTAATGAGACTTTTGATGATCTCTTGGCTCTAGACTCGATTGTGCGTTTTGATTTAGTGAGCGATGGCTGGAGAGGAGTGCCACCTTTTCAATACCAGTCTATTCGGAGTGAATAAACCAATAGATAACGTGTTGATCTCCGTGTGATTAAAACAAATACCTTTTGAGAGATATTTGAGTTAGCTGGGGAAGGGTTGTGCATTGCATCACTGGGTCTATGATGTCTTTCTTCAATACCGAGAATCATTAGCAAAAATGACCTCAATAGCATATGTATTGACCCGGTTTCTGCCTGAAGTTGTAAGGAGGGCTTCTTTCTTTACACCCTTTATCTTTACATTTCTTTTTCATTCTTCAACCCCTTCAATGCTTACCAATACGTCATCACTAGCACCTTGTTGTGATTGTTCCAGTGCTAGCTTAAGTACTTGGTCGGCATTCAGCTACGTTCACATTCTTTCTCCATCTTTCCTAGGACTTCTAATTCTATCTAGGGAATTGTCCTTGGGAAGATTCCATCGGTTCTGATGAATCATTGGACTAAACCTATTCCTACCACCCTTTTGTCACCACATCTGTCGTGAATTAAGCGTGTTTTGGGAAGGAATTGCCACCATGAAAAATCATTGAAAATCACATAAGGTACTTGTGATATTGAAATCAAAAGTTTTGTACCTTAGGTGTTTTGTTCATCAAAAACGCTCCCCCTTAACACGTGCTTAACACATATTAAGTTGGATTATCGTTAAGTCTTTTTCATCTTTTAGCCAAGTATCACTTAAGTCTCCTTAATCCCATTTTCTCCCCTTATCCAAAATGTTAACCATTAATATTTGGGATATTGAATGGATTAACCGGTCTTTGGGTAAAAATGAAATCGATGTTTGGCCATAGAACAAGTTATTGCTCCCCCTTAAGTTAATAAGGGATAGTTGTAGTGCTTTAGTATGATATATTTTGAAAGATTTAGAATCTCGTGAGAAATTCTTGAAAAATTATCATACCTTAACACTACAACAAGCCATTAAAGCACATTATTCACAAATATACATATTCACAAATAATACCAATATAGAGTGACCTGAAATGTACGACCCATTAGATGGATCGTTGCAGTGTCCTGTAGTGCACTCCATATGGTCTACCACCCACGAATCTTTCCAAGCTCCTCATCAATCTACGTTCACGGAGCTTTTGATCGATCTTCTTGATCACGTACTTCGCCATCTGCCGGTAACCTGGATGCCAATCCTCCGTCATTTCTGGCAAAGTCCCACCCGAGTTCAGATGCTCCAACTTTCCTCTGACTTGTAGAAGAGTCCCATCACTGTACTTATGGAGCTCACCTACCCTCATAAACTTCATCAAACCTCGACTGTTCAAGTAGAAAATGCCATAATTCGGGACAGAAATGCCGGTATAGGGACATCTTTCTACATGTTGAGGTAGCACTTTATTCACTGGACGGGTTAGGTTGAGCTTCCTTTGATAGCTTTCGACTCCCAACTGAAGGTCTTCA
Source organism: Glebionis coronaria (assembly GCA_025667525.1). Classification (NCBI taxonomy): domain Eukaryota; kingdom Viridiplantae; phylum Streptophyta; class Magnoliopsida; order Asterales; family Asteraceae; genus Glebionis; species Glebionis coronaria. The sequence goes on along the minus strand of CM046876.1, from coordinate 541,856,237 downwards.
ACTCGTGTCTTGATGACAATGCTTTGTGTGAACATACGAAGTGCTGTATTCAAAGCAATGAGGTCTTCACGAGGAATATGTGTGAGTTGATCTCTGGTCATCAGAAGCAGCATATCTTCGATATCCTCAAGGCGAATGATGGAAAAGTCTCCCTGTTGGATTTTGTATTCCCTGTCATCCTCCCTTTTCAAACGAATCTCCGTCACATGATAATAGCCATTCTTGGCTTCAGTTTTCATCCCTAAAATGCTGGAGATGCGGATGTCGGATCTAACACTGCTTCCAGAATTGACTAGGCAGCAACCCCTGTACGCCCTTCGGACTCGTTCGTCCCAATGAGATGCACCTATGACAGCATACATATCATAATTACGATTTATCTTAGGGACCCAGAGTCGATTTACCTTTTCCTCGATAAAGGGTATAGTCCCCCAGTTTGCAGCTTTCAGCAAGGTCAAGGAGGTTGCGTACTTTGATGACCCCTTCAGTAGATACACCAGATCATTGGTGACGAAGAAGTCAAGAGCAATCTGATTATCTTGAGTAGGATCCATTGGAGGTGGAGCTCTTTCTGATTCATGAAGACCTGGCCGTTGAACGGTATTCAGAGCCTTCAGGATCTCATCGGCATAATATTCGAACTCCATTTGGGTCAACCGGGTTTTGGCTCGAAGTCTTTTATCCTTCAGTACTTTCCTCACCAAAGATGGAGTAACCGAAGTCTTATACTCATGAGCAATAAATGCACATAAGTCAATCGGACTGCGGATACGAAGATACAAGACATCTTTGTCGGCGTCGGTGATCGGATCATACTGCGCTGCTGCCGTGATCCAAGCCTGTGGTGGAGCAGTCTCGTCGATTTCCAACGTGTCCGCCCAGTCCCTTGTGCTTGGTTCAGGAATAGTAGATTGTGGGTTTTGTTGCAGAGGAGTAGAGACTTGAACATCTGCTTGTTCTGATTCAGGCATTTCAGCAGTGTCATGGATGGGTGAGTGTTGTGCAGCTTCAGGTTCGGTGACCGATTCTGCAATCACAGGAGCAACAACAATAGAACTAACAGGGTTAGTGGTAACAGGTATTGATGCATGGATAAATGTACCAGGAATAGATGACCCTGTAGTGGCATTCACATCATGGCGCCACTTCGATCGTCTGGATTCCGTGGATGTAGATTTTTCCTTTGGTGCTGCATCTTTCTTGGATTTGGTGCCAGACTTAACAGGTTTCTTTGAGCTGGCACCCTTATCCCCTTTCTCAGGCTGTTCACCTTTATCCGCATTGCTCCCCTTAACACTCTCCTGGTGACCATCACCACCATCATTACCATCATTATCATCATCATCTGCATCCTCATCATCATTATCCTCATCCTCATCCTCATCATCATTTTCATCATCCTTATCATTATCATCATTCTCATCATTCTGATCCTCATCATCCTCATCATCATCATCATTCTTATCTTCTTCTTCTTCTTCTTCTTCCTCTTCTCCACCAGTACCCTCTTCTTCTTCACTCTCTTCCCGTTCTTCCTCAGGGAGAATTTGGTAGGGTACCACACTTCCAAATGTCTTGAACAACTTATCATCCTCCATGATCGCGTCGTTCAGGGATTTGTATAGAGCCCGTTGAATCCTCGATTTATCAAACGATCCAAGTTCCACCATACGAGCCTTAAGGATCTTTTTCAGTTCAAAATCCGTCAAGTCATATGCGATCTTGTAGGCGGCTTCTGAAGGATTGGATGATTTGATCATCAAGTTGTCAGCAGCAAGCGTCTTCAAATCATCATGCAGTTTAGGCATTAGGGATTCAACGGAGTCTTTCACTCTCTGCTCAATAGTAGCTTCAAGAGCTTCTTTTTGCTCTTTAAGGTCATCCTTAATAGCTTTAAGTCTCGTAATTCATGCTTGATGCCTATCAGCTTCAGCCTTTTTAACCCGAGCAAGTTCTTCTGCATGAGCTTTACGTGTAAATTCCATGTCTGCAGCGAACTTAGCAATCAAATCTTCTTGAGCTTTCTTTGATGCCTCTTCACTTTGAGCTCGTCTACGTAACTCTTGGCGAAGTTCATCCATTTCTCTCTTGTGATTATCCACATGTTTATCCAACATCTCGGCCATCACTATTGCTGCCATTGCAGATGTTGCTGAGCTGCTCTGGGTTGATGGGATAGGCTCGGTTGTTACTGCGGTACTAAGGATGGGCTTTATTGGTGGTGGAGGAAATGGTGTTGAAACCGGTTTGGTTGGTAAGGGTTGAGTTGGTTGAAGTTGAGTTACCAAAGGTTGAGTCGACTCTTTGTCAATACCAGCTGAAACAGGGATTGATGGCTCCTTCGAAGTGGAATAATGTTCAGGTGACCCAAATTCATCAACATCGTCTGGTTCCACGTACTCATCCTCAATATCTACCCTTGCACCTGAACCACTACCGCCAGTATCTTTCCTACTCCTTTGAATGGCTATCTTCATCATTTGTTTCTCAGTTTTATCAAGAGTAGGATCAACAATGCCTTCTTCGTCACGTAGACGCATCTCATCAGCCTTACCCTTTCCCTTCTTACCCTCTGTCTTCTTCTTCTTGGTTTTGGGTTCGGGTAAATCTGTCTGCTTCCGTTTACCCTTGCTCTTAACCGTGGTGGAAGAGTCCTCACCTGCTAGAATACTTGCTCGTTGATTCTCAATTTCTGTTAGCAAGTTCTTGTAATCAGCAGATGCAATAATCTCATCGGTCAGAAGATGACTGGGAATGGGACCAGGAATAACCGTATTCGAATGAGTCTCCTGCCTTAAGTCTACCAAATCATCATCATCCATCGTGTGGTGACGAATACCTGCACGCTTGTTAATGGATGCATCGTTTTCCATAAAATAATGTATGATCAACTTAATAAACCTAGGGTACTGGTAGCTTTTAACCTTACCCTTTGTGTTTGTGAAGAGTTGAAAAGTAAACTCCTCCCACAGCAGTGATGCATAATCAATACCCATACCTTTGAACATACCATAAAACATCTTGATGATTGGTGGACGAACAGCATCAAACCCAGTTGTTTTGGGTGTTAAACATCGGCTTAGAATCCCAAAAATAGCTTTCCATGGTTGACCAACTTTGGCAGTAGTAAACTCAGACGGGGTTCGTATGTCAAGACATCCAATGGCGGTGAACATCTCCATGATCTGGTCCTTGGTTGGGTTGGGTGAGTATGATGGTAGACCTTTGAGTATCGGTCGAAAGCCAAAGATCTTCCTGAAGTCTGACACAGTAAGCGTCTGCTGCTTGTTGTCCAAGGAAAAAGTGATCTTGTTCGACGTCCTCTCTTTGGTAGCCCAGAACTCGTAAAGATATTCATAGGGCACTGAAGCACTTCTCCTTAGCGCATGCTTGAAATGAGATTTATCAAGCATGGCTGTACCTACCTTAAAGCCATTATGGGTAGAGTGAGATACCTCCTTCAGACGGAAGTTGTTTGGAATAAACTTTAGAGTCTTGGCTTCAGCAATGGCGGCGGCTCTGTTTTCTTGTAGTTGTTGTACGGTAGGGTTAGTCATCGTCTCTGCTTAAGATAAAACACAAAGGTTGATACAAACAAGTATGAATATCATTATGACTTTAAACCTAAGCATTGTACATATGACATAATCCCTTAAGCTTTGAAACCATTCAAACATCTTCTATTCGGAATAATCACTCAATTCGGAATAATTGATCTATGCTGAATAAGAATGCTATGCGGAATATTAATTCTATTCGGAACATTTAGCCTATGCGGAATAAAATCTCTATTCTGAATAAAGGCCTATTCGGAACATTTGGCTATGCTGAATAAAATCTCTATTCGGAACATTAGGCTATGCGGAATAAAATCCTATTCGGAACATTTGGCTTGTGCGGAATAAATTTCTATTCGGAACATTAGGCTATGCGGAATAAGAACTCTATTCGGAACATTTAGGCTATGCGGAATAAATCTCTATTCGGAACATCAGGCCTATGCGGAATAAAAACTCTATTCGGAACATTTTGTCTATGCGGAATAAAAACTCTATTCGGAACATTGGGCCTATGCGGAATAAAAATCCTATTCGGAAAGACTTTGCCTATGCGGAATAAATTCTCTATTCGGAACATTTTGTCTATGCGGAATAAAATCCTATTCGGAACATTTTGCCTTATGCGGAATAAAATCCTATTCGGAAAGACTTTGCCTATGCGGAAAACAGCTTCTATGCGGAAAGATTTACCATGCGGAAAGTTCTTTCTATTCGGAAAACATTCCCTATTCAGAAAATCATCCTATTCTGAAAGTTCAATCAGTGACGATTTGTTTATTTTAGGCATGAAATCGTTTGAAGCAAGTGTTCTAAAGGCCAAATCAGGTCATTAGATCTAATCCGAATACAACCCAAGCAAAACCCCCAAATTAATTAACCCTAATTAAGCAGTAATTTGATTTCGATTGTTTTCAATTTAAACAGTTAATAAACTTGTTTTGCATGAAAGATTAATCCGATGTTATACCTTTTGAAGATCTTGAACAAGAGAATTACTGATTTGATTCGAGTTTGATTGATTCCGTGAGTTTTTGTGTGGAAAGATGTTAATGGCGGCAAAGGATAGGGAGAAACAGTGAATGGGAATAGTGAGGGGCGGGGTGTTTTGTTTTTTGACTTAGGTCAATTTTTTGACTAGTTTCATTAAACATCACCTTTAGTCCCTCTATTATCTATTCTTTTCCTTTTTATTTCTAACTTTTTCATTTCACTTATCCCTTGTTTAACTTACACACAACTTAGCAAACGCAATCTATTAGCATATCTCCAATATCTAAAAGCCATGCCTATCACTTAGAACGAACACAAGTCGTTTTCTAAAGCAAAAACCACTCAATTACCATGTAGCCCTTAATTTTCACAATCACTTTTGAAGATCAATTTAATGACGAAGATGATTTTAATATTTTCTCCCCCTTAAACGATGACCCGTTTTCTATTTAAAGAGCTGTAGTCATTGTTTAAAGAGTCAAATATTGATGAAAGCATTTCCAATTTATCTCTTGAAAAAGTTTGATTCGTGGTGTCAATAAGATTTCTCTTATTTTAACAAATTAATGCACTGAGACGTACACAAATTCGTGTTAGACCAAGTTGTAAAGTAAACTTGATCCCTTTGCATGATTTGGCTTGTAAATCACGCCCGAGAAAATTAATTCCCGTTGTGAGCCAACGTTTTCCAAGGAAAAACGTGACTTTAATATGAAAACCGGGTTGCAGTCAGAAATAACTACAAGCCATAATGGGCATGTTTTAAAAATGTACAAATTTTATACGGACTCTATTTATGGCACCGTGTCAATATTGATCGACATTTCTAAGGCCGTAAATATTACCGTACTAAAAGACATGCCCGATTTAAAACGAAAAATATTTTTGGTTTTTCTTGATTTTATAATTTTTATGGTTTTTCTAGGTTTTATATTTTTTATGGTTTTTGTTGGTTTTATATTTTTGTATTTTATTTTTGTGGTTTATATTTTTACGATAATATACATGATCACAACCAAAGGATACTCTGAATAGTTTACCACGACTATTCAGCTGATTCTTCTGCCAACTCTTTGAGAGTCGCTGGAGTGAATGATTTCATGCCAAGCTTGTCGATCAAAAACTCGATTCGTCCTCGATCTAAGGCTTTGGTGAACATATCCGCCAGCTGGTACTCAGTAGTGACAAAATACAGCTCGATCACTCCGTTCTCCACCTGCTCCTTAATGAAATGGTAGCGAATGTCTATGTGCTTGGCCCGGGAGTGTTGAACATAGTTGCAGCAAAGGGCAATGGCGCTCTTGTTGTCACAATACATCGGGATTTTGTTAAATCCAAGACCGTAGTCAGTTAACTGTGATCTCATCCAAAGGACTTGAGCACAACAACCGGACATGGCGATGTATTCAGCCTCCGTGCTAGAAATTGCAGCGCTTTTCTGCCTTTTTGAAGACCAACTGATCAATCTATCTCCTAGGAGTTGCACAGATCCAGAAGTGCTACGCCTCGTGTCTTGACATCCAGCATGATCGGCATCTGCGTATGATATTAAAGCAATCGAGGAATCTTTCGGATACCATAGACCACGATGAAGTGTTCCTTTTAGATACCGAAAGATCCTTTTCACAACATGTAGGTGCTTTTCGGTAGGCCGAGCCTGATACCGGGCACACATGCATACAGCAAATTGCAAATCAGGCCTGCTAGCAGTCAGATATAGAAGGGTGCCGATCATCCCACGGTAAAGTTTTGGATCGACAATAGTCCCATTCCTATCTTCATCTAACTTGAATTTTTCCACCATTGGAGTGTCTACGGGGTCACAATTCTCAAAGTTATATTTCTTAAGAGATTCTAGAGCATATTTGGATTGATTTATAAAGATGCCTCTGGGATTCTGAGAAATCTGTAATCCTAAGAAAAATGAAATTTTTCCCATCATCGACATCTGAAAGCGTGTGGACATTATCTTCTCAAATTGTTTAGACAATTCTATGTTAGTGGCAGCAAATATTATATCATCAACATAAATTTGTACCAGAAGCATGTCGTTGCCGTCCTTGAGAGTGAATAGAGTGGGGTCCACTTTGCCTTTGGAGAAGCCTTCCGACATGAGATATGTTGACAGGAGATCATACCACGCGCGTGGAGCTTGTTTCAACCCATAGAGAGCCTTCTTAAGCTTGTACACATGATTAGGAGACTCCGTACTGACGAACCCATCCGGTTGACTAACAAAAACCTCTTCCCTTAGTTCACCGTTCAAAAATTCCGTCTTTACATCCATTTGATAGACGATCATGTTCATATGAGCAGCAAATGCAAGGAATAGTCTAATCGCCTCCAATCTAGCCACAGGAGCAAAAGATTCCTCAAAGTCTATACCCAAGGCTTGTTTATATCCTCTAGCGACCAATCTAGCTTTATTCTTCAATACCGCACCCATCTCATCAAGTTTAACCTTATAAACCCATAACAAAGTAAGGATGTTAACCTTGTCAGGGCGAGGAACCAATTCCCATACTTCAAGTCGTTGGAATTCGTTTAGTTCCTCCTGCATAGCTTCAATCCAAGATGATTGGGTCATAGCCTGCTGCCAATTTTTGGGTTCAACTTCAGAGAGAAATGCATCAAAGTAACAATATAGTGCACTCTCTTGTAATTGATGGCGTGTAGAGACGGGTCGATCTAGATCCCCAATAACATTCCTAATTGGGTGATCTTTTGTCCATTTAGTGCTATGGTTTTCAATCCTAGGTGGTCTGGAGTGAACAATAGAAGGAGCTTCTTCTGAGGTAGACGCGGCTGAAGGGTTTTCAGGTATCGCTACACCAAAGAAAGGAAGCTCTTGCAAGTGAGCATATTCCAAGTCGTGATCAGTAGAATCCTCTTCCACATCATTAGGCACAAGTAGGGGTGATGATTCAGGTGTAGTTTGAGAATCACTTGGTGAAGGTGCATCCGGTTCAATGTGAATAGTAGATGCATTAGATAAAGGTTCATTAACTTGAGCAACCACTTCAGGTATTGGAGCAATTACTACAGGTGCTGGAACTTCATCAGTCGGGGGATCGAAGAATTCATCAAACAACGGTTGAAACAGTTTATCCCACTCGGGCCTTGATGGTGGTAAAAATGATGTAGAAGTAGGATTATTGGGAACTAATCCGGAACTAATAGCACCGGTTCCCATCTCATGAAGCGCGGGTTCAGAGCTGTGTTGCTCAGAAGCCATCGCTGTCAGCTCGTCGAAATCTGCGTCCATAGTTTCTACAATCTTGCCAAGATGACGGTTATAGATTCGGTATGCTCTTTTGGACGGTGAGTAACCAATGAAAATACCTATATCGGCTTTCGGTTGAAGCTTACCCAAGTTCTCACTATTGATGTTTGGATAACACAGAGCACCAAACACATGGAAAAATGAAACATCGGGTTTACGGTCATGTAAAAGCTCATAAGGTGTTTTTCCATGGCGTTTCCGAAGGATAGAACGGTTTTGGGTGAAACACGCAGTAGAAATAGCCTCTGCCCACAAGAACAATGGAGCGTTCGCATAAATAAGCATGGTCCTAGCAGCTTCCATAAGTGTACGATTCCGTCTTTCAACGACACCGTTTTGTTGTGGAGTGCGTGCAGCGGATGTTTCATGTGATATACCAACTCCTTCATAATAATCACGAAGAGTCTGGTTGACGAACTCTGTACCATTGTCTGTATGAATACGGCGGACAGTGGTATTCAAACGTACCTGAATGAACTTCAGAAAAGTGATGATAGCCTTCGGTGCTTCATCCTTTGTACGTAGAAATCTAACCCATGTAAACCTGGAAAAATCATCCACAATGACGAGAATGAATTTCTTACCGCTCACACTTTCAGTTCTCATCGGCCCACAAAGATCCATATGCAAAAGATGAAGTTTTTCTTGATTGGTGTCTTCAGCTTTGGGCTTGTAAGATTTCTTGGTGCTTTTCCCCCTTGAACACGCGGAACATAAATGATCCTTGTGAAATTTAAGCTTTGGAAGACCACGAACTAATTCGTTTTTAGCCAGATGATTAATAGCATCAAAGTTAAGATGAGATAATCTGCGATGCCATAACCATGACTTGGTCTTAGATGCTTTAGAGAGAAGACATACTGGAGAGGCGGCCATCATGTCTTGTAAGGACAAAGTGTAAAGATTTGCACCACGAGATCCCTTCAACAAATCTTTTCCTTCCAAGTTGCGGATGAAACAAGTGTGTTGTCGAAAAGCAACCTCAAGGTTGGAATCACAAAACTGTCCTACTGAGAATAAGTTATGACCAAGACCTTCTACATAGTATACCCTAGAAATCGTCACGTTTCCAATCTGATATTCACCATACCCCATAATCTTTGCTATATGATCATTCCCGAATTTAACCGTACCAAGAAACTTGCTGACGAAATTTCGGAGCATCGAGCGATTTCCGGTCATATGTTTTGAACAACCGGAGTCCAAATACCACAGGATGATTTGGACCACCTAAAAATATCACCACACAAAGACAATGTAGAGGTATCAGAATCTGAGTGTTCCTTGTTATTAGCAGGTACAGATTTAATAATCTTAGATTTGCTAACTCTAGGTTTCTTAGATTTCCTAGCCTTCTTCTTCTTAATTGGTGGGGTAGATTCTAGTTGGCTTAAATCCTGAGGTATTTCTTCACTGATAGGAACTATAGTGGGGGCGGACCTAATTAAAGGGCGCTGTTTCCATACTTGAGTGCGAGTGTTCCTAACTAAAGGACGCTCAGACCTAACCTCAGTGGATGCATTCCTAGTTAAAGGGCACATTTTTCCATCTAATGTAAAGGTCCTACCAGTGGGACGCCATTGCCAGCCAACTTGGGCACGAGTTCTACCCGTTGGCTTCCATTCAAGACCATTCTTAATAGCATTCATTTCATTAACGTGATCAATCAGACACAAATCATGACGCTGGGAAAACATACATTCATTACAATTCCAACAATTTAAATCAGAATTCACGAATGGTTTAGGCTGCTGCACAGGCGCAGAGCTTTTAGTCTTAACATGATTCTTTTTATTTAAAACTGAACTAGCATTCCTATTGTGAACTTCTACTTTCTTCTTTGTGGCACTACTAGTGGAGGGCTTGATCTTAGCTTTCTTGAGTGGCGATCCTTTAGCCTTAGTAGTCTCTTTTAATCCTGTAGAAGGCAAATTGGGAACATTAGCAACAGATTTTAAATGTGTCTTACTTGATTGTGCCAATGACGGTTTCGCTCCTGGAGTCTTATTAAATGGAGTGACAGCAATGGGCCTATTATTAAGTAGTGCAGAACCTGGTGTACCTATGTATTGCAAATATGCCAAGCAATATTGAACTCGCTTAATATATTCATGAGCCGAATAATAGTCGCTACTTGAGGGATCTAAGGCATAAAGATCGTCTAAAATATCCCTAAGAAGATCGACATGCTTAATGGCATTCCTCATATAATCATCATAGGTAACCGGGTTTCTCTTGTGAAGCGGATTCTTATAAAGCACTACTGACTTGGTTGTTGGAGCACTAGTGGACGGTGCAGAGTCGGTAGCTAAGTTATCAACAACTTCTTGTCGGGTGAGAAGAAGTGTTTCCTTTAACTCAGCCAAAACCATATTTTTGTCTATGAGCAGGATGTTCAAATCAGAGATTTCCTCGCACTTTTGGTTCAGTTGTTCAACATAATATTGTTGCTGTGCCGCATTAAAAGCGAAGCGTTCTTCTAGTGAACCATAAAGAGCGGATAGTCCCTGTCTTGTCCGATCCATCTCCCCTAGAACAGACGAAAGTCTAATTTCTAAGACTTGGTTTTTAGACTCTGCAGCCTCTAGTTCCATTTTGAGTGTTTCATTTGATGAGACATCTCTCTTCAATCTCATTATCTCTTCCTCTAATGTCTTAACAATTGCAATCATCTTGTCACTATTCTCAACACCGTTTTCACAAACATTTGATATCAAAAGATTCTCATTTTGAGTTTGTTGTTTTAATTCTAAAGATATACAATGTTGTTCTAGTTGATTAAAGCGTTTTGAAAGTAAATTGTAAGAATCTTGTAGCTTTAAAAACTCAGCGTTAGATTCGTGACAAGAATGATTATCTACCTCATTTACAGTATCAGCAACATTTACAGAGAGATCACAAACATCATCACAAATATCATTACAAATATTCACAGCATCACAATTAATCATAGCGGATGTAAGCTCATTCGAATAATTAACATTTACAGTAGTAAGCACATCACACGAGATTACTGCAGACAAGAAACGGTCATATTCGGTTAAAATCTTTTCTTTTTCAACTAGTTGTAGTTCGTAAGCGGTGTCCATTTCATAAAACACTTTTTGAACTTCACCAATTTCAAAAACAAGATTTTCCTTAAGAGATGCAAAAATTCCTTTTAGACTTTCGACAAACGGATTGATCTCAGTTTTAAACACCTCGTTCATATGTTCGAAAGCCCATTCTCCGGCGTTTAAGCCATTTGAAGTCGTACGTTCCAAAATGACCTTGTCAAAATTAGTAAATTATTGATTAATCTCTTGCAAGTTTAACCATACAGTGCTAACTGGTGGAAGATCCTTTGGTATTTCCTTAGGACCTTCCATATTGACAAGTGTAGGAAAAGTACTAGGGTTTTCTTCATCTAATATGTAGGTTGGTGTTGTTATGAGATCTTTGTCCATATGGAATCGAATTCTAAAATCCGTTTTTGTAAGCTCCTTATTCAATTTAAAATAATCACACTCGGGATATTTTGCAGAATTATATGACCGATCCTCATCAACTAGATCCTTACTTGTTTGATCATTGGGAAAAACAATCGGGTCTAAAGCCAATCCTAATTGAGTTGCATTATAAAGTCTAGGACTATGTCTTAAAGCTTGTTTTGCATACCGTGGATTAGGGGGAAGGCCTTTTTGACGTGATAAGTTAAATTCTCTAAATGAAGCATCAAATAAGTGAACTAGTTGAGAAGCAGCGTATTGTCTTAACAGCAAGTAATCTAGACTTCTAATCTTATTAGTGGCATTAATCTCCATTTCATTCTTCTTAGACTCTAGTGATTCAAAATCCGTTTGAAGTTTTTGAAAATTAGTGACCACTAACTCTTTTTCTTGAAGTTCATTAGACAGATTTGCTCTTAAGTTTTCTATTTCTTGCAAGTGACCCATTTGTTTGTTTCTAAAGTGATCATACTCGGAATTAGTTAGAACACTAGACGAAGGCACTAGTTCCAAGGTTTGAACTTTCTCATTGCTTAAGGCAAGCTCATCAGACAAATTCTTATTCTTAGCTAAGGTTTCTAAGAGTGCAGCATTCATTTGGCTAAGTAATGTAGCAGGAACCATGACCAAATCTTGTTGAGCAGGAGTAGGCGTATGCGAACTGGGTCCTGGTTGTGATTCACTCAAAGTCTGGGGACTCACATTGATATTGCTATCATTGTTTGTCTCCTCGTTTGAAGGACTCACTACCGAAGATTCATTCGAATCAGCACTTTCTTGCACAACTTGATGTGGTTGAATACTAGCATCAGTGGTATTATCGGTGGTATTAATAAGTACCTCAGATCTCTTTTCTGGCCCTAAGCTGGAGATAGTTGCCATGAGAGCAGCCTTTGCAGATTGAAAGTCATCACAGTCGGAGTCATACGCATCAAGATCATCGGCTTGGTAAGCTGTGTTCTGCGTAGTGACAACGTCTTGTTCAGCAATCCCTGGGTCAGCAAGAAATGCAAGCTCCTCTTCATCAAGTTCCCTTCCTTGCGCCTGAGCATTTACCAGATAGATCTTTTCTGCAAACCACTGTCCATCCCTTCTCCTCTTGGGTTTCTTACAATCCCTGGACATATGACCCTCTTCCTTGCAGTTGTAGCATGTAATCATTCTCAACTTGCCTGTATTAGCCCGTGGAGGATTGTTGACCATTAGAGCAGGAGCAGGATTAATCGTGCGAGCATTGGTCGAAGTGGAAGGTCTCCCCTGATATGGTTGAATTGGCTGAACCATGACCCTGCCATTCTCAATAGTAGTCTGTTGACGAGAATTGGATGAATTCCTCAACTGATTGTTGGTAGGAGCTGATCCTCTGTATCCTCGTTTGCTTAAAGTTCTTGTGAGATACGCAGACATAGTAGTTAGCACTTCAACTGGGTCAGCTCCTTGTTGGAATACAGGGACGGGGACTTCCTCATCATCACAATACAGTGCTTGATCTGGATGAGCTGCATAATCAGTAAAAGGAATACTCATTTGATCAGGGTAGCTTGTTGGATATGCTGCATTCTCTTGATAAGAAGAATATGAAGGCTGAGCATAAGGTGCAACATTTGCTGGATGAAGTTGTGAAGCATACTGTGGTGAAGGTGTATTGAACCGATATTGTTGCTGATGTGAGGTGGGTGGTTGCGGTAGAATCGAGTATTGTGGGAAGGTTGGTGTCATGTAAGGTGATGGATGATAGGCTTGATGACCCAAGATATAAGGTGTGTTGTTGTGTGACAAGCTTGGTTGATTTGCCATCAAAGCTAAGGAATCTGGGTACATACCGCGAGGAGAACGGTGCATAATCACATGCTTCTCATGTTGCTGAAGAAAAGCATAGATTTGATCTAAGTTGCACTTATGCAAATCCCGGGTTAACTTCACATCGGTAATATACTCACCCCATTCAGCTTGAGGTAATGTATTCAAGAACTTGGTGTTAACCTGGAATGGAGCAATCACCAGATTGTATACATTCAGATCATTCATTAGAGTAGTGAATCTGAAGTAATAATCGTGTAGTGTTTCCCCTGGGCTGTACGTGAATCTATCAAACAGATCATACAGCTGACACTCCCTTTCCTGTTTGGTGAGAGACGTTCCTTGTAACAACACCTTTAGACGTTCCCACAAGTCTTTGGCAACCGTATATTGACTAACCATACGATAAATATCATGCGGAAGAGCTTGGAGAAGTGTCTGTAGAGCCTTTTCATCAGCATCAGCAATGAGTTGTTGTGCCGGTGTGAGATCTTCATATTCTCTTGGTCGAGACACGTTATTTGCCACAATGGTACCATAGTCGAGTGGACCATTCAAAATCGATTTGACCATAAGCCTTCCGTATGTTGGTTTGCCCTTCAAGTATTGCATCATACGGCCCTGCCATGCCTCAAACACCTCTTTAATAAGCATCGGTGGACGACTATCAGTCCCCGTTATGATCGAGATATCCGTAAGAGATGTCATCTGAGGCATTAATGAACTTGGATTCATGGTGATCACTTAACAGACTCAAAGATTATCGGTTGATCGAGCAGTGAAGAAAGGTTGAGAATTTGTGTTGTGTTGGTTGAACTCAAGATTAAATCCACTAAAGATCGTCGAAAAAAGTCAAATACCCCTTGAACTTGCTTATACGGAATAACCCAAAATTAGAATAAACCCTATTCGGAATAACACTTATTCGGAATAATCCTATGCTGAAAATACCCTATTCGGAATAAACTCTATGCTGAATAACCCTTATGCGGAAAACCCCTTATGCGGAATATTTTCTTCAATTCGGAATATCTTGGCAATTTGGCTTATTCGGAAAACACCTCCTATTCGGAATGATGGGCAATTCGGAAAGATATTCGGAATATTTCTCCTATGCGGAAAAAATTTTGGCTATTCGGAAAAATCTGGCTATTCGGAAAATAATAGGCTATTCGGAAAGTTTTTTGCTATTCGGAAAGATTTCTGCTATTCGGAATAATTGCTGCTATTCGGAAAAAATTCTTCTATTCGGAAAGTCTATGCGGAAACTTCTTCTATTCTGAATATTTCTCCTATTCGGAATCCTATTCGGAATAAACCTTCTATACTGAAAATCCTCCTATTCGGAATCCTATTCGGAATAAACTTTCTATACTGAAAATCCTCCTATTCGGAATCCTATTCGGAAAGTTCTGGAAAAATTGTTTCCGAGACTTAAAAAACAGCTTTTAACTCCGATTTTTGATCCAAAACCACAAAAAGTTTTATGATTTTTACCAAAATAAGCTAAACCCAATCCTTATCAATCAATCCCAATAACAAAAACACCAAAAACAACAAGATTCAAGATTGATTTTTCTAAAGATCACTAACTGATTCAAAAACTAAAAAAGCAACACAATCCTTACCTTAAATCACCCCATAGCTCTTGATACCAAATGTAGAATATTGATAACCTATGAATCTATGAAGTGGGTTGATGTTTTCTAGTGAGAGAAACTAGAGAGAGAAAGTGAGAGAAAGTGTGTGTGATTTTATTAATATGAAATCCAAAATGAAACAACAACCAACCCCTTTCCTTAGTGGAAAGGGGTATTTATATTCCAAGCCTAACATTGGGCTTGGGTCGGTCCATGACAAGCCCATGGACCGGTTCTTACTTAAGTTAATAAGCAACTAATAACTAATTACTAACTACGAGCTATTACAACATAAATCATATTGTGGAGTGACCGATACTTCTAATATACGTTAAAACGTATTTCTAACACATGTTGAGCATAAGATTCCATACCCGTCGTAGCATTTGGTTGAGGTTCACTCAAATGTGTAGAATTGGGTACCACATCATTTGAGTTACTAGTTCCCTAATGCTGTTCGAGGTTGTCATTTTCATGCCCAACTTGATGTTGGTTATCATCAATATTATTAGATGTGGTTGGTACCTCACTGATGACATCAGAACCGTAGTGAGAGAGATTAGCAACGAGAGCAGCTTGGGCAGAGTGAATGTCATCACAATCCGAATCGTATGCATCAAGATCGTCCGCTTGATAAGCTGCATTAGAAGTAGAAACGACTGCAATGCCTTCAGTATCTGCTGCCCCTGGGTCTGCAAGAAATGCTAACTCCTCTGAATCCAAAATCTTCCCCTTAGACTGAGCATCAACCAAATACATCTTCTCACGAAACCATGCATCATCCCTTCTCCTTTTCGGCTGAGTGCATTCCCTAGCCATATGACCTTGTCCTCGGCAATTGTAGAAAGTCACAACCTTCTTAGGACCAACAGGACTCCCATTTCCACTAGCTTGAGAATTCACAGCTTGATTGTTCCCAGTCCTTGTAGGAGGTCCATATGAATTTTGCCTTCCCTGAATAGGTTGCACCGTCACTTGACCATCTTGAACAGTGGCTTGTTGTCGAGGATTTGATGAGGTGCGAAGCTGATTGTTTGTTGGTGGAAATCCTCTAGTTGCAACAAGTTTCGACAAGTAGGCAGTGAGATGGTTTAGTACATCAGCTGGCGTAGCATTTGGAGTAAAGACCGGTGCTTGGATTGGTGGAAGTTCATTAGAGTAGAAGGCTTGTGCTGGTTGTGCTTCAATAGGAAAATATCCTTGCTGAGGAGTATAGCCCATTGGAGAAGTGTTGGCTTGTGATGGTGATGTCTGATATGGTGGTTGCTGTGGAAAAGATTGTTGATGAACACTTTGTTGATATTCTTGTTGTGGCATCATTGGTGGTTGATAAGATGGTTGTTGTGGTTGTTGATAGATGTGTGGTGGTGGCTGCTGCAAGTATGATGGTTGTTGATAAGTATAAGCCATGTTTTGTTGAGAAGCATACATTGCAAGTGGATCATGAACTTGAGGTGTAGACAACCGAGCCTCGATCACATGGCATTCGTGTTGTTGAAGAAAAGCTTGAAGTTGATCCACATTGGTGTTATGCAAGTCCTTAGCCAATTTAACATCCGTCACGTATTTTTTCCATTCTGGAGGAAGAGTGTTCAAATACTTGGTGTTCAATTGAAAGGTAGGGATTGCCATGCCATAGATATTAAGCTCATTCAACAATAGGGTAAATCTCAGATAGTAATCATTGAGAGTCTCCCCTGGCACATAGGCAAACTTATCAAAAGTATCATAAAGCTTACACTCTCGTTCTTGTTTAGTTAACGAGGTGCCTTGCATTAGAACACGAATTCTATCCCATAACTCTTTGGCAACTTTATGTTTGCTGACGAGTTTGTAGACATCTGGAGGAAGAGCTTGGAGAATGATGTTTGTAGCATACTTATCACATTTATCTTGAATCTTCATATCTCCAGTCAACTCACCCGTTGTGCGAGGACGAGTGGTCGTACCTTCCGTCACAGTACCATAATCTAATGGTCCATTGAGCACCGATGCCCAAATTAGATGTCCATTCTCCTTGTTCAACATATAAAGTTCCATTCGGGAAGCCCATTTCTCATACATAGTCTTCACCAACATTGGTGGACGATTATCCGTACCCGAGAGGATGGACTTATCCGTAAGAGATGTGTACTCCATTTCAATAAGTTAAGATTTACAAAGTTGATCGAACAATGAAATAAGGTTAAGTATTGTTGTGTTGTTGTGAGTTAAAATCGAGAAACAATGTTAAAATCCCCTAAAATATGTTCTCGATAAACCAAAAATTCCAAGTCAAAATTACACATCGAAATTTTTTAAGGAATAATTTTTGGTTTGTCGGAATGTCTAGATCGGAATGCCAGATCGGAATGTCAGATCGTAATACCAGATCGGAATGTCAGATCGGAATGTCCAGATCGTAATGTAACCCTGTCGGAATGATGATGGTATCGGAATGCCTAGATCGCAATGCAGAGCGGTCGAAATGTTCAGATCGCAAAGAACTATCGTAATACTCAGATCGCAAAACCTATCGGAATACTCAGATCGCAATGCTCAGATCGCAAAGTAGCTGACAAAATTCAAGCAGAGTAACGACTTAAAATACTTCCTTATACCCGTCGGAATCCCAGATCGCAAAGCACGATCGGAATGTCCAGATCGGAGTAAGTAATAAAACCCACGATCGCAATGTAGAACCAAACCCTTTCCGATGGTAAGGTTATTGCGATGGAAGCCCAAGTACAATTTGTACTTTCCGATGGATGTTTCTGCTAGAATTTCGGAATGAAGAACACAACCTTTTTTGCACTTTTGATCCAAGGAAGATGATGTTTTAATGAAAACCAAGATACCAAGAACACTTTTAAGCACAAATCCCTATGTTACACTCCTTAATACTACGATCAAGCCAAAAAAAATTTGAAGTTTCGGCAATAACAAACCAACACACTACGAAATGTTTAGAAAACAATACTCAACACAAAAACAAACCTATATTTCATCCCAAGCTCTTGATACCATTTGAAGGATTGTAAATCTATGCTTATGTTTTTAGAGAGAGAAAGAGATAGAGAGATGGTGGATTTCACACTTCTAGAGAGAGAAAGATAAAAGGAACTATGTGTAAATTATGAAACCACACCCCTCTCCATCAAAGGAGAGGGTTTATATACCCAAGCCTTTTAATGGGCTTGGGTTTACACGTTTGGGCCGGCCTACACAAGTTGTAGGCTAGGCTTGAACTTGTTTGTTAAATAACGAAAGTTAACTAAACTACGAGCTATTACATGGACTATCGTTGGAGTGACCGATCCTTCTTAATACGTAAAACGTATTTCCAACAGATGATTTCTCGGTCTTTGGGGATTCCTTCTCTTCTTGCCATGCCAATTTAGAACGTATGCTTAAGCGGTGCGAAGACACTCGCCTTGTTCTAAATTGGGAAAAATGCCATTTTATGGTAAAAGAAGGCATTGTGCTAGGACACAAAATTTCAAAATCCGGTCTTGAAGTCGACCGTGCTAAAGTGGATGTCATAGCCAAATTACCTCCACCTTCAACCGTGAAGGGTGTGAGAAGTTTTCTGGGTCATGCGGGCTTTTATCGTCGATTCATTCAGGATTTCTCTAAAATCGCTCGCCCGATGACCCACCTCTTGGAAAAAGATACTCCTTTTATCTTTTCTAAAGAGTGTATCGAAGCCTTCAATCTTCTTAAGGATAAGCTAACTAAGGCACCGGTCTTGGTTACCCCTAATTGGGAGCTACCCTTTGAGTTGATGTGCGATGCTAGCGACTTTGCTATTGGAGCGGTTCTGGGCCAAAGAGTGAATAAACACTTCCAACCAATCCATTATGCTAGCAAGACAATGACGGGGGCTCAATTGCATTATACGACAACCGAAAAAGAGCTTTTAGCTGTTGTCTATGCTTTTGAAAAATTTCGCCCCTATCTTGTTTTATCCACCACCATCGTATACACGGACCATTCCGCGTTGAAGTACTTGATGACTAAGCACGACTCTAAGCCAAGACTTCTTCGCTAGGTTTTATTCCTTCAAGAATTCAACATTCAAATTCGTGACAAGAAGGGAGCCGAAAACCTAGCCGCAGATCATCTAAGTAGACTTGAGGATCCATATCAAGGGGATCATCTGAACAAAGAGATCAATGACTCTTTTCCCCTTGAGACCTTAATGTCTATAAATCTCAATCTGGATGAAACCCCGTGGTTTGCCGACATTGCAAACTACTTAGCGGGAGGTGTTCTCATCAAAGGGTTAACATCCCAACAAAAGAAAAAGTTCTTGAATGATGTTAAGACTTACTTTTGGGATGACCCTTTTCTCTTCAAACAATGCGCTGATTTGATTATTCGCTGATGTGTTGACGGACCGGCAGCTTTAGACATTCTCGAGGCTTGCCACAAAGGACCCACCGGTGGTCACTTTGGTCCCAACTACACCGCCAAAAAAGTGTTTGACTCGGGATTTTATTGGCCCACCATTTATCATGATGCTCACGAGATGGTTAAACATTGTGATGCTTGCCAAAAACAAGGCAAGATCACACATAAAGATGAGATGCCTCAAAATTTCATACAAGAATGTGAAATCTTTGATGTATGGGGCATCGACTTTATGGGGCCATTCCCTTATTCTAAAGGAAACAAATACATCCTTGTCGCCGTTGACTACGTTTCTAAATGGGTTGAAGCCAAAGCTTTACCCACTAACGACGCGAGGGTGGTTTGTAATTTCTTGAAACAACTGTTTGCTCGATTCGGTGTTCCTCGTGCTATAATCAGTGACCGCGGGACTCATTTTTGCAATGATCAATTTGCAAGAGTCATGGCTAAGTATGGCGTCAATCACCGTCTTTCCACCGCTTACCATCCTCAAACCAACGTTCAAGCCGAGATATCCAACCGTGGATTGAAGCGAATTTTGGAACGTACTGTGGGAGAGCATCGTGCCTCGTGGGCTGATAAACTTGATGATGCTCTGTGGGCTTTCCGTACCGCCTATAAGACACCGATTGGTTGTAAAACTTATCGTCTTGTGTACGGGAAAGCATGCCACCTTCCCATCGAGCTGGAACATAAGGCATACTGGGCCTTGAAGTGGGCTAACTTCGACATCAACAAAGCCAGAGATCTTCGCAAGATTCAACTCAACGAGCTACATGAATTGAGGAATGAAGCTTACGAGAACTCATTGATCTACAAAGAGAAGACCAAGATTATCCACGATGCTAGAATTAAGAACCGAGAATTCCACGTTGGTGATCAAGTCTTACTTTTTAATTCTCGGTTGAAGATCTTCTCGGGAAAGTTGAAGAGCCGCTGGTCTGGTCCATTCACCATCGCCAATGTCTTTCCCTATGGCACCATTGAGCTTTCTCAGCCAAATGGGCCAAATTTTAAGGTGAATGGCCAGCGTTTGAAGTTGTACTTTGGTGAGGACATCTCTCATGAGATGATTCCATCCCTCACCACGTTTCCCATGAATTAGTTCGGGACCGAGTCAGGCTCATGACTCGGTTAACAAAAACAAGCGCTCCTCGGGAGGCAACCCGAGTATCTATCCCCCTTTCCCGTTTTTCATCCTAAGTGTAGGGGGAGCTATATAGGTTGCTTGTGTTTGTATGGTGATGTGATTACAGGGATAAGTGCACTCTTGGAATCTTTGAAGAACCATGCTCCCATGTTATCCGCAAATCCGGTTCTATCTCTCAACTATCGTGATTCAATCTTCTTCATACTCACCTTTGAAATTGATCACTTTAGTTGTCTTCTCCTTAACTTGATTTAACCAACGTGCACAATGCCATAAGTGTAGGGGAGACTTCTCCCACATGCTTAAACATTGAGGACAATGTTTATCTTAAGTGTAGGGGAGACTTCTATCGAAGTTTTAAGTGGACTTTTCCATTAAAGTGCCTTCATTTAACCGGAAAATTCGATTTTTCGACATTTTTCAAAAATTTTAATCTATTTTGGCCTAGTTCTATAGTTGTATTTTCCTTTGTTATGTTTATTTTCTCTCCTTGCTAGAATAAAATTTCAATAAAGTTGTTTTAAATTTTTCAAAGTCGTGAATATTTTGACTCAACCCGAGTTTACTTATCTAAGTTTACTCTATCTAGTATCCTTAACGTGTTTAAGTCAAGTTTTGCTAGGCTTTTATATAAGGAGCTTTAAAACGCGAAAGTCTTAACTCTCACGGGTTAAGAACAAGAACTTTTCGCAAGTTCCTATAATTGATCCTAGAGAGTCGTTTATCAAGGGAACTTTAAAGTACAAATTCTAAACTTGAAAAAGTCTAAGAAGATGCAAGATCCTATAGGTGACTCGAAAACCCAAAACTTTGATTTAATTGGCTAAGCATCCACGAGTCTCATTCCTTGAGATTTTAAATTGTGGAGGACGAGAGATGATAGAGTCAATTATAAGTTTGGTACTCTTTCGTGAATTTATGTGAGTTAATTATGAGTCTATTCTCCCATCGCTTGCTAATAAATTTATCTGCAATAAATAAGGTTGTACGATTTGAAAAGTTACTTAGCTTCTAGCCCAAGATCGTTTAAAAGTTGCTCGGTATTAATTAGAGTTCATAGCCAAGGCATAACTTATTGAAGCGGGATGCGAAGATTGGTGAGTCCGAAAAGGCCCTAACAAGGCATGAGGGCTACATTTTGTTGCTAAAGATCCAAAAGTGATGTGAAGAATCATTTATCGAAAATCAATATGAAGGATCGAGACACACGACGAAAAGCAAAAACTCCCCAAAAGTCATGGAGAAGTCTATCCGAAAAGACCCTAGCAAGGTATGAGGATAAATAGATCCAAGTCCTAAAAGGAGGCGGATCGTTGCATATCAAAGTCCAAAATAAAGATTGGAGAAAAATGAAAAAGTCGTGGTCCAAAGATGAAGAATCTCTCAAAACTTCAAGTGAAGAAATTCCTATTATGAAGAGAAGACCATAATTTCAAGAACGTCTCTCAAAGATTCGAAGTATGAAGTCTCTTCCAAATATCGGTCCGAGTAAGGTCTTAAATCGTGAAGCGAGTTATGCCAAGATATGAACTTTATAAGGTCCCGAGAAGCAGTTTTAAAAGATTTTGTCCTTTAGCTAACTATTGATTAAATCGTCCCACTTTGTTTTCAGCCTAAATAACTATCGAAATAAGTCAAACAATGCATCCTCGTGATCATTCAAGACAAAAATAAAATATAAGAGATACACCTAGGAATAAGGGAGTCTAAGTGAATAATTGGGCCACATGAGTTCGTGTTAGTTTGCTAACTTATGATAACAATGATCTCGTTTTTAAGCTTGGTATGGCGAACGTGAAACTTGAGAATGAAGAACATTCATGACAATCTAAAACCCCAATATAAGTCTTTAAATACTTTACATGTTTTGTTCTTTTGGTTTTGTTAGTGTTTAGAATTTAATAAAGGCCAAGGTGGGTTATTTATGATAAGAAATGTAAACCATGCTTTAAAATTGTAGCATTGCATGAGGGCATGGCAATGGTTAAGTGTAGAGATTTGATAGGTGTGAAAACACCCATCCTTTTACCATTTATTTCTTGCTAAAACGAGACCAAAACGCGTATTTAATGTCATTTGTTTGGAATTATGCGTGGTTTGTGTGTTTGTTATGTTTTCAGAGCTAACCGGATAAATATTGAAGAAAACATGGGATTGCACGGGTTTTATCGAAGAAAAAGACGAAAAGACGAAGTC
Source organism: Glebionis coronaria (assembly GCA_025667525.1). Taxonomy (NCBI): domain Eukaryota; kingdom Viridiplantae; phylum Streptophyta; class Magnoliopsida; order Asterales; family Asteraceae; genus Glebionis; species Glebionis coronaria. The sequence goes on along the minus strand of CM046876.1, from coordinate 541,833,738 downwards.
TATATTCCAAGAGATGCAAAAGATTGAAGTCAATGGGCCTATTTGAAGATTTATCGAAGAAAAGGACCAAAGATGGAAGATTTACATATGTCGAAGAAACTCAAGTCTATTAAATGAAGAAATTAAAAGACGGGTTGAATTTATTCGTCGACAAATCCCGAATCGAAATAAAAAACGTCGACTTTTCTGAAAAGACGAGAAGACAAAAAGAACGGGAGAAATCCCACTCACCAACCAAAGACAAGGCCTATAAATAGACCTTCCCTTCATAAATTTTAGACTAGTTTTTCCTTTCTGTTATTTCTTTTCCTAGTTCGTAGGAACCAACTCCCTTAAGGAGATTGGTGGTTTTCGTTTTCTTTGATTTCTTCCAATCTTGTAAGTTTAATCTTTCCATTTTGTTTGTTTGAATCTTAATCATTAATACAAGTTTCCATTTAATCTTTCTTTCTTCTCTTGTTGATTCAAAGTTCTAAGGTTTTATTTTATTGGTTTTGATCTTCAAAAGTAAGTGGGTTTTGAGTTTTTGTTGTTTTGGATTGATGATTATCATTAGTAAATGATTAGTGGATAAATTGGTTTCAGTGTTGGTTAAAAACTTGGTGGATTTTGGTTAAATTCGTGGTATTTGTTATTCCCCTGTTCTTCGTTTCTTGTTACTGTTTCACATCCCCAGATTCCGAATGAATTAATTGTTCTGAATCAAGGGTTTGAGCATATTATTCCGAACCAGCAGTTTATCCGGAATAATCATTATTCCGGATGAGTAGGTAAGTTCTGAATCAAAGTTTTGTCAAATATTCCGAGTCAGTTTTCTTAAAAGTTCCTAATGAAGCTTTTGTTTGAAATGTTCTGAATGAAGCATTTGTTACGAGTCAGTAAACATTCCGAATCAACCCTTTTTATTAATTTTTCCGAATGAAGAAAATGTTCCGAGTCAAGTGATTTATTACGAATAAACAATTTATTCCGGATCAGTGATTTCTTCCGAATGAACCAAAAGTTCCGAATGAAGCTTGTGTTCCGAATCAGCAGAAGTTCCGAATGAAGCTTGTGTTCCGAATCACCAAAAGTTCCGAATGAAGCTCTTGTTCCGAATCCGTCACTCTTATTCCGGATCACCATATATTCCGAATCAAGCAGTTTTTCCGAATGAAGGATGTTTTGTTGAATGTTCCGAATGAAGCATTTTTAGGTTATTCCGCATGAGCTAATATATTCCGGATCAACAGAATCATTCCGAATCAGCTATTTTTCTTAGTTAAGGTATCTTACTTTTTTGAGGTTTAATCTTAATTCAAGTTCCATTTTCAGTAATTGCTTTTTAGTTTAATTTTATTACTTCCCGCATTTATCATTTTAGTAGATATAGATCAAAAGCTCCCCCTTTTTAGTTACCAATTACAACAATTCCACTTTGAACCGTGATCGATTCGAGAAGATACCGAGAACGAAACAATGACAAATATAATTGGGTACGAGCAACGCAAAGAAAGATCTTGCAAAAGCTACATTTTTAATCAACCAAATTTCAGTTATTAGTCTTCGATCTTGTTCTTGTGAACATGCTGATGAGATCTTTGACTTTAGTCTTGAGCATGTTTCCTTTCCTTGACCTTGTGCATTCATCACTTGTGATATTTGCCTCTTCGTGACTTCATGTTCCACATACTTACACCTTTATAAATTCTTGAAAGCTTCATAGTTTGATACAACGGAAGACTTGACTTTTAGGCTTTCTTGAATTTGTTGAAGTATTAACTGCAGAAAGCATAAGCATGTGTTTAGGACTTCTTGTGGATTGTACACCGCAATGCCACCTTCTTGTTACGCTGAACAAGACAGTTAGCAACAAAACATATACACGGATGAAATGGCCTTGAACATTTCATTCTAATTCGGTAGCATTTTACCTCCGGTCGGTGAAGACCGTTGGACGATATTAAATATCGTACTTGTGGCAGGTAGTTTCAATTAAGAACCTCCTTGACAAGATTTCGCGGGTAAACCCGTTATCTTTACTCGACCGTCCAAAGCTGATTGTGAACGTAAAGAGTGAATCATTTGGATAAATTTATCCTCATTATTGAAGCCGTCAATTCATGTTCCTGGAACAACTTTGATTCATTAAAGAATCGCACCATCGTTGCTTTCCAGTTGTCACTAGCTTGATTCATATAGAATCTTGCAAGTTACCTACCAAGTGCTGTTTGATGTTAACACTAGAAGGATTTCCACTCATCACTATGAACACTATAGAGTGTCACTCTGAGTGTTCTGGCAAGATAACTAAGATATTACGTAGAGGCCTGGAACGTGTTTAAGTTCAGTTAAGAATTAAACCATTGTTGCTTTCCAGTTATCACAAGTTTGATTCATAAAGAATCGCACAAGTCACCTACCATGAGCTTTTTGATATTCACTCAAGAAGGATTTCCATCTTCATTGTAAATACTTGTGTATTACTCGGATGTTCAGGCAAGATCATGAAGATTTTGTGTAGGACTCTTAAGATCTTTCTTACTTTTCACAGTGTGTGAAGAAGCAAGGAATTATGAAAGTGTGTCCTAATGAGATATTTGATGATATCAAATGGCTCTAGACTCGATCGTGCATTTTGGATTTTAGTCATCGGAGGCTGGAGAGGAGTGCCACCATTTCAATACCAAATTATTCGGAGTGAATAAATTAATAGATAATGCGTTGTCTCTGTGTGATTAAAACAAATATCTTTTAAGAGATATGAGTTAGCTGGGATGGGTTGTGCATTGCATCACTAGGTCCATGATGTATGTCTTCAATATCAAGAATCATTAAAAATGATCTCAATAGCATATGTATTGACCCGGTTTCTGCCTAAGGTTGTAAGGAGGGCTTTTTTCTTTAGACCCTTTATCTTACAATTCTTTTTCATTATTCAACCCCTTCAATGCTTACCAATACGTCATAACTAGCACCTTGTTGTGATTGTTCCAGTGCTAACTTAAGTACTTGGTCGGCATTCAGCTACGTTCACAAACTTTCTCCATCTTTCCTAAGGACTACTATTTCTAGCTATGAGATGTCCTTGGGAAGATTTCTCCGGTTCTAGAAGAATCATTGGACTTTAACCTATCCTACCATCCTTATGTCACCACAATCTTCACCGTCGTGAATAGAGATTTTTTAGGTATGTGTATGTCACCATGAAATCCATTTTGATATCCAAATTCATTTTTCTCCCCCTTAACACATGCCACGATATTCGAAAACATTTCACACATGTCGGGATGAGCCAACACATTAAGTCAAATCATTTTTTATCTCAATATTAAATCACATTTTCTCCCCTATATTAAAAATATTAACCCAATCGATTTTTTAATATCAATTGATTTAATAGCATTTTAAGAAAATTTGGGAAGAAAAATGCAAATCCAATTATCTTCATGATTTTCACAAGCTTCCCCTCAAATTAATGAGGGAGTACTTGAAACGTAAATTAAATACCTTTTAAACACAAGTGTAAGGTACTTATCATGTGCAAAGCTCATATATGATAATGTATTCACAAGATTAGCAATTTACGAGGTTGGACCTGAATGATGGAAAACAACATATGAATGAATCACATGGTTCTTGTTCACGAATGTTGGTCGCCTCGTCACGTCTGAAGTTATCTCTTGACTCCATGTGTATGACTGATATCGTTGTCTTGACACCAATATGTGAACTTGGCTCTTTCGGCGTCAAAGATTCTGAATGCTGGACAGTTGCTCCCCCTCAATTGTTGACCCGTGTTCTATTGAAAGAGATGTAGTCGCCGTTTGAGTAGCCGCTTCGTCGAGTATGTAGATATCAATTGTAAATTGCTACGGTTGGTGGAGATGATAACTTCATAAAAACAGGATTTCTCTTGTTTTAACAAATAAATGCACTAACACGTACATATATTCGTGTTAGATTGTGTTATAACGTAAACACAATCCCTTACATGGTTATAAAGTAAACCATGCCCGAGAAAATTAATTCCCGTTGTTGAGTCAAAGCTTTCCGGTGAAATGCTTGACTTGAATATGAAAAGCGGGTTACTATCTGAAATAATAGCAAACCATTTTGGGCATGTTTTAAAACATTTAAACTTCTGCTCGAACTTTATTTACAACCCCGTGTCATTATTGAATGACATTTCTAGTGTCGTAAATATTATCGATTCCAGATGACATGCTCTTTTTATCAAAACATTTTTGAACACACAATTTTGAAAGATTTAGAAAAACCTTTTTGAGAAATTCTTGAAAAATCGTGTTCAAAGTTTTGAAAACCAATTACTTGAGCTTAAGATGTTGAATATCTTACAAAACGAGCACAAGTCCGAGAAATTGTAAACTTCCCGTTGTTAAGGATAAGTTTATCATCGGCGATAAACTTTCCTTTTAACTGAAGAACGAGTCCTAAGTTGACATTTACTTAGAAGTCGTTTTCATGAGCTTGAAAAACTTTTGAATGTTTTAACGTAAAGCTCATGACCAAGAAAGATGAATTTCCCGTTATGAGGAAAAGTTCTCTTATTTAAAAGATATGAGCTTAAAACTTGGAATGTTTTAATACAAGCTCATGAACGAGAAAAATTAATTTCCCGTTTCGAGGATAAGTTATCATTAAAGATAAGCTTTCCTAAATATGAAGTTCGAGTTACAGTCTGATATTTAACTGTAAGTCATAGTGCATGAGCTTAAAAAAACTTCGAATGTTTTTAATATAAGCTCATACCCGAGAAAAATTAATTTCTCGTTGTAAGGATAAGTTTAGCATCGGCGATAAACTTTCCTTTCTTTGAGTTCCGGGGCATAATCTGAAATATGATTATACGCCATTTACACGAGCTTAAAACTTTTGAATAGTTTTAATGTAAGCTCGTGTCTGAGAAAATTTAATTTCACGTTAATAAGGATAAGTTTATCATCGGCGATAAACTTTCCTTTCTTAGAATCACGGGTTACAATCTGACATGTGACTGCAAGCCGTTGTGCATGAGCTTAAAAAACTTTGAATGTTTTTAATATAAGCTCATGCCCGAGAAAATCCCTTTATTTGAAGTCCGGGTCATTGTCTGACATTTAACAATGAACCGTTTACACGAGCTTAAAACCTTTAAATAGTTTAAATGTAAGCTCGTGTCCGAGAAAATTTAATTTCTCGTTTTTGAGGATAGGTTTATCATCGGCGATAAACTTTCCTTTATTTGAAGTACGGGTCATCGCCTGAAATTTAACGAGGAGCCATTGTGCATGAGCTTAAAAACTTGGAATGTTTTTTATATAAGCTCATGCCCGAGAAAAATTAATTTCTCGTTATAAGGATAAGTTTATCATCGGCGATAATCCTTCCTTTCTTTGATGAACGAGTTACAGTCTGTGATGTGACTATAAGTCCTTGTGCACTGTAAGCTTAACTACAAATCCCCTGAGACACTTGTTTCTCTGATATCAAGATTGGACCGGTTTGTTTTTGTTGATCCTTGACTTTAGTACCTGCAATCTCAGTAGGAGTTTGTATGCTTTTATGTGTGTGGATTTGCTATTATCTAATCCGGTGGTCTAGGTGGGTGGTGGAAGGTGGTAGCCATTGTTGAGCTGAGAGAGAAAGTGGTTGTGTGTGAAAATAGAAAAGTTGTATTAAAACAAGAATGAAAACACAAGCAACACCCCTCCTTGGAAGCCTAGGAGGGGTATATATAGCCACACACCAACACTTAACTATACAATGTACCTAGTCTAGTCTAAGCGTGTGTGACTATGATAACTAATGGGAATTCTTAAATGTCGTCACATAAAGTGAATTTCTAACAATCTTCCCCCATGGGACGACGTGTAGAATTCCTTACAATATTTTTCCTAACAAGTACATAATGATTAAGAACAAGAGCTTTCATGAAGCGTCCAATGCTGATGATGTCTTCTGAGGAGTTCGTCTTCAAAATGACTCATCTATAAAGTAACTTGTAGAATAAATACTGTAACGGCACGAGCTAAGTAATCCATATACTTCTGATTAAGGAGAAGCTTCTGAATTAACTTCCCCCTAATCCATGCCACATAAACTTGATGTAGAAGCTTTTAAATAGTTTCCCCCTAAACCGACAATCCTCGTAAGCAACTTCAAAGCTTTCAATAAAGCTTAGAATGATTAAGCACACAGCGGAATCTAACAAGCAAATCCCATCATATAACATGATAACGTTGCTAAGAGGGATTGAAAGCTTGGGGCACACCAAGTAGATCAACAACTTCTCTTCTCACGCTTGAAATAATTCTTCTGAATTTTTCTTCCCCCCGAGAGTTCAAGTTATACATACTAGAAAGAATCAATACATTTCTTCCCCCACATAGTTGAAGAAAATAAATCAATCCCATGTATGAAGCTCAAATAGTAAAGTGGACACTTTATCCCATTCATGAAGTTGACATCATAACACCATAGTCAATTAAGTCCCAGAAATGCACATATCTTCTTCCGGAGATGCACCAGAGTCAATTAAGTCCCGGGAATGCATATCTCTCCATATAGGATAATGATAATGAATAAATGCAACAACCAAACAATTAAACATCGAATCAGTAGTGTACCGTTTGGAGATTGATAACGCCACGAGTTAAAACACTGATTTTCTCTGCGGCTATAACAAATGTCATCCTGGAATGTCTTCAAATCAAAAGAAGGTATGAAGTTCATCATGTGTACTCGTTGTGCTTTCAATGTGTCTTCTTCTTCCCCCTTGATGGTTTCGAAACTCGGAACCATCAATAAATCGTACGCACATGTACCTGAAATCTCGTGAGAATAATAAATAAGCTGAATTATATATTTTGTGAGAATCAGCTGTTGATCAAAAATCTCTACTCATAAACTCTCCATGGCCATCTTTACCAACCCACTTGAAAGCAATTTGAAGTGACCACTGATAGAATGAACCAGATACATCAAACGTGAAACTGAATAAAAATCCTTCGATCTTGTGACTTAAGCTTGCACTATTGTTGAATGAAGAACGGTGGAGAAATCTCTAAGTACTCAATGCATCACTGAAGAAGTCTATAAGCACAACACCTCTTGAAATTATCCACGTCGACTAAGCGCGTGACACTGAGTATAACAATGTAACCCCTTTAAGTGATAGTTATCCGAGTCATCAACCAACCACCCCAAACCCGGAAACCAGATAAACAAGTCTTCATTCTAAGATTAAGCGCGAGCAAGTTATCTATGAAGATAAAATAAATACACGCCTTCGAAAAATCCGTCTTCAACTTCAAGTAATTAATACCCGATCCAAAAAAAGTCTGTAGTCACTAAAAATATACCTAAATTTTTCTTGGTCTCGTCAAAAGAAGATCTTGTCACTTTGTCTCGATACTTGTCTAAAAATGTTGTCACTTTCGCCTCGTCTTTTTGTCACTTTAAAAATAGTTAATCAAAAATTTAACATTTATCATATAAAATGAAATGATAAATAAAAGTTTTGATATACCCGTGACTAATCAACCTTAAAAATCCGTGGACCAAGATTGTGGTCGAGCCATCATTTTGCAAAAGAGAAACAAATTCGACCAGCCCATCTATGTTGCTATACCTGGTCCTAAAGTAATCAGTGGGGATTATATAAAATAACCCTAAACTTTAGTAACCCTAATCACTTTACATTCCCAGCCACACACACAAATAACTTACATTATTTTCTCCGCCCCCTAAAAACATCCATCTCCCAATCTCATAACCTCCATTTCTCTAATCCATCTGAGTTGATACCAGTCTTTTTAGATCAAACGGAAGCTAATCACCCATCTTTAATATCTATCAAACAAATCACTCTTCTTAATCAATCCCTATCTTCATAAAATTCGAACCACATAACACTCTTTTATAGTTCCAGCTCGTAATCATTCAAATCTTTCAAGAAGAATATAGTCAAGAACATGTCATCAACAAGATCTGTAAAATGGTCTCGGGTAGGTTTTATGACGAATTGCATGTCCATTTAATTTAAAACCGAAATAAAGAATGAAGATTATAACATATTTGTTATAGATCTATCTTTAAGTTCGAAAATTTAAAAGAGAAGGTATACAGTTCTCACAGATCTGTGATGATATGATCGCTTTCGTGTATGATCTAAAAGGATCTACACATGTATGACGGAAAAAGTCTGAGATCAAGTTAATTTGTCTGTTTTGAGTCGAGTCTAGAATCGAATGGGGTTTAGGAGACGATGGGATTAAGATTAGTTATGGTGTTGGGGAGAAATAAGGTTGGCTTGATATGTTGGTATTGGTTCTGGTTAACACTTGGTCTCTGTCTGTTTTTATAAACAGACATATTGTTTGAGTTAAAACATGTCACAATTTCTTTAAAGGTAAAAAATCATCGCAATGTTTTTTGAACAACCATCGGAATGATTTTTAAAACCCATCGCAAAGTCAACATAGTAAACCCATCGTAATGTTTAAACTAATAAACCATCGTAATTTCTCCTCTACACCCCATCGGAATGCGTTCCATCGGAATGCGTTCCATCGGAATGCGTTCCATCGGAATGCGTTCCATCGGAATGCGTTCCATCGGAATGCGTTCCATCGGAATGCGTTCCATCGGAATATTCAGATCGGAATACTACTATCGGAATGACCAGATCGGAATGTCACTATCGAAATATCCAGATCGGAATGCCACTATCGGAATGCCACTATCGGAATGTCCAGATCAGAATGTTGCTAAAATAAAATGGACAGAGTGACGACACAAGAATCCTTAAAGCCGTCGGAATCCCAGATCGCAATGCCAGATCGGAATGTCACGTCGGAATAAGGTGTTTAAATCCAATGATCGCAAAGTGGAACCAATATGTTATTGCGATCAAACCACACAGTCTTGTACTTTCCGATGGAAACACTTGCAAGAATTTCGGAATGTTTGAAAAACAAGAAATTTCCCAACGTTTGATCCAAAATACTTGTGTTTTAATCAAAACCAATATACCAAAATCACTACGACAAGATTAAAGAATGTATCCGACTTTAGAACACAAACAAACACGAAATTTTTTTGATGATTCGGTAAAAAACTATCAAAACCCCACGTTATGCATAAGAAAGCATAAACAACACAAGTACCAACCTATATTTCATCCCAAGCTCTGATACCAATTGTGGATTTGCTATTATCTAATCCGGTGGTCTAGGTGGGTGGTGGAAGGTGGTAGCCATTGTTGAGTTGAGAGAGAAAGTGGTTGTGTGTGAAAATAGAAAAGTTGTATTAAAACAAGAATGAAAACACAAGCAACACCCCTCCTTGGAAGCCTAGGAGGGGTATATATAGCCACACACCAACACTTAACTATACAATGTACCTAGTCTAGTCTAAGCTTGTGTGACTATGATAACTAATGGGAATTCTTAAATGTCGTCACATAAAGTGAATTTCCAACAATGTGGGTTAGCGATATCTATCTTAGAACCCTGCGGGGATTCACAGTTTTCTTTTCTAGCGCCAGAGGTGACTTGAGGAGATGATTCACTTGTCTTAGCTGGCAAACGTTTCCTTTTATAAAAAACCTTAAGTTCAGGCTTAAGTGATGCATCATCCTTTTCAATTTCCTCCCTAGTAGTCTTAGTAGAATCGGAGACTATCCTAGTTAAAGGGAACTCATTTCCTACAACAATGAAGGTTCTACCAGTGGGGCGCCACAATTTACCAATGGGTTTGATTTTCGCTACCCACTGAGATTTATGTCTAGCACGGGAGTTTACCTCATTCAGTAATTTCTTGACACAAGAATCATGATTGGCGTTAAAGACACATTTCCTATATGTTTTACAAGTAGCATATTTAATGTCCGAGTAAGATCTAGAATTCCTAGAAGATTGATTGATGCTCCTAGGATATGACATGCTACGGTTAGCAGTGTTAGATAATCTAGAAGGCATCTGACTAGGTTTGAATTTCTATCTCTCACTTGTGTCTTTTTCTTAGCATCCTTTAGATCAAAATTATGGCGAACTGTAGGATATGTAAATATTGCTTATGTTTTAGAGAGAGAAAGAGATAGATAGATAGATAGATGATTTCACACACACTTTAGAGACAGAAAGTGATTAACTTTGTGTAAAAATGAAATGAAACCACACCCTCTCCATCTAAGGAGAGGGTTTATATACCAAGCCCATAAGATGGGATTGGGCTTACAATTGGGCCGGCCATACATAACATGGACCGGGACTTTCCTTGTTAATTAATATAAAGATATCTAGACTACGAGCTACTACTTAATATATTGTCGGAGTAAGCGAATCTTCCTAAATACGTAAAAACGTATTTCCAACATCTCCCCTAAGGAAGGTCACTCCAAACAAGGGCGTTACCCAAGTTACAATAATAAAATAAACCTAGCATACTATGCTTGTCTTGAGCTCGTAGTCTTCGTCTTTCTTTTCTTTTTCTTTTCTGGTGAACATCCTGATGTGATCTTTGATATCAATCTTGAGCATTAATCTTTTGCCTTGATCTTGTGCATCCATCACTTGTGATCTTCGCCTCTTCGTGACTTCATGTCCCACATACTTATACCTTCATAATTCTTGAAAGCTTCAGAGTTCGATACAGCGGAAGACTTAACTTTTAGACTTTCTTGAATTAGATGAGATATTAAGTGCATAAAGTATAAGCATGCGGGGACGACTTCTTCTCGGATTCCGCAACGCCACCGTCTTCAAATGCAGCAACATAAGTAGACACGAACGAAATGACTTTGAACATTTCATTCTAATTCGGTAGCTTTTTACCTCCGGTCGGTGAAGACCGTTGGACGATATAAAATATCGTACTTGTGGCAGGTAGATTTAATTAAAAAATCTCCTTGACAAGATTTCGCGGGTAAACTCGTTCTCTTTACTCGACCGTCCAAAGCTGACTGCGAACGTAAAGAGTGAATCATTTGGATAAAATTATCCGCATGATTGAAGCCGTCAATTCTGATTCCTGGAACAAGTTTGATTCATTAAAGAATCGCACCATCGTTGCTTTCCAGTTGTCATGAGCTTGATTCATATTGAATCTTGCAAGTTACCTACCAAGTGCTGTTTAAGGTTAACACTAGAAGGATTTCCACTCATCACTGTGAACACTAAGGTATCACTTTGAGTGTTCTGGCAAGATCACTTAGATATTGCATAGAGGCCTGGAACGTGTTTAAGTTCAGTTAAGAATTAAGCCACTGTTGCTTTCCAGTTATCACAAGCTTGATTCATAAAGAATCGCATAAGTCACCTACCATGAGCTTTTTGATATTCGCTTAAGAAGGATTTCCATCTTCATTGTAAATACTTTCGTATTACTCGGATGTTCAGGCAAGATCATGAAAATTTTGCGTAGGACTCTTAAGATCTTTCTTTCTTTTCACAGTGTGTGAAGAAGTAACGAATTATGAAAGTGTGTCCTAATGAGATATTTGATGATCTCAAATGGCTATAGACTCGCTCGTGCATTTTGGATTTTAGTGATCGGAGGCTGGAGAGTAGTGCCACCTTTTCAATACCAATTTACTCGGAGTGAATAAATCGAGAGATAATGCGTTGTCTCCGTGTGAATAAAACAAATACCTTTTGAGAGATATCTGAGTTAGCTGGGATGGGTTGTGCATTGCATCACTGGGTCCATGATGTCTATCTTCAATATCTAACATCTTTAAAATGATCTCAGTAGCATATGTGTTGACCCGGTTTCTACCTAAGGTTGTAAGGAGGGCTTCTTTCTTTACACCCTTTATCTTTACAATTATTTTTCATTCTTCAACCCCTTCAATGCTTACCAATACGTCATAATTAGCACCTTGTTGTGATTGTTCCAGTGCTAACTTAAGTACTTGGTCGGCATTCAGCTACATTCACAATCTTTTCTCCAAGTTTCCTAAGGACTACTATTTCTAGCTATGGAATGTCCTTGGGAAGATTCCTCCGGTTTAAGAAGAATCATTGGACTTAACCTATCCTACCATCCTTATGTCACCATGAAAATCCATTTTGATATGCAAATCCGTTTTGCTCCCCCTTAACGTATGCCACGATATTCGAAAACATTTCGCACATGTCGGGATGAGCCATCACGTTAAGTCAAACCATTTGTGAAAATTTCCCATATTAAATCACATTTTCTCCCCCATATTAAAAATATTAACCCAATCGATGTTTTTAATATCAATTGATTTAATGAAGTTTTAACAAAGGTTTTGGTAAGAAAAATGCAAGTCCGTTTTATCTTCATGATACCAAATGTATGAGATATGATACTGATTTGTAACATGATCACATATTCACCATATTAGAATAAATTGATAAGGTTGGACCTGATTGATGAGGACATAATATGATAAGATCAAATGGTTCTTGTCGGCAAATGTTGGTCGCCTCGTCACGTCTGAAGTCATCTCTTGACACCACATGTACGATTGGTATTTTTGTCTTGACACCAGTTTGTGAACTTGGCACTTTCGGCATCGAAGATTCTGAATGCTTGACAATTGCTCCCCCTCAATTGTTGACCCGTGTTCTATCAAAAGAGTTGTAGTCGTCGGTTGAGTAGTCGCGTCGTCGAGTATGTAGATACCAAATGTAGATAGCTATGGTTGTAGAGATGATAACTTCATAAAAACAAGACTTCTCTTGTTTTAACAAATAAATGCACTGAAGCGTACATAGATTTGTGTTAGACCAAGTTATAAAGTAAACTTGATCCCTTACAAGGTTTTAAAGTAAACCTTGCCAGAGAAAATTAATTCGCGTTGTGAGCCAAAGCTTTCATAAGAAATACTTGACTTTAATGTGAAAACCGGGTTGAAGTCTGAAATAACTACAAGCAATTTGGGCATGTTTTATGAAATATTTACAACTTTTGTACGAACTCTATTTATGGCTCAGTGTCAATATTAATCAACATTTCTAAGGCCGTAAATATGATTGTACCAAAAGACATGCCTTTGAAAGATAAATAAAAATATTTTTGGATTTTTATGAAAATTTTCAATTTTTATGGTTTTATATTTTTGTATTTTGCTTTTGTGGATAAAAAATATAAACAATATATACAGATGATCACCAAGGATACGGAGAATAGTTTACCACCACTATTCTTTCGTTCCATCTGCCAGTTCCTTAAGAGTCTCAGGCGAGAAGGTTCTCATTCCTAGCTTGTCGGCCAAAAATTCAATTCGAGCGCGATCTAAAGCCTTCGTGAAAATATCCGCCAATTGATACTCAGATCGGATAAAGTAAAGCTCTATTACTCCATTTCCACTTGCTCCTTGATGAAATGGTAGCGAATATCAATATGCTTCGACCGGGAGAATTGAACATTGTTGTAGCATAAGGCAATTGCACTCTTATTGTCACAGTACATCGGAATTTTGTTGAAACCTATACCATAGTCGGTTAATTGCGATCTCATCCAAAGAATTTGAGCATAGCAACCGGACATAGCTATGTATTCTGCTTTCGTACTTGAAATTGCAGCGCTTTTCTGCCTTTTAGATGCCCAACTGATTAGTCGATCTCCTAGTAGTTGCAAAGTTCCACTCGTGCTACGCCTTGTATCTTGAAAACCCGCGTGATCCGCATCTATATATGCCATTAGTGCAATAGAAGAGTCCTTCGAATACCAAAGTCCCCGATTAATGGTTCCTTTAAGATACCGAAAGATACGTTTAACAGTAGCTAAGTGTAACTCAGTAGGCCTAGTTTGATACCGAGCACACATGCATATAGCAAACTAAAGATCAGGTCGACTAGCTGTGATATACAAAAGGGTACCGATCATTCCACGATAAAGTGTCAGATCAACGACAACTCCATGTGGATCTGCATCAAGTTTAGTTCGTTCCACCATTGGAGTATCCACGGGGTCACAAGATTCCATATTATACTTATTTAGCGATTCAAGGGCATACTTGGATTAATTGATAAAGATGCATCTGGGACTCTGAGATATCTAAAGACCTAAGAAGAATGATACCTTGCCCATCATTGACATCTTAAACTTGGAAGACATGAGTTTCCCAAACTCGTCCGATAAGGTTTGGGTCGAGGCTACAAATATAATATTATCAACATATATTTGTACCATAATCATATCTTTACCTCGTTTCTGAATGAACAGCGTGGGATCCACCTTGCCTTTAGCGAAGCCTTGCGTAATGAGGAATTGTGACAATAGATCATACCATGCGCGTGGAGCTTGCTTCAACCCATAGAGAGCCTTCTTAAGCTAGTACACATGATTAGGATAATTAGGATTCACAAAACCATCCGGCTGTTGAACATAGACCTCTTCCTTGATTTCACCATTAAGAAATGTCGTCTTCACATCCATCTGATAGACGATCATATTCATATGGGCTGCATAAGCGAGGAATAGTCTAATAGCTTCCAGACGGGCAACGGGTGCAAAGGATTCCATAAATTTGATGCCTAATAATTGCTTGTATCCACGAGCTACTAGTCGAGGTTTGTTCTTCAATATTCCGCCTAGCTCGTCGAGTTTCACCTTGTAAACCCATTTCAAAGTGAGTAACTGTACTTGATCCGGGCATGGGACAAGACGACAAGTTCCTATACTTCAAGACTTATAAATTCATTAAGTTATTCTTGCATAGCTTCTATCCAACAGGATTGAGTAAAAGCTTCTTGCCATGTCGTAGGTTCAAATTCAGTGAGAAAAGCATCAAACTGACAAAACATTGCATTTTCTTGTAACTGACTTCGTGTGGATACCGGACGATTAGGGTCACCAATAATAGAATCTATAGAATGATCCTTTGTCCACTTGCTTTCATGTTCACGAATCCGTGGATTGGAGTAAACCGCAGTAGGAGCTTCCTCTGAGGTGGACGACCCGGCTTGATTATGGTCGGTAATTGGTACACCAAAGAATGGAAGTTCACGCACTTGAGCGAATTCCAAATCGTGATCATCATCATCCTCTTCATCATCAATAGGCATGACATGAGTAGTTGATTCGGTAGTTGGTTGAGAATTACTCGTTGAAGGTATATCTTGACCAATTGTAGGTACAGACGTATCTGATTGTGCTTTAGTTGCTGGAGCGACAACTTCAGTTACCGGAGCTATTACTTCAGGTTCTGGAGCAACAATACTTGGAGGAGTAAATAATTCATCAAAGAACGGTTGAAACAACGTATCCCATTCTTTCCTAGTAGGTGGTATAAATGATGATGAAGTAGGGTTATTTGGGACAAGACCAGAGTTAATGTTACTGGGTCCTATTTCATGAAGTGCGGGTTCAGAGCTGCTTTGCTCAGAAGCCATTGCTGTCAACTCATCAAAATCAACATTTATAGTTTCGAGGATCTTACGAGACTAACGATTGTAGATTCGGTATGCCTTCTTTGTGGGTGCATAGCCAATGAAAATACCAATATCCCTTTGGTTGAAGTTTTCCCAAATTGTCACCATCATTATTTGGATAGCAGAGAGAACCAAATACATGAAGATATGATAAATCTGGTACTTTTCCATGGAGAAGCTCATAAGGTGTTTTACCATGGCGTTTACGAATTAGTGACCGGTTTTGGGTGTACACTGTTGTAGATACTGCTTCTGCCCATAACAAAATGGAGCCTTTGCGTAAATTAACATCGTTCGAGCAGCTTCCATAAGTGTGCGATTTCGCCTTTCAACGACACCGTTTTGTTGTGGAGTGCGAGCAATAGATGTTTCATGAGAAATGCCAACTTCTTCATAGTAATCAAGCAAGATTTGATTCACAAATTCAGTTCCATTATCTGTACGAATGCGTCGGACAGTAGTGTTGAGACGCACTTGAATCATCTTGAGAAATCCGATGATGAATTTAGGTGCCTCATTTTTTGTTGTAAGAAATTTCACCCATGTAAACCGAGAGTAATCATCGACAATGACGAGGATGTACTTTTTACCACTAATACTTTCAACACGGATTGGCCCACAAAGATCCATATGCAACAGATAAAGTTTCTCTTGGTTGGTGTCTTCAGTCTTGGGTTTGTATGATTTCTTAGTGCTTTTCCTCATTGTACACGCGGAACACAAATGATCCTTGTGAAAAGAAAGTTTAGGAAGACCACGAACAAGTTCGTTTTTCGCCAAATGATTAATAGCGTCATAGTTAAGATGAGATAACCGTCGATGCCATAACCATGACTTAGTCTTCGATGCTTTGAGAGAAGACAAATGGGAGAAGCGGCCATCATGTCTTGTAGAGATAAAGTGTACAAATTATTCCCTCGAGTACCTTTCAATAAATCAACCCCTTCCAAATTACGAATGAAGCAGGTATGCACTCGAAAAGCAACTTCTAGGTTTGCATCACAAAATTCTCCCATAGAAAATAAGTTGTGACCGAGACCTTCCACATAATACACTCTTGAAATTATAACATTCCCAATATGATATTCACCGTAACCCATTATCTTTGCAATATGATCATTTCCAAATCGAACCGTACCAAGAAACTTGCAGACGAAATTTCTGAGCCGAGAGCGATCTCCGGTCATATGATTAGAGCAACCAGAGTCCAAATACCAGAGAACAATTTGGACTACCTGTTTTCAACAACAACAGTAGACAATGCATTGGAAACTTTTGGTTCCAAAGTGTTAGCAGATACAGATAGAATATTATCAGAATTACTAACATCTGTGTTGCCGTTAGATTTCCTGTGTTTTCTATTGTGAGTTTTACCACTAACAGGTTTTTTTGTTCCAACTTTCTGAGGTTTTGGAGTATCAGCGGGCACTACAGTGGGAGTAGACCTATTTAAAGGGATTTTGGTTCCTACGGTAGTGTTGGTGTTCCTAGTTAAAGGACACGTTTGTGTTTTGGTAGCCTTGGTACTCCTAGTTAAAGGGCACGCTTTCTTCGCTTTAGTGGGAATGATCCTAGTTAAAGGGCACGCATTTCCTATTATAGTGAAAGTTCTACCAGTGGGGCGCCACATCCAACCAACTTGGGTTAACACTTTCCCAGTCGGTTTCCATTCTAATCCATTTTTCCGGGCATTCATCTCATTCACATAGTCAATACGGCAAGAATCATGATGACTAGAAAACATACATTCATTGCAATTCCAACATTTCAAATTAGAATTCATAGTAGGCTTAGAACGCTACACAACCGCAGAGCCTTTAGGTTTAGCTACATGATTCTTTTTATTCAAAACGGAAATAACATTCCTAGGATGGTCTTCTACTTTCTTCTTCATTTGACTACTAGATGGGGGCAAGATCCTATCATTCTTTTTGTTTTTTTAAGCTTAGATCTTTGAGCCTTAGTAGTGGTGCTTACTCTTGTAGAACGAAACACGGGAATATTAGAAGCTGGTTTTGATTTTTCCTTATCTTTAGTGACCAATGTTTGAGATAGTTTAGTCCTAGGGCCCTTGTTAAGTGGTGTGACGGCGATAAGGTTCCTTTTGATTGCACTAGAGGACGATGCTGAGACAGTGGCTGCGTTATCCACAACATTCTTACCTTTTAGGGTACGAAGTGTTTCCTTTAAATCAGTCAAAGCCAAATTTTTATCACAAATTTGTTCCCTCAAATCAGATATTTCCACCAACTTTCGATTCAATTGTTCAATCAATGATTGATTATGTATAGTGGTATTAGCACATAAGGGCTTTACTGAATCGAAGAGTTGTGTATTTTTCTGTTTTAAGTTATCAACTTTGGACAAAATCTTGGAAACTCGATTATCTAGATCAAGTTTAAAAGTCTCAGCGGCCTCAAGTACGTTCACACAGTTAAGCTCTTTAGATTTCTCTATGTCTATTGGCAATGATTTAGCAACCTTGTCACTTGGCTGACGTTGTTTTGATTGTAAAGTCAATCGAAAATTCTTTTGAAAATTTGCCTCATCTATATTAACACCTTCGAATGAAGTTTCAAAGATCTCTTGAATAAATTGTTGCTTACATTCAAGCGATATACAATGTTTTTGGATCTCGTCAAAATTTTTTGAAAGCAAAGTATAAGAATCTTGAAGCTTTAAAAATTCAGCGTCAGATTTGTGACAAGTACTCTCTACCACATTATCCATAGATTCAACATTATGCACAATATAATCATTATCAACACTTTTATTCACACGAACGGAAACTATATCATGAGACATCACTTGCTTCAGAAGCTGATCATTTTGGCGTGAAACTCGTTCAATTTCAAGTAAACTGTTTTCATAAGCATCATCCATTTCTTTGAAAACACGTCTAACTTCTTCTATTTCCAAAAGCAAATCTTGATCAACATTACTAAGACAAGCTTTAACATTGTTTACAAATGGAACAATTTCGTCTCGGAACGCAGCTCTAGTGTGCTCGAAATTCCATTCACCTTCCGTTATGGCCGAAGCCGTCGTACGTTCCAAAATGACCTTGTCAAAATCGGCTAAGTGTTGGTGTACCGCATTTAAGCTAACGAACGCCTTACTTACCGGTGGAATTAAATTCGTTAAATCCGTTTTGATAAGTGTAGGAGACGTACTAGGAGGGTTTTCATTTGACAAACTTTGGGGCACAAGAACTGTCAATTCAGCTAATTCCTTTTGTAAACGAATACGTGTCTTTTTAGAAATTTGATCTTTATTATACTTATCACAATCAATCTTATGGAATTTTGAAAGCATTTTAGAATGAGTTTCTTCCGCAAGTAACTGTGTCTCCTCGGTACTACGAACAAAAGGTGCTTCTTTCGATTTGCCAATTAGGGTCATATCATAAAGACACGAAATATATTCCTGAGCTTGTTTTGCATAACCGGAATTAGGTGGTAAATCTTGAAGTTAAGTTCGAGTTCTTTAAACGATTTAGTTAAAAGATGAACCTTTTCTGTGGAAGTGTATTGTTTTAAAAGCTGTTGTTCTTTGAATTTAAGAAGTTTGGTAGCATTAATTTGGATTCAAACTTTTTAGACTCAAGAGTTTCGAAATCCATTTTAAGTTTCTGAAAATCATTGACAACCGACTCTTTTGCTTTTAATGCATTGGTAAGATTAGCTTTTAATGATTCTATTTCTTTCAAGTGTTCAATCTTTTCAAAAAAAAATTGGTCAAATTCAAAACATGTTATTTTCTCTGCTTGGGGGACCATTTCAAAAGTTTTGACCTTTTCTTTATGCAACACAAGCTCATCTGTTAGGGTGGAATTCGTATCTACGGATTGTTTGAGAGCCATATGCATTTGATCAATAATATGTTTAGGCACCAGGACCAAATCATGTTGAGCATAAGATTCCATACCTGTCGTAGAATTTGGTTGAGGTTCACTCAAATGTGTAGGATTGGGTACCACATCATTTGAGTTACTAGTTCCCGAATGTTGTTCGAGGTTGTCATTTTTATGCCCAACTTGATGTTGGTTATCATTATTACCAAGATTGGTTGTGGTGGGTACCTCACTCATGACATCAGAACCGTAGTGAGAAAGATTAGAAACGAGAGCAGCTTGGGTAGAGTGAATGTCATCATAATCCGAATCATATGCGTCAAGATCATCTGCTTGATAAGCTGCATTAGAAGTGAAAACGACTGCAATGCCTTCATTGTCTGCTGCCCCTGGGTCTGCAAGAAATGCTAACTCTTCTGAATCCAAGATCTTTTCCTTAGACTGAGCATCAACCAAATACATCTTCTCACGAAACCATGTTGCATCCCTTCTTCGTTTTGGCTGAGTGCATTTCCTAGCCATATGACCTTGTCCTCAGCAATTGTAGCAAGTCACAACCTTTTGAGGACCAATAGGGCTTCCATTTCCATTAGCTTGAGAATTCACAGCTTGAGCATTCACAGTCCTTGTAGGAGGTCCATATAAAGTTTGCCTTCCCTGAATAGGTTGCACAGTCACTTGACCATCTTGAACAGTGGCTTGTTGTCGAGGATTTGAAGAGGTGCGGAGCTGATTGTTTGTTGGTGGAAATCCTCTAGTTGCAACAAGTTTTGACAAGTAGGCAGTGAGATGGTTTAGAACATCAATTGGCGTATCATTTGGAGTAAAGACCGGTGCTTGGATTGGTGGAAGTTCATTGGAGTAGAAGGCTTGTGCTGGTTGTGCTTCAATTGGAAAATATCCTTGCTGGGGAGTATAGCCCATTGGAGAAGTGTTGGCTTGTGATGGTGATGTCTGATGTGGTGGTTGCTATGGAAAAGATTGTTGATGAACACTTTGTTGAAATGCTTGATGTGGCATCATTAGTGGTTGATAAGATGCTTGTTGTGGTTGTTGATAGGTGTGTGGTGGTGGATGTTACAAGTATGATAGTTGTTGATAAGTATAACCCATGTTTTGTTGAGAAGCATACATGGCAAGTGGATCATGAACTTGAGGTGTAGACAACCAAGCCTCGATCACATGGCATTCGTGTTGTTGAATAAAGGCTTGAAGTTGATCCACATTGGTGTTATGCAAGTCCTTAGCCAATTTAACATCCGTCACGTACTTTTTCCATTCTGAAGGAAGAGTGTTCAAATACTTGGTGTTCAATTGAAACGTAGGAATTGCCATGCCATAGATATTGAGCTCATTCAACAATAGGGTAAATCTCAGATAGTAATCATTGAGAGTCTCCCCTGGAACATAGACAAACTTATCAAAAGTATCATAAAGCTTACACTCTCGTTCTTGTTTAGTTAACGGAGTGCCTTGCATTAGAACACAAATTCTATCCCATAACTCTTTGGCAACTTTATGTTTACTAACGAGTTTGTAGACATCTGGAGGAAGGGCTTGGAGAATGATATTTGTAGCTTGTTTATCACACTTGTCTTGTATCTTAGCATCTCCAGTTAGTTCACCCGTTGTGCGAGGACGAGTAACAGCACCTTCCGTCACAATACCATATACCAATGGTCCATTGAGCATCGATGCCCAAATTAGATGTCCATTTTCTTTGTTCAACATATAAAGTTCCATTCGGGAAGCCCAATCCTCATACATAGTCTTCACCAACATTGGTGGACGATTATCCATACCCGAGAGGATGGACTTATCCGTAAGAGATGTGTACTCAATTTCTATAAGTTAAGATTTACAAAATTGATCGATCAATAAGAGAAAGTAAAAGTTATTTGTTGTTGTGTTTTAAATCCGAGAAATAATGTTGAAATCCCCTAAATTATGTCCTCGATAGAACCAAAAATCCCCTAAACACGTTTGAAAAAAATGTTGGATCGCAGTGGGGATCGTACTCAGATCGCAGTGGGGATCGCACGCAGATGGCAGTGGGGATCGCAGTCCTTGATCGTGACGAGTTATCGCACTCCTTGATCGCACCCAACGATCGTACTCCTTGATCGCACCCAACGATCGTACTCCTTGATCGCACCCAACGATCGTACTTCTTGATTGCACCCAACGATCGTACTCCTTGATCGCACCCAACGATCGTACTCCTTGATCGCACCCTACGATCGTACTCCTTGATCGCACCCAACGATCGTACTCCTTGATCGCACCCGACGATCGTACCCAACGATCATAACGAGTGATCGTACTGGTGATCGCAACGAGTGATCGTGCTATTGGATCGCAAGTAGAAACCCCAGGTTTATGCGATCACAATACACAGATCGTACTATGGTTACCACTTTTCTCGGACAGTACAATAACACAACAAATTCGATATTCTAAGCCTAAAAATGAATCAAACACCCAAAATTTTTGTGTTTTTAACCAAAATAACAATACCAAATCACTACAACAAGTAAGTAGATGAATTATATCAAGATTAAACCATAAAAACACAAAAAAAATTGTCCGGATGTTTTTATGTTCAAAATAGGCGAGAAAATCAAGAACACTTACACAAAAACCAAACAATCATCCCATGGCTCTTGATACCATTTGTAGGATATGTAAATCTTGCTTATGTTCTAGAAAGAGAAAGAGATAGATAGATAGATGATTTCACACACATTTTAGAGAGAGAAAGTGATGCTTATGTTTTAGAGAGAGAAAGAGATAGATAGATAGATGATTTCACACACACTTTAGAGAGAGAAAGTGATTAACTTTGTGTAAAAATGAAATGAAACCACACCCTCTCCATCTAAGGAGAGGGTTTATATACCAAGCCCATAAGATGGGCTTGGGCTTACAATTGGGCCGACCATACATAAATGGACCGGGCCTTTCCTTGTTAATTAATATAAAGATATCTAGACTACGAGCTACTACTTAATATATTGTCGGAGTGACCGAATCTTCCTAAATAAGTAAAAACGTATTTCCAACACGAACGTCATTTAAACTAGTTCGAGACGTGTTCCTTGGACTATGTCTAGGGAGACTAGAGGCAATCATGTGATTAGGTCTTGGAAAAGCTGTTTTAGTCACATTGGGCCTAGATGGTGGAGTGACTGATCTAGAAAAATGAACCATATCAACTTGGGAGGCAAATCACGGTCTCGAGGATTATGGTCGCTCGAATCTAAATGCAGTCGTTGTCTAACGGACTGATTTGTAGGCGGTATCCCCAAGATTGATGGTTTTTCAAGCTTAGTGTCCACACTAGATCCTTTAGTTTTCCTCAATTCGTTTTTCAATGCAGCTATAGCAAAAACATTTTTCTGAACTTGAGCCTTTAAAGTCTCATTCTCTTTGAGCAAGTTATCTTGGGATGCCAATTTAGATCTAGTAACTTAATTTGTTTCAAAAGATTATCCTTTTCAGCTTTAGACTCTAGAACTTTTTGATCCAATTTTCGTTCAAGAACAACGTTTGACTTTTCAAGTTTTTCAAAATATGTTTCAAATTTGTTCATTTTCTTCGAAAATTCAAGTTTGGCATCCTCAAGATCTTTTGATTGTTGAGCTATGATCGTTTCGAGCTCTTTAATCCTAGAATCAGAATTATTGAAAGAAGCAATCATAAGGAACTTATCATGATGTTTAGCATTTTGAACACTTTCTCCCCCATTATGACTCACATCGGATGAATAGGAAGTGGTATCGCTATCACTCTTTTCCATCCCATGTGTGGTATAATCAGGTTCGGAATGCTTAACATGCTGTATATTTTTGAAACTTGGCACTGAATAGTTGGTGCTTGTGACTTGCTGCTTGTTTCATGCTTTTCTCCTGATTCCTTGCCCTTGCAATTTTGAATACTGTTCAAATTGTCAACCGTATGACCATCTTCTTTTGGTATTTGCATCTGTGTGTCTTGCACATGACAAGTGTAGAATATTGATAATCAATGAATCTATGAAGGGGTTTGTTGATTTCTAGAGAGAGAAAGTTAGAGAGAGAAAGTGAGAGAAACTATGTGTATTTTATTAATATGGAATCAAGGAAATGACAACAACCAACCCCTTTCCTTAGTGGAAAGGGGTATTTATATTCCAAGCCTAACATTGGGCTTGGGCCGGTCCATGACAAGCCCATGGACCGGTTCTTACTTAAGTTAATAAGCAACTAATAACTAATTACTAACTACGAGCTATTACAACATAAATCATATTGTGGAGTGACCGATACTTCTAATATACGTTAAAACGTATTTCTAACAATCTCCCCCTAAGGGAGGTCACTCCACGTTACAAAGTTCTAAACCTAGCATACTATACTAAGTCTTCGTTCTTTAGCTCGTAATCCTTTCTTCTTTTCTTTCTTTTGTTGTGAATATGTTGGTTTGATCTTTTTGGCTTTGACTTGAGAGCATTGTTCTTTGGCCTTTCACGTGCGATCTTTGCCTTTCTTGTGAACATTGCCTCCTCGTGACTTCATGTTCCACACACTTACGTCTTTTTGTTGAATTCTCGAAAGCTTCAGAGTTTGGTACAGCGGAAGACTTCATCTTGTACTTTCTTGAATTTTTGCTGAACTTTGTTGCAAAAGACATAAGCATGTGGGAACGACTTTTACAGGTACACCGCAACACCACCGTCTTTACTGGTACTCAGCAACGCCACCGTCTTCAACAGGTACACAGCAACGCCACCGTCTTTAACAGGTACACAGCAACGACACGAATAAAATGGCTTTGAACATTTTATTCTAATTCGGTAGCATTTTACCTCCGGTCGGTGAAGACCGTTGGACGATATTAGATATCGTACACGTGACGGATAGTTTCAATTAAGTAACTTCCTGACAGGATTTCGCGGGTGAACCCGTTCTCTTTATTCGACCGTCCAAAGCTGACTGCGAACATAAAGAGTGAATCACTTGGATAAATTATCCTTGTGATTAAAAGCCGTCAATTCATGAAACCTGGAACAAGTGAATTTCAATTAAGATTTTCACCATCGTTGCTTTCCAGTTGTCACGAGCTCAATTCATAAAGAATCTTGCACGTTACCTACCAAGTGCTGTTTGATGTTGACACTAGAAGGATTTCCACTCGTCACTGTGGTCAATAAAGAGTCACTCTGAGTGTTCTGGCAAGATCATATGATAATGCGAAGAGGCCTGGAACGAGTTTAAGTTCAATTAAGAATTAAACCACTGTTACCTTCCAGTTTTTCACAAGATTGGTTCTAAAAGAACCGCACGTGTAACCTACCATGAGCTTGTTTGATGTTGGCTCAAGCAGGATTTCCATCTTCATTGTAATACTTACGTATTACTCGGATGTTCTAGCAATATTACAGGAATACTGCGTAGGACTCATGAAAATCTCTTACTTTTCACAGTGTGTGAGAAAGCAAGGAATAAATGGAAAGTGTCCTAATGAGACTTTTGATGATCTCTTGGCTCTAGACTCGATTGTGCGTTTTGATTTAGTGAGCGATGGCTGGAGAGGAGTGCCACCTTTTCAATACCAGTTTATTCGGAGTGAATAAACCAATAGATAACGTGTTGATCTCCGTGTGATTAAAACAAATACCTTTTGAGAGATATTTGAGTTAGCTGGGGAAGGGTTGTGCATTGCATCACTGGGTCCATGATGTCTTTCTTCAATACCGAGAATCATTAACAAAAATGACCTCAATAGCATATGTATTGACCCGGTTTCTGCCTAAAGTTGTAAGGAGGGCTTCTTTCTTTACACCCTTTATCTTTACAATTCTTTTTCATTCTTCAACCCCTTCAATGCTTACCAATACGTCATCACTAGCACCTTGTTGTGATTGTTCCAGTGCTAGCTTAAGTACTTGGTCGGCATTCAGCTACGTTCACATTCTTTCTCCATCTTTCCTAGGACTTCTAATTCTATCTAGGGAATTGTCCTTGGGAAGATTCCATCGGTTCTGATGAATCATTGGACTAAACCTATTCCTACCACCCTTTTGTCACCACATTCGTCGTGAATTAAGCGTGTTTTGGGAAGGAATTGCCACCATGAAAAATCATTGAAAATCACCTAAAGTACTTGTGATATTGAAATCAAAAGTTTTGTACCTTAGGTGTTTTGTTCATCAAAAACGCTCCCCCTTAACACGCGCTTTACACATATTAAGTTGGATAATCGTTAAGTCTTTTTCATCTTTTAGCAAAGTATCACTTACGTCTCCTTAATCCCATTTTCTCCCCTTATCCAAAATGTTAACCATTAATATTTGGGATATTGAATGGATTAACCGGTCTTTGGGTAAAAAATGAAATCGATGTTTGGCCATAGAACAAGTTATTGCTCCCCCTTAAGTTAATAAGGGATAGTTGTAGTGCTTTGGTATGACATATTTTGAAAGATTTAGAATCTCGTGAGAAATTCTTGAAAAATTATCATACCTTAACACTACAGCAAGCCATACAAGCACATTATTCACAAATATACATATTCACAATTGAAAACCAATATAGAGTGACCTGAAATGTACGACCCATTAGATGGATCGTTGCAGTGTCCTGTAGTGCACTCCATATGGTCTACCACCCACGAATCTTTCCAAGCTCCTCATCAATCTACGTTCACGGAGCTTTTGATCAATCTTCTTGATCACGTACTTCGCCATCTGTCGGTAACCCGGATGCCAATCCTCCGTCATCTCTGGCAAAGTCCCACCCGAGTTCAGATGCTCCAACTTACCTCTGACTTGTATAAGAGTTCCATCACTATACTTGTGGAGCTCCCCCACCCTCATAAACTTCATCAAACCTCGACTGTTCAAGTAGAAAATGCCGTAATTCGGGACAGAAATGTCGGTATAGGGACATCTTTCTACATGTTGAGGTAGCACTTGATTCACAGGACGGGTTAAATTGAGCTTCCTCTGATAGCTTTCGACTCCCAACTGAAGGTCTTCAACTCGTGACTTGATGACAACGCTTCGTGTGAACATGCGAAGTGCTGTATTCAAAGCAATCAGGTCTTCCCGAGGAATGTGTGTAAGTTGATCTCGGGTCATCAGAAGCAGCATATCTTCGATATCCTCAAGGCGAATGATGGAAAAATCTCCTTGCTGGATTTTGTATTCCCTGTCATCCTCCCTTTTCAAGCGAATCTCCGTCACATGATAATAGCCGTTCTTGGCTTCAGTTTTCATTCCTAAGATGCTGGAGATGCGGATGTCGGATCTAACATTGCTTCCAGAATTGACCAAGCAGCAACCCCTGTACGCCCTTCGGACTCGTTCGTCCCAATGAGATGCACCTATGACAACATACATATCATAATTACGATTCATTTTTGGGACCCAGAGTCTGTTTACCTTTTCTTCGATAAAGGGTATTGTCCCCCAGTTGGCAGCTTTCAGCAAGGTCAGGGAGGTTGCGTACTTTGATGATCCCTTCAGTAGATACACAAGATCGTTGGTGACGAAAAAGTCAAGAGCAATCTGATTATCTTGAGCAGGATCCATTGGAGGTGGAGCTCTTTCTGATTCATGAAGTCCTGGCCGTTGAACGGTTTTCAAAGCCTTCAGGATCTCATCGGCATAGTACTCGAACTCCATTCGGGTTAATCGGGTTTTGGCACGCAGTCTCTTATCTTTCAGCGCTTTCTTCACCAAGGATGGAGTAACCGAAGTCTTATACTCATGAGCAAGAAATGCACATAAGTCAATAGGACTACAGATACGGAGATACAGCACATCTTTGTCAGCATCTGTGATCGGATCATATTGTGCTGCTGCCGTGATCCAAGCCTGTGGTGGTGCAGTTTCGTCTATCTCCAACGTGTCTTCCCAAACTCGTGTGCTTGGTTCAGGAACCGTAGATTGTTGAGCTTGTTGTTGAGGAGTAGAAGTGCGAACATCTATTGGTTCAGTTTCAGGCATTTCGGTAGTGTCGTGAACTGGAGAGTGTTGTGCAGCTTCGGGTTCCGTCACTGATTCTGCAATCACAGGAGGAACAACAACAGAACTAATGGGGTTAGTGGTAATAGGTAAAGATACAGCGATAGAGATACCGGGAACCGATGACGCTGTAGTGGCATTCACATCGTGGCGCCACTTAGTTCGTCTTGATTCCGATGATGTAGATTTGTCTTTCTGCGCTGCATCTTTCTTGGACTTGGTTCCAGTCTTAGCAGTTTTCTTGGAGCTGGTAACCTTGTCTCCCTCTTTCGGCTGTTCACCCCCATCATCATCCTGATTGTCATCCCCGTTACTACCCCTAGCACTCTCCTGATTCTCATCACCACCATCATCGCCATCATCATCATCCTCATCCTCGTCATCATCCTCATCATCCTCATCATCATCACCACCCTCGTCATCGTCTTTATCCTTTTCTCCTTCTTCTTCTTCTTCTTCCTCTTCTTCACCCGTACCCTCTTCTTCACTTTCTTCCCTTTCTTCCTCAGGTAAGATGTGATATGGTACCACACTTCCAAACGTTTTGAATAATCTATCATCCTCCATGATAGCATCATTCAGGGATTTGTATAGAGCCCGTTGAATTCTAGACTTATCAAATGATCCAAGTTCCACCATACGAGCCTTAAGGATCTTCTTCATTTCAAAATCCGTCAGGTCATAAGCAATCTTGTAGGCGGCTTCTAAAGGATTGGATGATTTGACCATCAAGTTGTCAGCAGCAAGTGTCTTCAACTCATCACGAAGTTTAGGCATTAAGGATTCAACGGATTCTTGCACTCTTTCTTTCACAGAGGCTTCAAGTGCTTCTTTTTGCTCCTTATATATATCCCTCATCGCTTGAAGTCTGGTAATGCGTGCAGCATGCTTGTCAGCCTCAGCCTGCTTAACCCGAGCTAGTTCTTCTGCATGTGCTTTACGAGTCAACTCCATATCTGAAGCGAACCTAGCAATCATCTCCTCTTGAGCTTTCCTAGATGCTTCTTCACTTTGAGCTCGTCTTTGCAACTCTTGGCGAAGTTCATCCATTTCTCGTTTGTGAGTATCAACATGTTTGTCGAACATTTCAGCCATCACTAATGCAGCCATTGCAGATGTTGCAGAGCTGCTCTGGGTTGATTGAATAGGCTCGGTTGTTACTGCGGTGCTAAGGATGGGAATTATCGGTGGTTGAAGAAATAGTGTTGAGGCCGGTCTGGTTGGTAAGGGTTGTATGGGTGGAGGTTGAGTTGTTAAGGGTTGAGTTGACACCATGATCGTAGGAGCAACAGGTTCCTTTTCCACACTTGCTGAAATAGGGATTGATGGCTCCTTCGAAGTGGAATAATGTTCAGGTGACCCAAACTCATCAACATCATCCGGTTCCACGTACTCATCCTCAATATCTACCCTTGCACCTGAACCACTACCGCCTGTATCTTTCCTACTCCTTTTAATTGCTATCTTCATCATTTGTTTCTCGGTCTTGTCAAGAGCAGGATCAACAATATCTTCTTCATCACGTAAAGCCATCTCATCAGCCTTACCCTTTCCCTTCTTACCCTCTGTCTTCTTCTTCTTGGGTTCGGGTTCAGGTAACGCAGCTGGTTGTTTGCGTTTACCTTTACTCTTAACCGTTGTGGACGAGTCTTCTCCAGTCTGAAGGTTTGCTTTCAGCCTCTTGATTTCTATCTGCAGTAGCTTGTAATCAGCAGAACCTTTGATTTTGTCAGACAGAAGGTAATCAGGAATAGGACCCGGAATCACACCAATAGACGGTCCTTCATGCCTCAGATCCACAGTATCATCAGCTTCTTCAGTGTGATAGCGACTTCCTGCACGCCTATCAATAGTAGTATCATTCTTCATAAAGTAATTAATGATAAGCTTTATGAACCTTGGATAAGGAAAGAAATTTGTCTTCAGCTTCTTGTTCTGGAAGAGTTGAAAGGTGAATTCTTCCCATATCAACAAAGCATAATCTGAATTTGCAGCTTTGTACATGCCATAGAAGAGATTTATTATCGGACTGCGCAAAGCATCATGGCCACTCGTTTTTGGTGTAAGACATTTACTGAGAATACCCATCAATGCTCTCCAAGGTTGTCCCACCTTAGCAGTGGTAAACTCAGACGCAACTTGTATTTCCGGACATCCAAGTGCGTCAAATAACTCCACGAGTTCATCTTTAGTAGGATCCCTCGAGAATGACATGCCCTTGGGTGTATCCCGTATACCAAGAATCTTACGGAAGTCTGAAACTGTGAGTGTCTGCTGCTTGTTGTCGATGGTGAAGGTGATCTTGTTCGAAGTGATTTCCTTGGTAGCCCAAAATTCAAACATATACTCATAAGGCATCGAGGCTGTACTCCTAAGGGCGTTCTTGAAATGAGAGTTATCGAGAATGGCTATGGCGACCTTAAAACCATGGTGAGTGGATTTAGAGACTTGCTTCAGCCGGTAGTTGTTGGGTATAAACTTAAGGGTTCGTGCTTTAGCAATATCGGCTTCTCTAGATTCTTGGATTGCTTGTACTGTTGGATTAGTCATTGTATCTGCTTAAGATAAGACATGAAAGGTTGATGCACAAAAACATATAGATATATATCATTCTTACTTCTAAGCATATCACATTTCATAAGATAAAACAACAAGTACATATATAGCATGCAAACAATAATAATCAAACTGTTCATCCGGAACTTTTCCTCATTCGGAACATCTTCATCCGGAACATTTCCTCATTCAGAACTTCTCCTCATTCGGAACTTCTTCATCCGGAAGTTCTTCATTCGGAACTTCCTTCATCCGGAAGTTCTTCATTCGGAACTTCCTTCATCCGGAAGTTCTTCATTCGGAACTTCCTTCATCCGGAAGTTCTTCATTCGGAACTTCCTTCATCCGGAAGTTCTTCATTCGGAACTTCCTTCATCCGGAAGTTCTTCATTCGGAACTTCCTTCATCCGGAAGTTCTTCATTCGGAACTTCCTTCATCCGGAACATTCCTTCATTCGGAACTTCCTTCATCCGGAAGTTCTTCATTCGGAACTTCCTTCATCCGGAAGTTCTTCATTCGGAACTTCCTTCATCCGGAAGTTCTTCATTCGGAACTTCCTTCATTCGGAAGTTCTTCATTCGGAACTTCCTTCATTCGGAAGTTCTTCATTCGGAACTTCCTTCATTCGGAAGTTCTTCATTCGGAACTTCCTTCATTCGGAAGTCCTTCATTCGGAACTTCCTTATTCGGAAGTTTTTCAGAAAAATTCCTTCATTCGGAAGTTTTATTCAACATGTCCTTCATCCGGAAGTTCTTATCCTTGTTCATCCGGAACATTAATACACAGACTAAGATGGTTAATTCTAAACGCGTTTGTGTATTTCTAAGGCAATCTAAGGCATTTAAACATCATATCATACAAATCCGCATAAAACCCACCACAAATCCTTAGTTAATTAACCCTAATTTAATCATAAAACCTAAATGGATTAAACTGATTAATTGAGCACTGTTTAACAGAATTATATGATAAGAAATGTGGATTAGAAGTTAACATATTGATGTATATACCTTATTTAGTCGAAAGAACAGGATCTAGATGGATTAAGCGAGTAATTTGATTTCTTGTGTGTGTGTAACAATGGCGGCAAAGGTAAGGAGAAACAGTGAATGGGAATAGTAAGGGGCGGGGTGATTTGTTTTTTGACTTAGGTCAATTTTTTGACTAGTTTCATTAAACATCACCTTTAGTCCCTCTATTATCTATTCATTTCCTTTTTATTTCTAACTTTTTCATTTCACTTATCCCTTGTTTAACTTACACACAGCTTAGCAAACGCAATCTATTAGCATATCTCCAATATCTAAAAGCCATGCCTATCACTTAGAACGAACACAAGTCGTATTCTAAAGCAATACCACTCAATTACCATGTAGCCCTTAATTTTCACAATCACTTTTGAAAATCACTTTTAATGACAAAGATGATTTTAATATTTTCTCCCCCTTAAACGATGACCCGTTTTCTATTTAAAGAGCTGTAGTCATTGTTTAAAGAGTCAAATATTGATGAAAGCATTTCCAATTTATCTCTTGAAAAAGTTTGATTCGTGGTTTTAATAAGATTTCTCTTATTTTAACAAATTAATGCACTGAGACGTACACAAATTCGTGTTAGACCAAGTTATAAAGTAAACTTGATCCCTTTGCATGATTTGGCTTGTAAATCACGCCCGAGAAAATTAATTCCCGTTCTGAGCCAACGTTTTCCAAGGAAATACGTGACTTTAATATGAAAACCGGGTTGCAGTCTGAAATAACTACAAGCCATAATGGGCATGTTTTTAAAAATGTACAACTTTTATACGGACTCTATTTATGGCACCGTGTCAATATTGATCGACATTTCTAAGGCCGTAAATATTACCGTACTAAAAGACATGCCCGTTTTAAAACGAAAAATATTTTTGGTTTTTCTTGGTTTTATATTTTTATGGTTTTTCTAGGTTTTATATTTTTGTATTTTCTTTTGTGGTTTATATATTTACGATAATATACATGATCACAACCAAAGGATACTCTGAATAGTTTACCACGACTATTCAGCTGATTCTTCTGCCAACTCTTTGAGAGTCGCTGGAGTGAATGATTTCATGCCAAGCTTGTCGATCAAAAACTCGATTCGTCCTCGATCTAAGGCTTTGGTGAACATATCCGCCAGCTGGTACTCAGTAGTGACAAAATACAGCTCGATCACTCCGTTCTCCACCTGCTCCTTAATGAAATGGTAGCGAATGTCTATGTGCTTGGCCCTGGAGTGTTGAACATAGTTGCAGCAAAGGGCAATGGCGCTCTTGTTGTCACAATACATCGGGATTTTGTTGAATCCCAAACCGTAGTCAGTTAATTGTGATCTCATCCAAAGGACTTGAGCACAACAACCGGACATGGCGATGTATTCAGCCTCCGTGCTTGATATTGCAGCGCTTTTCTGCCTTTTTGAAGACCAACTGATCAATCTATCTCCTAGGAGTTGCACAGATCCAGAAGTGCTACGCCTCGTATCTTGACATCCAGCATGATCGGCATCTGCGTATGATATTAAAGCAATCGAGGAATCTTTCGGATACCATAGACCACGATGAAGTGTTCCTTTTAGATACTGAAAGATCCTTTTCACAACATGTAGGTGCTTTTCGGTAGGCCGAGCCTGATACCGGGCACACATGCATACAGCAAATTGCAAATCAGGCCTGCTAGCAGTCAGATATAGAAGGGTGCCGATCATCCCACGGTAAAGTTTTGGATCGACAATAGTCCCATTCCTATCTTCATCTAACTTGGATTTCTCCACCATTGGAGTGTCTACGGGGTCACAATTCTCAAAGTTATATTTCTTAAGAGATTCTAGAGCATATTTGGATTGATTTATAAAGATGCCTCTGGGATTCTGAGAAATCTGTAATCCTAAGAAAAATGAAATTTTTCCCATCATCGACATCTGAAAGCGTGTGGACATTATCTTCTCAAATTGTTTAGACAATTCTATGTTAGTGGCAGCAAATATTATATCATCAACATAAATTTGTACCAGAAGCATGTCGTTGCCGTCCTTGAGAGTGAATAGAGTGGGGTCCACTTTGCCTTTGGAGAAGCCTTCCGACATGAGATATGTTGACAGGAGATCATACCACGCGCGTGGAGCTTGTTTCAACCCATAGAGAGCCTTCTTAAGCTTGTACACATGATTAGGAGACTCCGTACTGACGAACCCATCCGGTTGACTAACATAAACCTCTTCCCTTAGTTCACCGTTCAAGAATGCCGTCTTTACATCCATTTGATAGACGATCATGTTCATATGAGCAGCAAACGCAAGGAATAGTCTAATCGCCTCCAATCTAGCCACAGGAGCAAAAGATTCCTCAAAGTCTATACCCAAGGCTTGTTTATATCCTCTAGCGACCAATCTAGCTTTATTCTTCAATACCGCACCCATCTCATCAAGTTTAACCTTATAAACCCATAACAAAGTAAGGATGTTAACCTTGTCAGGGCGAGGAACCAATTCCCATACTTCAAGTCGTCGGAATTCGTTTAGTTCCTCCTGCATAGCTTCAATCCAAGATGATTGGGTCATAGCCTGCTGCCAATTTTTTGGTTCAACTTCAGAGAGAAATGCATCAAAGTAACAATAGAGTGCATTCTCTTGTAATTGATTGCGTGTAGAGACTGGTCGATCTAGATCTCCAATAACATTCCTAATTGGGTGATCTTTTGTCCATTTAGTGCTATGGTTTTCAATCCTAGGTGGTCTGGAGTGAACAATAGAAGGAGCTTCTTCTGAGGTAGACGCGGCTGAAGGGTCTTCAGGGATCGCTACACCAAAGAAAGGAAGCTCTTGCAAGTGAGCATATTCCAAGTCGTGATCAGTAGAATCCTCTTCTACATCATTAGGCACAAGTAGGGGTGATGATTCAGGTGTAGTTTGAGAATCACTTGGGGAAGGTGCATCCGGTTCAATGTGAATTGTAGATGCATTAGATAAAGGTTCATTAACTTGAGCAACCACTTCAGGTATTGGAGCAATTACTACAGGTACTGGAACTTCATCAGTCGGAGGATCGAAGAATTCATCAAACAACGGTTGAAACAGTTTATCCCACTCGGGCCTTGATGGTGGTAAAAATGATGTAGAAGTAGGATTATTGGGAACTAATCCGGAACTTATAGCACCGGTTCCCATCTCATGAAGCGCGGGTTCAGAGCTGTGTTGCTCAGAAGCCATCGCTGTCAGCTCGTCGAAATCTGCGTCCATAGTTTCTACAATCTTGCCAAGACGACGGTTATAGATTCGGTATGCTCTTTTGGACGGTGAGTAACCAATGAAAATACCTATATCGGCTTTTGGTTGAAGCTTACCCAAGTTCTCACTATTGATGTTTGGATAACACAGAGCACCAAACACATGGAAAAATGAAACATCGGGTTTGCGGTCATGTAGAAGCTCATAAGGTGTTTTTCCATGGCGTTTCCGAATGATAGAACGGTTTTGGGTGAAACATGCAGTAGAAATAGCCTCTGCCCACAAGAACAATGGAGCGTTCGCATAAATAAGCATGGTCCTAGCAGCTTCCATAAGTGTACGATTCCGTCTTTCAACGACACCGTTTTGTTGTGGAGTGCGTGCAGCAGATGTTTCATGTGATATACCAACTCCTTCATAATAATCACGAAGAGTCTGGTTGACGAACTCTGTACCATTGTCTGTACGAATACGGCGGACAATGGTATTCAAACGTACCTGAATGAATTTCAGAAAAGTAATGATAGCCTTCGGAGCTTCATCCTTTGTAAGTAGGAATCTAACCCATGTAAACCTTGAGAAATCATCTACAATTACCAGAATGAATTTCTTACCGCTCACACTTTCGATTCTCATCGGCCCACAAAGATCCATATGCAAAAGATGAAGTTTTTCTTGATTAGTGTCTTCAGCTTTGGGTTTGTAAGATTTCTTGGTGCTTTTCCCCCTTGAACACGCGGAACATAAATGGTCCTTGTGAAATTTAAGCTTTGGAAGACCACGAACTAACTCGTTTTTAGCCAGATGATTAATAGCATCAAAATTAAGATGAGATAATCTGCGATGCCATAACCATGACTTGGTCTTAGATGCTTTAGAGAGAAGACATACTGGAGAAGCGGCCATCATGTCTTGTAAGGACAAAGTGTAAAGATTTGCACCACGAGATCCCTTCAACAAATCTTTTCCTTCCAAGTTGCGGATGAAACAAGTGTGTTGTCGAAAAGCAACCTCAAGGTTGGAATCACAAAACTGTCCTACTGAGAATAAATTATGACCAAGACCTTCTACATAGTATACCCTAGAAATCGTCACGTTTCCAATCTGATATTCACCATACCCCATAATCTTTGCTATATGATCATTCCCAAATTTAACCGTACCAAGAAACTTGCTGACGAAATTTCGGAGCATCGAGCGATTTCCGGTCATATGTTTTGAACAACCGGAGTCCAAATACCACAGGATGATTTGGACCACCTGAAAATATCACCACACAAAGACAATGTAGAGGTATCGGAATCTGAGTGTTCCTTGTTATTAGCAGGTACAGATTTAATAATCTTAGATTTGCTAACTCTAGGTTTCTTAGATTTCCTAGCCTTCTTCTTCTTAATTGGTGGTGTAGATTCTAGTTGGCTTAAATCCTGAGGTATTTCTTCACTGATAGGCACTATAGTGGGGGCTGACCTAATTAAAGGGCGTCGTTTCCATACTTGAGTGCGAGTATTCCTAACTAAAGGACGCTCAGACCTAACCTCGATAGATGCATTCCTAGTTAAAGGGCACATTTTTCCATCTAATGTAAAGGTCCTACCAGTGGGACGCCATTGCCAGCCAACTTGGGCACGAGTTCTACCCGTTGGCTTCCATTCAAGACCATTCTTAATAGCATTCATTTCATTAACGTGATCAATCAGACACAAATCATGACTCTGGGAAAACATACATTCATTACAATTCCAACAATTTAAATCAGAATTCACGAATGGTTTAGGCTGCTGCACAGGCGCAGAGCTTTTAGTCTTAACATGATTCGTTTTATTTAAAACTGAACTAGCATTCCTATTGTGAACTTCTACTTTCTTCTTTGTGGCACTACTAGTGGAGGGCTTGATCTTAGCTTTCTTGAGTGGCGATCCTTTAGCCTTAGTAGTCGCTTTTAATCCTGTAGAAGGCAAAGTGGGAACATTAGCAACAGATTTTAAAGGTGTCTTACTTGATTGTGCCAATGATGGTTTCGCTCCTGGAGTCTTATTAAATGGAGTGACAGCAATGGGCCTATTATTAAGTAGTGCAGAACCTGGTGTACCTATGTATTGCAAATATGCTAGGTAATATTGAACTCGCTTAACATATTCATGAGCCGAATAATAGTCGCTACTAGAGGGATCTAAGGCATAAAGATCGTCTAAAATATCCCTAAGAAGATCGACATGCTTAATGGCATTCCTCATATAATCATCGTAGGTAACCGGGTTTCTCTTATGAAGTGGATTCTTATAAAGCACTACTGACTTGGTTGTTGGAGCACTAGTGGACGGTGCAGAGTCGGTAGCTAAGTTATCAACAACTTCTTGTCGGGTGAGAAGAAGTGTCTCCTTTAACTCAGCCAAAACCATATTTTTGTCTATGAGCAGGATGTTCAAGTCAGAGATTTCCTCGCACCTTTGGTTCAGTTGTTCAACATAATATTGTTGCTGTGCCGCATTAAAAGCGAAGCGTTCTTCTAGTGAACCATAAAGAGCGGATAGTCCCTGCCTTGTCCGATCCATCTCCCCTAGAACAGTTGATAGTCTAATTTCTAAGACCTGATTTTTAGACTCTGCAGCCTCTAGTTCCATTTTTAATGTTTCCTTTGATGATACCTCTCTCTTCAATCTCATGATTTCTTCCTCTAATGTTTTAACAATTGCAATCATCTTGTCACTAGTCTCAACACCGTTTTCACAACCATTTGATATCAAAAGATCCTCATTTTGAGTTTGTTGTGTTAATTCTAAAGATATACAGTGTTGTTCTAGTTGATTAAAGCGTTTTGAAAGTAAATTGTAAGAATCTTGTAGCTTTAAAAACTCAGCGTTAGATTCGTGACAAGAATGATTATCTACCTCATTTACAGTTTCAGCAACATTTACAGAAAGATCACAAACATCATCACAAATATGCACAGCATCACAATTCATCATAGCGGATGTAAGCTCATTCGAATAATTAACATTTACAGTAGTAAGCACATCACACGAGATTACTTCGGACAAGAATCGGTCATATTCGGTTAAAATCTTTTCCTTTTCAATTAGTTGCAGTTCGTAAGCGGTGTCCATTTCATAAAACACTTTTTGAACTTCCCCAATTTCAAACTGAAGATTTTCCTTAAGAGATGCAAAACTTCCTTTTAGACTTTCGACAAACGGATTGATCTCAGTTTTAAACACCTCGTTCATGTGTTCGAAAGCCCATTCTCCGGCGTTTAAGCCATTTGAAGTCGTACATTCCAAGATGACCTTGTCAAAGTTAGTAAAGTATCGGTTAATCTCTTGCAAGTTTAACCATACAGTGCTAACAGGTGGAAGATTCTTTGGAATTTCCTTAGGACCTTCCATGTTGACAAGTGTAGGAAATGTACTAGGGCTTTCTTCCTCTATCATGTAGGTTGGTGCTGTGATGAGATCCTTATCCATATGGAAGCGAACTCTAAAATCAGTTTTTGCAAGCTCCTCATTCATTTTAAAATAATCACAATCGGGATATTTTGCTGAATTGTATGACCGATCCTCATCAACTAGATCCTTATTTGTTCGATCATCGGGAAAAACAATCGGGTCTAAGGCCAATCCTAATTGAGTTGCATTATACAATCTTGGACTATGTCTAAAAGCTTGTTTTGCATACTTTGGGTTAGGGGGAAGGCCTTTTTGACGTGATAAGTTAAACTCTCTAAACGAAGCATCAAATAAGTGCACTAGTTGAGAAGCAGCGTATTGTCTTAAAAGCAAGTAGTCTAGACTTCTAATCTTATTAGCAGCATTAATCTCCATTTCATTCTTCTTAGACTCGAGTAATTCAAAATCTGTTTGAAGTTTTTGAAAATTAGTGACCACTAACTCCTTTTCTTTAAGTTCATTAGACAGATTTGCTCTTAAGTTTTCGATTTCTTGCAAGTGACCCATTTGTTTGTTTCTAAAGTGATCATATTCGAGATTAGTTAGAACACTAGACGAAGGCACTAGTTCCAAGGTTTGAACTTTCTCATTGCTTAAGGCAAGCTCATCAGATAAATTCTTATTCTTAGCTAAGGTTTCTAAGAGTGCAGCATTCATTTGGCTAAGTAATGTAGCAGGAACCATGACCAAATCTTGTTGAGCAGGAATAGGCGTATGCGAACTGGGTCCCGGTTGTGATTCACTCAAAGTCTGGGGACTCACATTGATATTGCTATCATTGTTTGTCTCCTCGTTTGAAGGACTCACCACCGAAGATTCGTTCGAGTCAGCACTCTCTTGCACAACTTGATGTGGTTGAATACTAGCATCAGTGGTATTATCGGTGGTATTAATAAGTACCTCAGATCTCTTTTCTGGCCCTAAGCTGGAGATAGTTGCCATGAGAGCAGCCTTTGCAGATTGAAAGTCATCACAGTCGGAGTCATACGCATCAAGATCATCGGCTTGGTAAGCTGCATTCTGCGTAGTGACAACGTCTTGTTCAGCAATCCCTGGGTCAGCAAGAAATGCAAGCTCCTCTTCATCAAGTTCCCTTCCTTGCGCCTGAGCATTTACCAGATAGATCTTTTCTGCAAACCACTGTCCGTCCCTTCTCCTCTTGGGTTTCTTACAATCCCTGGACATATGACCCTCTTCCTTGCAGTTGTAGCATGTAATCATTCTCAACTTGCCTGTATTAGCCCGTGGAGGATTGTTGACCATTGGAGCAGGAGCAGGATTGATCGTGCGAGCATTGGTTGATGTGGAAGGTCTCCCCTGATATGGTTGAATTGGCTGAACCATTACCCTGCCATTCTCAATTGTAGCTTGTTGGCGAGAATTGGATGAATTCCTCAACTGATTGTTGGTAGGAGCTGATCCTCTGTATCCTCGTTTGCTTAAAGTTCGTGTGAGATAAGCAGACATAGTAGTTAGCACTTCAACTGGGTCAGCTCCTTGTTGGAAAACAGGAACGGGGACTTCTTCATCATCACAATATAGTGCTTGATCTGGATGAGCTGCATAATCAGTAGAAGGAATACTCATTTGATCAGGGTAGCTTGATGGATATGCTGCATAAGGTGCAACATTTGCTGGATGAAGTTGTGAAGCATACTGTGGTGAAGGTGCATTGAACCGATATTGTTGCTGATGTGAGGTGGGTGGTTGTGGTAGAATCGAGTATTGGGGAAAGGCTGGTGTCATGTAAGGTGATTGATGATAGGCTTGATGTCCCAAGATATAAGGTGTGTTGTTGTGAGACAAGCTTGGTTGATTCGCCATCAAAGCTAAGGAATCTGGGTACATACCGCGAGGAGAACGGTGCATAATCACATGCTTCTCATGCTGCTGAAGGAAGGCATATATTTGATCCAAATTGCACTTATGCAGATCCCTGGTTAACTTGACATCGGTAATGTACTCACCCCATTCAGCTTGAGGTAGAGTATTCAAGAATTTGGTGTTAACCTGGAATGGTGCAATCACAAGATTGTATACATTCAGATCATTCATGAGTGTGGTGAATCTGAAGTAATAATCGTGAAGCGTTTCCCCTGGGTTGTACGTGAATCTATCAAACAGGTCATACAACTGACATTCCCTTTCCTGTTTGGTGAGAGACGTTCCTTGTAGCAACACCTTAAGACGTTCCCATAGATCCTTTGCCACCGTATACTGACTCACCATCCTATAGATGTCATGGGGAAGAGCTTGGAGAATTGTTTGAAGAGCTTTTTCATCTGCATCTGCAACAAGTTGTTGAGCTGGAGTGAGTTCTTCAAATTCTCGTGGTCTAGTCACGTTGTCAACCACAATGGTACCATAGTCGAGTGGACCATTCAAAATCGATTTGACCATAAGCCTCCCGTATGTCGGTTTCCCCTTTAGATATTGCATCATTCGACCTTGCCATGCCTCAAACACCTCTTTAATAAGCATCGGTGGACGGCTATCAGTTCCCGTTATGATTGATATATCCGTAAGAGATGTCATCTGAGGCATTACTGAATTTGGATTCATTTTGTTTTCTTCAAAGAAACAGAGATTATCGGTTGATCGAGCAGTGAAGTAAAGCTTGTGAATTGTGTTGTGTTTTTGTTGTAAGAAACCAAGATTAAATCCTCTAAAAAATCGTCGAAAAAACAAGCAAAATAACCCTTGATTCGGAACTTTTTGTTGATTCGGAAGTTTGATTCGGAAGATTACCTTGATTCGGAACTTTTTGTTGATTCGGAAGATTACCTTGATTCGGAACTTTTGGATTGATTCGGAAGATTACCTTGATTCGGAACTTTTGGATTGGTCCGGAACTTCTTGGTTCGGAAGTTCTTGGTTCGGAAGTTCTTGGTTCGGAACTTTGGCTTGATCCGGAACTTCTTGACTCGGAAGTTCTTGGTTCGGAAGTTTCTTGATCCGGAACTTCTTGGTTCGGAAGTTTCTTGATTCGGAACTTCTTGACTCGGAACTCCTTGATCCGGAACTCCTTGATCCGGAACTTCTTGATCCGGAACTTCTTGATCCGGAACTCCTTGATCCGGAACTCCTTGATCCGGAACTTCTTGATCCGGAACTCCTTGATCCGGAACTTTTGCTGAATAAACAGTAACTCGTTCCGATGAACAGTCGAACACCAAAAATGAAGATTAAGCCCAGATTTTGACCAAATAACCCAAAAAGTTTTGTGCTTTCGACTAAAATAAGTAACAACTAATACTTATCCACTAATCCCAATCACAAAAACACCAAAAACACCAAGAATCAAGATGATTTTTCTAAAAGAACACTAATACAATCAAAAACTAAAAAACCACACAAATCACTACCTTAAATCACCCCATAGCTCTTGATACCAAATGTAGAATATTGATAATCAATGAATCTATGAAGGGGTTTGTTGATTTCTAGAGAGAGAAAGTTAGAGAGAGAAAGTGAGAGAAACTATGTGTATTTTATTAATATGGAATCAAGGAAATGACAACAACCAACCCCTTTCCTTAGTGGAAAGGGGTATTTATATTCCAAGCCTAACATTGGGCTTGGGCCGGTCCATGACAAGCCCATAGACCGGTTCTTACTTAAGTTAATAAGCAACTAATAACTAATTACTAACTACGAGCTATTACAACATAAATCATATTGTGGAGTGACCGATACTTCTAATATACGTTAAAACGTATTTCTAACAACAAGCATCCGGTAGGTGAAGTTGTGATCGTTCGTGAATCAAATGCTCCAAATATTCTACGTATTTGAACACTTCGCGATGGAAGTCTTGATTGTCGGTATGTATGTCTTCAAGGAAGTACTTGCACATCACTGAATTTTCCTTTTTAGCAACATCGAATTGAAGAAAAGTTGACAAGTGTTGTACAAGAACTTGAAGTGAATATGCAGATGCAAATTGATTAAAGGCATCTTTGTTAAGTGCCTTATTTAGTGTACGCAAGTTTATCATCATGTCATCGATGAACAATAAAGGATGTTGACCAAAGAGTGTGTCAGAGGTTGGTCTGGCCATGAGCTTTGTGAGCTTGAAGAGATAACGTTGAAGTTTTCCAAATAAGACCGTGCACGTTATTCTTGCCTCGTGTTGTATTTTATGCAATTCTCCCTCTAGAAATGGCGAATCGAATGAATCCATTTAGATTTGGTGAAAAATGAAAGAAAAATTCTTGGTCTCGTCAAGTAAATCTTGTCACGTCTTTTTGTCTCACCACTTTTATTACTATGTCACGTTTAGATCTCGACAATACGACCGATGACACGAATCGTTTAATAGAAATCTTATTCAAAATATAGCCTAAACTTCAACCAAACTTTAACTTGTCTAAATATCAAGCGAGTCCAATAACATAGCCGGCCCAATACTCTTCCAACCCGGTCCACACAAACTTGATACCTAAAAAAATATGTATATAACCAATCCCAACCCTAATTATTCTCACATAACTAAACCTAATCCTTATTTCTCTCAAAACATCTTCCCCCCATCTAAGTTATCCTCTCAACAGAAAAGACTTAGATAAGTCCGCCTCTTTTACTTCTTCTCAATCTCAAAACATATCTCCTCAAAAAAAATATCTGCTCCTATCTCTCAACCCAAATCACACCTCAAAACTCAAACTAAACCTCAATCTTGATTTTTTGTTTATCCACCAATCATCAAGTGCAGCCAATCAATACCAGTAATGTTACACACGAATTGGATTACTTGTTGTTGACCTAAGTGACTCAAACAACAAGCCCTCATGAGTAATTCTACTTGAAGCCCGTTCTGGATCAAACAATAAAACGAATCAAGATCTTATACAAGGTCTCGGGTAGGTCTATTGATTTTGTTTATTTTCGGTTTGAGTCTCAACAAAAGCAAATAAATTGATTATAACAAGACAGTTGTAAATCAATATTTGATTTCGTACAGGGTTGAACCCAACAAAGGTCGATGATGATATGTGGTTGTGTTTCGGAGATCTTTATTATTCGGTTTTATAAAAAGATTTGAGTCAGTTTTATTTGAGTCTATGTTTGAGATGGAGTTGTGAGTGAGGTACGAGTCAAGGCTGTTAATGTTTTTCAGTCAGCTTATGTTTGATTCAAGAGTGTTTTGGTTGTTTGGTTCGAGAGTCTATGTTGGTTTCAAAGTGTGGTGAAAAGTTTGTTTAGATTTGGGTTTTTGTTGAAGTCTAGTCGAGAGTCTTGGGTGTTCGAGTCTATAGTTTACGAGTCAGGTTTTGATGTTGTCGAGGTTGAGGTCGAGTCCAAGATAGAGACAAGATTGTTGGTCTAGTCATGTTCAACTTAAGTATCCATCGGAATGTTCAAAGACCATCGGAATGTCAAGATTGTCAAAATCCATCGGAATGTCAACAAATAAAAGCATCGGAATACGTATCGGAATCAACCATCGGAATATCATAAAACCATCACAAAACCATCAGAATACGAGCTGTCGGAAAGTGGTATCGGAATAAGTGTTGGAATGAGACAACTTTCTATCGGAAGATGACAAAAAATGAATGCATCGGAATAAATCAAAACTTGTAACCGTTGGAAAACGGGTCGTAAAAAGTGTCGGAATGCAAAACCCTTTTTCGACAGAAACAAAACAATAAATGAGATACCGAATGAGACAAAAGTGATAAAATAACAATAAATAAAACTGATACTTTTTATACTTTTGAAACAAAAAACACAAATCGAGAAGATAAAAACTTGTGACAAAAACAGTAGATACTTATAATTATTTGGACAATGTTTAAAAATCAGTCACAAAATTTATACCATATACGGAACCAAAAGAAAAAAAAATTGACCACCAAATCAATAGATAAAACCATGCAAATCCTAAGATGCAACCATAGCTCTTGATACCAATTGTAGGTCCTTAGTTTCTTAGGATTGTGTAAGTGTTGGATTTATCTAAAGAGATGGATGGAGAAGGAAGAACTAGAGAGAGAACGCTAGAGAGAGAAAAGAGAGAATAAGAGAAAGATGGAAAGTGTATTGAATGACTAAGTTCTCAACCCCTCCTAACATGCTAGGAGGGGGTATATATAGCCCACCCTACATGTGGGCTATATGGGCTATATGTTTACATATTAGATCACGATCCCAATACTTGAATATATCGTTGGAATGACCGATCCTTTCTAAATACGTAAAAACGTATTTCTAACATTTTTGGTGCAAAACTTTTGAAAAAAATGATTTTTATGATTTTTTAAATGTTTTTGGATTTTTGAAATTTTTAATTTTTTTGGATTTTTGATTTTTGATTTTTTT
Source organism: Glebionis coronaria (assembly GCA_025667525.1). Taxonomy (NCBI): domain Eukaryota; kingdom Viridiplantae; phylum Streptophyta; class Magnoliopsida; order Asterales; family Asteraceae; genus Glebionis; species Glebionis coronaria. The sequence goes on along the minus strand of CM046876.1, from coordinate 541,789,915 downwards.
TTTTTTTGAAATTTTTAAGAAAAATAACGTTCACGAATGAACGGAGCCCAAAATCCAACGCGTCTCTCACAAAAAATCGTTAATCTTTACGAAAAGAGCCGGCAGCGGTGCCATTTTAATAACCATTTTTTAGTATAGTCGTTTTTCCTCACGACTCGATTCGAATTGAAATCGGGTTTAACGTGTGACTCAATTGTTTTTGGTGGATAAAAGAAGATGTCGTTATCTATTTTTAAAACAAATGACAAATTAAAAAGAAAATAAACAAATTAAAACTTTATAAAAAGTAAAATTGAAAATAAAAACTAAACAAAACAATTTAAAATTAAGCTTGACAAAAATGGCGGGAAAATAAAAAGTTAAAAACAATTCGGAAACAAATTCTAGGAACTTAATTCGGAAAACATAAATTTTAATATATTTCGGAATTTAAAATGAAAACGTAATTCGGAATACTAAATTAAAACCTAATTCGGAAAGTTTTAGAGTTTAGAATTCGGAAAACAGAAACAAACAACAATTCGGAATGCATTGCTTAAAACTAATTCGGAATACACATATTCAGCACTTAATTCGGAATAATAGAAAAGTATTTAGTTCAGAATATAAACTTCAAAACGTAATTCGGAAAACACTATGATTTTAATTCGGAATCCTAAATTTAATAACTAATTCAGAATGACAACTGAAACCTAATTCGGAAAACAAAATTTGCAACCTAATTCGGAATTCTGAAATACTAACCTAATTCGGAATGTTTGAAAAATAATGTAATTCGGAATAATCTCTATGTTTATAATTCGAAAAATATTTAGGAATGTAATTCGGAAAAAACAAAACTTTTAACAAGTCGGAATGTAAGAAAAGTTATCAGTTCGGAAAAAGAGGGTTTATATAATTCGGATTAAAGGAAAAATAAGCTAAAACCAATTAAGCAAATAACCAAAAATTAAGCTAAACCAATTTTTAAGATAAGCAAAATAAGACACAAATTAAAACTCTAAAAACACCAAATAAGCAAAATTAATAAGATCAATTTTAAAAACATTAAACTACCAAATCCACTCAATTAAAAATAAGCTAAACACAAAAAAAAAACAATAAGCACAATAAGCTATAACATCAACCACATCAAAATAATAAGAACAATGAAATAAGCACTTCAATCAAATAAGTAATAAGATCAAATAAGCTACATGATGATTAACCAAATCAACACAAAATTAAAATAAGAAAGGAAGAATGAGATTAATTGAAAAGCTTGAATTAAAGATTAAGATTAAGATTCAACAACTTACAGATTAAGATGAAAAGATAAAGAACTTGAAAGAAAGCTTGAGAGAAAAATAATTTTACACCTACTCCTAATTACCTTAATGAAAAACTAATAAAAACTAACTAATACAAATGAAGGATTTTAGTCTATTTATAGGTGGAGGAGTATGTGGTGTTGTTGTTTCCTTCTTTCTCTTTGTCTTCTCGTCTTCTTAATTAATTCGTCTTTCTCGACTTTGTCTCAGGATTTGTCGATAGATAAAATGAACTCGTCTTCTAATTTCTTCTTTTATTAGATTTGGTTCTTCGACTTTGTTAAACTTCCGTCTTTAGTCTTTTTATTCGATAAATCTTCAGAATAGGCCTTTGACTTCCGTTCTTTTTGCACTTTTAATCTTTTGACTTGTCTTTTGTCTTTTTCTTCGATAAAAGCCCGTGAAAGCCCGTGTTTTCTCCCTTTTTCATCTTTTGGTCCTGAAACACAATAAAAACACAAACCACGCGTAATTCTGACATTTACGACATTAAACACACGTTTTGGTCTCGTTTTTATTTGTTTTAAGTGGTAAAAGGATAAGTGTTTTCACACTTATTACATCCCTTCAAAGTTTTAAATAATGGGAGCGCCTTTTCTGCCGACTTTGCTAGGAATCTCCCGAGAGCGGCTAGTTTTCCATTTAGACTATGTACTACGTGAATCGTCCTAGGTGATACCATATCGATGATGGCTTTGACTTTGTCGGGATTGGGCTCAATTCCTCACCTTGTAATTAAGTATCCTAAGAATTGTCATGTTTCAATGCCAAAAGTACATTCCATCGGATTTAACTTCATGTTTATACGTCGTAGTGTATGAAAAGTTTCCTCTACGTCATTCAGCAAGCTCCCTTTGGTTTTACTCTTGATGACCATGTCGTTGACATATATTTCAATGTTTCAGCCGACTTGTTTGGAAAATGCTTTGTCTACCAGTCTTTGGTAGGTGGCTCCGCCATTTTTTAGCTCGAATGGCATTTTCTCAAAGCAAAAAGTTCCCTGTTCTGTATAGAATGCCGTTTTTTCTCCGTCTTTTTGGGCCATACGTATCTGATGGTATCCTTTATATGCATCCAAAAAGCATTTGTATTTGAATCTGTATAGGGATTCAACCTTTTGATCTATCTTGGGTAACGGGTAGCTGTCTTTGGGCAGGCTTTATTTAGGTTAGTGATGTCGATACACATGCGCCAAGTCTCGTCACTTTTTCGTACCATCACTGGATTTACCACCCATCATGGGAAGTGAACCTCTCTGGGTATTTGCGCCTCGACTAGCTTGGTAACTTCTGCAGTGACCGCCTCATTCCGGTCTCTAGCTAGTACGTGTTTCTTTTGTCGGATAGGAAAAGTGCGCGGGTGTATATTCAAATTGTGTTTCGCAATATCCCATGGTATCCCTGTCATATCAGATGGAGTCCATGCGAAAATGTCCTTATTATCACATAAAATTCTTTGTAACCCTTGCTTGATCTTGGTTGGTAGATCCCTGCCAATCCTAATCGGCTGATCAAGATACATGATGTTAATTACTACGCTTTCATTTCCAGTCTGGTCCTCGCTCGATGCAGGGACAACTATAGTTTCTTCACTCCACTCTCTTTTACATGAGACCTGGAGACATCCGTTTTGATAAGGTACATCCCCTTTTATAATGGCGATGCCTGATTAGATGGGGAATTTAATGAGTGAGTGTATCGTGGAGGCGATTGTGCCTAACTTTCTCATTCCTGTTCTGCCTAATATCACGCTGTAAGGAGATGGGGCTCGAACAATCATGTAGTCTATAGTGATCGTCTTTCTTCCCTTTCCGGTGTAGTCAGAAAAATTAAATGGAACGGTTATGACTCCGAGGGGCCATAAAACTTGTCCTGAAAACCCAACCAATGGTGATGTTGGCGACCGTAGTGATGCCTTTGTTTCATCGCCCAACTGCTGGAAAACAATGCCCGTACATTATTTCCGTCGAACTTCCTCCATCCACGTAGACACGATGTATGACACAACCTCTAATTTCAGCCTTGATTACTAGCGGATATTCTCCATTGCAATGTTCCGAGATCGGATCTCTATGCGTGAATGAGATATCTACGTTTTGTAGTGATTGCTCCTTTTGGTCGCGTGGTGGGGTCCCTTGCCCATGAACCATGAACCATGAGAGCCTCATTTCGTACTTTAGGTTCGGCCACCTTTTGTTTCCAATCAATTTGATTCTTCCCTTTTTCTATAGTGTTAGAAGAGGTTGTATTTTGGCTATTGTTTTGTGTTTTTGCACCTTTTGCGAGATGGCTTAGACGACCGTTTTTTATACACATCTCAATTTCTTTTCGCAGATCAACACAATCATTTGTGTCGTGGCCATGGTCAACATATTCATAATAACGTGCACGATCTCTTCGATGGGAAGGTGAAAACATTCGTGGCGGGGGTCGCAGAACAGACTTTCCCTCAGACGTGGCGTATATTTCTGCTGGAGATTTGACGAGAGGGGTGAACGTTGGTCTGGGCATATTCGAACTTCATTATGTCTCGTGTTAGGACGAGTAACGTATCTTTACTTATGCTTTCTTTGGGCTTGACGATGGCTTTGAATGTGTCAAGTTGTCAACTGTCAATGGTACCCCCTTTTCCGTCTCGCAATCGATTTTCCATGTTTGCTTCATCAGATCTAATGAAGTTGTGTGCTTGTATGAACAAATCTTCCATAGACACTGGTGGTCGAGCTATGAGATCTTCGAAGAACCTCCCGGGTCGCAGTCCGCTGATGAAGGCCCCTATCATCATTCCATCTGAGTGATCAATCATGTGTAACATTTATTTTCCAAATATTTCTAAGTAGTCCCTTAGTGACTCGTCTGAACGTTGTCGAATCTCGAGGATTTCAGCTTGTGATTTTTTGGAATCTTCTTTGTTGCAGGAAGTTTGCTCCAAAGTTGTCTCTTAGCTCGTGAAAACTGTTTATGCTTCCCGGTGGCAAGTTGTCGTACCAAAGTCGAGCAGCTCCACTTAGGGTAATATGAAAGAAACGTCTGGCAGGTTGTGTACATCCATAGTCCCCATGAATACAGTAAGATGGTCGTCTGGGTCTATGAAATTGAGTATTTTGAAGTTCGTATATTCTCGATTCTTGACAAATTGAAAGTCCTAAAAATATCAAGCCTTTAATTGTTCTTGGTTGTTAAGGGTATTTGGAAATCTATGTCTAATTCAATCAACACGTAAAAAGTGGAAAACAATAGGATACGTATCCGTAGAACACCTTGCAAATACCAATTACTATTCCCAAAGTACAAAATTTAAATGCAATAAAAGTAAGTTGCTTGAAATGAAAGCTAAATGAAAGTATAAGGACTAAAATGTAAATTTCAGAAACTACAAGGACCAATTATGCAAAATTATAACAACTAGTCACAAATCTAACAACTTAAACAAACTTGCTAACTAATTTTGTAACAAACTGAAAGTTTAAGGACTGATTATTTGAAAACCCTAAAAACTTAGAAGTTTAGCACTGAATGCAAACAGTTACAAACAATAGGGACCAAAGTGCAATTAAATGGGATTATTTAACAAAAACGGGTTAAGCAAGATGAATAAGCTGGTTTGAGCTTATTACTCAACCAAATTGAGTCTGATTTGTTTTAAAATGCTTAAAATGGAAAATTAGCAAGACTTGCAAAAGGAAACAACTTAAAAGCTTGTAAATCACAAGATTGCTTATTCTAATAAGCCAAGAATAAGCTAGAATGAAATTGAGACTTCCAGAACTTGATTTTAATGCACAATCCAATTAATCAGCAAACAAGAAGATTGGAATGTCTTTTAAAACTAAAAATGGTTCACTAGATAAGCCAGAATCTAAAATTAAGCACAAATGAGATTATTTGACCAAGCGTTGACCAAATTTTAGAAAAAGCTAAAAATCTCCAAATATACTCAAGACATGTTGGCAAAACGTTTTGTGAAAGAAAAATGGCAAGTTTGTGAAGTAGAAATGGAGATCTAGGAAATCAGTATTGACTTTATCTCAGAAACTTGCAAATGCTCAATTGCTTATCAAAGAGCTGATTTCTCATTCAAACTTGTAAACTGTATTGATTCTTATAGCCACTTAAACTTCAGAGGTTGAACTTCAAATTAAAACAGGTTTGAGGCAATTCCATCAAGAAATGAAGTAATGGCAATGGATTAAATTTGGCTAGTTTTATGATGAACAAGTAAACAGATTTTTGACCCAAACTTTTTATGTACCAATTGCCTCTTTGACTGAACTTTTAACCACAAACCTGAACCAAATTGTTTACTCTATATAACCAAATGTAAATGAACACAATTCTACTAGTTTAACAAACTCTACTTACCAAAAATCATCAAATCCAAACACTGCTTAAAATCAGTTATCAAACTTTAACAAAGGAAATTTTAGTACAAGTGCAAGAAAGGTTATGACTCTTATCAGACTATGTTTAGTATGTGAAATGAGAGATATTTGAACTGAAAACAAGCTTGCAAACACACTTAACTACAAAATGAACTTAATGACTAAAATCTGATGAAAATCAAAGTTGAAAGCAAGTAAACTAAGATTAAGGCTATAAGATCACTATACAACTATCAAACCAACACAATTATACTAAAATCTGGCTAAGCAAACATTCAGTTCAGCAAGTAAGCTTTATACTAGGAATGTAGCATGCAAAACTGATTTAGGGGAACCAAAAACAGGATTCTTGACACCTTTTAGCTTGAAGCCTCCTCTGATGGAGTAGAGGAGCGCTAGGCTCTCTAAATCACACTTCCTTCAACCCAAATCAACTAATATCTACAACCAAATCATCATCTTCAATCCAAAATCTGATCAATCTACAAAATCTGTTTCAAACTGCTACTCAAGTACTGGAAATGAACTGAACTGGCTAGGAACACTTGATAAGCTTCCAAATCATAACACAAACTCCATTGATCAATGGAGATCAACAGAATCACAAGGTATCAACTAGAATGCAGAATTGAGTGAAGTAAGATGAAGGTAATAAACTGAATATTTTTTATTTATTTATTTGGAGGGAAAGTTTGTTACAAAAGCTAAATGACTAACTAACAAGCTCTTAAGTGTGTGTCAAACACTTAAGAGCTGTTGTAACTGAAAAGGTAAGCTATAATTGAAGGAAAATGGAAATTTGTGTGTTTTCACACTTTAATCTACACATCACAAATGAACTAGTCTATCCCTATTTATAGAGTGGAAAGGAGAAGTTGTTGGGGAGTATGACGTGTCTTGGCCAATTGGAAAGTGCCAGGTGTCATGAGTTGGTTAATTGCAAGTTCGTCTTCAAGAACACAAAAGGGGATTTTTGATCCATTGATTCTCAGTCTAATTGGGTTGCAGGGTTGGATTCGTCCTTCAATTTAGAGTCTTTTTCTTGTAGAAAACTTGTCCTAGAATCCAATCTAGCTCATGTTGAGTTCTGGGTTCGTTCTTTGTTGAAGATGACACGTGGCGTCTTCTTACTCGTCCTCAGCAAGTCACACGAATTGATAACCGTTTTTGGATAAAATGAATATTGCATGTTGCATTGTGATTGGATGAAAGGAAAGAAAGTGGTTTCACTGTACAGATTCGCTCAATGCAAGTGAGTTAGTGGCCCAGCTGGCATGTGAGCTGGTGATCCGTAACTCCTTTTTCCTCTCTTTTCATTGGTTGAAATGGTTAACACACGGATTAGGCACAAAGTTTGTATGATTTTGTCACTTTCATCCCCTCTTCTTTAGCAGAATATACAATTGAGCTCTTTTCTTCATTTCTTTGGCAATTTCAGTCCTTTGACTTACATTCTTGATCATTTGAGTCCTTTGACTTGGTTGACTTATGAGTTGACCAGGTTTGACTTTTGATCTTGACTTTTCCAAATATGCATTTAAGCTCCTCAACTTTTGAACATTGTCAAGATATGTCCTTTATCTTCAAATGGCTTGTCATCTTTGATCCTTCTCTTGTCTTTTCTTCATAAATGAGCTTGATTTCACTTGTTTGCTTGAAATTGTATCCTTGTTACCTATTTAAGCACAAATACAAAACATACCACATAATACTGCTTTATAGCACAAAAGTTAGGTTTTTTCTATGTGTATTAGGGTGATTTGTTGACTTATTGATATGAGATTTTGCTCATATCAAATCCCCTACACTTGATCATTGCCATGACCTCATGCAATGCTATGTTTTAAAGCACAAATTTACATTTTCCTTATAATTAACCCACATTTGCCAATATGATATGCTTTAATGCTACTCTACACTATATGATGCATGATTTTGATTTTATACAATACAAAGAAGAACAATTCTATCTATATATATATATTTATTTTTCATAAATGGTTTTGATGGAAAACTTATAAAGAAATCAATGACTTAGATTAGGGCTTTGGTACCATGAACACTTATCACCCTCAAGTTTCACTTTCCCCATACCAAGCTTAAAAATGGGATCATTGCATTCACAAGTAAAAAGTGCATCAACTTATCCATGACAATTAAATGTGGAACCGGTTATTATTTGAGCAAATTGCTTGAGAGCAAATTTGTCATTATTTAAAACATGAAGTATAAGAAATGTAAAATCCAAAAATAAGGAAGCACGGTTTTAATCCTAAGTAATCCTCTCATCCATTACTCGAAAAACCGCTCACAATTAATATAAGTCCGAATCAAAAATAATAAGTCATTCGTCTTATGTGTAAGATCCTTATGTCATGCATTAATAAGTAGCTACACACTCGCTAAGGAAAGAAAAATAAAACTCACGCAATAATTTACATCTGCCGCCTTTTTGAGACTTTGGATATTCAATCCCGTAACCCGTCAAGGTAATATTAGATTGGAGCAACTATCAGATCTCCGCAACCCGTGAAGGTAATATTGGAATTTAATAGTCACTATAATTAACACTTCACTACCCCTCTTGGGAGTCTTGTATAATTATTTTTTTTTCTTTTCTTTTTTTTTTCTTTTTTTTTCTTTTTTTTTTCTAGCCACTCATTTTTTTATAAGCCGCTCTTATTTTTCTTTTATTCCTCACAAAGAAAGTTGAAAAGAATAAAAGGAAAAACACCCGCTAAGTATTAAGCATGACATAAGTCTAGTACACATAAAACGTTCTAACTTAGAATCTTAAGGCGTACTTATACCAACCATGAATGATTAGTCAAAAATACATAAGAGACTACAAACCAATTAAAACCGTTCTTGATTATTTATTAACATATATACATGCGAAGAAAATAGGGGCAAAGAAAGAGAAGGGTTTAGCCACAAATAATTATCATGAAGTTTATCTAGCTCTTTTATACTTGCTTCAACTCTATCATTTCCCATTCTTCACAAATTTAGAGTCTCAAATAATGAGAGTCATGGATGCTTAGCCTAATAGACCAATGAAGGACTACATGGTTAAGGATACTAGCTAGAAAATGCTTAGATAAGCAAACTCGGGTTGAGTCAAAGTATTCATGGCGGGCCTAATATGTCAAAGAAGTCTAAATTTGTTAAACCATATCCTTTATTATATTTTTTTTTCCTTTTTCAATTTTTGATGAAAAATAAATGAAAAAATATATACAATGCAAATGTTATGCAAATGAAAAATGATTAATGTAAAAATTATGAATGCATTATTTTGGTGGCCAAAGTAGATCAAAAATTTGAAAAATGTTTGAAAAAATCATTTTCCAAGTTATCATGAAGGTCAATGACAAAGTCTAGGTAAGGTCACTTCGATAGAAGACCCCCCTACACTTAAGCTAAACATTGTCCTCAATGTTTAAGAGCATGGGAGTATAAACTCCCCTACACTTATGACAATGAATATACTTTGCTTAACCTAAGCTAAGGAAAGATCAACTATAGCGAATTCATTTTTTAAGCACAATGTGTCTATGAAGAATCACAATAGTAACGAAGTGAACCGGATACAAGGGCCTCCTCCATAAGCTCCAAAGCACGTGATGAGTGAGCAACCCTACAAACAACATGAAGACAAAAGGAAGGTCTCCCCTACACTTCTCATCAACTCTATATCCTTATTTCTAACCTACCACACTCTAAGTCTAAAAACTCTAAACCTAGTTATTCAAGCTTGATTTATGGAGTCTCTAGCTCGACTCTTCCTTCAATGAATTAACTCATGGGGAAAATGGGGATCTCTTGGACCATTTCCACGGAAATGTCCTCCCTAAAACAGTGCTTAACACGGTGACCATTCACTTTGAAATTTGGACCATCGGGTTGTGACAACTTAATAGTTCCATATGGAAATACTTGAGCAATAGTGAATGGACCGGACCATCTCGACTTAAGCTTGCCCGAAAAGAGTTTCAACCTTGAGTTAAAGAGGAGAACCGGCTCTCCAACTTTGAACTCGCGGTTCTTGATCTTAGCATCATGTAATTGCTTAGTCTTTTGCTTGTAAAGTAATGAGTTCTCATAAGCATTGGCTCTCAATTCATCCATTTTATTGAGTTGGTCCTTTCTATGTGAACCGGCTTGGTTTAAATCAAAGTTAGCCCACTTGAGAGCCCAAGAAGCCTTATGCTCTAACTCGAATGGGAGGTGGCATGCTTTTCCATAGACAAGCCTATATTGAGTACAACCAATTGGTGTCTTAAAAGCCGTCCTAAAAGCCCACAAAGCATCATCAAGCTTATCCGACCAAGAAGCTCGATGCTCTCCCACCGTTCTTTCCAAAATTCTATTTAAACCACGATTTGTGACCTCGGTTTGACCATTGGTTTGAGGGTGATACGCGGTAGAAAGTCTATGGTTAACACCATACTTCTTCATGACTCTTGTAAATTGATCATTACAAAAATGAGTCCCACGATCACTTATGATGGCCCGAGGTACACCAAATCTAGCAAATAATTACTTCAAAAATTTCACTACAACTCGAGCATCATTAGTAGGTAAGGCTTTGGCCTCAACCCACTTTGACACATAATCCACCGCTACGAGTATGTACTTATTTCCCTTAGATGATGGAAAATGTCCCATAAAATCTATTCCCCACACATCAAAAATCTCACATTCTTGAATGAAGTTTTGTGGCATCTCATCTCGTTGAGTATTTTTTCCTTGTCTTTGACATACATCACAAAATTTCACCATCTCTTGGACAACTTTGTATATTGAAGGCCAATAATAACCCGAATCAAAGAATTTCTTGGCGGTGTAGTTGGGCCCAAAATGTCCACCCGTAGGTCCCTTATTACAAGCTTCTAAAATCTTAAATGCCTCGGGCCCATCTACACACCGTCTAATGATTTGGTCCGCACATTGCCTAAAGAGGTAAGGGTCATCCCAAAAGTAGTATTTCACTTCCTTAATAAATTTCTTCTTTTGTTGGGAAGTGAGACCCTCTATTAGCACATCCCCCACAAGATAGTTTGCAATATCCGCAAACTAAGGGGTGGCATCCTCTTGAGAAGAGATAGACATGAGCTCCTCTAATGGAAATGATTCATTAATTTCCTTATGAGGCAATTCACCTTGAAAAGGTTGCTCAAGTCCACTCAAGTGATCTGCCGCTAAATTCTCGGCTCCTTTATTATCACGAATCTCAATAGAAAACTCTTTGAGCAATAAAACCCATCTAAAAAGTCTAGGCTTAGCATCTTGCTTAGTCATGAGGTACTTGAGAGCGGAATGATCCGTATACACTATGGTCTTAGATAACACAAGATATGGTCTAAATTTCTCAAAGGCATAGACTATAGCAAGCAACTCTTTTTTCGTGGTGGTATAATGAAGTTGAGCACCCGTCATAGTTTTACTAGCATAGTGTATAGGTTGAAAATGCTTATTCACTCTTTGTCCTAACACGGCCCCCACGGCATAATCACTGGCGTCACACATAAGCTCAAAAGGCAAATCCTAATTTGGAGAAACCAAAATGGGAGCCTTAGTAAACTTTTCCTTAAGTATCTCAAAAGAGTCTAAACACTCTTGGGTGAAAATGAAAGGAGCCTCTTTTTCCAAGAGGTAGGTCATCGGTCTTGCAATCTTAGAGAAATCTTGTATGAAATGTCTATATAATCCCGCATGACCCAAAAAACTTCTAACTCCTTTCACCGTGGTAGGTGGGGGAAGCTTAGCAATAACATCTATTTGGGCACGATCTACTTCTAAACCTTTGTTGGATATCTTATGTCCCAAGACTATCCCCTCTTTGACCACGAAATGACACTTCTCCCAATTAAGAACAAGACGTGTTTCTTCACACCTCTTAAGCATGCGTTCTAAATGGGAGAGACAAGAAGTGAATGAATCTCCAAAGACCGAGAAATTATCCATGAAAACTTCCATAGTGTGCTCAATCATGTCATGAAAAATGGCCATCATATACCTTTGAAATGTCCCCGGTGCATTGCACAAGCCTAAAGGCATTCTCTTGTAAGCAAACTTACCATAGGGACAAGTGAATGTGGTCTTTTCTTGATCCTTAGGGTCAATGGGTATTTGAAAATAACCCGAGAATTCATCTAGAAATCAATAGTACTTATTTCCCGCTAAGCGTTCAAGCATTTGGTCCATGAAAGGCAATGGGAAATGATCTTTCCTAGTAGCATTATTGAGCTTCCTATAATCAATACAAACTCTCCAACCCGTGACAAGTCTAGTAGGAATAACGTTCACGAGGTGAACGGATCCCAAAATCCAATCGAAACCGTCAATCAATAGTCTCTCGTAATGTCATGAACCGGCAGCGGCGCCATTTAAAATTGAGTATTTTGAAGTTCGTTTATTCTCGATTCTTGACAAATTAAAAGTCCTAAAATATCAAGCCTTTAATTTTTCTTGGTTGTTAAGGGTATTTGGAAATCTATGTCTAATTCAATCAACACGTAAAAATTGGAAAATAATAGGCTACGTATCCGTAAAACACCTTGCAAATACTAATTACTATTCACAAAGTACAAAATTAAATGCAATAAAAGTAAGTTGCTTGAAATGAAAGCTAAATGAAAGTATAAGGGCTAAAATATAAATTTCAGAAACTACAAGGACCAATTATGCAAAATTATAACAACTAGTCACAAATCTAACAACTTAAACAAACTTGCTAACTAATTTTGTAACATATTGAAAGTTTAAGGACTGATTATTTGAAAACCCTAAAAACTTGGAAGTTTAGCACTGAATGCAAACAGTTACAAACAATAGGGAGCAAAGTGCAATTAAATGGGATTATTTAACAAAAACGGGTTAAGCAAGATGAATAAGCTGGTTTGAGCTTATTACTCAACCAAATTGAGTCTGGTTTGTTTTAAAATGCTTAAAATGGAAAATTAGATAGACTTGCAAAAGGAAACAACTTAAAAGCTTGTAAATCACAAGATTGCTTATTCTAATAAGCCAAGAATAAGCTAGAATGAAATTGAGAGTTCCACAACTTGATTTTAATGCACAATACAATTAATCAGCTAACAAGAAGATTGGAATGTCTTTTAAAACTGAAAATGGTTCACTAGATAAGCCAGAATCTAAAATTAAGCACAAATGAGCTTATTTGACCAAGCGTTGACCAAATTTTAGAAAATGCTAAAAATATCCAAATATATTCAAGACATGTTGGCAAAACGTTTTGAGAAAGAAAAATGGCAAGTTTGTGAAGTAGAAATGGAGATCTAGGAAATCAGTATTGACTTTATCTCAGAAACTTGCAAATGCTCAATTGCTTATCAAAGAGCTGATTTCTCATTCAAACTTGTAAACTGTATTGATTCCTTATAGCCACTTAAACCTCAGATGTTGAACTTCAATTAAAACAGGCTTGAGGCAATTCCATTAAGAAATGAAGTAATGTCAATGGATTGAATTTGACTAGTTTTATGATGAACAAGTAAACAGATTTTTGACCCAAACTTTTTATGTACCAATTGCCTCTTTGACTAAACTTTTAACCACAAACCTGAACCAAAATGTTTACTCTATATAACCAAATGTAAATGAACACAATTATACTAGTTTAACAAACTCTACTTACCAAAAATCATCAAATCTAAACAATGCTTAAAATCAGTTATCAAACTTTAACAAAGGAAATTTTAGTACAAGTGCAAGAAAGGTTATGACTCTTATCAGACTATGTTTAGTATGTGAAATGAGAGATATTTGAACTGAAAACAAGCTTGCAAACACACTTAACTACAAAATGAACTTAATGACTAAAATCTGATGAAAGTCAAAGCTGAAAGCAAGTAAACTAAGATTAAGGCTATAGGATCACTAAACAACTATCAAACCAACACGATTATACTAAAATCAGGCTAAGCAAACATTCAGTTCAGCAAGTAAGCTTTATACTAGGAATGTAGCATGCAAAACTGATTTAGGGGAACAAAAAACAAGATTCTTGACACCTTTTAGCTTGAAGCCTCCTCTGATGGAGTAGAGGAGTGCTGAGCTCTCTAAATCACACTTCCTTCAACCCAAATCAACTAATATCTACAACCAAATCATCATCTTCAATCCAAAATCTGATCAATCTACAAAATCTGCTTCAAACTGCTACTCAAGTACTGGAAATGAACTGAACTGGCTAGGAACACTTGATAAGCTTCCAAATCACAACACAAACTCTATTGATCAATGGAGATCAACAAAATCACAAGGTATCAACTAGAATGCAGAACTGAGTAAAGTAAGATGAAGGTAATGAACTGAATATTTTTGTTTTATTTATTTGGAGGGAAAGTTTGTTACAAAAGCTAACTGACTAACTAACAAGCTCTTAAGTGTGTGTCAAACACTTAAGAGCTGTTATAACTGAAAAGGTAAGCTAGAATTGAAGGAAAATGGAAATGTGTGTGTTTTCACACTTTAAGCTACACATCACAAATGAACTAGTTTATCCCTATTTATAGAGTGGAAAGGAGAAGTTGTTGGGGAGTATGACGTGTCTTGGCCAATGGTAAAGTGCCAGGTGTCATGAGTTGGTTAATTGTAAATTCGTCTTCAAGAACACAAAAGGAGATTTTTGATCCATTGATTCTCAGTCTAATTGGGTTGCAGGGTTGGATTCGTCCTTCAATTTAGAGTCTTTTTCATGTAGAAAACTTGTCCTGAAATCCATTTTAGCTTATGTTGAGTTTTGGGTTCGTTCTTTGTTGAAGATGACACGTGGCGTCTTCTTACTCGTCCTCAGCAAGTCACACGGATTGATATCCGTTTTTGGATAAAATGAATATTGCATGTTGCATTGTGATTGTATGAAAGGAAAGAAAGTGGGTTTCACTGTATAGATTCGCTCAATAAATGCAAGTGAGTTAGTGGCCCAGCTGGCATGTGAGCTGGTGATTCGCAACTCCTTTTTCCTCTCTTTTCATTGGTTGAAATGGTTAACACACAGATTAAGCACAAAGTTTGTATGATCTTGTCACTTTCAGCCCCTCTTCTTTAGCAGAATATACAATTGAGCTCTTTTCTTCATTTCTTTGGCAATTTCAGTCCTTTGACTTACATTCTTGATCATTTGAGTCCTTTGACTTGGTTGACTTGTGAGTTGACCAGGTTTGACTTTTGATCTTGACTTTTCCAAAACTAAATTTAAGCTCCTCAACTTTTGAACATTGTCAAGATAGGTCCTTTATCTTCAAATAGCTTTTCATCTTTGATCCCTCTCTTGTCTTTTCTTCATAAATGAGCTTGATTTCACTTGTTTGCTTGAAATTGTATCCTTGTTACCTATTTAAGCACAAATACAGAACATACCACATAATACTGCTTTATGCACAAAAGTTAGGTATTTTTTTATGTGTTTTAGGGTGATTTGTTGACTTATTGATATGAGATTTTGCTCATATCAGTCTGACATACCATCGTAAGTCTTTAGATTGGTTGGTACCTTGAGTCCATCTGGCATATCATAGTCCCTTATTCGTGTTGTGAATGGTGACGCTACCAGGTTGCGTACATTCTTTTGTGTTTCTACAAACGTGAAAGGTTTGTTATAAAAATTTGTGTCGCTCGCAATTCTTTGCCTCGAGAGACCATCAATGTTTTCTGTTGTTGAGCGATTCTTTTTGCTAGGCTTGGTCTGGAGAGTAGTCTCCTCTAGTGTTCCTCGAGCTGCCTCTTCGGGTGAGCCTTCTGAATCCGATCGCCAGGTTCTATGATAGGATGGTCTTCGGTGCTTACCTCTTTTCTCTTTTTAGAAAATGCTGAGTGCATGGCATTGATTTGTTCGAAATTCTGCTCCACAAATTACATGACGAGGTCTCCAGATGTCTTCTCTTGTCCGTTGTCAGGTGTGTGATTTTCCGTAGCCGGATCAGAGATATGTATGCTTACAGGTAGTCCCTTTGGGTCGGGTTCGTTAGGTCCTTCTTCGAAAGTATGGGTGGCATGGTGGGCGGAGTTTCCCCTGCCATGAGCTTCTGGTTATAGAGTTGGTGGAAAATGAATCGGTCCTACGGATGGCACCAATTGATGATACGTAAATCTACAGACTTGTTAGGAGGGTCTTGATATAATATGCGCACAACCTGCTGACCTGTATCACTCAGTAAATAAAGTACATGTTAGAGAGTATGCGGGACTTTTCTCCCCGTACTACACTTCGACGCTCAAGTCAGTGAATAAGAAATCATAATGGAATTTTTGTGTGTAAGGAGAAAGAACTTAGAATACCTACTGGAGTTGATAACTATTTATAGTGTGATATTGATTCGTTCGGATCAAAATGAGATCTTCCAAGATTATTCATATCTTACGAAATATATTGCTTATCTTCCAATCCAAAGAGATTTCGTATATCTCTAAGAATCTATCTTTCTAAATCTCTTAGATATTATTTTGTAGATCTTTAAATATTTCAGCCAAGATTGCATATCTTTGTATTATCCTATGTGTGATTTCTGCATGGAGATTAAGTTTGTGTACGTGTTTATACATGCATGATGCATGTAATATGTGAGTATGTATCATGTATATGATGTACCTCATCATCAACTTTCAAATAAAACTTTCACAATGCATTGAATTTAACACAATTTAATATATTTTCACACATCAAAATTTATTTTGATAATTAAATTTTAATAGACTAAAAAATGTATTTTATATACAAATATAGAATATTTGTTTTGCATAAAACTATTCAACTATATAATATGCATAAAGAAAATAAACAACTTCTTTCATTAGTCTTATCAAGTATGGTTATCAAAGACTTAATTACTTTTGTATTGAAAGATATATAAAAAACAAATGATCTTCGCCCACTATAGAGTATAAATACAACTTGAAAAAATACATCATTATTCAATATATGATGAGTTGCCAACATTCACAATGTATTCTGATGATAGCAAAATTAGCAGGTCCGCAAAAGGGGTATGTGACGCCGAGTAAATGAACCTGACAACATGTATCTCTCAAAAAATAAAAACCACGTTAGAACTTATCCCGGGATTTGCTATGGTATTAAGCTCCGACGATCAAGCCAACTAATGATATAGCTATATAAAGTGTTTATTATAGAAGGAATAATTGTGATAAATTGTATTGTGTTCTTAGGCAACTTACCCGGCTCCTATTTATAGGAGTTAAGCGAATCATTTTTGTGATCAAATACGAATCAAATATATTGTTGTAGGCGAATATATTCCTTTATTCGATTTGGGCTTATCTTGAGCTGACTCAACAATATTTTTCAAGCAATGCAAGTTGGCCATTTGCTCATGACATTCTAGAAAGTCCCTCTATTTGCCAAGAATGGCTACAATCCCATTATAGTATTATTTATTATGCATGATATTTATGCATCAACTTGTATTTGCATGCACCTTATACGTAGTTGATTATATATACCTTATTATGTCCCCGAGCATATTTTTATTTTATACTTGCATGGTCTATAATATCCTTACCATTAGTTTTACCACTTTTTTTATTACTTTATTAGTTGCATATAAGATTGGTTTGTCAGTTTAAACCACAACTAGGTTGTAACTTGTATTCGTTATCATGTACGCTTTAGTGTCAGCACAAGTAGATCCTAGCTTATATTTGTCATCGTATAGGTGTGAGTGTTGTCAATTTCATGAACTACGTTACCTTTCTTTTAAGAATTCTCACGGTATATTGGTTCTTACTCGATACTTTCTTTACTACAGCTTCATATCATGGGTAACAATAATCTCTTAATGTCTCTAACTAGGCTTTCAACCCTCAACATTCCATAGGGCATGTCCCTCCTCTTTCTTTTGAGGATTACCATAAATAGGTTCAAGAGTTAACTGGCGAGGATAGCGTCTTGCATTATGAGCTCAATGAGTTGAAGGGTAAGTATACTAATGCGTGTTCTAGCTATAACAATCTCTCGGATGAACTCGAGAAATCTAGGCAACAGGGAGCGAGCATGAGTAATACGTTACATCTTGTTCTAGAAGATAATGAGTGTTTGAGATATGTATTATCGTGAGTCATGTGTGATGGTATTCCTGAATGCTTATGAAAGTTCTCAAGAGTAACGATTTTGATAAGGAGATGATGAAGATTCGAGATGTTATACTCGAATAGGGACGCGAACTGGGGAGGCGCGAGGCCCAATACCTTTCTCTATCAGTAATAGGCAATGGAGGTGTTGCTGATCTTGACCCAAGCATGATGGAAAAAATTGCTCAGACTGTTGTGGAGTTAAAGAAAGAGAGTTAGGTGTGCATGGATTCAATAATCAATGCTCCAGAGTTATCATATGCATTGCTTCGCTATGTACTTTGACATGGCGGTGGTCATGGTGGTGGCGGTAATGGTGCCGGTGGGAATGGTAGCGATGGCACATTTTAAGCTCGTATAGAATTTCGGTTGTTACATGATATACTAGCTTGTTATATCTTGGATGCGTGCGTGTAGCAAATTTTGTTATTTGTATGATACCATCTACAAGAATATGTACTAGTTCCTTTTTCATATGAATGATTATGTGTATTTTTGTAATATTTACATTACTATTAGTTATAAAGTAATCAATTATGATGTGTAATGTAATATTAAGTTTGTTGTTTATGTTATAATTACTTATGAGGTAATATGGATAATGAACATGCTAAAACATGGATATGAAGATTGGTATAATTTATACACAGATACACATATAACGAATATAGTAACTGTCGTCTAATGTTCGATGATTATCTTGCTTCACAAATTGTGTTGCAAGAAGTTCAATATTCCAACAAGTAGTTTATTGGAGTATGATGTGGTTAATTCTTCTTTGCAAATTATGCAAATGTTAAATTTTTAGTTAATACTATATTTGGAGTTATAGCATATGTTGTGCTTTTGTTGGACAATGATTTTTTGTAAATTCATTTCTTAAGATAATATGTCATATTGGCCGACCCTCGCTTGATTTTCATGACACGAGTTTTTAAATTCATGATTTAGCAAATAGTACGAGTTTGTCACGCATGTAATTTATAGTAACTCGTCGATACACCGGTTTTAATCCGGACGTATTGGTAATCTTGATTTAATTATGTAATACGAGAAATGGAATAGTTAAAATGGAATGACTTCGATCCATATCCATTATTAACATGACATTTGAGAAACAAAGAGATTGTAAATGTTTAAAGTCATTTAAATGTATTTTATAGAAAACTATACTCGAGAGTTTCCGGGAGCATTACGTGTTGCTAGACGCTAACCAATGTTATTATATTATATTATTGTGCATGTCCAAGTGGGAGCTGAAGAAATATGTACATGAAATAATATATGTCCGAAAGTCGTCTTGAGCCTAAGGAGACGCACACGTAAATTGTTAAGCAATATATAAATAATATTGTATTAAATATTAATTTTAATAAACAAATAAACCAAAAATGGAAAGTAAAAAAAAGGAAACAAAAGCCTACGAGGCTTTTAGGCTTGATTGCTTGATCACCAAATTATTACAAGTATATAAGGAGGTCTTGGATACGTCATTTTTCACTTGTAATCCCTAAATCACTTTTCTCTCCTCCTCCTTCTTTTGGTCCGATCGGTCGACAAACCCTAAAGGGTTGTTCTGTTTTTGGTGGTCGACGAAGGTAAAGAAACCACAAGGTTTCTAGTTGTTGCTTGATTCAAGAGTATTGGTTTATTGGTTGTTTAACATTTACATACTAGCATACTTATTGCTTGTATAAATGTATTATGTGTGTATGCTTAGAGAGATCATTGTTTGATCTTTGGATTTTCGTATATTGGTTGTTCGATAAAGGTGATGTAATAAATGCTAAAAAGTACGCGTTTCTTTATCGTTTATGTTAATTACTTGTCTATACGTGATCTTATTATTTCGCTGCATACTCGTAATTATTAACGTGTTAATATGGTTAAAGGTTTTTATAAATCTAAACAGTTAAATCTTGGTACATCACATAATTTGATTTTAAAAAATTACAATATAATTAATTCATCATTTGCTTCGTGAACTTGCTGAAGTGCTTAAAACTTTAAAAGGATTAATTGATAAACAAAAACTTAACTTATTTTTCATCAAAGAAGAAAATTATTAAATAATTTTAAATGACTTTTAACATTTTTGTCTAATATTTATTGTGAAGATGTTTGAGCTTTTAAAAAACTCTCTTTTTTTGGTACGTACGTGAACTTCTTTTTTACTTTTTGAAATTTGTAGGAATTAAAGACGGATTAAGACATTAAGTTAATGTTTTGCTAAATATAGCTCTAAAATTTACTTTTAAAAAATAAAAGTATTCAAAAAAAGTAGTGCAATAAATTAGTTGGTGTAGTTACTTGTAAGAATTGAGTGATTTTAGCAAATTGCTCAAAGTTTTTATTAATTTTGTAACTCACATTCTCATTTTTGAATTCCAAACACACCAACGGAAATGCATGTTTGTTAAGGTAAAACTACTTCCCATGTAGATTTAAACAACCACCTAATTTCATTTCATCTCATTTCTAAATTTTAAATTTACATTCACATCCATTAAATATTTGCAGGTAACCCTATTTCAGTGTTATGAATTTTGTTTTGGTTTTGTTGTCGTTCTAGCTAGGGATTTTTTTTGTTGACCAAATTTTGTGATATGTGTTTAATGTGTATTCATGGATTTTTATTAGATATACGAATTTCTATTTAAGGAATTTTGAATACAATGGAATCCACAGCAATTTCGAAATCTGGAGCTGAATCATGTGTTGAATACTTGAATTGATGTATTATTTCACACGAATTACACGTTGTAGCGACGAGATGAGTATAAGAATCCATTAATGATAGATCATAATTGTTATGACAATCGTTTAGAAGTAAATTTTAGTACTGTATTTCTATATTCATGATAGTTTACTTTTTTTTGCGCGATCTTATCTTCATGATCATCGTAATTCACATGTGTTTGGTTGCTTTTATATGTATTGAAGATCTGTTAGGGATGGTTAACATGAGAATATGTATCAAATCAAAGACATGAGGATTTAAGTGTTTTAAGTCCTTGACGTGAAAAGCAATGCAGGCACTACGTTCAAGTGAATAAAACGTGAATGAGATGACCATTTCATCGGATAGGCAAGTTACAACATTTTTTTCAGCAACTAATAATTCTCAAGCCATAAGCGGGAATGATCATAAGGCAGAAGCTAGTAATATTGAAGAAGCAGAATCATCGCTTCAAGAAAATGTTTCTTTGAATTCTGAGGTCCGCTTTCTAACCATTTTGTATTATTAATTAATAATTTCTTTTATAATTTATGGTTCAGCACTTCTCAATATGTTTTCTTAAATTTGAACTGTAAATCTTGTCATTTTACAGGAAGCAAGAACAGTGTTAGGAAGATATGAATATCAAACGGGAAACATGGAAGCCGCTCTTCATGTATATGAAGGGATAGATATAGCTGGAGCTACTACAAAGTTGAAAATTAGCCTTAGTGAATTAGCGTATCCCCAAAGGCATTCAAATTTTTATGCTGCTCCACCATTCTCTTTAAACACTGTCGGTTTACTCCTTGAAGCAGCTTATTTGAAGTCAAAATCGCTGCAACATTTTGGAAGGTATAAAGGTATATCCTTTCTGCAGTTTTTCTAGTACTGATGCAGACATACACAGATAGGGGTGTGTCATTTTGACGGACACTAAAATACTTGAGAACAAAGAGCACTTTAATTCATCTGGCGACTTTAAAATTTTTTTTAGGGGCCCAAAAGTGTTCCTTTGTTCTCAAGTTTATAGTGTTCTCATTTGAGCCAAATGATTGTATATTTGTATTCTTTGTCTCGAAGTCCCATTTGTTTACACATCTTTTCATATTTTATTCTGCAGAAGCTGCTGAATCGTGCAAAGTTATTTTAGACGTTATCGAATCATCTTTACCAAAAGGGTTGCCTGAAACCATCGACACAGACCATAAATTACAGGAGACTTTGAGTAATGCAGTCGAATTTCTTCCATATTTATTTCAACTTGCTAACTTGCCCCAAGAAGCAAACTTGTCATTCAAGCGGGCCCTACTTCATGACTGGAACCTCAACAAAGAAACAATAGCAAAGATTCAAAAACAGTATGTGGTTTTTCTTCTATATAGTGGAGGAGAAGAAGCTAATAACATAGAAGAGGCTATTCTACTTCTAATGAATTTGCTAAGAATAATGTCGCTCAAAGAAATGGAATGGGACCCGTCTATTTTGGATCATCTATCTTATGCGTTATCCATCTATGGTGGGCTCGAGTATTTTGGTAAACAACTGGAAGACTCACTTCCAACAGTCATTGACAAAAACGAAAGGAGCCTACTTTTAGCCTTGTGTTATCATGGACAAGGTGACAACATATCCGCTTTAGATGTTCTAAAAAATATATATGAAAATGACCATCAAAATTGTGGGTTAGCTTTATTATTAGCCGCAAAAATCTATGTGGATTGTTCCAATTATAATGAAGGAATAAGTACTGCAAATAGAGCTATTCAAGTTTATAAGCATAAATGTGATGAGATGACTGGTGTTGCGTATTCTTTTTTGGGTGTTTCACTTTCAGCAAGTTCAAGATTAGCAGTGACTGATTCAGAAAGAGTTAATAAACAATGTGAGGCTCTCGAGTCTTTAGAAACAGCAGGGAGGTTGACTAGGATGGTTGACTCGAGAATACTATATGAGCTTGCTTTAGAAATGGCTGAGCAGAGGAAGTTGGATGATGCTCTTAGTTATGTGACACATTTGATTAATTTGGAAGGTGGATCCCATCTTAAAGGGTGGATGTTATTGGCTAGGATTCTGTCTGCTCACAAACGGTTTAAAGATGCTGAGGATATTATCGATGCTGCTTTAGATCAGACTGTGAAATGGGATAGATGTGAACTGTTATGGACTAAGGCTAAGCTCCAACTTGCACAGGGTCAAGTGAAATATGCCACTCAGACGTACACTCAGCTGCTTGCGATTCTTCGAGTTCAGTCTAAAAGGCATCTTGAGGTACATTGAACCAATTGATTCCTTAAGTCTTCTAGAGTAACAGATTGAAACTGATGTTGAGGCCAGTCGGGTTGGGTTGGAAACATTTTTTTGTCCATTTTCCATCGATAACAAACGTTTTGATTATACAGTTATACTTACTAAAATACCAATCCAAGTATTTTAATAAAAGGTTTAGGAGGTTTGTATGTAAGACTTCGGGGACTTCATTATATTGAATTTGTTTCTCTTCTAGCTAGTCTTTTTGGTTTAATCCATTTGACATGTTTTCTATGAAGCTCAACCCAAATCGACCCATTCATGTCAAAATTTACATCTCTGAGAAGACCCTAATTTTTGTGAAAATGAAAACATTACACACTACTCCATATTATAAGAACTAGAGATTTAGGCGTACTGTGACGATACAATTGCAGAAAGAGCCAGCAAAAGTCCATGCTGGCAGTTTTTGTCCACAATGTTCATTCTCGCAGAAAGGTGGCATTATTATGTCACATTTTTACAAGAACAGAAACCTGAAATGATCATGCATCTTCTTTGTTAGTTCCTAATTCTATGAAAATTTGTATGCTATCCTTTTTTGGTATGTTCTAAGAAATTTGACATTTCATCGGTTTTTTTTTTTTTTCAAAAGTAAGGTGTCATCTTTCCTTACATCTTGAAATATGCTAGGTTGGTGATAACCGCCATCAAAGGTTGGAGTTAGAAATATGGAATGGCCTTGCTAAGGTCTATATAAGCTTATTTCGGTGGGATGATGCTGAGGCTTGTCTATTGAAATCCAAGGCTATCACTAACTACTCAGCTTCTACACGACATGCCACAGGTACAGTCTTGCTATCTATGTTGTGTTTGAAAGATAACAAACATACTAATATTAATTGAATGTTTTGTGTGATTACATAATAAGAATTACATATGTATTTATAATGAATACATAGCTTTGTAAATAAGCTACTTTAACCCTAAACCTAACGGCCCTAAGCCTATAGGCTTGGGCCTCGTCTAACACTCCCCGCAGTTTGAACGGGAGGCTTCTCGACGGACAAACTGAAACACATGATGAAAGCTCTTTCTTCAATTATCCTCGACGGATGTATAATTGTATTTGACGACATAGTTGTTAGCTGCTTGCGGCTTCCTCATTTGTGTGGCTTGCTTTGCCTTTAGGTAGGAGCGGCATTTTATTACCAACTATTTTTGTAAAATGGCAATGATCTACGACGGGAAAACAAAAAAATAATGGTGATTGAGGAAAAATATAATTTTTGATTGTATTGGAGATGTGTTATGACGGCTAGGGTTTTGGAAGCTATGATTTATTCAATAAAAAAGAAACTAATTATGAAAAAGTGAAGAGAAAAAGGAATTAAGCGGTATCCCTCATCGTCACCTATGATCGGAGGATAACTTTATTGTGATGGGTTACCTAAAGCTCCGATACCATGAAAGATAACAAAGATACTAATATTAATTAAATGTTTTGTGTGATTACATAATGAGAATTGCATATGTATTTATAATGAATACATACCTTTGCAAATAAGTTACCTTAACCCTAAATCTAACGGGCCCTAAGCCTATAGGCTTGGGCCTCGTCTAACACTGTTAGCATTTGGCTTTCTTTCTATCCCTAAAGTGGATTTTTTTTTCAATTTACAATAATGCATACTGGTATCTTATGTTAAGCCTTAAATTTGCAGGTTTGCTCTATGAAGCTAAGGGTCAACACAAACAAGCTTTGAATGCTTATAAACACGCGTTAGATGTTGATCCTGCTCACGTGGAGAGTCTCATTTCCATAGCTGGTGCATTCAAGAAGCTTGGTGCACAGTCTGGGCCTGTGGCACGAAGCTTCTTAAATGAAGCCTTACGCATAGATAGGATGAACTCTTCGGCTTGGTATAACCTTGGCAAGTTACTAAGAGACGAAGGCTCAATGCATATAAGTGAAGCTGCTGATTGCTTTCAGGCTGCAGGTGTCCTAATGGAAACCGAACCTATCGAGCCGTTCAGATAAACAATGGTTAGCTATTTGGAGGTCAAGTTGTCGGCCGGTAGTCGAAAGTCTAGACCATGATGAAGTGAACTCGTTTTAAGGTTGTGTCCTTTGTTGGTATAGAGAGTCCAAGAGCGTTTCATTCATTTTTTATTCTTTCATACTTTTATATGCTTCTTTAGCAAGGTTCTAGATAGATAGCGTGGACGTGACGGGGTGGCAGACCAAGTCTCACACCTTTGTGTCAGGTCATGTTGTTTTTAAGGCGTAAATTAAAACGTCGCAAAATAAAAAAAATATATAGATTTATATATTTATATATCTATATCATGTTATAAATATATTGAGATAAAAAAAAAAGTGTTATACATAAGGAATAATGATAAGAAACTATTTAAATGTAATTTTTTTCATTTTTATATAAAAAATACGATTTTTATCGAATTTAAATTGAGAAAAGCCTCTACGCATCTTGTTTTATCGTAACTTATCTCGTTTTTTTTATTTATCGTCTCACGTCAAACTTTAAGCTCAAGCTTTAATGTATTACGTCGCGTGGAGGTCAAGTTTTACGTTTTTACAAAACTTTTACGAGCTTTTTACAACCTCGTTCTTTAGAAATTGAGCAATGATGAAAGTCAATCAAAATTTTGAGTTTTTTTTTTAAAAAACTTTTTACAAAAAATTAGTGAACCGTTGATTGCGCAAAACCAGATTTTGTGGGGCAAAGAAATTTGCATCTAGACTAACATGGTTTGCCAGCAAATATTTATAAAATTTAATGATTTCACGAGGTAAATTTACTTTATTGATGTTTTTCCTGTCATTAAAATACTTTTGGCATGACATAGTATCTTTTAACTTTTGCGATAGCCCATGCCAAGAAGCTTTTAATTTAATGTCAATTTCTATTTATCAAGATTAGTTGGAATAAGAAAGAAAATTATTATCATCAACTCATCTTTACATTTACTTTTCAGTTATTCATTATAATTTGTATGAACCATTAATCGGTAAATAAAATAAATTATATTATCAAAATTAGCATTTCAATGCTTGTCGTAATAATATATTTTTCGCTTAACGATTAACAGTTTAAAAGATATTAATATTTAAAAAAATATATTAAAATTAGTTTTATCTACTATTAAATTTAAAAAAAAATAAAAAAATAAAGACTAGTCATTTGTAACAATCCTAAAATATATAGTTATAATACCCGTGCACGTACGGGACTTGAACAAAAAGAATAAGGGTGTGTTTGTTTTTATAAAAAATGTCTGAATCGCGTCTGAATCTGACCAGTCAGACGCGGTCAGATGTTTTTGTTGTTTGTTTTTTTTCTTCCAGTCAGACATAGTTAGATGATAAACCTCTGACTCAATCAGAGGCGATGTTCATATCTGACTGTCTTTTATACCTGCAAAAACGTTTCAATCGTGCTGCCTTCAACCCATCTAAAGATTCTTATATTCATTCTTTGATCTAATACCACAAAACGAATCAAGAACAACAACATCAATACCAATCTGAGACCAGTAAATGATCCAAAAGCCGAGCTAGGTTGTTTAAGGATAGAATTGCTTTTTTGTTCGTTGGTGTGAGATTGAGATAAAAAGATGGAGTTTGATTTTTGATTGTTTTCTGAATTATGGTTGATAGCTTATAAGGAAGATAAGTGAGTAGAGGCGTTGGTTTTTAAGAAGTGTAGGTGGGTTTGAGATGTGATATATATCAATATGGGTCGGTTTAAACAATTCATGGAATGGGCCTATTATCATAATTCATACTGTAATATTCTACTATGTATACTAGCCCAAAATGAAAAAAACGTTTACAAAAAATATTACGAATCGAACAAAAAATAATTTAACCAAATTTGCAACTAAATCGAATTTGTTAAAACCGATCAAAAATGATTGTTATGATTTTATCTCAGTGTAAAAAAATATTGTTTCATATTGTTATGATTATGTTATTATATATTTAAAAGTAAACGCCTTTAAAAAAATAAACATTTAACATCATTCAGACAATTATGAAAAAACAAACAATCTTTTATTTAGATTCAGACATTACTACCGCCTCTTACCAGTAAGATGTGGTAGTCAGATTCAGACCTAAAACATCTTAATGAAACAAACACCACCTAAATTAGTTGTAACTATATAGTTTGTAACCATCTCTCTATCATTTTCCAATCCTAAAATATATAGCTGTAACTAGTTATAATACCCGTGCACGCACGGGACTTGAACAAAAAGAATAAATTAAGTAATAACTTTATTATTATGATTTTATGTATATTATATATGTTTTTTTAAGAACAATCAACGTTTATATGTTTGATTATATTTTTGTTTTACTGTGCACCGTGTAAATTGATATAAACTCACCTCAGTTTCTATTTTTCGAATTTCATACTTTTTTTACTTTTGATATTTCTATTCTACCTTTCTGCTTACTTGCTATATCCCGGCGTCCTTGCACGGCTCGTTCTTCGCTTCCCCCTCTCACCCAGGCCATATGGAGTATAGCCAAGTGGCATCCAGGTCCTATAATTTGGCAAAAGAATAACGTCAGTATGAAATCTCGATCGTGAATCACTCACACGGGGATTCCTTGCTCAGCCGACATCGAGGTGCCAAACCTTCCCGTCGATGTGAGCTATTGGGGAAGATCAACCTTTCATCCGAAAAAGAAAGCGATCGCATGAAAGCAATTTTTCCTAAACGGTGATACCGTCAAGGTCAATCTATTGGAGAACCGGGCACTCAATTAACATTAAGAACTTTTCATACCGGCGGTTCTGTAGAGTGGCAGTAAGGGTGACTTATCTGTCAACTTTTCCACTATCACCCCAAAAAAACCAAACTCTGCCTTACGTAAAGTTGTCAGAGTACGATTAGTTATAATTCATGATTTTGTAATGCTTAATCTTATTCAATAAAAAAATATTAAATTTTTAATAATTAAATAGTTACGATGCTCATGTATCCACGAGTTTTACATGATTTTTCATTATGTGATAATATTAATTGACATTTTGTATATATATTTGTTGCAATAGAGGATTTGCCTTTGTTTACTCGAAATATTAGTTATCATTTTCTAGATATTATGTGTTTAGTAACACATAGCGACATTAAAAATTATATTTTGTTGTAATATGTAAAATTTCGTCTATTTATTTTTATCTCACACTGATGTCTGAGTCCTGCATTTATTTTTATATTTATATTAATGTTGATAATAATTTACATATATTGGATTGCTTGTGTTTTTATTTGAATATTTATAATCATGTGATTTGTTTGATTTTTTAATATAAGATATATGTTGTATTTTTAAAATATAAAGTTTACAAGGTATAAAGTTTAAGGGGTTATTTGTTTATTTTCTAAAGTTATAAAAAAATATGGAAAATTATAAGTTTATATTTAAGTCCATCCAATTTATTTAAAATTTAATTATTAAAGTTTTATTAATCACCTCCTCATTTTTTAAGTTTTTATTTTACAAATTTGACACATATATTTTTGTGTGTTCTAATCAAAATTTTCCACCAAAATTTTAGTTTTGACTAAGTGAATTCAATTTTAACTTTTTCTACCAATCAAATCGCTCGATTTTACTTATATGTCAAAATCAAGCTATTTGATTGGTCTAAATATTTTTTCTATAACCTCTACTTTTCAATAAAATTATTAAATAATATAATTCTTTTATTATATAAAAAAATTAACTTTCATCATTCTCATTTTAATTATTATTCTCAACTCATAATTAATAATAATTCTTTTTAACATAATTCATTTTTTTGTCAATAGTGTGAACGTTTGACATTGTTGGTTACCATGTGGTTTTTTATTAATTAATGATGGGCAATTCTTTTTTTTTTGAACATAATGATGGGCAATTCTTACATTCTCATTTGTAGGATGCAGACACCGACAAAAAATTTTATATTATACATTTTTAATAAAAAAAATACACGAGGTCATATATTAACTTGATTGAAAGGTTCAAACAATGTAAAATTATACTAAGTAAAAGTTTATGGACTTAAAATTAATAGTCGTGAGGTAGAATTGAACTCGGGATTATGGGATTACACACATTACGTAAAGAGTTAATTTATTTATTAAATATATTTATTATATTTATTAAATCAAACCAAAGCTTAACTAACGATCGTTAATAATTATTAGTAAAAGTTAAGTATAAACGACCGTTATGGAATTAAATAGAAGCTAAAAGAAGGAAAAAAGAAAAGTTCCGGAAGCCCCTTTGCGGGCTTTGTGAACCGTCGGCCAAAGGGGACAAAAAGGGAAGAAAAAGATTTTGTTTCCTATTTGGTTTATGACTTTGAGAAAAAGTTTATCCAATGCCTATATAAAAGAAACCCTAGCCTTCATAAATCACAATTCTCTCCCTCTTTCTCTTGCTCTTGTCGCCGGCCAAACACCCCTCAATTTAGGGTTTTGGTTTTCGAATTTACTATTTAATTTATCTAGTCCTATCCCCTATCTAGGGTTGTTGGGTAGATATTCCATAAGCGTGGAAGCTCGGTTTGTTCGTGCTAGAATCACGATTAGCTCGCTGTATTACGTGTGTACAAGAACGTGATATAGTCTTACTTTAGACTATATCCTGGTGATGTTCGCGGTAAACCCTAATTGGTGATTGTTCCGTTATCTTGTGGATCGTTGCTAGGATAAAGGTATGTAACCCTAATTCGATTAATTATAATTGTGTTATTGATTATGATCTTGTTAATTCGCTTCCGCTATGTGTGCTTTGATCTTGTTTAGGGTTTTAAATAATTGTTATGAAACTATATAAACCTCCAGTGGCATCGAGAGCCGTTTTAACATGTTA
Organism: Glebionis coronaria; assembly: GCA_025667525.1. NCBI lineage: Eukaryota > Viridiplantae > Streptophyta > Magnoliopsida > Asterales > Asteraceae > Glebionis > Glebionis coronaria. The sequence continues at coordinate 541,760,237 of CM046876.1, read as the reverse complement.
TAATTATCGAGATCTAAAGTTTTTTTAACTAATATTGATTTGTGTTAAAAAATTACATGTTGTTTTTAGGTTTTATAAAAATAAGGGTTTTTGTTTTTTATTGGTTTTTTAAAAAAATCGGCTATGCCGAATTTTATATAAAAAAAATTTTGTAAACCCTAAAATTACATGGTAATTATCTTTAGATGTTTGCATGAATTAATTGTTATGTCATGTGTGGTTACCATCCGTAGTTTTAATTGTTAAGAGTATGTGGGAGACCCGTAATGAACATGCATGTTTATTACGGATCATATAATTTTGTATGCTATTTGTTTTATTTGATTCAAAGTTGTAAAATTAGGGAAGACTTTTTATATTTATAAAAACCCTAGATTTGATGTTCTTTGAATAAATTGTTATGCATGTGGCTATTTGATTTAGTTTTTTTTTTTGTGCTACTTTTTTTCATGCATTTTTTATATTCTATGTTGTAAACAAGGGTAATTTCTTCCAAGAAAAATAATATTGACTAAATCTTATCAAAATTAATGAATTGTTTTGAGATCTAAATTACATATGATTTGCGTTGATTAGAATTGCAATAACAACTTAACGCCCTACTCAATTTTGACAAACTATAAAATGGGTATAACGCACCGCTGGTCATGTACCCGGTTAAGGAAAGAGGTGTTATGCTTCAGCGCTGACCAAATTCCCGGCTCGCCTGTGCGTCAAAATTGGAATTACCTACGGTTGTTATTTGTATAATTCTTTAAGGTTGATTTAACTGCATTAATTCACATCCGAAACACAATGAATAAGGTTATTGCTTTGTGCTTTAGCTGAGTTCTAGAAAAAGTACGGTGTAAATTTAGTTGTGGGTAAAATCTTTAATTGGTTTAACCAATACCTCAACTTGCAAATATATGATGAAATTTTAGTCTCACCAAAAGTTTACTAAACGTTTTTATTAAACTTATGTTATGGAGATGTATGCATGCTTCTCCATACATGATTTTGACACCAGAATCTATACCCTAAATTTAAGTCATATGTCATCTAGTTGACGAACACTTGAAGTCACAATTATCATCATATGAGATTCAGGGCGGTGTTGTGATGGAAAGAAAACGTTCATAAGAATGAGAATTCGCAATGAATGTTTTACGTTCTTTAGATTAGTCGACTTAATTAAGTTACTCAGTAAGAACTGGAAACTTAAGGCGTAAAGTAGGGATGAAACATGTTTACAATGCAAATGATTTTGGCAATGTAAATCCCTAACATATCTAGAAATTGCAATTTTGTTTGTCAATTATTGTTCGACAAGTTACTGTGTTGAATACATTTGTCACTAGCAGATCAACTGATGTGATGAGTCTATGTCAATATGGATTCTAGTTTCAAGGAAAATACTATGGTTTTTTATTACCAGGGTAATTTTATTTTCTTGAATTGTTTTATCAAAAATACTAATGTTTGAACTTATTTCTGTAGAAATGGCTCAACCTGAAAACAATCTGACAATAAGTTCGGCGTTCAAAGCTTTCTCTGAACGTCCTGAACTTACTGGCCCTAACTTAAATGATTGCTATCGCTCACTAAGAATTTTTCTGAGAGCAACCGGTACTATTGATATCTTGACTACTCCTTTTCCGGAGGATCTTGCTGAGGGAGCATCTGATGTGCAAAGGCTTGAACACGCTGCCAATGTTAAGAAGCACCATGAGGTGGCTGCTGTAATGTTAGGGAGAATGGATTCATCACTTCAAAGGAAGTATGAGCTATTTTCACCTCAGTGAATGCTTGATGAACTCAAGGTTGTGTATGAAACGCCTCAAGCTGTAGAGATCTATGATTTGGTTGATGCTCTACATAGCTGCAAGCAAGCTCCTTGAAAGTCTGTAAGTGCCCATTATATGGAGATGAGGGGTTATATGGAACAGCTCATCGCACTAGGACAAATCTATGATCATAATATGGCTATCAACTTGATCAATATGTCCCTTAATAAGGACTTCAATGATTTCGTTCGTAACTATAATATGCGTTGCACGGGGATGATCTGCATGCAATGCTCATTGACTTTGAAAAGGGGTTAAAAGATAAGGCATCCACTACTACTCCTCAAGTACTTTATGTGCACAAGGGTAGAGTGAATAAGCCAAAACCGCATGTGAACAAGAAGCAGAAAGGCAAAGGCAAGGTTGATAAGAGCAAACAAGTTGCGACTCCATCAAAACTGAAGCAGAACTTTGTCAAAAAGAATCAATCTCAGAAAGATGAGACTTGTCACTATTGCAAATGACTGGACACTAGAAGAGGAATTTCTCTCTCTACCTCCATGAGTTGCAAGAACATAAGAAGAAGACTGAGCTAGCTGCTGCAGCATCTTCAGGTAACTTATTTATGATAGAGTTATTTAATCTTACATACAAATCAAACTCCTGGGTATATGATACGGGATGTGGTATTAACATTTGTAATACCCTGCAGGGATTTGAGTTGAAGAGGAAGCTTACCGATGGGGAACAATTTCTGCAAGTGGGCAATGACGCACAAGCAACGGTTGAAGCTATAGGAATATTTAATCTAGTTTTACCTTCGGGTTTAGTACTGATTTTAAATACTTGTCATTATGCACCTTCAGTTGTTAGGGGTGTTATTTCCTTTTCTTGTATGTTGGATCTTGGATTTATTCACACTATTGATAATAATAGAATTTTTGTTTTCAAAGATGGTTTATTCTATTTTGATTCAGTTTCTGTGAATGGTGTTTTTAAAATTAACATGCATGATAATAATTCCAAGAGGAAAAATAATTCTGTTTTTAGCATGAATAAGAAGAGAAAGTTAGACAAGAACTCTTCTTATCTTTGGCATTGTAGACTTGCCCATATTGGAAAGACGCGTATACAAAAGCTTCAACGTGATGGTCTTTTGGAAAATATCAATGATGAATCATTTGATAAATGTGAGTCGTGTATCTCTGTAAAGATGACCAAGAAACCTTTTAATAGCGATATTGAAAGAGCTACTGAACTACTTGGTTTGATACATACTGATGTGTGTGGACCACTTAGACATGTGTCAAGGAAAGGTGCTAGCTACTTCTTAACGTTTACGGATGATTATAGCCGTTATGGTTATGTTTATTTACTTAAGCATAAACATGAGGTATTTGAAACATTCAAAATGTTTAAAGCAGAAGTAGAGTTACAACTAGGAAAGAAGATTAAAGATCTTCGTTCTGATCGAGGTGGTGAATATTTAAGTCAGGAGTTTAAAGATTATTTAAGTGAGAACGGAATTGTTTAGAAACTTACTTCTCCATATACTCCACAACAAAATGGTGTATCTGAAAGGAGAAATCGTACATTATTGGATATGGTGCGATCTATGTTTAATCTTACAACTTTACCATTATCCTTTTGGGATTATGCTCTTGAATCTGCTGTTTGTATTCTGAATATGGTTCCCACAAAGAAGGTTGATAAGACACCATATGAACTATGGCATGGCAAGAAGCCATATTTGTCTTATTTGAAAATTTGGAGTTGTGAGGCATATGTGAAACGTGACTCTAGAGATAAACTCCAAAAACGCTCAGTAAAATGTATCTTTGTAGGTTACCCTAAGAAAACTATGGGTTACTACTTTTATTATCCGACTGAGAACAAAGTAGTTGTGGCTCGGTATGGAGACTTCCTTGAAAATGATCTTGTAAATCAAGAAATCAGTGGGAGAAATTATGATCTTGAAGAAATTCAAGAAGATACATTGCCTTCTGAAAATACTAGCGAAGAAATTCCTGTAGAACCAGAAAGTCTGGGAGTTCCACCGGAATTAATTCCTCCACGTAGGTCTAAAAGAACCATACGTGTGCCAAGCAAACTATGTCTTTACATAGAGGATGATGAGGAGGAAGTAGGGGATCTTGGTGAACCTGCTAACTATCGATCCACAATGCTTGATCCAGAAAAGTCAAAATGAATAGTTGCAATGAATGAGGAAATGAAATCCATGGAAATCAACGATGTTTGGATTCTTGTAGACGCACCTAAAAATGCTAAAGTAGTGAAAAATAGGTGGATCTACAAGAAGAAAACCGACATGGATGGTGAAATACAATCCTATAAAGCACATTTAGTAGCTAAAGGTTTTACTTAAACTTTTGGCATAGACTACGAGGGGACATTTTCTCCTGTAGCAGACTTACGAGCTATTAGGATTCTCATAGCTATAGCAGCATACTATGACTATGAGATATGGCAAATGGATGTTAAAACTGCCTTCTTGAACTATCGCTTAGATGAAGACATCTATATGCAACAACCGGAAGGGTACGTTGATCCTAAATATCCAAAGCGCGTGTGCAAGCTTCAAAGATCTATCTTATGGTGTGAAGCAAGTATCACGTCAATGGAATAAGTGATTTGATGAAGAAATCAAAAAGTTCGGATTTATTCAAAATCGTGATGAGCCATGTGTATATCACAAAGCTAGTGGGAGTAATGTAGTGTTCCTAATTTTATATGTCGATGACATATTAATCATGGGAAGTAACATTTCAAGACTTAAGGAAGTTAAGGATTATCTTGGTAAAAAATTTTCTATGAAGGATTTGGGAGATGCTGCATATATTCTGGGAATTAAAATCTATCGAGATAGGAGTAGACGGTTAATTGGTCTTAGTCAAGATGCTTATATTGATAAGATATTGAAGAAGTATAACATGCATAACTCTAAGAAAGGTTTTCAACCGATGGAGGTTAAGCATGAATTAAGTCATGAGAAAGATGCATCAAAACCCGAAGAGGTGGCTTACATGCGAAAGGTGCCTTATGTTTCGGCTGTAGGATCTATTATGTATGTTGTAAGATGCACAAGGCCTGATGTGGCGTTTGCTTAGAACTTGGTCAGTAGATACCAACAGAATCCAGGAAAGTTCCACTGGACTGCTGTTAAGCATATTCTAAAGTATTTGAGGAGTACGAAAGATAAGTTTTTGGTATTTGGGGGTAAACCAGACACGGAATTGAATGTAACAAGGCTCTGTGATGCGTCCTGGCAATATGATAAAGACGATACGAAGTCTCAGACGGGTTACGTGTTTGTCATCAATGGAGGAGCAGTTGACTGGAAGAGCAGTAAGCAGAAAACCATTGCTATGCATGCGACTCAATCCGAGTACATGGCCGCTTCAGAAGCCGCAATGGAAGCTGTTTGGATTAGGAAGTTTATTGGAGATCTTGGAGTGATGCCTTCAATTAAAGAACCTATTAATATATATTGCGACAATTCTGCGGCAATAATATTCGCCAATGACCCTGGAGTTATGAAAGGCGCCAGACACTTTAAACGTAGATATCACTACGTTCGAGAACTAGTGGAAGATCGAGAAATAAAATTGATAAAAGTTCACACAGATGATAACGTAGCGGATCCTTTTACTAAGGCTTTATCTAGGCCAAAGGTAGTTAAGCATGCCAAGGCTATTGGGCTGCAACTAGCTAGCGAATTCATGCAATAAATCTGTTGATTAGTATTTTGGATAAAGGATGTAAGACATTATTGAATTGATGAAATAAAGATTGTATTTCGTTTATTTTTCTGTTATTTGATTTTGTATCCTATTTTACATGTTTTAATCCATGAGCATTATGATGTTTCTAAATGTCCGTTGTCGATTAATAATATGGGAGTATTATTAAACTAAGACAATTCAAAATAGTGACAGAGTATACTTGAAAGTATATTGGTCAATTTTGGATGATATTTGATGGATCAAATATTGGACTTATCCCAACTATATGATTTTACTTTATGGATCTTTGTCATTAAGTAAATCATAAATGGTTATCCTTAGACCTGAGATACCAGAAAACTACATTGAATGTAGTGCATTTCTGTAAGGTAACCTAACGCTAAACGTAACTGGTAGTTATAAGGGTTATTTTCAGATGTGTTGCAAAGTTCATGTGTTTTGCTAGTAGTCAAAATAGGATTTGTTTCCTTCAAATTATTTTTGAAGTATAATACAGCTGGGCCCCTCGGGGGAGTAGTAAGATGTTTGTGTGGCCACACCTAAATGTGTTTTGGTAATCTTGCTACATCCGTAAACGAGAAACAGAATGGTTAATGAAAGGAATGACTGAGATCCGTATCCTTATTAACGTTGTATTTGAAATGAAAGGATAATAATAATGATAAAATCATTAAAAGGTTCTTGTCTAGGAGACCTTACCCGAGTTGTACTAGGGGCATTGCTAGTGTAACTAGACGCTAATCAATGTGATCACGATATTCGAATTTTGTCCAAGTGGGAGCTGAAAGTTTATGGACTTAAAATTGATAGTCGTGAGATAGGATCGAACTCGGGATTGCGGGATTGCACACATTACGTAAAGGGTTAATTTATTTATTAAATATATTTATTATATTTATTAAATCAAACCAAAGCTTAACTAACGATCGTTAATAATTAAAAGTTAAGTATAAACGACCGTTATGGAATTAAATAGAAGCTAAAAGAAGGAAAAAGGAAAAGTTCCGGAAGCCCCTTGTGGGGTTTGTGAACCGTCATCCAAAGGGGACAAAAAGGGAAGAAAAGGATTTTGTTTCCTATTTGGTTCATGACTTGGAGAAAAAGTTTATCCAAGGCCTATATAAAAAAACCTCTAGCCTTCATAAATCACAATTCTCTCCCTCTTTCTCTTGCTCTAGTCGTCGGCCAAACATCCCTCAATTTAGGGTTTTGGTTTTCGATTTTACTATTTAATTTATCTAGTCCTAGCCCCTCTCTAGGGTTGTTGGGTAGATACTCCATAAGCGTGGAAGCTCAGTTTGTTTGTGCTAGAATCACGATTAGCTCGCTGTATTACGTGTGTACAAGAACGTGATATAGTCTTACTTTAGACTATATCCTGGTGATGTTCGCGGTAAACCCTAATTGGTGATTGTCCCGTTATCTTGTGGATCGTTGCTAGGATAAAGGTATGTAACCCTAATTCGATTAATTATAATTGTGTTATTGATTATGATCTTGTTAATTCGCTTCCGCTATGTGTGTTTTGATCTTGTTTAGAGTTTTAAATAATTGTTATGAAACTATATAAACCTTCACTAAGTATTTAACCAAATTATTTCTGAATTTGTGGCAAACATGTATAGCTTTTGCATTTGGTCTATAGCATAATGATGATAAACTAAATATGAAAACAAATACTGTAATATTTTGAGTAAACCAGAAAAATCGTCGTGTGATTCGTTTAAATTGTAAGTTCAGTCTTTATAGATTTTTTTGAAAGTGTACTCGTCGTCTCTGTAGAGAATTCACAAGTGTTATCACGCTTTCTAAACCTAAGAGAGTTAGAAATGGTTGAGGCTCAAAGGTAATGTCAAAGATATCACATAGTATTTTAAAGCTTTGACATCAAAATCTATTTGGCACCATATTTTTGAGGGAGTGATTGACACGGGAAAAAGTTGTGTCAAAGTATATAATAGGCATACACACTCACTTTTATTAAAAAAAATCCGAAAATCTACCAGATGGGCTGGTTCGATTGGTGCGAAAGACTTTGTCGTCATGTTCGCAGCAGTGAACCAATGAAAGTTTGAAGCTAAAGGCTTAATAGCTAACTTTGGCTCCACCACTCTCTTAAAAAAGAAAATGAAAAAAAGTATCTTAGTAAATTTAATTTTCGCCAAATGCCAAAAGGTGCACTTATAAAAGAAAGAAAAACAAGTCTTTTACTTTAAAAAATTTTAATATTCATTTTTAACATGACATATAATGTTATGTTTGTTGTATGTATATATTTAAATGAGTTTTTTTATTTTGTGTTTTACAAGCACATGGTTTCATAAAAGATATATACAAAATTTCACATTTTATAGATTTTACATTTTTTTTAACTTTTTTAAGACATATGTATTTTTTTACCTTTTTTAAAACATATGTACTTTTTAGTATTTTTTGTTTTTCTATTATGTGCTTAGTGTACAAGATAAAATAAAACAGAAATTTAAATAAAAGTGCTCACACAAAACTACTCCTTCCGTCTCATAATTATTGTTCACATTATTATTTTTAAACGTTTCAAATTAATAGTCCATTTCTAAAAGTAGATAAGGAATATAAATTAAGTTTACCTATTATCCTCATTTAAAAGTATTATTAAAAACAATAAAAAGTTGTAAATTAATTAGTGTTGAAGCAAATTTCCGGAGAAGTTTCGTCAGCCCTGATCATTCGGGTATCTTAAGGCTACTCCTTCTAATGAAGCCTTGGCTTGCTCCTTCAGAGTATCTTGTGGCTAATCCTTCCTTGTGAAGCCTCAACTTCCTTCTTCAGAGTTCCCTAGTCTAGCCCTTAGTCTCTTAGGCTGAAATAAGAAAGAACACCATTAGCTCGCCTCGGGGTTTGAATCCGAGACCAACTCCGGCGTGCGAGTAAGTATGTGGTTCTAGTGAGGGATAGTTCTAGAGAGAGAGAGTAAGTAGTAAAGTGTATGTGTAAAACTTGACCTTTGTTCCTGGGGGAACCTCTCCTTTTATACTACTTGGAGGTGGCTCCAAGACACACGAATTGTGGAGTCAATGTTGTCTTGTAGGAGCAGCGCCTAAATAGCTGATGAGCATCGGATCTGTACTTCGTGGTCAGACTTGTCCTCATGCTCCTCTAGTACTCGTCGTGGTCCAGGCGTCTGTACCATTCTTACATTATCGTACTATGTAGGTTAGGCGCAATCGTCCTTCCTCCGATGGAGGCTATGCTTCGTGTGCGCAGTACTAACATTGCCTGGGTCTAGCCTTGTCTGGGGCTAGCATTGTCTGGGACTAGCACCATCTGGGGATAGCTTTATCTGAGGCTAGCACTGTCTGGGACTAGCACTATCTGGGACTAGCATTGTCTGGGAATAGCATTGTCTGAGGCTAGCACTGTCTGGGACTAGCACTATCTGGGACTAGCCTTGTCTGGGGCTAGCACTGTCTGGGACTAGCCTTGTCTGGGGCTAGCCTTGTCTGGGGCTAGCCTTGTCTGCTCCTTGGTAGTGCTCTACCTCTTGCCATTGTCTCTAGACCTAAAGTGATCCTCACCACCTTAGCTATTCCAGTGAGCTATTCTAGCTTGAGATAACTTTGCTCATGGAGCATTAGGAATTAGTTACTTTGTATTACCTTAAGCATGGGGGTGAGACTATACCTCATCATGTCCCCCCAGTCTAGTATTAACTTTAGTTTATGCTAGACTCCAAGTGAAAACACTTTTTTTTTACTTCGTCTTATTCCTCCATTTGATGAATTGTCACCCTCAGCCAAATGTTTTTTGTGGGCCCCCAAAGCCCATTTTAACCATCTTCGATTTAACTCTTATAAATACCAACCTTTATCACAATTTATTACACATACATCTTCATATATCAAACCTAGCCTCCACCTCTTTTTCCTTTTCTTTTGCTCCTCCGGCGGCTGCTCTTCCGGCAGTGTTTCTTCCGGTAGTGACTGGCTAGTCTCATCCGGCTGGTCTTGTCCATAAGTCTAGTCCGGAGGTCTAGGCCGGCATCGGGTTTCATTCGGTTGGGGGTTTCATTTGGTTGGAGGGTTCATTCGGTTGGGGGTTCGTTCGGTGAGGGATTTTATTCGGTGAGGGGTTTCGTTCGGTGAGGGGTTTCGCCCAGTTAGAGGTTTCATTCGGTTTGAGCTTCGTCCGGTTTGAGGTTTCGTCCGGTGCTAGATCCTCATCCGATTTGAGCTTTCGTCCGGTGTAAGAGCTTCATCCGGTTGGAAGTTTCGTCCGGCTCGTGTTTTTCGTCCGGCTCGTGGAGGGTTTCGTCCGGCTCGTTGAGCTTCGTCCGGTTGAGCTTCGTCCGGTAGTTGGCTTCATCTGGTGATTCCTCGTCTGGTACTCGTGGTACCTGCTCATCCGGCGCTGCTCATCCGACGGCTACTCATCCGGCGGCTACTCATCCGGCGGCTACTCATCCGGCGCTACTCATCCTGTGCTGCTCATCCGGCGCTGCACATCCGGCGCTGCTCATCCGGTCCGGTTTATACTTGGTTTATTTGAGGTTATTTGACTCGTTCGGTTTTCTTTCGAGGTTTATTTTGCGCATCGAGAACAACAAGGGAGCTTCCTCTAGGTATTTTCGCCATTCCTTTTCCTCTTTACTTATGGCTAAAAAGGATATGCACATTCACACTTCTGAGTTAGGGGATATGGAATTTAGAGACTTAGTTATTAAGTATAAAATCCCTTTGAGTTTGCACCCTTGTTTGCCTGACCCTAACTTTCGGATGATAAACCTTCCTGCTGGGGATACTGCTATTGGTATCTATCATAAGATTTGTGATCTATCGGGCGTTAGGATCCCTTTTCTCCACCTTCCTTCTAGACGTTATTAGACATTATAAGGTTCATATATCCCAGCTGGTTCCCTTGGGCTTATGCAAGGTCACCACTTTTGAGGTTCTTTGTCGTAGCCTGGGCATAGATCCTACAGTTACTTTATTTCGGGTATTTTTAACGCTTTCCAAGCAAGGAGATTGGTTTTCCTTTGCCAAGTGTAGGGGTGACTTGTCGGTTATGGAAGATTCTAAGACTTCCCTTAAGGAGTGGAAGAACAAATTTTTCTTGATAGATCGTAGGGCTATTCCCTTCCATATGCCTTGGAGGCATCTGGATTCTCGTATTACGGACAAGGTTCCTACGTGGTTTAATCAGGATCATGTGAACCGACTGAGTTCCCATATTATTAGACTCCGTGATATTCCTGAGGGAGTGTTGGTCCGTTCTGGTATTAGCAGAGTGTGGGGTGACTCCTCGTGTGATCCGGTTATTAGACATCGTGATGGCACCGGTACGAGGGGCTTCCTTTACTTGATACATTCTTGTTTAGCCTCCTTTTCTCTTCCACTATTTTCGTATATATCTAACCCTTGCTTCTTTTTTGCAGTTATGAGTATATTTGATTTTCTTCGCTTACCCGTTCTGAAGGAAGCTGTTGTTGTAGTTGAGCCTCATGAGCAGGATACGTCTATCTTGCAACGAGTTGCTGCTCGCACTACGGTGCCTGCGCCTGCTGGTGCCAGCATTCCTCCTGCTAATGATGAGGAGATTGCTGCTACTCGCCCAGATCCTCGGGTCCTCCAGAAGGCTAAGGGTGCTGCGAAGCGCAAGGCCTCTACTTCAGTAGACGCCCCTACCAGAGGAGCTAAGAAGACCAAGGCACGTAAGGAGCGGGCTGGTGCAGGGTCTAGTGATCAAATAGCTGAGGGTGAGTATGAGTTAGCTATTGATGATGCTGGCGATGTCGATCATGATGTCGCGGCTGATGACCTTGATGATGTGATCGAGCAGTCTGGTTGTGTTTCTCCTAGTGAGTTTTTAACCGTTATACCCCTTCGATCTTTTGACTCAGGGACTGGACTAGATGTGTCTTATGCTCCTATTGTTCTTCCAGGCAGGGAAGTTCCTGCTACCTTTAGTGCTGAGGTGTCAGGAGTTCGTGAGGTGTCGACTAGGGCTAGTTCTCATGTGTCTCATGGTAAATTTTTGTCATTAGACTCCCCTTTTTATGCATGTAATCTCTTATTTGACTTTATTTTCTTTGGGTTTTGCAGGTACTACTAATGACACACATCTTTCTGCTGGGGCAGCCGCTCAGGTGCCTTCTACTGACCTAGCTGATCCTGATGCTCATGTTGCTATGGATGATCATGCTGATATTGACGAGGATGACCATCAGGATGGTGCTGGCCACCATGATGACTTAGTTCTTGGTGAAGATGATGTTGAGGATGATACCGCTCTTCCTGATGGCGTAGCTCATGGTGAAGCTACTGCTGGTGAGTTTCATAGGGGAGATTGCTCATCACAGGCTGAGGCTTGTCGCTTGGCCCACCCTTATGATGTGGATGTTGTTCCTATTCCTCCATGTACTCGAGAGGACTGGGAGAAGAGGCATATTTTTGACTTTGGTATTTGTTCAGATGAGGTGTTTTAGAATCCTCATGTTTGCAAGAGTATGCGGGATCACTTTCCTACCTCAGCCGAGAATTACCGGACATCACAGCTCTCCTCACGCCAGCTGGTGGAGCAGATGAGTGTGCTTCAGTGTCAGATGATGTCTCGCGGGAACGAGTTATCAAACCGATACATGGTTCTTGAGAGGAACCATAATCAGCTCCTTACTAGGTACAAGCATTTGGGAAACATTCTTTCTGAGAGAGCTGATTCTCTTAGGCGTCAGTCTCAGCTTACCAGACGTGCTGAAGAGTCAGCTAAGGGTATGAGTCAGGGTCTTGCTGATCAGGAGAAGAAGTTAAAGAGGTACATGTCAGAGAGGGATACTCTTAGAGCTGAGGTGAGAAGTCTTAAGGGTGAGCTTGTGACTGCTAGATCACAACATGCTGCTAAGGTGAAAGACTTGGATCATCTGTTGACTCTCCGTGATAATGACATACTTTCGAAGAATGACACGATTGCTGATATGGATGTGCGGCTTCGATCGGTTCAGGATGGGGTCACTTCCTTTTTTCAGTCTAGTTTTGAGCCGTTGATTAGAGGTTTTCTTGGTAGTTCGGAGTTCAACCAAGAGTTTGCCCGAGTGTTGGATTTAGCTGTTAGCACTGGCCTCGAGCGAGGTTTGCGTATGGAAAGGTCTGAGGAGGAATTTAAGGATATTTCTCAAAGGGTTGAGAAATTTATCCCTGACGCGAAGGCTCAGCTTGCTGCTGCTTCATAAGCTTTCCATGGTTGTCGCTTCCCCTTTTTTGGTAAGGTGAAGCGGAGTGCTGATGCTACTCTTTCAGAGATTGCTCATATTAGGCATGATCCAGTGGATCCTCCTAGCCAGTCTCCCGCTGTTCCAGCTCCTCCAACCTTCGGCCATACCGTTTCCTACCGCCAGAAGAAGAAGTCATCGAGACCAGGATCCTCTTCAGCTGTTTGATGTAGCATGTGCTTTGTACTTTGCTTTTATTTGTATTGTTAGCCTCCCTGTTTTGGGCTTTTGAGTACTTTATATTTCTCTGTATGCTACCATGACTTTGTTGTCAATTTTCCATCGTATGTATGATGGCCCCTTATGCGCATGTACGCTTCATTATCTTATTTAGAGTGATTCATGCTTTACTTTGTTGTAGTTTATTTAGATAGTGTCTAAATTTTTATGCCTCTAACGTATTTTGTTAGTCATTGTCCTTTATGCTTGGCCGACGACGCGTTAGCCTTATTGAGCTAGGGTTGAGGTGTATCACGTGTGACTTATATTCATTGCCTAGTATCTTCACAAGTACCTGTGAGGATATTTTAGCTTTCCTTAGCCAGTTTAGCGTGCTACTTCCCATTTACTCCCTATTTGGTGAAACTCAATTATTTGTTCGTGTGGTATAGGTGTAACATTTGCCTTGTAGGCTCATTCTACTCCTCCTTCCAGGTGTAGCTACTCACCGGAGGGTAATTTTTACGTGAGAAGAGTAGGAAGGCTTGTTCCTATTCTTCTACGGAGTCAATTTGCAAAGGTTGCTCAGCCTAACCATCATGGTATTAGTTTCACCATGGGGAACTAATTGTCAGGCGTTACCCTCTGCAGTTGGAGGTAGCGAACCATCCATTGCCATGTGCTTTGTTTTATAGCTAAATTTTTTAAGTGTATAGTCTTAACAGAAAATATGAGGAAAATTTTGTTTCATTCATATCACTTAGAGAAGAAACAATACATTAGTTCTGGCTATAGTCATCTCCGGAGCGAGGCTACACTTTGAAAATTGCTCCTCCGGAGGAAATACATAATAACTTGCTAACATAGTTTTGTGCTTTACATGTAGCACTTCCTTAGGTTGTTGGCATGCCAGGTCCTAGGTATCTCTTTCCCTTCCATGGTGCTTAACTTGTAGGCTCCGCTCTAGAAAGCTTTGATGACTTTGTAAGGTCCTTCCCAGTTGGGCCCGAGCTTGCCTGTGTTCTCTACCCTTGAGGCCTCGTTCTTTCTAAGGACAAACTCTCCTACTTTGAATTGCACATGTCACACCCTTTTGTTGTAGTATCTCTCCACCTGCTGTTTGTACCTGGCTTCTCTGATAGTTGTTATCTCTCTTCGCTCTTCTAGCATATCTAGGTTCAGGCGGAGTTCTCTGTTATTGGTTGCTTCGTCTATGCTGGAGACTCTGTGTGTTGGCATGCCAATTTCTGTTGGGATGACTGCTTCCGTGCCATAGGTTAGGCTAAAAGGTGTTTCCCCATTGCTAGTCTTTTTCATTGTTCGATGAGCCCATAGAACATTAGGAACTTCTTCAACCCATGCTGACTTTCCTTTTTCAAGTCGTTTCTTGATTCCTTCTAGCAAGCTTCGATTCGCTCTTTCCACTGCTCCATTCCCTTGTGGATGGTACACTGAGGTGGAGACTAGCTTTATTTTCAGTTTCTCAGCCCACTTTTTGAGGGGGTCATTTATGAATTGAGTGCCATTGTCAGTGACTATAGTGGCTGGGATCCCAAACCTGCACACGATGTTGTCTCACACGAAATTTAGTACTTGCTTCCCAGTGATGGTTGCTACTGGTTTTGCTTCCATCCATTTTGTGAAGTAGTCGATTGCTACTATCAGAAACTTCACTTTTCCAGGTCCCAATGGAAGAGGTCCGACTATGTCCATTCCCTACTTCATGAATGGCCATGCTGACGTTACTGAGATCATATCTGCCTTGGGTAACTTAGGTACAGAGGCGTGTGCCTGACAGTTTTCGCATGCCTAGGTTAGCTTCCTAGCATCCCTATGCATAGAGGGCCAGTAGTACCCCAAATTCATTGCTTTAACTACCACTTGCTTAGTTCCGTCGTGCATACCACACGAGCCCATGTGCACTTCTCTCATGACATAATCAGCTTGTAGAGGCCCGACACACCTCATTAATGGGACTAGGTAGGAATTCTTGTATAAGACATCATCTTCAATGGTGTAGTTTTCAATCTTTTCCATTAGTGTCCTAGCTTCCACCGGGTCTTCTGGCAGCTTTCCCGTCTCCAAGTAATCTCTGATTGGAGTCATCCATGTTGGACCTTCCTCTTCAACCACCATATTCACTTCTTTTGTTTCGACTGAGCGCTCATTTAGCACTTCTACTAGCACTTCTACTAGCACTTCTTTGGACAAGTGATCGAATTGTACCGCGACTAGCTTGCTAAGAGCGTCTGCCTTCTTATTGGCTCTTGGGATGTGAGATATCCGGAATCTGTTGAATGAGCCAGCCAACTCTAGGACTTTCTCTAGGTACTTTATCATCTTCTCTCCTCTAGCTTCGTATGAGCCCTCTACTTGACTAGCTACCAACTTAGAGTCTACAAAGGCATATATATCCTTTACTCGCATCTCTATTGGTATTAGTAGCCCTGCTAGCAATGCTTCGTACTCTGCCTCGTTATTTGAGTTAGGAAAGTTTAATCTGAGCGCATAGGAGTACTCTACATCGTCTGGAGCGATTAGGATGAGTCCTGCTCCTGATCCCCTACTGTTTGGTGCTCCATCAGTGTACAACCTCCATGCTCTCGGGCCTGGAGTTAAGTCTTCCTTGGAGTTGGAGGTCTCCGGGATGTCTTCCACCATGGGTGTTGTGTTAGGACTATTGGAATAGTTAATTGTAATAGGTAGACTAGGAGGTATGTAGTTCCTCCTGGTCCTAGTAGTAGTAGGAGCAAGTCGTGCTCCTGGTCCTAGTCAAAGTCAAACTTTATTATTTATTTATTATTCTGTTAGGATATGCATGAGATATGTTAGGAAAGGATATGCATATCAGTTTTACACGTTTTGTTTAATGATGTATTAGGGTTTCCTTGTAGTATAAAAGGAACCTGAGGTAGAAGGGTTAGACACACCTTCATCAAACGTAGTTCTAGTCATTATCAATATTAGAAATCCTTAGAAAGGATCAAGTCTTTATAGTTATTCTGTTCTTCTTTATTATATTTGTATTCCGCATTTGTATTGTGTATAGAGTCTCTCTGTGAATAGACTTGTGATTACAGAAGTCGTTCACCGTTCCTGACAGGCTGCAAGATCCACATCTAGTGGACCCAACAAGTGGTATCAGAGCCTGGGAGAGTCTCTGTACAAGAAGAATCAAGTTTTCTTATTACTAAGATTTTTGTTTTATCATGTCTGCCTCAAGTTCTACTCAAACAGGAGAAGACAACACTCCTAAAACTGTGCAACCTCAGCAGATCGTTGCTACGGTTTCCAACACAAATGGTAAATTACCTCTTCTGAAAAAGGACGAGTATGATAGTTGGGCAATGAAGATGGAATGGTGGATCACCAATACTGATCAAGACCTTTGGAAGGTTATTTTGAATGGGAACAGCAGGAAGCTAACTGGAAGAGACAAGAATGGTAATATTACTCTTTTTGACCCTAAAACTCATGAAGAAATCATAGCCATTCAGAAGGAGGTCAAAGCAAAAACTATTTTGCTTCAATCTCTTCCTGATGATCACATGGGTGACTTCTACCATTTGGATGATGCTAGAGAGATCTGGAATGGAATAAAAGCAAGGTTTGGTGGGAATGAGGAGTCAAAGAAAATGCGAAGATCCATGCTGAGAGATGAATTCACAGAATTCAAAATCTCAGAAACTGAAGGTTTACATCAAGGGTATGACAGGTTCCAAAAGATATTGGGCCAATTGAATCAACTTCGGTCGAAGCCTGACGATGGTGATATTAATGCAAGGTTTCTTAGAGCTTTACCCTACTCATGGAATCAGGTGGTAATCTCTCTCAAAGCAAAAGGTGGGCTTGACTATCTCATTTTTTATGATCTATTTCATAAGCTCAAAACTTTTGAACCTCATGTGAGAGGATATTCAAGTGATTCTTTTCCCACTCCTACTAATTCTGCCTTTGTGAGTTCTATGACATCCAGTCCCATGTCGTATGCTAGTAGCCCAAGCAATACTGTGTCTTATCAACATACTTTTCAGCATACTTCTGCTCCTGATCCTACAGCCAAGTCTGGTAGCATGGTAGAAGCCGTTCTTCATTCTTTTGTGGCTGATGTTGATGCTCAACAACAACTTGCTTTTGATGACTTCAAACAGGTCGATAAACTTGACCTGGATGAAATGGATCTTAAATGGCAGATGGCCATGCTCACTCTTAGGGTTCACAAGTTTGAGAAGAAAGCAGGTCGAAAATTCAATTACAACCCAAGGGAGCCAGCAAGATTCGACAGAAGCAAGGTTCGATGCTATAACTGCCAGCAGCAAGGTCACTTTGCAAGGGAATGCCCTAGCAAGAATGACCAGGAGAAGAGCAGATACTCAGCTTTTAAGGTTCAGGAGGTAAAAGATGACAAGAAGGCATTGGTATCTGTTGACTCTATGGTCAACTGGAATGATCATCAGACTACCACTTTGGAATCAGCTGAGTCCTCGACTGACGTGTTTGCAATGATTGTTGGGAATCTATCTAATGCAGAAGAAGCAGACGAGTTTGCTCTTATAGGCATCTCACCTCAGGTACAACATTGTCCTCTTGGTTGTCATGATAAATATTCAGAATTGTTGTCCCAGTTTAATGAAGTAAATGATCAGAATGATAAGTATTTTTTAGAAGTTCAAGCCTATAAGGCTTCTTTAAACACATTAGAACAACAAAAGAGGTGGCTACAAGATACTCAACGTGAGTATGAGGATAAAATTAGGATACTAAGCATCGATTTATAAAACACAACAAATATGCTTAAATATACAGAAAAGGTAAAAGATGTCAGTATCAAAGAAAAACAGGAGATGCAAGAAAGATTAGATGCTACAATGTTAAGATTTGAAAAATGGGAAAAGGCACCTAAAAATCTTTCAAAATTAATCAATAGTAGCATGTCTGGTAGGACTAAAAGGGGGTTAGGATTTGATAAATATATTGATTCAGAATATGTGTTTGACTTATCTTTTTCGAGTGTCTTTGATGCCGACAAAGATGAAGAGGGAGAACCTAGTTACAATAGGTTTAAACCAACAGCAGAAATGCATGCTGTCCCTCCTCCTCTTACTAGAACTTTCATGCCCACTTCTAGGCATAATGACTTGGATGGATCACAGATGCATGAGTCCCCAAAAAGTTCTACTAATTCTAATGACTTTGTTTCGTGTACTTTCAGTGACAAAGCCAGTGACTCTGCATCAAGTGGTTCAAGTGAAGAGTCAAGACCTACAAGTTCCAAGTCGAATGATCATGATGCTACTGGTGCTAGGAAGTGTGAAGAGAGAGTTACTTTTAAGTCAACTGTGTCTAGTCCTGGTTTATTGAGTCCTAGGAAGATTGATTCTCCTAGAATTATGTGTAATAAAGTTAGGAGTATGAAACAATATCATTCTAATAAAAGGTCGATTAAAACATGTTTTGTTTGTGGAAGTGCATTTCATTTGATTAAAGATTGTGATTTTCATGACCAACATGCTTCTGTTCATCAAGCATTTCCTGCTCCTGGTCCACCAGGAGTTGCTCCATATTCTTCTAGAAGACTCAATCCTAGTGCTCAATCGTTTTCTTCTTCTAGAAGGACCTCTCCATTAGCTTCTGATCATTGGAGAAACATTGGATTAACAACAAATAGAACCACCAGTAACTATTTTCAGAATTTTAATCTAATTTATCCACATCATTTTGACCACATGTATTTTCGTTTGGGAAGTTTGGGAACTGCTGTTAAGCCCTCAGCAGGTTGTTCTTGGTCAAACAATAATACCAATATGATGCATAGGCAACTAAAGAACAACGGTGGATCTCATCAATCTTCTTGGCTCTCTACTAAAGATCCACAAGGCAGGCTCAAACCTGAAAAGGTTTGGGTCCCCTTAAGACACTAACTTTTGCATTTTTATAATCTTGTTGTTGTAGGTTACTCCATACCAAGATCCTAGTCTAGGAATTGTTGATCGTGGTTACTCTAGGTGCATGACAGGAAATAAAAGTCTTCTCTCTAACTTTGTACCATTTCAAGGCGGCAAGGTCTATTTTGGTGGAGGTGAAGGAAGGATCACTGGCAAAGGAACAATTCAGACGCCCAATCTTAATTTTGAGCAGGTCTACTATGTGGAAGCACTTCAACACTTCAACTTGATATCTGTCTCTCAGATTTGTGACAAGAAGCAGTTTGTTCTCTTTACGGATACTGATGCACTTGTGCTCTCCAAAGACTTTAAACTTTCGGATGACTCACAGGTTCTGCTCAGAATCCCTAGAAGACACAATCTCTATAGCATCAAGCTGAATGAAGTCAACCCTACTGGAAAACTAGCATGTTTGGTTGCTAAAGCCTCAGAAGATGAAGCCACTCAATGGCACAGAAGGATGGGGCATGTGAACTTCAAGACCATTCACAAACTAGCAAATCTGAATCTGGTCTCTGGTTTACCTCCCAAGTCATTTAGAAATGATATAAATTGTATTGCTTGCAGCAAAGGCAAACAACATAAAGCATCCTTCAAGGCCATTACTGCTCTTAGACTTATAACTAAACCATTGCAGCTACTACACATGGATTTATTTGGTCCTACCTCCATTAGGAGCATTGACCACAAACAATTCTGTCTGGTGGTAACTGATGGATATAGCAGGTTTACGTGGGTGTTCTTCATGGTTGCCAAGAGTGAGACCTACTCAATTCTTAGAGATTTTCTTACCCTTATAGAGAACTAGTTGTCCAAGAAGGTTAAAGGTATTCGCTGTGATAATGGAACCGAGTTAAAAAATAAAGACCTCATAGCACTTTGTAAGGCTAAGGGCATCAAAAGAGATTATAGTGCAGCACGAACTCCTCAACAGAATGGCGTGGCAGAAAGAAAGAACAGGACTCTTATAGAAGCAGCAAGAACAATGCTTGCCGATTCCAAGCTTCCAACCATGTTCTGGACAGAAGCTATTAATACTGCAAGTTATGTGTTAAATAGGGTTTCTATCACCAATCCTCACAAGAAGACACCTTATGAGCTCCTAACGGCCAAAGTTCCAAATATTGCTCATTTGAAGCCTTTTGGGTGTCCTGTCACCATTCTGGATACTAGTGACTATTTGGGGAAGTTTGATGGCAAGGCAGATGAAGGATACATTGTGGGATATTCAGCTCACTCTCGGGCTTATCGTGTCTACAATCTCCAAGCCAAGCGGGTCATTGAAACTATTAATCTCAGGTATTTTGAAGAGAAGTCAAACATCCAAGGCAAGGGTCCTGAATGGTATTTTGATCTTGATTATCTTAGTGATTCATTAGGATATTTTCGTTTCAAAACTAACCATGATGCAGGTCCACAAGTGTTTGCAAATTCCAGTACAGGTGTTCCTTCTAGTCCTTCTGACTCAGATGACGAGGATGATATTTTTGTGGTTCCATCCTACTCCACCACAGTCTCTCCTACTCCTCCTAGTGATGCAACTCCATTGGATGTACTGGATTCACAAGTAGCTCTTGACACCCTACTCAAACAACAACAAGAAGCTACTACAGCAGCTGCTCAAGGTGGCTTTGAGTTTACCTTGAATACGCCTACTGACAGAGCTGCTCCTAGTACCCCAGCTACTACTCCTAGTGCTAGTTTAACACCTATTGGTATTCCGGCTAGTGAGTCTGCTTCTCATACTCGATTCTCCAGTCCTTCTGATTTGGGGAACCATCAAAAGAAGTCTTCTACCAAGCTGGATGATATTCATAAACAACCAATAGATGGCATTTTCAACGCTGCTTCATATGATGCTGACTTTGTTGGGGATCTCAATAACTTGGCACCAGAAGTGGAGGTAGTTTCTAATCCAGTGTTGCAATCACACAAAGATCATCCTACCACTCAAATCATTGGAGATCCTGGTTCTACTGTCAAGACACGCAGAATGCATAAGAAGGCCTCGTCTGATCATCATGCTCTTGTGAGCTATATTGAAGATCAAAAGCGTAATAATCATACGGACTTTCAACACTGTTTGTTTGCTTGTTTTCTTTCACAGGTGGAACCTCGATCAGTCACTCATGCTCTTGAGGATCAAAGTTGGGTGGAGGCTATGCAGCAATTCTTGTTTCAGAATCTTTGGGTTCTAGTTGACTTACCAGATGGTAAGACAGCAATCAATACCAAATGGATTCTCAAGAACAAGAAAGATGCACGGGGAATTGTAGTGAGGAATAAAGCTAGGCTTGTCGCACAGGGCCACACTCAAATTGAGGGCATTGACTACACTGAAGTTTTTGCTCTAGTTGCTAGGATTGAGGCTATTTGTCTGTTTTTGGCCTTTGCTTCTTATGTGGGCTTTACGGTTTTTCAGATGGATGTCAAGAGTGCATTTCTCTATGGCAAGATTGATGAGGAAGTGTATGTCACTCAACCTAAGGGCTTTGTAGATCCACTTCATCCCAAGAAAGTTTACAAGGTGGTCAAGGCTCTTTATGGATTACATCAGGCTCCTAGAGCTTGGTATGAGCGTCTTTCAACTTTCTTGTTAAAGAATGGCTATAGACGAGGTACTATTGATAAAACACTATTTCTTAAGAGGAATACCAAGGACATTATCCTTGTTCAGGTTTATGTGGACGATATTATCTTTGGTTCTACTAAGAAGGAATGGTGTGATGAGTTTGAACACGTGATGAAAGGCGATTTTCAGATGAGTGCTATGGGAGAGCTTTCCTTCTTCCTTGGTCTTCAAGTCAAGCAACAGTCGGATGGGATCTTCATCAGTCAAGATAACTATGTTCATGAGATCCTTCAGAAGTTTGACATGGATCCTCTTAGACCAGCAGCAACTCCTTATGAAGTTGCTAAAGTCAAACTCAAGAATGAGCCAGATCCCCCGGTCAATGTTCACATGTACAGGTCTATGATTGGCTCACTCATGTATTTGACTGCATCACGTCCGGATATCATGTTTGCAATCAGTGCTTGTTCTAGACATCAGGTGGCTCCAATGGTTTCTAACTTGAATGCAGTTAAGAAGATTTTCAAGTATATCAAGGCTCAACCCAAGCTGGGCTTGTGGTATCCTAAAGAATCACCTTTTGTTCTTGAAGCATATAGTAATAGTGACTATGCAGGTGCTAATAATGACAGAAAGTCTACTACTGGTGGTTGTCAATTTTTGGGTCGAAGACTTATTTCATGGCAATGCAAGAAACAGACGATCGTAGCTACTTCTTCAACAGAAGCTGAATACGTTGCTGCTGCTAGCTGTTGTGGACAAGTATTGTGGATCCAAAATCAGATGTTGGATTATGGGTTCAATTTTATGAACACCAAAATTTTCATTGACAATCAAAGCACTATCTGCATTGTGAAGAATCCTGTTTTTCATCAACGGACAAAACATATTGAAATTCGGCACCATTTTATACGGGATGCCAATGAGAAGAAGTTGATACAGGTTCTTAAAGTTCATACGGATGATAATGTTGCTGATTTGTTGACAAAAGCCTTTGATGGTCCTCGGTTCAACCACTTGGTGGTTCACATTGGGATGGTCAATCCTTGAGGTCTAGGATTGAGGGGAGGCTAAGCCTAAGGGGAGGCTTCGTGTACATATTTATTTGCACAGACTAACATATTGGTAGATTTTAACAACATCTTGCATTGGTTCTGGTGGTGTGTGTGTTACTCCTGGTGGAGGTTTTTGCTCACTTCTGATGGTTATATTCTTTCATGACTGGCTTCTACTCCTTCTTGGTTAGCTTCTAGTCATTCTTGGTTGGCTTCTAGTGGATAAAAATCCTTCTTTGTCAAGTGATGGTTGGCTTCTGGTACTGGTTTGGGACACTGTTCACCTTATTGACTTCTGTTGACCACATTCTGCTTCTAGTATTGACCATTGTGCGCTTTGACTTTTAGTCAACGCATTCAAATTCTGGTATATATACTCTTATTTAACTTTGGTAAATTGGAATTTGGAAATAATGTTAAATGGGGCAAGTGGCTACTTTGCAATAAATGTCTAATTTGAAAGGGCGACCCCCATTATTAGGGGTCAATGAACAGTTACTCCCACCATTATTTATGGTCAATTAACCCCCCTTGACTCATTCATCTCACTCATAACACACACACATCCGATACTACTCTCTCAACCCTAACAAAAATCATCTTCCATTCCTATTAATCAAGCTCCATGGTTGCCCTAGTATACCAACCTGCTCACAACAAGGTCGCCTATCTAGGAGATGGTCCACACCGTGATGATTTCACTGACATTCTGGACTTCATTGAGGCTTCAAACCTCAGGTATGCTTTTACTGTGTGTCCCATTGTTTATGATAGTGTCATTCGTCAGTTTTGGGCTTCTGCTCGTCTTATGGCTGTGGTTGGTCGTCCACGTGAACTCCATGCTACCATAGATGGACGTTCATACGTGGTTTCTAAAGCTTCTATTCGTAGTTCCCTTCATCTTCAAGATGAAGGTGGTGTTGTTTCCATCCCCAATGCGGAGGTGTTGGAGGGGATGGCTGCTCTTGGGTATAATCATGGGGGGGGAAGTTTAACTTCCAGAAGAATCGGTTTTCCCCCCAATGGAAGCTTCTAGTGCATTTTCTGATTCATTGTTTAAGTCCCAAGTCTGGGAGTTGGGATGCTTTTCCTACTCCTTTGGCTACTGGTCTCATATGCTTAGCACAGGGTAGGGTATTTAATTTCTCTCGTTATTTGTTTGAGGGGATGGTTAGTAATCTGTCTAGTGCTGGTTCTAGGAAGAAGTTTCTGATGTATCCTAGGTTTTTACAACAGATACTGGTTTGTATACCTCGTGATAGGGCTGAACATGCGCCTTCTAAGCTTACTGCCAAAGTGTATTATAATATGGTCCATGGGTTTAGCGGGGAGTGGAGGCCCCTTACTGAGGCCATGTTGGGGCTGGCTCAGGGTCCTCCTGATGTTGTGGTTCCTCCGGTTGAACAACCCGAGGCGGAACCTCAATTAGGTGATGACCCAATGGAGGAAGAGGATCATGCTGGTGGTGCACCTCATGTGGTTGAGGAAGAGCCGGTTGAGGAAGTGGTGGTTGAAAGGCCATCCACTTCCAAGGCCGCTCCTTCTTCATTGCCACATTCGTCTCCATTTGTGGAGACTCCCCCTCCTAGTCCTGCTCCACACTCTTCTGATAAGCCTTCTAGTGCTAGTGCTCCTAATGTTGACCCATTTGTTGCTTCTGGTTCCAATGACACCTTCCCTGACCCAAGTCCTCTTGGTGGGAAAGCGGAGGAGCCTATTACACTTACTTCTTTACTTGATCTTATGCACAGGTATCATACCAAGGGTAGACTTGTGATTACAGAAGTCGTTCACCGTTCCTGACAGGCTGCAAGATCCACATCTAGTAGACCCAACATGTTGGAGCCGCTGTTGAGACCACCGCTCTCTCCACTGGTGACTCTGCTAGGAAGTCTGCTAGCACCTGCCCCTTTACAGCTACCCTTGGTATGTAAGTTATGTCGTACGTCCCTAGCTCGACAGACCATTTTGCAAGTCTCCCTGATGCTTCAGATTTTCTCAACACTTGTTTGATTGGGCCATCGGTTATAACTTTTATTGGGTGAGCCTGAAAATATCTCCTCATCCGCCTGGCAGCATGGACCAAAGCTAGGGTGAGTTTCTCAATCGGAGCATAATTTGTTTCTGCTCCTTGCAGGGATCTGCTGACATAGTGGATAGGCATCTGCTTCCCCTGTCTTTCTGTGAGAAGAACTGCACTGACGGCTTCCTTATAACCTGTCTCTGATACCATTCTGTCACACCCCACCATGGCGGAATATAGGGCGCGACGTATGGATATCATCACAACAACAGCGTGTCTATAGAGAGAACTAAATGAAATTGAAATATCATAGATGGCGACACAAATGTCGTGACAATATCTCAACAATGCAGGCGTCTAGGTAAGTAGGTAACAGGCCTACCTCTTACCAAAGACATACAAATAAACAAACATCAAACATATAGGTACCACAAAGTTCACTTAATCAAAACACAAAATAAAATCTAAGAGGAAAGGGATTCCTCCGAATGCAATCCTAGCAGCCTCTATACTCTAGCCACTTCTAACATCATCTTGCACAACTACCTCACCTGAAAATGACACTAAAATCTGTCAACATAAAGTTGGTGAGAACATAGGCTTAAGTTATCTAGAACATCATAAGAAACCTTGACATCCGCTGTAAATAAGTTGAAGAAAAACAATTTATAGTAATGGACCATAATGTGATAATCATGCTACATGCATCCACAACAAAACTCAAGCCAAGTACCAATCACATCTACAATTCACAAAGCACATTATAACAATCAAGAAGTATCCCGTCACACGCACATGAACACACACCACACTATCCGGATCTTTCCCACACCACCTGTGGAAGATGAACTATATCCCCGTCGAGATATCTTGCCTCCGAAGAGACGATGCACAAGTACTCAGGACGGATCGTGCCCCACGCTCCACACACATCACAACTGGTCCCATAGACGCCCATACATCTATGTACCAAAGCCAATCACAATCCAAACAAGATTCACATAGCAGAACACGTACCAAAGCACATATGAGAACACATAAGCACGCAAGTCACACAATAACACATTTATGTCCACACATTTTATAACATAGTACTAAATCATGTTAAAGAACATTTCAAGTGTCATCTCCATCCCATACTGGAAAAAACATTTAAAAACGTAGTAAAATGGGACTATGAACTCACCTGATAGCACAGCAAGCTAGCACTCCTGCAAACCTATAAAATCATACACGACACCCTTAGCTCACGTCTTAACACCCAAGTTAAGTAACAATCAAAGATATGAATCTAATCCCCTAATCCCCACTATCTAGTTCTCCCACTACAAGCTATTCAATACGTAAAACTCCAGTTTTTCCCCGGTACGGTTTACTAGTCACTAAACGATCACATGAAGTGAACTTAACACCACACTTGACTCCTACCCTACTGGAGTTATGTTTTTATATGATCTAAGAACTTCAAAAACCAATTTTACTTTCTAATTACACGTTTAACCCTTTCGTTTAGTCTCTACACCAAAAGTCGTTTTCACCAAAACTGATTTTCCGTACATGCTAAATGTTTGACACCAAAAACCCGACCTAAACACCATAAATTTTATTGAAAACCTCCAGTCCTTTTATATACATTATAAAGACTTCCCAAATCAAAAATATTTGGCTATCTCATCCGTTTGGTTAGGTTTTGACTCAAATCCCCGAAATCAAAATTTATTCCTGAACAGCGCACTGTTTTTGTAAAAATTATTTGATGACCTTCCCGAACTCCATTTTCGACCAACCTTACATTTTTGAAAAGTAGACTCCCTGAACTTAATTTTAAAAAAATGAAACTTGACTAAATGTGCTACCTACTGCCCGGAACAGGCGACACAAGACAGCCTTAAAAATCAGACTGTTTTACGCCTTTATGCACTAACCCTCTAAACATCATTAATTATCCCTAAATTTAACACAAACTCTAAAATCATTAATGGATCTTAAATAATATATTTTTCTATAAAATTAATAAAACCCTAATCATCTCAATGATGGTTAATTAACAATACAATTATGATTAATTAATAAAAACATAAATTATATTAAGGTTTAATTGATCACTTACCTTGAAACAAGAAAAATTAATGAACCCTAATCATAATTTCGACTTCTCTTGATATCCATGGAAGATTTAGACTGATTTTAGGTTTATTTAGGGTTATTAGTCGTTTTTAGGGGTCTAGGGGTGTTTATATAGGCCTTGGTAACCTTCTGGACAAGTTTAGGCCTAATTAGGACTTTTAAATGGTAATTATCCTATTTTTATTAATTTAATTATTAAAATTAAGGCTATGGGACCCACAAATTCGACTCCTCTCTGTGTTTTATCATATTTACACTCTCCCCCTTCTATTTTATGTTTACTTATACTCCTATACACTTTCGGGACCAAACCGGGTACCATTTTGCTAATTTTTCGAGTTTTTACGCGATTTTTGAACTAGCCTTCATTTCTAAAAGTTTCTAAATATAGAAAGTAACTATAAAACATATCCTAACCATATTATATATACTTAATACATACATACAACATACGATACGTACACGAAACCTTATCAAAACGATACCCGAACTTTAATGCAGTTCATTTCTGAACTCATTTCATTTCATTTCATTTCGTTTCATTTCCAACTTATACCATGATTTATACATTCATGTGAACTCATGAGCACAAACCAACCCATCACATCATCATATAACGTACCATGTACTACGTAAACAATGTCTAACATCATGATAAAGTCTGAAATATGAGCACATAAAACATAAACGCACACCAAGCACATGATCAACATCAAACAGTCAAAAGTGACAAATCCAAAATCTAGGGTTGTCACATCACTCCCTCCTAGTAGAAATCTCGTCCCGAGATTTACTCCATAAGCTCAAAAGACTTCATTTCACAACCAACTCGCTATCTCTCTCATAAGAACGTAACCGGATCATCCGTATGACTACAACAACGCCCTCAATGAATATAAGCTCAAGACAAATTTTAGGACCCCCAACTTCAGATAAACGATCAAGCCCATGGACAACTAACGGACGTTTACGTGAAAGAATTTAAAAATATGAACCAAAACCTGAGACTCCGAAAGATACTCAACATAAAACATGTATCGACTCCCAACGAACCATGAAAACGGACCAATGACACAAGAAGCACCCAGCGACAACCAAAACGTATTACGACCGGTGACATACTATTAAAACCTTGTGCAAAACCAAATTTTACCCCAGAATGGATTTTGTACCTTAATGTATATTAGTTGTTCTAAAAGCATGGTATCACATTAGTAATTTATGTAATCATTTGACGAAAAAAAATCTATAGTCTCTTCACGAACGATCAATTGTCTAAAGCACACAACACAATATCACGCGTCAACATTGACTCCGGAGCCCACATTCTTCATTAATGTAATAATCTCTAAGATGGATACATCTAAAATCCTATCCCAAAGCAGCCCTATGTTAGCCTTCTAAGTGTCCACTATCCCAAAATACCCAAAATACGAGTTTAAACCATGTTGTCCGAAAATTAATCTTGAACTCGACAGTTGTACAATTAATTCGACCAAGCTACTGACTTCCATTGACAATACGTTCTAAATATTTGAAAAGTACGCTCCGAGTACATAACTTCAGGCTTTTGAATCACCCAAAAATCTTTAAAAACGAATAAGTTATAACCAAAACGATTTTTACCTAGAATCTGCCCAGACATTCAGTTTCTGACAGTTTAGCGATGAATTGTGACAATTTAGCGACAGTTTATGCCTACTCCGATTTAAAAAAAACGATGTTTAAGCCCTAAAACCCCCCATTAATTACCAAAACTATAACCTAATTTATTTTAATTCCAGAAAATTAAAACTCTATTAATTACATGATTTTAACATATTTCACTAAATAAGAACAAAATTTTTAACTTAAGAACAATAACTTTAGGTGATCAAAACCAAAATTTTAAAATAACCGAGTCATGCTTATATGTTAAAGAATTTACATTCCACCTTATTTGAAACATGTTTCCGACACTTCCTTATTTCATCGACTAGCAACAACTATTTTTTTTCAATTTGCAAGTTCTATTTTTTACCATGTATAACTCGAAACAAAAGATATCGTTACCCTAAAAAGAAATCTCCACCATCTCAAAAGCCCTCACGCCAAAAGTACCGTACAAAAGAACACAAGAAATGAGAACTCGATAAATGTACTACTACGGAAGTTAAACATCTCGAAGAGGAATGAGCTAGCAAAACATCCCAAGAATACAACCGATAAGTAGAAGGAAATTATACATATATAGGCATATGCATACATACACTCAAATTCATCCAACATATACTATTACAAGCACGTATTAACCCTCTTTCATGCAACCATACTTAGGAATCCATTGGTGTTGTGGCACATGTATAATTATGTAGGCCTCCATAATTATACCTGTTCCCTTTCACCAATGTACTCCCTCCTATGATGACACTTATAAGAAATTAATACTACACATAACACATAATCCAACAACTCACAAGCTCATAACCACACAAGATAAAATCCAAAACCCCATGTATTAAAATAACATAGCCAATGCACGAAACACATAAACTCGTAGTCCAGCTGAACCAACGTTAGACAAAATTCAAAATAGCGTGTCTATAGAGTTAACCCCACACATCAGTAGTAATTTAGTAATTTCTGATACCTTGTAGTGGGAGAACTTCCTTATTTCATCGACACTTAGTTTTTTCCCGATCGTGCCCCACGCTCCACACACATCACAACTGGTCCCATAGACGCCCATACATCTATGTACCAAAGCCAATCACAATCCAAACAAGATTCACATAGCATAACACGTACCAAAGCACATATGAGAACACATAAGCACGCAAGTCACACAATAACACATTTATGTCCACACATTTTATAACATAGTACTAAATCATGTTAAAGAACATTTCAAGTGTCATCTCCATCCCATACTGGAAAAAACATTTAAAAACGTAGTAAAATGGGACTATGAACTCACCTAATAGCACAGCAAGCTAGCACTCCTGCAAACCTATAAAATCATACACGACACCCTTAGCTCACGTCTTAACACCCAAGTTAAGTAACAATCAAGGAGATGAATCTAATCCCCCAATCCCCACTATCTAGTTCTCCCACTACAAGCTATTCTATACGTAAAATTCCAGTTTTTTCCCGGTACGGTTTACTAGTCACTAAACGATCACATGAAGTGAACTTAACACCACACTTGACTCCTACCCTACTAGAGTTATGTTGTTATATGATCTAAGAACTTCAAAAACCAATTTTAACACAAAGAGGAGTCGAATTTGTATCAGAGACAATGGTTATAGAGAATTAGGTTGCCTAGTCGCGTAGCCTAGTCTATAGCTTAAGGGTCCCTGCATATAGGTGTCATAGGGGTATGTGTGCATTTTATAAATGTTGATGTTTTTGGATGTTATTTTTGCGATATTTGTTAAGTTATGAATTAGTATGGTTCATACTTAACTACATGTTATTTTCTTTACGAGTTTTGACTAGTGCGGGTTGAACCATGGTCGTATACGCTAGTCATTTTTGTATTTCGCTTAATTATGTTTTCATGTTCTTTATACATTTTGAATTTTGTCTACGCTGGTTCAGCTGGAATACGAGTTTATTTGTTTCATGCATTGGCTACGTTATTTTAATACATGGATTTTGGATCTTATTTTATGTTGTGGTTATGTGCTTATATGAGTTGTAGGATCTATGTGCTTATTTGAGTTGGTAGACCGATGTGTTATGTGTTGTATCAATTCTTATAAGTGTCATCATAGGAGGGAGTGCATTGGTGAAAGGGGACTTGTATAAGTATGGTGGCCAACATAGTTATACAAGTACCACAACATCAATGGATTCCTAAGTATGGTTGCATGAAAGAGGGTTAATACATGCTTGTATTGTATATGTTGTATGGATTTGAGTGTATGTACGCCTATGCCTATATATGTGTATATCCCTTCTACTTATCGGTTGTATTCTTGGGATGTTTTGCTAGCTCGTTCCTCTTCGAGATGTTTAACTTCCGTAGTAGTACATTTATCAAGTTCTCATTTCTTGTGTTCTTTTGTACGGTACTTTTGGCGTGAAGGCTTTTGAGATAGTGGAGATTTCCTTTTTGGGGTAACGATGTCTTTAAATTCGAGTTATACATGGTAAAAAAATAGAACTTGCAAATTGAAAAAAATAGTTGTTGGTAGTCTATGAAATAAGGAAGTGTCGGAAACATGTTTCAAATAAGGTGGAATATAAATTCTTTAACATATAAGCATGACTCGGTTATTTTAAAATATTTTGGTTTTGAGCACCTAAAGTTATTGTTCTTAAGTTAAAACTTTTTTCTTATTTAGTGAAATATGTTAAAATCATGTAATTAATAGAGTTTTAATTTTCTGGAATTAAAATAAATTAGGTTCTAGTTTTGGTAATTAATGGGGTGTTTAGAGTTATAAATGGGGTATTTATATGAGAGGAGGTTAGATGTCCATCATAGGTTGATGAGCCATCTTAGTGATTGGTTCGTATATTGATTGCGTGTTTTTGGTTTGTTAGCTTGTTGCTAGTGCAAGGACTTGTGAAGGAGCAATCGGGTGAGTTCATAGTCCCATTTTTACTAAGTTTTTAAATGTTTTCTTCTAGTATGGGATGTAGATGACACTTGTGGTGTTCTTAAAATGTTTTGGTACAATATTTTTATAAATGTTTGGACATAGATGTGTTATTGTGTGACTTGCGTGCTTATGTGTTCTCATATGTGCTTTGATATGTGTTATGATATGTGAATCTTGATTGTGTTATGATTGGGATTGGTACATAGATGTATGGGCGTCTATGGGACCAGTTGTGATGTGTGTGGAGCGTGGGGCACGATCCGTCCTAGCAGCCTAAAACTGAGACTGTTTTGTGTGAAATTGTGAACGGGAAATGACACTAAAAGTTATAGAGAATTAGAGACAGTTTCTTCCCGATATCAGAGACAGTTTCTGCCTACTCCGATTTTTAAATTACTAATGGTATCAAGCCACTTCAAAACCTGTCTCTATACCATTCTGTCACACCCCACCATGGCGGAATATATGGGGCGCGACGTATGGATATCATCACAACAATAGCGTGTCTATAGAGTTAACTAAATGAAATAGAAATGTCATAAAAAGGTGACACAATGTCATGACAATATCTCAAACAATGCAGGCGCCTAGGTAAGTAGGTAACACGCCTACCTCTTACCAAAGACATACAAATAAACAAACATCAAACATATAGGTGTCTAAAAAGTATCACTTATTCAAACATTAAATA
Organism: Glebionis coronaria; assembly: GCA_025667525.1. Lineage (NCBI taxonomy): Eukaryota > Viridiplantae > Streptophyta > Magnoliopsida > Asterales > Asteraceae > Glebionis > Glebionis coronaria. The sequence continues at coordinate 541,728,297 of CM046876.1, read as the reverse complement.
AAAACTAAGAGGAAAGGGATTCCTCCTAATGCAGTCTTAGTAGCCTCTAAACTCTAGCCACTTCTAACCTCATCCTCCTCAACTACCTCACCTGAAAATGACACTAAAATCTGTCAACATAAAGTTGGTGAGAACATAGGTTTAAATTATCAAAACATCTTAAGAACCCTTAACAATCGCTATAAATAGTTGAAGAAAAACAATTTATAGTAATGGACCATAATGTGATAATCATGCTACATGCATCCACAACAAAACTCAATCCAAGTACCAATCACATCTACAATTCACAAAGCACACTATAATAGTCAAGAAGTATCCCGTCACACACACAAGAACACACACCACACTATCCGGATCTTTCCCACACCACCTGTGGAAGATGAACTATATCCCCGTCGAGATATCTTGCCTCCGAAGAGACGATGCACAAGTACTCAGGACGGATCGTGCCCCCCGAACCAAGAACTCAGGACGGATCGTGCCCCACGAACCAAGAACTCAGAACCAAGAACTCAGGACGGATCGTGCCCCACGCTCCACACACATCACAACTGGTCCCATAGACGCCCATACATCTATGTACCAATCCCAATCATAACACAATCAAGATTCACATATCAGAACACATATCAAAGCACATATCAAAGCACATATGAGAACACATAAGCACGCAAGTCACACAATAACACATCTATGTCCAAACATTTATAAAAATATAGTACCAAAACATTTTAAGAACACCACAAGTGTCATCTCCATCCCATACTAGAAAAACATTTAAAAACGTAGCAAAATGGGACTATGAACTCACCTGATAGCACGCCAAGCTAGCACTCCTGCAAATCATACATGACACCCTTAGCTCAGGTCTTAACACCCAAGTTAAGTAAAAATCAAGGAGATGAATCTAATCCCCCAATCCCCACTATCTAGTTCTCCCACTACAAGCTATTCTATACGTAAAATTCCAGTTTTTCCCTGGTACGGTTTACTAGTCACTAAACGATCACATGAAGTAAACTTAACACCACACTTGACTCCTACCCTACTGGAGTTATGTTGTTATATGATCTAAGAACTTCAAAAACCAATTTTACTTTCTAATTACACGTTTAACCCTTTCGTTTAGTCTCTACGCCAAAAGTCGTTTTCACCAAAACTGATTTTCCGTACATGCTAAATGTTTGACACCAAAACCCCGACCTAAACACCATAAACTTTATTGAAAACCTCCAGTCCTTTTATATACATTATAAAGAGTTCCCAAATCAAAAATATTTGGCTATCTCATTCGTTTGGTTAGGTTTTGACTCAAATCCCCGAAATCAGAATTTATTCCTGAACAGCGCACTGTTTTTGTAAAAATTATTTGACGACCTTCCCGAACTCCATTTTCGACCAACCTTACATTTTTGAAAAGTAGACTCCCTGAACTTAATTTTAAAAAAACAAACTCGACTAAAGGTGCTACCTACTGCCCGGAACAGTCGACATAAGACAGCCTTAAAAATCAGACTGTTTTACGCCTTTATGCACTAACCCTCTAAACATCATTAATTATCCCTAAATTTATAACACAAACACTAAAATCATTAATGGATCTTAATTAATATATTTTTCCATAAAATTAATAAAACCCTAATCATCTCAATGATGGTTAATTAACAATACAATTATGATTAATTAATACAAACATAAATTATATTAAGGTTTAATTGATCACTTACCTTGAAACAAGAAAAATTAATGAACCCTAATCATAATTTCGACTTCTCTTGATATACATGGAAGATTTAGACTGATTTTAGGTTTATTTAGGGTTATTAGTCGTTTTTAGGGGTCTAGGGGTGTTTATATATGCCTTGGTAACCTTCTCGACAAGTTTAGGCCCAATTAGGACTTTTAAATGGTAATTATCCTATTTTTATTAATTTAATTATTAAAATTAAGGCTATGGGACCCACAAATTAGACTCCTCTCTGTGTTTTATCATATTTACACTCTCCCCCTTCTATTTTATGCTTACTTATACTCCTATACACTTTCGGGACCAAACCGGGTACCCTTTTGCTAATTTTTTTACTTTTACGCGATTTTTGAACTAGCCTTCATTTCTAAAAGTTTCTAAATATAGAAAGTAACTATAAAACTTATCCTAACCATATTATATATACTTAATACATACATACAACATACGATACGTACACGAAACCTTATCAAAACGATACCCGAACTTTTCTGTAGTTCATTTCTGAACTCATTTCATTTCATTTCATTTCGTTTCATTTCCAACTTATACCATGATTTATACATTCATGTGAACTCATGAGCACGAACCAACCCCATCACATCATCATATAACGTACCATGTACTACATAAACAATGTCTAACATCATGATAAAGTCTCAAATATGAGCACATAACACATAAACGCACACCAAACACATGATCAACATCAAACAGTCAAAAGTGAAAAATCCAAAATCTAGGGTTGTCACATCACTCCCTCCTAATAGAAATCTCGTCCCAAGATTTACTCCATAAGCTCAAAAAAACTTTATTTCACAACCAACTCGCTATCTCTCTCATAAGAACGTAACCGGATCATCCGTATGACTACAACAACGCCCTCAATGAATATAAGCTCAAGACAAATTTTAAGACCCCCAACTTCGGATAAACGATCAAGCCCATGGACAACTAACGGACGTTTACGTGAAAGAATTTAAAAATATGAACAAAAACCTGAGACTCCAAAAGATACTCAACATAAAACATGTATCGACTCCCAACATACCATGAAAACGGACCAATGACACAAGAAGCACCCAGCGACAACCGAAACGTATTACGACCGGTGACATACTATTAAAACCTTGTGCAAAACTAAATTTTACCCCATAATGGATTTTGTACTGTAATTGTATATTAGTTGTTCTAAAACCATGGTATCACATTAGTAATTTATGTAATCATCTAACGAAAATCAATCTAATTCTCTATAACTCTTATTTTGCGAAGTTCTCATATGTGCTTTGATATCACATATTAAATTTAATAATTAAATTAATAAAAATAGGATAATTACCATTTAAAGTCCTAATTGGGCCTAAACTTGTCCAGAAGCACATATAAGAACACATATCAAAGCACATATGAGAACACATAAGCACGCAAGTCACACAATATCACATGTATGTCCAGACATTTTAAAACATAGTACTAAATCATGTTAAAGAACATTGCAAGTGTCATCTCCATCCCATACTGGAAAAACATTTAAAAACGTAGCAAAACGGGACTATGAACTCACCTGATAGCACAACAAGCTAGCACTCCTGCAAACCTATAAAATCATACACGACACCCTTAGCTCAGGGCTTAACACCGAAGTTAAGTAACAATCAAGGAGATGAATCTAATCCCCCAGTCCCCACTATCTAGTTCTCCCACTACAAGCTATTCTATACGTAAAATTCCAGTTTTTCCCCGGTACGGTTTACTAGTCACTAAACGATCAAATGAAGTGAACTTAACACCACACTTGACTCCTACCCTACTGGAGTTATGTTGTTATATGATCTAAGAACTTCAAAAACCAATTTTACTTTCTAATTACACGTTTAACCCTTTCGTTTAGTCTCTACGCCAAAAGTCGTTTTCACCAAAACTGATTTTCCGTACATGCTAAATGTTCGACACCAAAAGCCCGACCTAAACACCATAACTTTTATTGAAAACCTCCAGTACTTTTATATACATTATAAGGAGTTCCCAAATCAAAAATCTTTGGCTATCTCATCTGTTTGGTTAGGTTTTGACTCAAATCCCCAAAATCAAAATTTATTCCTGAACAACGCACTATTTTTGTAAAAATTATTTGACGACCTTCCCGAACTCCATTTTCGACCAACCTTACATTTTTGAAAAGTAGACTCTTTGAACTTAATTTTAAAAAAAAGAAACTCGACCAAAGGTGCTACCTACTGTCCGGAACAGTCGACACAAGACAGCCTTAAAAATCAGACTGTTTTACGCCTTTATGCACTAACCCTCTAAACATCATTAATTATCCCTAAATTTATTACACAAACCCTAAAATCATTAATGGATCTTAATTAATATATTTTTCTATAAAATTAATAAAACCCTAATCATCTCAATGATGGTTAATTAACAATTCAATTATGATTAATTAATAAAAACATAAATTATATTAAGGTTTAATTGATCACTTACCTTGAAACAAGAAAATTAATGAACCCTAATCATAATTTCGACTTCTCTTGATATCCATGGAAGATTTAGACTGATTTTAGGTTTATTTAGGGTTATTAGTCGTTTTTAGAGGTCTAGGGGTGTTTATATAGGCCTTGGTAACCTTCTGGACAAGTTTAGGCCCAATTAGGACTTTTAAATGGTAATTATCCTATTTTTATTAATTTAATTATTAAATTTAAGGCTATGGGACCCACAAACATAGGTTTAAGTTATCTAGAACATCATAAGAAACCTCGACATCCGCTGTAAATAAGTTGAAGAAAAACAATTTATAGTAATGGACCATAATGTGATAATCATGCTACATGCATCCACAACAAAACTCAAGCCAAGTACCAATCACATCTACAATTCACAAAGCACATTATAAGAATCAAGAAGTATCCCGTCACACGCATAAGAACACACACCACACTATCCGGATCTTTCCCACACCACCTGTGGAAGATGAACTATATCCCCGTCGAGATATCTTGCCTCCGAAGAGACGATGCACAAGTACTCAGGACGGATCGTGCCCCACGCTCCACACACATCACAACTGGTCCCATAGACGCCCATACATCTATGTACCAAAGCCAATCACAATCCAAACAAGATTCACATAGCAGAACACGTACCAAAGCACATATGAGAACACATAAGCACGCAAGTCACACAATAACACATTTATGTCCACACATTTTATAACATAGTACTAAATCATGTTAAAGAACATTTCAAGTTTCATCTACATCCCATACTGGAAAAAAAAACATTTAAAAACGTAGTAAAATGGGACTATGAACTCACCTGATTGCTTCTCCAAAGTCCTTGCTCTAGCCCCAAGCTAATAATCCAAAAACACATAAATCAATACATGAACAAAACTCTAAAATGGTTCATCAACCTATGATGGACATCTAACCTCCTCTCATATAAATACCTCATTACCCTTCCCTAACAAGTCCTTAACTTGGTTAAGTTTAATAGCTATCCCGTTCATAATTTTACACAAAACAGTCCCAGTTTTAGGTCTCAAAACTTTAAGTCAAACGCCCACTTAAACATACCCATGGTTTCTGTAAAAGGAATATTCATACCCTTACATATGTTGGCTAACACCTCCCACTTGCCCTAACCTTAAAGCTACTGTTAAGGCCCTGATATATATATATACTTTTGTCATTCCAGTTTTCCTGATTTTAAACGTATGAAAAGTTCATTACCATTAGAGGGTCTTACCCTAAACCACAATCTTAGCCCAAGTGCAGATCCTTATTACAATATATAAAACATCTCTCATGTTCGTGAGAAGATCCCAATGCAACCCTAAGTACCCCAAACAAACCAAAACTTAAAAAGAAAACAGGCTGAATTTAAAACTGTTTTGACCTCCGACTGTTGTAACCTATTTTTGACCCCCTTCCGAGACCTCATATGGATATGCAGGGACCGAATGCAATCCTAGCAGCCTCTATACTCTAGCCACTTCTAAAATCATCTTGCACAACTACCTCACCTGAAAATGACACTAAAATCTGTCAACATAAATTTGGTGAGAACATAGGTTTAAGTTATCTAGAACATCATAAGAAACCTCGACATCCGCTGTAAATAAGTTGAAGAAAAACAATTTATAGTAATTGACCATAATGTGATAATCATGCTACATGCATCCACAACAAAACTCAAGCCAAGTACCAATCACATCTACAATTCACAAAGCACATTATAAGAATCAAGAAGTAGGTAGTCACACGCACAAGAACACACACCACACTATCCGGATCTTTCCCACACCACCTGTGGAAGATGAACTATATCCCCGTCGAGATATCTTGCCTCCGAAGAGACGATGCACAAGTACTCAGGACGGATCGTGCCCCACGCTCCACACACATCACAACTGGTCCCATAGACGCCCATACATCTATGTACCAAAGCCAATCACAATCCAAACAAGATTCACATAGCAGAACACGTACCAAAGCACATATGAGAACACATAAGCACGCAAGTCACACAATAACACATTTATGTCCACACATTTTATAACATAGTACTAAATCATGTTAAAGAACATTTCAAGTGTCATCTCCATCCCATACTGGAAAAAAAAACATTTAAAAACGTAGTAAAATGGGACTATGAACTCACCTGATTGCTTCTCCAAAGTCTTTGCTCTAGCCCCAAGCTAATAATCCAAAAACACATAAATCAATACATGAACCAACCTCTAAAATGGTTCATCAACCTATGATGGAAATCTAACCTCCTCTCATATAAATACCCCATTACAACTCTAAACACCCCATTACCTTCCCTAACAAGTCCTTAACTTGGTTAAGTTTAATAGCTATCCCGTTCACAATTTTACACAAAACAGTCTCAGTTTTAGGTCTCAAAACTTTAAGTCAAACGTCCACTTAAACATACCCATGGTTTCTGTAAAAGGAATATTCATACCCTTACATATGTTGGCTAACACCTCCCACTTGCCCTAACCTTAAAGCTACTGTTAAGGCCCTGATATATATATATACTTTTGTCATTCCAGTTTTCCTGATTTTAAACGTATGAAAAGTTCATTACCATTAGAGGGTCTTACCCTAAACCACAATCTTAGCCCAAGTGCAGATCCTTATTACAATATATAAACCATCTCTCATATTCGTGAGAATATCCCAATGCAACCCTAAGTACCCCAAACAACCCAAAACTTAAAAAGAAAACAGGCTGAATTTAAAACTGTTTTGACCTCCGACTGTTGTAACCTATTTTTGACCCCCTTCCTGACCTCCAATTTAGTTCTAGTTTCTTGCATTGGAAAGCCACTTCAAATACCTTTTCAGGGGTATGTGGATCGTAAGATAAGAGTTAGTAGAACTCCCAATATGTTCAAAACAATTGACTCAAAAATCTGCCCAGTTTTTAAAAACGGGTTTAACAAAATCAACCACATTAATTAACCCTAATTCCTCTAATTACAAGCCCTAACCCATGTAATCATTATATTATGATTATTACAACATTAATTTACTGTTTATATATAAACCCTAACCCTTAATCCATCATAAGAATGATTAATTAAACATAAAAACAATTAATATGAAAAGGGTTATGAAGATTTTACCTTTTATTTAATGGAAGATGAAGAAAACCTAATTTTATGAAGAACCCTAATTTTCCTCTTCTTTTAGTCGACTATAACTCCAAGGAAAGAAAAAAAAAATGCGTTTGATTTAGTGTTGGGGGTTCCTTATATAGCCAAAACAATCCTTGTCCAACCCAATTACCACTTACCATAAATCTTTTCCTTTTTCCTTTTTTTTCTCTTCTAAACCGACCCAAACACCCTTAATTTCGTTTTTTTCTTTATTTTTTTTTCTTTTTATTGTTAATTAATATCTTATTAATATTACCTTAATTTACCTTAATTTATTTCAGCTCCTAAAACTCCCAAAACCTCAAAACCGTAAAACTAGTCAAATTTAAGCGTTTTACCGTAAAAGACGTAAAATATACACTTTTAAAAAAAATCTCAAATTCTTAAATAAACTTTATAACCAAGTCCTAAATGACTTAAAACCATCCCGAAAAATATTCTTTTGGATAATTACCCCACCCGAGACCTCTAAACACTAAACCGTAAATCCTAAAAAAAATACTATTACTATAATACTTATACGTATACGTAAACACCACAATATTACCATATTTCATTTCATAGTCACCACTTGTGAGCTCATGAACATGAAATAACCGTTCCTCGATTTACTTATGAGTACTCTATACTCATAAACGATAACCACACCAACCTCGTTCACACAAAATAAACACGTAAACACACAATTCAAGTAAGCACACATAAAATAACCTAAAAGTAAGACCAAGTGACAAACCCAAAACCACGGTTGTCACATCACTCCCTCCTAATAGAAATCTCGTCCCGAGATTCACTCCCAAACTCAAACTTATTCTCAGCAAACAAACGAGGATGCATATCCCTAATAAAACCTTCACGTTCAAACGTGAACTCAGTTTACACGAAAATATTCTCAACCAACAACACATGAGCCTTAACCGTCCGCGAGGAAACTTATCAAAACCATAAAGTTATGTAACCAACCTAACTAAATCTCGCAACTCATCAGACAAGAACTGTATTGAAACCAAGTTAGGAGCCGTCACGTAACTCAACGGGTTTAACACTGTCACCCCGATTTCAGTCTTACTCATAAGTACCATAAATCAAAACTCATCAAAATATAACCACGTATAATAAGGTCTAAAGAACTCTCAAATTCATTCCCAACTCATCTCTATGTTAACCCTCCAAGTGTTCATTACCACAAAATACCCAAAACACGAGTTTAAACCATATTGTCCGAAAATTAACCTTGAACTCAACACTTGTACAATTAATTCGATCAAGCTACTGACTTCCAATTACGAAACTTTCTGAATATTTGAAAAGTATGTTCCGAGTACATAATTTTAGGCTTTTGAATCACCCAAAAACCTTTAAAAACGAATAAGTTATGACCAAAACGATTTTTCTCAAAATCTGCCTAGGCATTAGCGACAGTTTCTGACAGTTAGCGACATATTTTGACAGTTTAGCGACAGTTTCTGCCTACTCCGATTTATACCAAATTAAAAAAAAAAACGATTTTTAAACCCTAAAAAAAACCCGTTATTAATTACAAAATTCAAGTTCTAATTTATTTTAATTCTAGAAAATTTAAACTCTCACCCATCATATGATTAATACATGATTTAACATATTTAAGTTAATAAGAACAAGAATTCTAACTAAAGAACAATAACTTTAGGTGATCAAAACCAAAATATTTTAGAATAAAAAGGCCATGCTTATATGAAAAAAAAATTATATTCCATCTTATTTCAAACACGTTTTCGACACTTCCTTATTTCATCGACTACCAACAACTATTTTTTTTTTCAATTTGCAAGTTCTATATTTTTTTACCATGTATAACTCGAAACAAAAGACATCGTTACCCCAAAAAGAAATCTCCACCATCTCAAAATCCTTCACGCAAAAAGTACCGTACAAACAAACATGTGAAATGAGGACCCGAGAAATGCGCTACTACAGAAGTTGAACATCTCAAAGAGAAACGAGCTAGCAATCATCCCAAGAATACAACCGGTAAGTAGAAAATAATTTTACATACATAGGCATAAGCGTACATACACTCAAATCCATCCAACATATACTATACAAGCATGTATTAACTCTCTTTCATGCAATCATACTTGAAAGTCCAGTGGTGTTGTGGCACATATATAATTATGTAGGCCTCCATAATTATGCATGTTCCCTTTCACCAATGTACTCCCTCCTATGATGACACTTATAAGAAATTAATACTACACATAACACATAATCCAACAACTCACAAGCACATAACCACACAAGATAAGATCCAAAACCCCATGTATTAAAATACCATGTATTAAAATAACATAGCCAATGCACGAAACACATAAACTCGTAGTCCAGCTGAACCAGCGTAGACAAAATTCGAAATGTATAAAGAACATGAAAACATAATTAAGCGAAATCCAACAATGACTAGCGTATACGACCATGGTTCCACCCGCACTAATCAAAACTCGTAAAGAAAATAACATGTAGTTAAGTATGAACCATAGTAGTTCATAACCTAACAAATACTGCAAAAATAATATTCTAACACATCAATTACTATAAAATGCACACATACTCCTATGACGCCTATATGCAGGGACCCTTAAGCTATAGACTAGGCTACACGACTAGGCAACCTAATTCTCTATAACCATTGTCTCTGATACCATTCTTTATACATTTCGAATATTAGAGGTCTCGGGTGAGGTAATTATCCATATGAATATTTTTCGGAGTAGGCAGAAACTGTCGCTAAACTGTCAAAATATGTCGCTAACTGTCAGAAACTGTCGCTAATGCCTAGGCAGATTTTGAGAAAAATCGTTTTGGTCATAACTTATTCGTTTTTAAAGGTTTTTGGGTGATTCAAAAGCCTAAAATTATGTACTCGGAACATACTTTTCAAATATTCAGAAAGTTTCATAATTGGAAGTCAGTAGCTTGGTCGAATTAATTGTACAAGTGTTGAGTTTAAGGTTAATTTTCGGACAATATGGTTTAAACTCGTGTTTTGGGTATTTTGTGGTAATGAACACTTGGAGGGTTAACATAGAGATGAGTTGGGAAGGAATTTGAGAGTTCTTTAGACCTTATTATACGTGGTTATATTTTGATGAGTTTTGATTTATGGTACTTATGAGTAAGACTGAAATCGGGGGTGACAGTGTTAAACCCGTTGAGTTATGTGACGGCTCCTAACTTGATTTCAAGACAGTTCTTGTCTGATGAGTTGCGAGATTTAGTTAGGTTGGTTACATAACTTTATGGTTTTGATAAGTTTCCTCGCGGACGGTTAAGGCTCATGTGTTGTTGGTTGAGATTATTTTCGTGTAAACTGAGTTCACGTTTGAACGTGAAGGTTTTATTAGGGATATGCATCCTCATTTGTTTGCTGAGAATAAGTTTGAGTTTGGGAGTGAATCTCGGGACGAGATTTCTATTAGGAGGGAGTGATGTGACAACCGTTCTGTCACACCCCACCATGGCGGAATATGGGGCGCGACGTATGGATATCATCACCACAACAGCGTGTCTATAGAGAGAACTAAATGAAATTGAAATATCATAGATGGCGACACAAATGTCGTGACAATATCTCAACAATGCAGGCGTCTAGGTAAGTAGGTAACAGGCCTACCTCTTACCAAAGACATACAAATAAACAAACATCAAACATATAGGTACCACAAAGTTCACTTAATCAAACACAAAATAAAATCTAAGAGGAAAGGGATTCCTCCAAATGCAATCCTAGCAGCCTCTATACTCTAGCCACTTCTAACATCATCTTGCACAACTACCTCACCTGAAAATGACACTAAAATCTGTCAACATAAAGTTGGTGAGAACATAGGTTTAAGTTATCTAGAACATCATAAGAAACCTCGACATCCGCTATAAATAAGTTGAAGAAAAACAATTTATAATAATGGACCATAATGTGATAATCATGTTACATGCATCCACAACAAAACTCAAGCCAAGTACCAATCAAATCTACAATTCACAAAGCACATTATAACAATCAAGAAGTATCCCGTCACACGCACAAGAACACACACCACACTATCCGGATCTTTCCCACACCACCTGTGGAAGATGAACTATATCCCCGTCGAGATATCTTGCCTCCGAAGAGACGATGCACAAGTACTCAGGACGGATCGTGCCCCACGCTCCACACACATCACAACTGGTCCCATAGACGCCCATACATCTATGTACCAAAGCCAATCACAATCCAAACAAGATTCACATAGCAGAACACGTACCAAAGCACATATGAGAACACATAAGCACGCAAGTCACACAATAACACATTTATCTCCACACATTTTATAACATAGTACTAAATCATGTTAAAGAACATTTCAAGTGTCATCTCCATCTCATACTGGAAAAAACATTTAAAAACGTAGTAAAATAGGACTATGAACTCACCTGATTGCTTTTCCAAAATCCTTGCTCTAGCCCCAAGCTAATAATCCAAAAACACATAAATCAATTCATGAACCAACCTCTAAAATGGTTCATCAACCTATGATGGACATCTAACCTCCTCTCATATAAATACCCCATTTATAACTCTAAACACCCCATTACCCTTCCTTAACAAGTCCTTAACTTGGTTAAGTTTAATAACTATCCCGTTCATATTTTACACAAAACAGTCCCAATTTTTAGGTCTCAAAACTTTAAGTCAAATGTCCACTTAAACATACCCATAGTTTCTGTAAAAGGAATATTCATACCCTTACATACGTTGGCTAACACCTCCCACTTGCCCAAACCTTAAAGCTACTGTTAAGGCCCCGATATACATATATCTACTTTTGTCATTCCATATTTCCTGATTTTAAACGTATGAAAAGTTCATTACCATTAGAGGGTCTTAACCTAAACCACAATCTTAGCCCAAGTGCAGATCCTTATTACAATATATAAACCATCTCTCACATTCGTGAGAAGATCCCAATGCAACCCTAAGTACCCCAAACAACCCAAAACTTAAAAAGAAAACAGGCTGAATTCAAAACTGTTTTGACCTTCGACTGTTGTAACCTGTTTTTGACCCACTTCCCGACCTCCAATTTAGTTCTCGTTTCTTGCATTGGAAAGCCACTTCAAATACCTTTTCAGGGCTAGTTTGATAGCATCTTGAATGTTCCTAGAACTCCAGATATGATCAAAACAATTGACTCAAAATTCTGCCCAGTTTTTAAAAACGGGTTTAACAAAATCAACCTCATTAATTAACCCTAATCCCTCTAATTACAAGCCCTAACCCATGTAATCATTATATTATGATTATTACAACATTAATTTACTGTTTTTATATTAAACCCTAACCTAAATCCATCATAAGAATGATTAATTAAACATAAAAACAATTTAATTAAAAAGGGATTTGAAGATTTACCTTGGATTTATGAAAACCCCCAAATTTTATGAAAAAAAACCCTAATTTTTTTATAAGACTCACGAATTTCCTTCATCTCCAGGAGAAAAATAATGAATTTGGTTTAGTATATACATTATATAGGGTATGAGTGAATCCTAGTCCAACCCAAAGCCCACTTTCCTTAAATATTTTCCTTTTTTTCCTTTTTTTTCTCTTCTAAACCGACCCAAACACCCCTAATTTCGTTTTTTTCTTTATTTTTTTTCTTTTTATTGTTAATTAATATCTTATAATATTACCTTAATTTATTTCAGCTCCTAAAACTCCCAAAACCTCAAAACCGTAAAACTAGTCAAATTTACGCGTTTTACCGTAAAAGACGTAAAATATACACTTTTAAAAAAAATCTCAAATTCTTAAATAAACTTTATAAATAAGTCCTAAATGACTTAAAACCATCCCGAAAAATATTCTTTTGGATAATTACCTCACCCGAGACCTCTAAATGCTAAACCGTAAATCCTAAAAAAAATACTATTACTATAATACTTATACGTATACGTAAACACCACAATATCACCATTTTCATTTCATAGTCACCACTTGTGAGCTCATGAACATGAAATAACCGTTCCTCGATTTACTTATGAGTACTCTATACTCATAAACGATAACCACACCAACCTCGTTCACACAAAATAAACACGTAAACACACAATTCAAGTAAGCACACATAAAATAACCTAAAAGTAAGACCAAGTGACCAACCCAAAACCACGGTTGTCACAGCTTCCTCAGCGGCTGATAGGTACATCATCAAGGTTTCTCCCTTCCTCGGGGTGGTGAGCGTAGGTAGCTGTGACACTAGCTCTTTCATCTCTTGGAATGCCGCTTCTGCGGCCTCCGTCCACTTGAAGTCCTTCTTGTTGGTGCATTTCTTTAGGGTGTCAAGGAAGGGCAAGGATCGTTCAACTGATTTGGACAAGAAACGGTTCAATGCTATAACACCCCCACAAGTGCTATGCGCAGCGGAACTACAACATTTGGGTGCTACGTAGTTATCATCACACATAAGCTATATTAAACGACTCAAAGAGACGTAAAAGTTTAAACATAAATTTAACATTATTAAAAACATACAAGTCTACAGTTTTCCAAATCCCAAGATAATACAAAACAGAGTCGCGTTTTGGTCCCCATTGAATATCAACCCAAAAGTACATTTTCGTTCACATGACATAATATAAAATATTTAAGTGCTAAAAGAGAGGAAAAACAAAGTAGACTGCCAAGCCACAACAACTTCCATCCTCGCATGCTCCGCTGCTATCAATCTTGGTTACCTGAAACACATGCTTAAAACCGTCAACACAAAGCTTGAGCGAATCTATAGGTTTATCAAATCATAAGTTGAACATAAGTATTAAAACCAATCATGACCATTCAATAGCATTGTCGTACTCACAATCTATTATTCAAGGATATTATCTTTAGCAATAGCTAATAATTGTGCTTAAGCTCGTGACACTAATCCGTTAACTCAATCACCTGCGTACATAGACCGACATGATTTAAGTGAAACCAGTGCCCCTTCTAAAGGCATTAGTTGTAATTATACCTTATTTCTTATCACAAGTTATCCGTCCGCAGAGGGTACTCAACGTACTAGTTCTCGTCTCGGATAGGTTCGTCAACCCCATAGTACTATCAATTGTATAAGCGGCTATCTCCAACCCACACAAGGGCAAGATAATAGTTAATAGTTCACGAATTTAGGGACTTTTACAACTAGGTACTCAACACAATTCAAGGCAACATTCGGGTCCAACAATCATTCATGACTTATGTTCTTTTCATTTAAATAGCATGCATCCCCCTCGCGGGTTAAAACGTTTGAAATAAGTAAAGAGCGAGGCTATAGACTCACCTGGCGTAGTAGTAGTGGTTATAGCGAAGACGTAACAAGAAATGTCACCGACGACGTGGATGCCCGGGAAAATCTAACACTTGACCTAAAAATCAAGGTACGTAAACCAAATAAATACTCCGTGTACATTATTGTACTAAAACACACTCATATGAAAGCACTTAATGCTTATGAAAACTCACGCCAAAACCAAACAAGTAGTTGTTACTAGACTTATACCATTTATCCACGTAATTAAAGTTGATTCCCATTTTATAAATTTTCCGGTACTTACCAAAAGTACGGGTTGTTTGCTATGACTTAAGCACCTATATAAATTTCAAGAAAATTCACAAAAATGCCTCATGACCTGTAGAAAACCCGTATTTAATCCCATGAAAAGTTTTCACTTCTATGACTCGTTACACATCACATTACTAGACGTACACATTTAGGACTGATTTTACACTTTGAACATGTTGGACTTGTTTGACCCATTTAAAATACATCATTGACCAATCCAACACCTAAGTCTAAAAATAGACTCACAAATGCAGGTTTGAAACCAAAGATCAACTTTCAATCATTTACCAAACTCTATCTATGGTCCCCGGGATTTGACCCAAAACCAAACACAAATTCGGATTGTGTTGGTTCTCATCTCCCGGTACACGTATTTTCAAAATTACATAACTTTTGACTCGTTTGGAGTCGTAAGCTCTACTTTATACCGAAACGAAGCTAAGACAAAGCTCTACATCTACATCCTATGTTTATGACCTGTTTACAAAGTTAAACCCACGAAAAATATGACTAACCAATCTGCCTAAAATTTCCTTCTTCAAAATCATTCCAACACTTGTTTTGACCCATTTCCCACTTCACCAATACATCAACTAACCTATATTCATCTTCTATAACAATCCCTAAACTCCTAATCACTTGTATGATCAATATGAATTTACCAAAAATTATAAACAAATGCATGCACTCAAATGAAAACATTTAAAATAATATTAACAATAACAATGGAACCTTACATTGATTAAATGGATCAAAACCACCAAGAACACCCAAACCCCCCACAAATTCGTGGGTTTTGGGGCTGTAGAACACCAAGGATATAAATTCCAAGCTTGAATAATAAAAGTGGTTAATCCTAAACACAATTAAACACAAACCCACTAGTTTAATTAGATCAAAACATAGTTTTTATCAAAATATTTCAAAAATTAGATCTAAAAAAAATGTTGTTGCATGTTTGATTTTTGTGGTTGGATTTACTTACAATGATGTTAGAAACATGGGAGATTGATTAGATTTGCAAGAAAATAATTTTTGATGGTGGTTTTAGGGTGGTGATGGGTGGCCGTAGGGTAGGAGAGAAAAGGGAGGAGGAAGAAAATTTTTGGAGTGTTAAAATGAAGTATGTGTGTTTGTTTGCCCCTTTTGTAAAAGATGGAGGGACCTAGGTGGCAATTTTAGATATCTTTTGGACTTTGTTGCAAAACAAGTTTTAAAGAGCGGGAATGAGCTAGCTAGTCGATTTTTGAAATTTACGAGAGTCGGGTTTCGTCCCGGCTACCTCAAAATACTTTTAAATGGTTCAAACGCACAAAAAACGAATATACATATGGTTCCGACTTGACTTAACACGTAATAAAAATAAAATCTCGAAAACTCAAATATCGATCAATCGATAACAAAAGATAAATTTTGGGCATCCGTCGGTATCGTAGTCGTCATCGGTTCTTCTTAAATCGTCAAATGTTAATATTAAGGCCTCGATCATTGGTTTCAAATTAAACCGTCAAATATATAGCAAACGATATTTCTTAAAAATTTCAAAAATATTCGTAAAATAAGATTTAATAAATGACGTTGGGCTCGGGATATCATATCCCCAAGTGAGTCACAACTTAAGAGAGATGATCATACTGAACAGCTCTTGAGACAATGATGTAGCATCATAGGGCACATTCACGGGTATTACATCCTCCCCTCCTTAAGGGAGCGACGTCCCGACGCTCTCCGGTTCTTATACTCGCATTTCGTACTACTAGGAAAATGAGGGTACTACTTCCTAGAGAGGTCTTCACGTTCCGATGTGGACTTCGGTTCACGTCTCAGGTTCCATCACACCTTCACAATGAGTATTATACCTTGCTTCAATCTCTTAACATCTCGATCCTAGATCTCCACTTCAATTTCCCAAATTCTTCCTACGGTTATCGACACGTCTCTTCTCACAGCTTCTCGTGGTTAGCAAGTGATTCTTAATCTACACCATCTCTTCCGTAGCCTCTCGAATCATTTCAAGTCCATTCAACTGACTTTTTCCTACTTCATTCTATCCAACTGGCGATCTATATTTTCATCATCATAATTCCTCAAAGGCTGCAGCTTCAATGCTACCATGGTAAATGTCGTTGTACAAAGATACCACAACGGCAAGTGTCGGTCTCAACAGCTATCAAAATCAATCACACACGCTCGGAGCACGTCTTCCAATGTTCGAATCGTCCTTTCACTTAGTCCATCATCTCATAAAAACAATTACTCACAAAATAAAATCGCACGGGCCACACATAACCCCATCAAAAACGTTCAAAATATACAAGACGAAGTAATTAATACTAGTCATACAAAATCACCTTAATCGCAATATTATGTACATACAAACCTATTTCGTCAAAAACGAATTCATCGATACA
This sequence comes from Glebionis coronaria, assembly GCA_025667525.1. Taxonomy (NCBI): domain Eukaryota; kingdom Viridiplantae; phylum Streptophyta; class Magnoliopsida; order Asterales; family Asteraceae; genus Glebionis; species Glebionis coronaria. Next base: position 541,710,831 of record CM046876.1, on the reverse strand, counting down.
GAATCATCCGACATATACATAACTCTCTCGAAAACATCACAATCCAATCAAACACAAAAGCCTTAATAAAACACATACAACCACATTACGACATGTTTGCAACATAGCCAAACCATGCCAAGTCAATCAGTTCAATCAAGTTAACTCATGCTTGCTAATCAGCCAAGCCATGATAAAATAAGAATAATTGACACGATTCTCGGATGAGTCCAGTCAAAAGAAAATTACAAGTTAAAGAAGGTTCACAAGCTTGCTAGCTAAGGATGCATATCCAAAAAGGAAGAAAGAAAAAAAATATATATACATATGTCATCGCAGGGTGCTCACACACTGTTCCATACCCAAAAGAAAATAGTACAAGAACACCATCTCACTTCCATCCCAAACGTGGTCAAAATCTCAATAAGCATCATCGTTCATAGTTAAAAATATATTACATGGCACGTGTTCTCCATGATCGGACGTCATTGGAAATTGTCGTCTCAAGTTCTCACAACTTTCGATCACTCGACTAAATCACATACAACATAAATACATAAAAGGCAAGGGTTTAGCACATAAACATCAACTATGGCTATTTATCGTTTAACCATCGATGATCAAAGAAAATCGAGTCAAGCAAAGAGGATTCCTTACTTTGAATAAACGAAGGCGGCAAATGGAATTGTCTCCAACTACCGATGCACAGTTGGTAAACTTCAACAGTTTATCGCGTGTCGTTTGACATATCAAAAGAACAAGAAAAGAATAATCAATAAAGTACGATACATTTGATGTAGGAGAAGTCTTCGTCATTTCCTCAGAGTTACTCGAACTCAGATTTCCTCTACTTCGGCAGTCTTCTATTTTGTTTACATTTCTCCTTAGTGTCGGTACGATCTCCTTTGGTATTTCATCAACATCCTAGTAATTCCGATGGAATTTTCACGTTACATACAACACATAAAAAAACATTTTCCAATATTACTCGGTCAAGGTGACTTACCAAGTCAACGCCAAACGAAAGAAGAGATTTCGAGGAACACAAGAAAATTCAAAAATTTCCTTTAGGAATCAAAGAGAATACGATTTCTTGCATAAGGATCCACCATTTTAAAAGCGTTCTCATCCAAACATTTATCAAAAACACTAACAGTTTTAAAAATGACCAACTGATTTGAAACGACATTGCCCTTCCTAAACTATGCATAATTAGCTAGATCATGCATACTTGAGGACCAAGCAACGACGACCGACAAAACAGGACTCTTCCCGAATTATGCATAGTTAGCTAAGTTGTGCATAATTGAGGATCGAGTGACGACACAAATATTATTATTACACACCAAATATGACTACGAAAGTTTTCGACCTAATCTTCAAAATAATTAAATCATTTGAAATGGAGTTTGTAATGGGAAAATATTGTTACTATCGTTTTAAGAAACACATCAAACATTTTTCGTCCACTTTGGAAACATACTTTTGCTTCGCCCTTTTTATGAGAAAATAAATAAATAATTAAATAAAGAAATCGACACCATTCGCATTTGGTTCACCAAAACATTTCACACACTCGTATATATTTTAAAAATAGACTATTCACCAAATAATGGTAAGGTGGTTCAAGATGAAATATCATTGCAAGCACAACAAGTAATAAAATCAAAAATCAATGAGATCGAACGAGGTAAACGAGCAATATAATTGCCAACTAAAATTAACTATATTTGAAATGAAAATACTTCAAATATATGACAAAAGTCTCGGGATAACAACAGCGATCTACAAATACATGGAGTAAAAATTGAATATCAACACAAGCGTCAAAAATAAAACAACGATCATAATTCCCATCGTCTCGAGTTGCACACACATTCCACCAAGGGTATAAGGGGAGAGGAGAAGAATCACCCTGTCGAATAGAAACAATTTCACTAGGAAGATCGAGTTCTTTCACCTCTACAATTTGGTAAAGCGGCTTCGCCTCCTCGCTTTTGTTCAATTATAAATAAATAACCAATTTAATGAAGATTTATAGCATCATTCAAGTAAATACAGAATTTTAGGTTCCATTAACCGAAAGAAGAAAAGTTACGGTGTCCATGAACAGGACAAAAATACACCGGGGGGACATACCCTTATTATCATGTAATGAAGTAGCGATTCAAAAATAAATATAATAATAATGGTTTCATACCACAGACAATATTAAAATGAACAATCACATGACTACTCAAGTTTAGATATAGACTCGCAAAATCAAGAAAGGGATGTCGTACTATCGAACCATCGTGACTCAAAAAATTACATCTTAAAAAAATAATACAAATATGCGTGTGTTGTATAATCCAGTTGCGTATTATAATTAATGTTCCCATGTACCTTGTAAAAGCGAGCATTTACACATTTTTAATTTGTGTTACGCCATTAAAGAATTTATACCTTTCATTTTTCAATCTTTACGAAGTTTTCATTTCAAAAAAAATTACAATCTCTAGGAAATTATTAAAATTAGTAGGTGCGGTGACTTCGGTTATCATAATCGACAAAATCATTAGGTTTAAAAATCTCCATACTTGTGTCAAAATCTCATTAATATCCATAGCTTAAGTACCAAAAACGTACATAGTAAGAATTTTCAAAGTTTTACGTTATTATTATTACGGCTTACCTTATCACATACATACATGTATCTAACACGACTCAAACTAGTCCAATTGACTCTTAAAATTAACCTTGACTTTTTATTATCCACATGTCCTCCTTAAAACTGATTTGTTAAATCATATTCATGCGATTCGACTCAAATGCTAAAGAAGTTTCACGTAGTATCATTTCGGATAAATTACTGATTTTAGCCAACACTTGAATCTCAATAATAATAATAAATAATCAAAATGATTATTTTAATAATTCTAAAATGTAGAAAATTCAACCTTTAATCCTTAGCCCATTATCAAACGATTTTAAAATTAACTCACCTCGTAGCGGAATAAAATAACGTTCCATCAATATTTAATAATTTGTTTCAAGCGTTAGAATTTCTCACTTAAAGTGTATATTCCGATTTTTGCCCCAATTCATTCACTACAAGGAGTTACGAGTACCAGTTTATACCAACGCATTCATAAATATAATTTGACCTTATGTTTAAAATAAAACCAGTTTTACAAAGTCTTTAACTCCAAAACACATGACCAATTTTTCTACTCATTTTCTGTATTAAAAGATACGCCAAAAGTTTGTTATATTGACCCAAAATTAATTCACACCAAACCTCAAGCCGTCTATACTCGATATTCGTATCGTAAGTTTTATTATAACTCCTATTTTCAAATTAAATTAGGCAAATTTTTTACAGTTCCATCACAAGCTTTTAGTATCAAATCATTAATGTATGAAAACAAGGATTTCACGAGTAATATAAATTAATTATTACGATTTACCAACCAAGGTTGAAAGAAAAATGATTTCACTTTGTCACTTTACTCTCTATAAGAGTTTTACTTGTTACAAGACATATCATAGGTCATTTTTATCCAAAACTTTCATTCGCCATTTATTTAATATGTAAAACACTTTATGTTTAAATCAATCAATCAACAAAATTTAATGCTTACTTAACTCACACAAATGCCGGACCTCGTCATATACACTATCAAATTTAAAATAATAAGACAACAAGACGAATGCAATAAACGGAATGAGAATACATATGTCAACTAAGTGTTGTTATCGGCCTCAGATGAGTCTCGAAATCGTACTCAAATAAAATTAACACAAAACATCCAAACTTCAAGCTATCTCGCTTGATCACAACGCTAGTCTATTTTTAAAATGCATTTTTAAATTCAAGTAAAATGGTAAACAACGATTAAATGACGACGCGCCTCAACCACGTTTCATAATATACACACGTAATCGCCGCTAAAACGTACGCATCATTGATTATACTTCTTCTATTGTTATAGTTACGCGAACTAATATATCAAACCCATTAGGGATAAAGGAAATAAAATAATATATATAGGTAAATTACGTTCCAAAAAGAAGAAGTCCTAAAAATGACACATCACGGTGCGATAACGACAATCGAGATCGATCTAGTCAATATACAATATGTTACGAGGCGTTATTTACGTATCTAGAGTATCAAAATAGGTTCACACTCGGTTATTCGATCAATAAATAAATTATCAAGATTAATAATTTGCGGTAAGGCCGAATTCTCAACAAAGCCGCATTTTTAATGTACGATAACCACGCAAGGACCATTGCTTCACATCCAATGCCTTTAAATACCATAGTATATACATACCTATACATACAATCATTCCCACATACACATAGGATCCCAACACAGTGTTGCCATGTAATGCAATGTAGCCCGTATGCCAATTACATGCAACATATATGATAGCCGTATAAATGTTTGCAAATTACGATATTAAGTACTCGACGTACACAAAAATATATCTCAATATATATCATAGTATTTACTTACTAAATACTAGGGAATTCATATTAGTTTGAGGGATACATCTAAAATATAAATCAATGCTAAAGAAATCTTACCGGAGCCATGCAGGATAGTTGTGTGTTTGGACAATTTCTTACGACACCAAAAGTTATAGTTTAGGATTTTTCAAAATGACCTAGTTCTCTATAACTCATGGCTCTGATTACCAATCTATAACACCTCCACAAGTGCTATGCGCAGCGGAACTACAACATTTGGGTGCTACGTAGTTATCATCACACATAAGCTATATTAAACGACTCAAAGAGACGTAAAAGTTTAAACATAAATTTAACATTATTAAAAACATACAAGTCTACAGTTTTCCAAATCCCAAGATAATACAAAACAGAGTCGCGTTTTGGTCCCCATTTAATCTCAACCCAAAAGTACATTTTCGTTCACATGACATAATATAAAATATTTAAGTGCTAAAAGGGAGGAAAAACAAAGTAGACTGCCAAGCCACAACAACTTCCATCCTCGCATGCTCCGCTGCTATCAATCTTGGTTACCTGAAACACATGCTTAAAACCGTCAACACAAAAGTTGAGCGAATCTATAGGTTTATCAAATCATAAGTTGAACATAAGTATTAAAACCAATCATGACCATTCAATAGCATTGTCTTACTCGCAATCTATTATTCAAGGATATTATCTTTAGTAATAGCTAATAATTGTGTTTAAGCTCGTGACACTAATCCGTTAACTCAATCACCCGCGTACATAGACCGGCATGATTTAAGTGAAACCAGTGCCCCTTCTAAAGGCATTAGTTGTAATTATACCTTATTTCTTATCATAAGTTATCCGTCCGCAGAGGGTACTCAACGTACTAGCTCTCGTCTCGGATAGGGTCGTCAACCCCATAGTACTATCAGTTGTATAAACGGCTATCTCCAACCCACACAAGGGCAAGACAATAGTTAATAGTTCACGAATTTAGGGACTTTTACAACTAGGTACTCAACACAATTCAAGGCAACATTCGGGTCCAACAATCATTCATGCCTTATGTTCTTCTCATTTAAATAGCATGCATCCCCCTCGCGGGTTAAAACGTTTGAAATAAGTAAAGAGAGAGGCTATAGACTCACCTGGCGTAGTAGTAGTGGTTATAGCGAAGACGTAACGAGAAATGTCACCGACGACGTGGATGCCCAGGAAAATCTAACACTTGACCTAAAAATCAAGGTACGTAAACCAAATCAATACTCCGTGTACATTATTGTACTAAAACACACTCATATGAAAGAACTTAATGCTTATGAAAACTCACGCTAAAACCAAACAAGTAGTTGTTACTAGACTTATACCATTTATCCACGTAATTAAAGTTGATTCCCATTTTATAAATTTGCCGGTACTTACCAAAAGTACGGGCTGTTTGCTATGACTTAAGCACCTATATAAATTTCAAGAAAATTCACAAAAATGCCTCATGACTTGTAGAAAACCCATATTTAATCCCATGAAAAGTTTTCACTTCTATGACTCGTTACACATCACATTACTAGACGTACACATTTAGGACTGATTTTGCACTTTGAACATGTTGGACTTGTTTGACCCATTTAAAATACACCATTGACCAATCCAACACCTAAGTCTAAAAATAGACTCACAAATGCAGGTTTAAAACCAAAGATCAACTTTCAATCATTTACCAAACTCTATCTATTGTCCCCGGGATTTGACCCAAAACCAAACACAAATTCGGATTGTGTTGGTTCTCATCTCCCGGTACACGTATTTTCAAAATTACATAACTTTTGACTCGTTTGGAGTCATAAGCTCTACTTTATACCGAAACGAAGCTAAGACAAAGCTATACATCTACATCCTATGTTTATGACCTGTTTACAAAGTTAAACCCACGAAATATATGCCTAAACAATCTGCCTAAAATTTCCTTCTTCAAAATCATTCCAACACTTGTTTTGACCCATTTCCCACTTCACCAATACATCAACTAACCTATATTCATCATCTATAACAATCCCTAAACTCCTAATCACTTGTATGATCAATATGAATTTACCAAAAATTATAAACAAATGCATGCACTCAAATGAAAACATTTAAAATAATATTAACAATAACAATGGAACCTTACATTGATTAAATGGATCAAAACCACCAAGAACACCCAAACCCCCCACAAATTCGTAGGTTTTGGGGCTGTAGAACACCAAGGATATAAATTCCAAGCTTGAATAATAAAAGTGGTTAATCCTAAACACAATTAAACACAAACCCACTAGTTTAATTAGATCAAAACATAGTTTTTATCAAAATATTTCAAAAATTAGATCTAAAAAAAATGTTGTTGCATGTTTGATTTTTGTGGTGGGATTTACTTACAATGATGTTAGAAACATGGGACATTGATTAGATTTGCAAGAAAATAATTTTTGATGGTGGTTTTAGGGTGGTGATGGGTGGCCGTAGGGTAGGAGAGAAAAGGGAGGAGGAAGAAAATTTTTGGAGTGTTAAAATGAAGTATGTGTGTTTGTTTGCCCCTTTTGTAAAAGATGGAGGGACCTAGGTGGCAATTTTAGATATCTTTTGGCCTTTGTTGCAAAACAAGTTTTAAAGAGCGGGAATGAGCTAGCTAGTCGGTTTTTGAAATTTACGAGAGTTGGGTTTCGTCCCGGCTACCTCAAAATACTTTTAAATGGTTCAAACGCACACAAAACGAATATACATATGGTTCCGACTTGACTTAACACGTAATAAAAATAAAATCTCGAAAACTCAAATATCGATCAATCGATAACAAAAAATAAATTTTGGGCATCCGTCGGTATCGTAGTCGTCATCGGTTCTTCTTAAATCGTCAAATGTTAATATTAAGGCCTCGATCATTGGTTTCAAATTAAACCGTCAAATATATAGCAAACGAAATTTCTTAAAAATTTCAAAAATATTCGTAAAATAAGATTTAATAAATGACGTTGGGCTCGGGATATCATATCCCCAAGTGAGTCGCAACTTAAGAGAGATGATCATACTGAACAACTCTTGAGACAATGATTTAGCATCATTCGGCACATTCACGGGTATTACAAATGATGCCAGCTTCCTGCTGAGGGATTGCATTTGCTTCAGGGTCTTGGGTGAAGACATGTCTGTGACTGCTTTCGTCTTTTCGGGGTTAGCCCGTATTCCTTCCGAGGTAACTATGTAGCCCAAGAACTTTCCTTCCTCTACTCCAAAAGAGCACTTTTTAGGATTGAGCTTCATGTTTATCCGCCTTAGGGTGGCAAAGGTTTGCTCCACGTCTCTAATGATGTCTTGCTCAGTCTGGCTTTTGATTACCATGTCATCTACGTATGCTTCAAGGTTCACGCCGATCTGCTCCTTGAAGGCAGAGTCAACTAACCTTTGGTATGTAGCCCCCGCATTCTTAAGACCAAACGACATCTTGGTGTAGCAAAAGACTCCTTCTTCTGTGTGAAAGGCAGTCTTTTCTTCATCTTTCTTACTCATCTGGATCTGATGATATCCCTTGTAAGCATCCAGGAAGCTCTTGTATTTGTATCCTAACAAAGACTCAATCTTCCAGTCAATCTCTGGTAGAGGGTACAAATCTTTAGGGCAGGCCTTGTTAAGATCCTTATAATCGATGCACATTCTCCAACTTCCATCAACTTTCTTTACTAGGACTGGGTTAGCGACCCATGAGGGGTATCGTACTCGCTTCACGATCCCAGCCTTGAGCCACTCATTGACTTCGTCTGTGACTACCTTCCTTCTATCCGGTGCCAGACTCCGCTTTTTCTGTACCTTAGGCTCAATGTGAGGATAGGTGTCTAGGCGATGCTCTGTGATTGCTCGGGGTATACTCGTCATGTCGGCTGGTGTCCATGCGAAAACATCAGCATTATTCCTGAGGGTCCTTATGAGTGCTACTCGACATTCTGGGGAGAGGTTTCCTTCTATGGTGACTAGCTGGTCAGGGTAGTCATCGTTCACCACTATCTTTTCATCAGGCTTTAACTTGGGTGCTGACCCTGGCCTAGATGACTTCATCCTCTTAGTGGGTTGTGGTTCTTCTTCCTCCTCTTGCTCCATGGGCTCCTTCCCTGGCCTTCTGGGATAGGCTTCATCTAGTGGTGGTGGAGGAGGAGCACTATGGGCTAGCCTTCCTGGCGCACCTCTTTGGGCTAGCTCTTCTGTGCGAGCCCTCAGAACTCGCGATTGCCTCTTCCATGAGTCTACATTCTTTCAAGGTCTCTCTGCTTGTGATCAAAGTCGATATCCCACTTGACGTTGGGAATTTAACCATTGAGTGTATGGTGGAGGCTACAGCTCCTAAGCTTCTCAATCCTGTTCTCCCTAGCAAAGCATTGTACGGCGAGGGACTCTTGACTATAGCGAATTCCATCATCACCGTTCTGGTTCTCCCGTACTCTCCCATCGTGACCTCTAGGTCAATGACGCCTAGAGGGTACTGAACTTCACCTGAGAATCCTACCAGAGGTATCCTAGATTCTCTTAGCCTTGACCTTGTTTGGTAGCTTAGGTTTCTGAAGCAATGCTCGTACATTATTTCTGACGAGGAGCCCCCGTCAACATACACTCTTCTCACCGCGTATCCTTCGATCATGGCATCCACTATCACTGGGCAATCCCTCAGCTGATAACGTGGTACTGAAGGCAATGTTATGGCATTGTCCATCCAATTTTCCACTCTCTCATAAGGTCTCTTCCGGTATCCTTGGGATCTCACCATGTTTATGATCTTTTCCTTCCCCTTGGCTGGTCCCTTGTCTTTCTGGACTCCTTGCCTGATATCTTTCACCAAATGTGCTAGTCTCCCTGAGGCTACTGCTTCTTCAATTTGCTTTTTGAGGTTAAAGCAATTGTTTGTGTCGTGACCCCGATCTTGGTGAAAGTCACAGAACTTGTTCATGTTCCTCTTTTCGGGGGTTCCTACCATGGGGGGAGGGGGTGAGAAATTCATGTTTTCTGTGGTTAGGATTTCTTTTGGAGTATTGGTCAACAATGTGAACACTTCTTTCCTAGCGTAGGGAGGACATATCCCCATGTCTCTTCCTTGGCTCCTCCTTTGGTTTCTGTTCCTATGTCCACCTGAGTTTCTTGTCCAGCCAGCTTTGTTATTCCCCCTATCCCATTGTGGAGCCTTGGCAATAGTTGTGGTGTCAGCAGCTGTCTCTCCCCTTATGAAGGCTCTGACCCTTTCCCACATTTCATCCATTGCTTTTGGGATCTTATCGTTGAGTTTCTTAGCTAGTTCTGGGTGTCCATGCCCGTGCATGAATGCCGAAATCCTTAGTACCGGGGGCACACCCTTAATGTGTGAGCTTTCAGCTTTGAAGCGATCCATAAATGCCTGGAGGCTCTCATTAGGCTTCCGTTTGATCCCATGTATCTCGGTAGGATCTTTATCATATCATTTCTGCTGTGAGAACTCCTCTAAAAACTTGCTGCTCAATTCTTCAAATCCATCCACATTCTTTGGGTCTAAGCTATCGAACCAGTTCCTTGTTGAGCCATCCAAAGTCTGACGAAACATCTTGCACCACACTGGCATGGGCCACGCCTCTTGCTCAGCAGCAGCAGAGAAGATGCTGAGGTGGTCTTCTGGGTCTTTGCTTCCTTCGTAGACACGGACATTAGCAGGGAGTTTGGCCCGCCTATGATATCTGAAATGTGTGATCCGAGAGGTGAAAGGCATGGGCTTAGGACGTCTGTATGGTGTGCTCAGATCCTCCGAGTCACTATCCGATCTTGAGTCATATCCGGACTCTGAGCTCTCCTTCCTATGGGAAGACCTAGCCGACCGTGACTTGGTCTTAACGCTCTTAGCTTTGCTCATCCTATTCGAGCGGTACGACTTAGTGATAGATTTCCTGCGTGAAGGACTTTTATGGCGTCTTCGAGCAGATCTAGACCGACCTCGGTTTCCAGACTTGGATGAGCTGTCTGAGGAGTATCCTCTTCCTTCCCTCACCGAAGGGCTACCACGAGAGTTCCCCGACTCTGTCCCTTCGACCTCCTTGTTAAAAAGCTTTCGAGGAGTTATCTTCTCATGATTTTGCTCATCAATTTCCTTCATCATAGTTTTTAGTGTTTCAATGTGTTGCTTGACATACGCTGGGGTGAGGCGTCCCTGATCCGGTCTGGGGAGAGGAGGGGTTATCTCCGGAGGAGCCCTCTCGTCCCCAGGTGTCCCCGTGTTCAGGCTTAGGCCTAGCCCCAGTGTAGGACCTCGGTCACCGTCTTCCATCACTTAGTTTTTGGTAGATTGGTATTCCCGGTCCCACGGATGGCGCCAGATGTTGAAGCAAATTTCCGGAGAAGCTTCGTCAGCCCTGATCCTTCGGGTATCTTAAGGCTACTCCTTCTAATGAAGCCTTGGCTTGCTCCTTCAGAGTATCTTGTGGCTACTCCTTCCTTGTGAAGCCTCAACTTCCTTCTTCAGAGTTCCTTAGTCTAGCCCTTAGTCTCTTAGGCTGAAATAAGAAAGAACACCGTTAGCTCGCCTCGGGGTTTGAATCCGAGACCAACTCCGGCGTGAGAGTAAGTATGTGGTTCTAGTGAGGGATAGTTCTAGAGAGAGAGAGAGTAAGTAGTAAAGTGTGTGTGTAAAACTTGACCTTTGTTCCTGGGGGAACCTCTCCTTTTATACTACTTGGAGAAGGCTCCAAGACACACGAATTGTGGAGTCAAGGTTGTCTTGTAGGAGCAGCGCCTAAATAGCTGATGAGCACCGGATCTGTCCTTCGTGGTCAGACTTGTCCTCATGCTCCTCTAGTACTCGTCGTGGTCCAGGCGTCTGTACCATTCTTACATTATCGTACTATGTAGGTTAGGCGCAATCTTCCTTCCTCCGGTGGAGGCTATGCTCCGTGTGCGCAGTACTAACCTTGCATGGGTCTAGCCTTGTCTGGGGCTAGCATTGTCTGGGACTAGCACCATCTGGGGCTAGCTTTGTCTGAGGCTAGCACTGTCTGGGACTAGCACTATCTGGGACTAGCATTGTCTGGGACTAGCATTGTCTGAGGCTAGCACTGTCTGGGACTAGCACTATCTGGGACTAGCCTTGTCTGGGGCTAGCACTGTCTGGGACTAGCCTTGTCTGCTCCTTGGTAGTGCTCTACCTCTTGCCATTGTCTCTGGACCTAAAGTGATCCTCACCACCTTAGCTATTCCAGTGAGCTATTCTAGCTTGAGATAACTTTGCTCATAGAGCATTAGGAATTAGTTACTTTGTCTCACCTTAAGCATGGGGGTGAGACTATACCTCATCAATTAGTTAAAGGTAAAATTGTTATTCTGTTAAAAATATAAGGAAAAAAAACTAAAAAAATGATATTTTTATTAAAATGCATATTTTTTCACAAAAAGATTTTTATTTTTAGAAATATAGAAGTGCGGACCCAAATCTTTTGCAAAACACATTAACAAATATTTATAATTTTAAAAACCAAAGTATAAAATTTTTGTCTTTATTTTTAAAAACGTGAAAAAGACTTATACTGGTGCACTTATTTTAATGCAAAAGTGATAAAGACATTGAAACAAATATTTGCTTCAGACTGTCGACTGACTACTGTTACACTACCGTCCTTTTCAAAAACCATAAAAGGAAACAATACATTTCTTAAAAACAAAAGGATTTTCTTTGTCTTTGTGTTTTTTTTGTAATCTGAAAAAAAAAATGGAAAAAGCAGAAGCAGGAACATCATCTGGATCTTCTTCTTCAGTTGTTCTTCATGATGTTGTTAATGAGGATTTTAAGAACATGCAAGTTAATGATCATGAACATGATGATGAGGAACTTGAACATGAAGAGGGGTTTGCTAGATTTGTTCCTGGCCCACTTTTTCCTCTTAAGGATCAGCTTGACAAGGATAAGGTTGTTACCTACCTAGCTTTTTCTTTTTTTATTCTTTTTATGTCTTAGGTGCTGTTTGTGTTAGCTTATGGTATTACCTTTTTCGGCTTATATAACTTAAGCCTCAGTTTGCTGGCTTATTTGGAGACTTATGGGCTTATCTAAGTTTCTTATGATATAGTAAACTTATATAAGCCCATAAGTCACAATTAAGCTTAAAAAATTAGGGTTTATGAAATATAAGCCGAAATATGGCTTTTTCGGCTTATATAACATAAGCCTCAAATTGGTGGCTTATTTGGAGACTTATGGGCTTATCTAAGTTTGTTATGATATTGTAATAAACTTATATAAGCCCATAAGTCACCAATAAGCTTAAAAAATTAGGGTTTATGAAATATAAGCTGAAATATGGCTTTTTCGGCTTATATAACGTAAGACACAATTTTGTGGCTTATTTTGAGACTTAGGGGCTTGTATAAGTTTGTCATGATATAATAAACTTATATAAGCCCATAAAGTTCCAAATAAGACACAAAATTGAGGCTTATGTTATATAAGCCGAAATGGGCTTACATTATATAAGCCAAACCAAACACCCCCCTTTAGTGTATACTTTGTTTGGAATATTATATTTAGTTGGCTTACGAACTTATTTGAATTTTAGAAAAGTCGCTAAGCTCACTTTTTTTGCTCTGTAAGCACTCCGTTTACCCTCGAGTAGGGGTGTGACTTGTCTACATGTCACCTCCCCATACCTCGCTCCAGCGGGATTGAGTTTTGTTGTTATGTCATTAAGCTCACTTTAGGCTCAAGTTGATAAGCCCCAAAAAATGAACTTAGTGACGTTTTTTAAATCAAATAGGAATTAGTAGACACTCAAGGGTGGCTTAGTGGCAAAAGAGTTTGTGGCTATCTCTTCAAAATGTGATTGTGTGAGGTCTCGAGTTCAATTCCTGCTAGGTGTAAACAACCTTGAAGTGGCCACGCCAATCTCCTGAAAAGGGAGAGCTTTACCTGGTTTGAATCGTGTGGCGGTGGGTTCAAACCCCGTGGATTAGTCGGCCTATGTGTTGGAAACCATGGTTACTCCCCCCCAAAAAATATGAAGTAAGACACACTAAAGTAGCTTAATCCAAACACCTCCTTAGCAAGCTATTGCATATATCGGGACTTCTTTCCTTTTTTTCCCTTGCGCCTTTTAGTAGTCAAAGTTGTAATCTTTCTTTGTTTTTGGAATTTCTGTTTGATTCTTGCATTTTCAGCTTTGTTCTCGAGAATAGCCGCAGATTCAGTAGAAGAGGATCTGAAAATTTTAGAAATTTTCTTACTTTTGATTCATGTATCCATCTTGGTGTTGTTAATAGGTCAAGTAAATCATTCAAGTATAAATTTATAAAGGGTAAAAAGGTCTTATTATAATATTTGGCAAGATAAAAAGTGTATCGTTTCCGAAACAGGTAATATGTTCCAAAAGAGTAAATGTCTCTGATTCAAAGATGAGACCAAACATAAATAACTTGGATAAAGGAAAAAAGCTATGTAGTCTCATGCTTATTTGTGTATGTACGGTTCTAGGTGTCTGTAATTGGGCATAATGATCTGTTATGTTGGTCTTACAGGATGATGAAAGCTTAAGGAGGTGGAAAGAGAAGTTGCTTGGTAGTGTGGAAGGCGATTTGAATGGTTAGTCGTAACATGTTATAATGGTTACTAGATAGTGTCATCTTACGGTACATATTTTTGGTCAAAATTGTTGTATATGACATGCAAATGCTCCCAGACGCACAATTTTTTTGACGAAAACAATAGTGGTTCCAATTTTGAATCTTAAATAACATGGCCTTTTCACATTCCAATTTTCTTATTAGGTCAAAAAGATCCCGAAGTTAAATTCTGCTCCTTAGGAATCATATCAAAAGATGTTGGGGAGATCACAATTTCATTACCACTGAAAGAAACTCAAAGTGGCCGTCCACTCTTTACGCTCAGAGAAGGAGCTCATTATCGGTTTAAGCTAACATTCACCGTTCTCCACAACATTCTTTCTGGTCTCACCTGCACTAATACCGTTTGGAAAGGAGGAATCCAAGGTAATATTTTGATATGCATATTTTACAAATTTATATGTGTCACATAATAATACTTTTTAAATGAAGAGTCGGTTCCAACAAGAGAATAATAAAATGTCATGTAATACTTTGGAGATAGTAATAGGACTATACTAGTAAGTTTATATGAACTTGTTTATTAGATAATCTCTTTCCCCAACCAGGACTTTCTTCGACTTAAAGGTCATAAATAGTAGTACTACTTTCCACAGGGATATGAACATGAATCTGGTTACAAACATAAGACGAAGGTTTCTGCTGTTTTTTAATACCTCCTTTATAGTTTTAAATGTTGCTAGCTTGTTTATATGAATAGTTATAGACCTTTATCGACTTTTAGGCAGAAAATATCCTGTTTGACCTCAGAAAGTCAAATCATATGTAAGAATTATAAATCTTTTTTGTTTGCTGCTTTATATGGTTTCTGTTTGTTGATCACTGGATGTTTCTGACAGTGGATCGCATCAAAAGTATGTTGGGTACGTTTGCTCCCCAAAAAGATGCCTACGTTGAAACCTTAGAGGAGGAGACCACCCCGAGTGGCATTCTTGCAAGAGGAATATATACAGCAAAGCTGAAGGTAAGCCATGTTCTCCATTTTGCCCTTCTTTATTTGCGACTGACCCATAAAGTCAATTAACTTTTGGTTTGATTATGCAGTTTGAAGATGATGATAAGCGGTGTCATTTGGAGCTTGATTATTCTTTTGAGATCAAGAAGAAAAGTTAGTGTAGAGCATAAGCCAATTGGAAAAGTTTCATTCTTCAAGTCTAAAGGCATCCAGTCTGTTTTGCACTTGTTTTTGCTAGTGAACTTATAGACGTGTCTGGTTTGGTGAGTTTTTAGCTGTTATTACGACAAATTCTTTTGCTCGGTTCATAGCAATTCTGCTATCTAAACTTGTATCTTATCATGTGTAAGTTATAAGCTGTCTGGATTTATTGATTTCATCTTTTCAAGTGCTGTTGCAAAAGTGCAATTATCTTTATATCTTTTCCACAGCCATATGGTATAGAGAGGAATGTTTGCGAGTGCAATTATCTTACATTATAGTTTTACTTAATTATCTAAATGATTAAGAAAAACGATTTACATGTCTAACTCGCATGTCAAACACATTGAGTGGCTAGTAATAAAGTGTAATAGATGATTACAAAAGTATCGCTCGTCATAAAAATGACCTAATATAGAAGTAACAATGGGTTTCTTTTGCTAGACAAAATTCTGGCGCAAGGCAAAGAAGCCAATGCTCATGGGCTTGTCTATATGTTCTATCATGATGAATGGTACATAACTACATACATATACACGCTAGAATCAACAATGGCTCCGGAATGTTTCAAAGCAGACAGTCTTCTCATAGATGTTCATCAGTTTGACGCATCGTTCCTCATGACGCACCAACCGGGTTATCATGTACATGGGTTGGATTCCAGGATCATATCTCACAATCATTGAGTGAAAACCAAACCATCTTCACATTTCCAGTGAGTGGTAAACCTGCATCAGAGTATCCTCTCTGTCAAATAAAGAAGTGCAGTGGCTTCTATTGGCTCAGTTTGACAAAGTGGGTGGGTTACTGGGTTTGATAAGGGGTGACATGGGTAAAGAATAAAGTTAGTGACTTGTAAAAGTAGGTTAAAACAATCCAGGTTAGGCCGACCACGAGCACTTTATCTGCTCTTTTTTTTTATGTAACGAGGAATTAATGCATTAATAATGATCAGATAAGTAGATAGCTATACTCTAAAATTAATAATCTAGAATTCTAGATAAATGTTAGACGCCTTTTCCCGTTTGACCAGCATATGTGTCCCGTGTCTTTCTTAGTTAGATATAATGATGTAAATAATAGGAATAAGCGTGCAATTAGATGACCTTATTCATATAAATGGGTCGAAATTGCCACCTAAAGTCAAACAATACCAATGACTATCATGGTCATGCTATATCACGCATATACTACATACGAGTACGAAGTGCAGTTCCTTTAGTTTTCCTGCATTTTTGCGTGTGCGTAAATAAACCCAATTTCTTAATTGTGGGGAATCGGAGGTGATGGGAGTATACAAAACTAACACGAAGACATACCACATGGTTTTTACAGGTAATTCAGAAGGAGATCAGCTGATGAGCCTTTGATCCTGCAACTCTGACCCAAGTGGACATCTCCAAAAACATACCTGCGCCATCTTACGTATGTCAACTGCCAAAATAAGGAGCAAATTCATATACTTAAGAAGCGGGTTCTACCTATATTCACAATACTCGGCCCATGCACAACGAGCTTTCCCATAATCCCAATAACAGTCTTCATCTCTCAAAGGTCCACGCTTGGCTGTTAAAACAAGTCAAAATTTACAAAGTCTTTGATTTGACCAAAATAATAATAGATGCGCATCTGGAAATGAGAAGACTGACCTTTAGTAACAAATTTGGTTTTCTTATCAGGATGAATATCATGCCACATCTCAAGCCATAGCTCTCGCATTAGTATTGGGGATCTCACAATGTTCCTATGATTTGCTGCCATCCATATTTTACACTATATTAAATGATTTTATGCGTTCATTTTAGACTTGAGCAACAATATAAGAAGACAGGATAGTAGGCTACCTTTATCAAGTTCCCATACCGCTGTCCTTTGTCTGGGAAGGCTTTCAGAATCTTCGTAATAGGTTATGTATTTAACGCGAGGGGACCTTGTCATGTTAGGAACTATGTCAGCCCCATGATGGTGTTCTACGTCCAACTGCACTTGCACGTCCTCTCCTTCATGCTCGGACTAAAACAATAACGAAATTACTTACGTCTGAACAATTGGTACGGAAAGCATATATTACATATTAACTTGGCATATTTACCAGATTAAAAACTCAAATACTACAGAATGAGAAACACGAGGAACATTTAACAAGAAAGAAACAATCAAAGTGTTAACATACTAACAGCAATTCTGCAAATTTACACGTGGTACCTGAGGAGTTCTTGTTATATTAACTTTTGGTCCCAGCCAACTCTTGCAATAGGAAAGAGAATTGTACGGTACCTGTAAGCAAATTGATGTTTGTTAGGTAATATGAAAACTTGAAAAGTAAAATTTTGACAAGAATAGAGCATACTGTACCATAATCTTACAGATTCATGCAACTTTTTTAGCTTACCGTCTCATCACCACTTGCAGCCCCAGGATTTCCTTCAATCAGATTCCCAGACCTGTGAAAGAAGAAAAGTATCTTCAGATTGGTGTTTTAATGACTTCATCGGGTATTATAACAAAAGTGAGGCTTTATTGAAATCATAATAGCCATGACATGTAAGTTACTATTTAGTTCCAAACTATAAGCATTTATATTTTATAGTCAATGTGACCCTCAAGTCTTACGGTAAAAGAGAGTCTTACCTGGTATACAAGGATCCTTCAAACTCGTATACGACATCAGTCATAATCCAGTTGTCGGGATAAGGCTTGCCACTAGGTGCAAAATAGTAACCAACCTATTTGACAATAGAGTACATGAAGTTATGTTGCTATCTGTCCAATGATTTACTGAATCGAAATTAAGATTTATAGTTAGTACCTCAGTCCTTGAATCTACTCCATATATACAGAAGATATTCTTCAGAGGTGGTCTCTCCCAAGGCGTCAAAGGATTTAAAACTGGATCGCCATGATACAATCTGCATGCCACATAGACCTCAGTTCAATTCATTTTGGGAAGTGTTCATAAATGATAGAGTAGTTTTAAAATTCTGAACATGCAGGTACAGAAATACAGCCACAGGGCAGGAAAGTATTGAGCTTGGAAATATTGCAGAGAATATAATGCAAATTAACGATCTCCAACTTTTTTATTCTACCAATTGTTCACTCGCGATTAATCCATTTGTTTCAAAAACAAAAATGAGATTCATAAAAGAAAGGTATGCAAGTACTCAGCAAAGAAATATTGCATCGTAGATCAGAGGCATTTAAGCAAGATTAAGCTGCTTAATCTTTGTAACTCACTTGTCTAATTGGTATAGAAGCCTCTCGCTATCAGGATCATAATCCTCTATTGCTTTAAAAAATGTGCCGTCTGCTATTTCTCGAGCAGAAAAGGACAATTGAGTAGGAACCCCGCATTCCATGTTAGTCAAGTTAGCCTGCATTTCATCTCCAAATGATGGATAAGCTTCTGCGACACAATGGTAAACCATTAGTATAGTCAACATCGAGCACCTTTCTACATAAAAGCATATAACACTCAGAGCCTACCTACAACTGAGGGGATCTCAATATTGATTATGTTTGTAGGAAATCCAGAATAGTTTAACCGATATTCAAGCTCATCACAGTGATATACATTGTGTTTCTTTCTACGTCCACCAGAAATATGCTTTGAGTACACAGTTTCACTCTGACAATACTCTGAAATAGGTGACATCCATAGTGAAGACCCAAATGAATTAAACATCAATCGCGCTGTCCCCTGATATCTCACCAAAACACATGATTCACATAAGTTCAAGGATAAAACTAAGAGTAATTTCATATGGTGACAAACAAGTATTATAGAGAAGAATGACAACAGACCTCAGGTACAGGAAGACCAAACGTGAATCCAGAGAGTGTTGCTTGTACTGTCTGAACTGAACCAAGAAGAGGAGCCCCTGACATTAAGAACAAGAAGACATCAATGTATAGCAGTAAAAAATTTTATCTGATAAAATAAAAAATGCAAGACATGTATATGTGATTTGAGTTGGACTGAAAGAAGTCCACCATACCAACAGCAAAGTAGGCATGTATGTGATCATCTAGCCATGGGATGTAATTTTTGGGCGCAATTTCTAGCTTTAACCACTCCAAAAAGTAACGGAAAACATTGTTACCCAGTGAGTGGGCGAATACTATGGATGGACCACCACGAAGTTTAAGAGCTGTCTCAAAGGTAAGCCTGAAATGGAACAAAGACAACTGCAGACATAAATAATAATGTAGAATGTGCTAATCCATGTTCAATTTTTCTAAATAAAAGGTCTATGAATCTATCGATAGAAATGGTGCAAAAAAATAGTTCTATATGATGTCATGCCGAAAAGAACAGAAGATATAACGTCAAAAAGTTGCATAAATGTATGCTAGACATACACATACTTTAGCTTGTGAAAATACAGATCCCGCTCCTCAAGCTTTGATGGAGACAGTCTCCAGTCATATGGAACGGCTAGAATAGCATTTGCTTCGATCCCAAATTCAATGCACCATTTAACCCATTCTTTCCACACTGATGAAAGAGGGCCTGTGACACAAGTATTCAAAATCAGGGTAGCAAGGGGATAAAAACAATAGAGTATCCAGTGGCTAAACTTC
Source organism: Glebionis coronaria (assembly GCA_025667525.1). Lineage (NCBI taxonomy): Eukaryota > Viridiplantae > Streptophyta > Magnoliopsida > Asterales > Asteraceae > Glebionis > Glebionis coronaria. Next base: position 541,690,994 of record CM046876.1, on the reverse strand, counting down.
CACAAGGACCCAAATAAGTCCCCTTTTAAATTTATAAAGACGATCATTATCGACATATTACATACATATACACAGATACAGACACAGCATATGCATATGTATATAGATATGTGAACACATACACAGATATGTATTTCATAATTCAAAAACAATATCCCGACTAAGAAATGAAAAAATGTTACCTGTTATAACACCTGGGTCAAGTTCTGTGATTGCAGAAAGGCCGCTGTCTGGGCGGGACTTGCACTCCGGGTGATCTGTTTGATTGTAAGGATCCAGCATCATGCACTTAAGCCAGCAATTCATTGCAGAAAGACACTGCATGGTAGATTGTAGCCTTCTTCTATCATCACCAACATTATTGGATAGAAAATGAGAAAATATAGCATTACTTGTGCTATATATGTATACAGACAAGAGCAGAAATGCGCTACATATTCAATGAGATAACATTTAGTATGTCCTATTAAGCTATTGCACATTCAGCATGTATGTAACCAGGGCGATGTCACCAAAACGGCAAAACCTCAGACATTCTATAGGACAATCTACGATTGAAAAGGAGCTACCACTAACCATATTTTACTAGAACATACACAAAAACTTCTTCCACAAACATATAGTTCTTTTAGTTCTAAGTTGAAAGAATGTTATAAATCACACCGGATACCCAAATCACTTACGATCTCAAAATTTCACTTCCGGGTTAGGTCCCATAGTTCCGTCCCTATGCGCACTCTAATTGCAATTCCAGAAAAGCTGAAGTCAAAATTCTTAGACTATCGCAGATGCTAAATACAATTTAGACAGGGTGAATTTGGCAAAACAAGCTAGACCAGGAGCTGATCTGAAACGCTACTTTAAGTACCTTAAAATTTTAGGAGCTTACTTTTTGAAAAACATCTCATAAGCTTTGTCAACCAAACGAGAGCTCATCTTTCCCAAGAAGTAAGCTTAAGCCCCCATAACCTCCTTGACACAAATCACACACTTTTATCATCTATAATTCTACTTAAAGGCCTACCAACTGAGCAAATTCCTCACCGGTGTGCAAATTAATCAAGCCTTATATTACAAAGTTGGAATCTAGGATACAAAGTGTTTTTGTCACTCAGCCTCAAAGTGGGTGCTATGGTATTTATGGAGGTGCTTGACATGCTGCACCTTGAAACCTTACCAGTTTATCCTACTATTGGACCAATACCACTAAAACACACAATAGAAAACAGAAAGACATATCCAGCAAGTCTTCCTCGTCTATCACTTCTCAGCAACTAATTCCACAAATTTGTTGGCAAGCATGCATTTAGCATGTTCCTTACACATCTCTAAAATAGCTAGGCAGGTCTTTGTCTACGCTGCAGCAAGTTTTCTATAATTACGACCGTCGATACCAAATAGTAGCTAATGCTCTACTATTTTGCTTCAATGCCCTACTAATTTTGCTTCAATGCCTAAGTAAATTCCACCAACCTTCTATTTTCGTTTTGAATGCCTCATTAGCAAATACCGACAGCAAAAGCTTTACAGTTAGCGGTTACCCTTTACCACTATAATCTAATTACATGCTCAAGCTAGAGACTAATGACACGTGGCAATCCAAATTCAAGATATAGTTAATTCAGTCACCCAGCTGAACACAAAGAGAATTAGATACAAATCAGTTTAGCAGACGTAATATATGTTAACATCGTCAAGCTGGAAACTAACCACGCTTGAGCAAGGTTTCTATGATTATACTGCATACCAGTTAGTTATTTAGGCTTTACTTTTTTTTACTTCAACGCCTATATGTAGTAAGTAGTAACTATATTGTCTAAATTCAAGTAACCTTCTGCCTTCATTTTGAGTTCTTCGTAACAGAATATCGACAACTAAGACTCCGTTTAGTAGTCGAAAAATAAAAGCCGCCTTAAAAAAACTTTTCTAAAAGAATTGAAAAACAGAAAACTTGTTCAAATAAAAACGTTTCCTAGAAAAGTGACTTTTCCAATTATAAATAACCTTATAAAAGTGATATATATACTTTTCTAAAAAAAAAATTACATCCCCTTGTTCCTTTCACTTTTCTAAAAAGCTGCATCTAAACACTCTCTTCAAATTCTGTCACACTTTCTAAAAAATCGACATAGAAAACTAAAGAAAGCATAGCACAACTAAAAGGCACCCTAAAGTATCTCAGTTAGCAGTTTGTTCTTCTAAAATCCATACAAGCTAAGCTTAAAAAGTAAAAACTAATGACAAGCCAAATCTAAGGGGGTTGTTTGTTTAACCTTATATGTGGACTTACAAGCTTAATTGTGTTTCGCCTTATATTTCACAAGGCTCAATTTTCTGGCTCATTTTGAGACTTGTGGGCTTATATAAGTTTATCACAATATGATAAACTCACATAAAAGTCTGAAAATAAAAACTAATGACAAACCAAATCTAATAGGGTGTTTGTTTAAGCTTATATGTGGGCTTACGAGCTTATTTGTGTTTCGATTTATATTTCACAAGCCTCAATTTTCCGGCTTATTTTGAGACTTTATATAAGTTTATCATAACATGATAAACTCACATAAAAGTCTAAAAATAAGCCGAAAAATGAGACTTGTGAAATATAAACCGAAATCACGTAAGCTCATAAGCCCCCATATATAAGCTTAAACAAAAGATAATTTAATCACCCAGCTTAAAACAATGAGAATAACTAGATGAAAGGTAGAGGTACTTTAGTGGTGTCAAGCCAGACTAAATCGAGAGGATTAAAATCAAGAGGAGAGTAAGGGCAGTCCAAAATAGACCATGCTCTGAGCTGTGTGGAAGCGAATCCTGGTATTATTATTCCCGATAGCTTCGAATTATCTCCCCCTCCTCCGTTAACCACTACAACGGTTGTACTTAACAGCAACAACAACACCGTTTTAAGTATCATTACCAGGTTTAAATCATTTTTCATTGCCGTGTTTGTGTTTGTACTTGTGTTTGTGGAGTTGGTTATTGGTCAGGCCGCCGGAGTTATGCTGACATTATTTCATTGGTTTCCTCCTGCCTATTTATTTGGTCTACGTCCTTTTCACCAAATTACCTTCTTCCTCTGTTAAATGGGAGATACATTTACAACGTTATTTATTTTTATATATCGCATTAATTATTATATAATATAATAAAAATATATAAAATCAAAATTATGATATTAAAAATAGCAAAAGTTCAAAATTAACATTTAATATAAAATGAAAATACTAATAAATATTCTTCTAATTTTATGGAATTTAAAAGGAAAATTTGATAAGGATCTCAAATCTTATTTGGTAAAAATAGAGATAGCACGGTACCGGTATCGTACATATCTCGTATCTCGTATTGAATTAGTGGTATCAATTTTTTCTCGAATATAGATTAACGGGATTCGGATATCGATACCGGTATCGGGAAATCAGAATTTTTCTGTTTTTTTTTCAGGAATTTCACCGAATTGGTGGTACCAATTTTTTTTTCTATCTTTTTTCGTAGTACCGGTATCGTACCGAACGAGATTCGAATACCAAGAATCAGTATAATTTCGATACAATTTTAAGATTCGGGATAAAATACTCATCCTCGTTAAAAGTTTCATCTTTTAAGTTAAAACTTTTTATAAATTCACGCTCTTCAAATTTTGCTTTTAATTTTTTTAACCAATAAAAAATATATTAGCTACCTAATTTATCCATCAGTCTCTTTAACCTAAGCATCACCTAAAGTATGCTAGATTAAAGTGTTAGTTAGGTTAAAATAGATTATTACTATTTTACCAGGGATTTTTTTTAATCCCTTTTACCCAAAAAAAAAAATAGATTATTACAAACAATTATATCATTTAATAAAAAAAAAATTGACACAAAGTTTTAAGAAAAATACTATATTATTGACATTTAAAGAAAAAAACAATTCAAATATAGTTCATATATACAAACGTCAAAACTGAAAATATAGTATTTGTCACAATTTCTTCATTTATTGTATCAAACACTTAATTGAGATATTTATAAATATTGATAGAGTAATTAAGTCTTATACAATACTAGGGTGTCCATAAAACCCAAATAAACAGAATAAACTAAAAACAAACGAACCGAATTTATTAAAATCGAATCGAACCAAATTACAAATTTAACTTTCAGATCGAATATGAGTTTGACAATCAAAATCAAAAATTGAATATATAAGTATTTATATATTTAATACAGTATATAATGATAATTGAAATTTAATTATAATAACTTTTATACTTGAAATGATTTTCTTTGCTAAATATTTATATACTTATAAAATTTTCAAAAATAAATAGTGTAGTTCGAATTATTCGGGTCAATTCAAAAACCGACTCGATTTTAAATTCGATTTTTGATTCGTTCGTCTGAATTCCCTTTTAGTTCGATTCAGTTACGAGTTGACCAAAAAAATCTCACGAAACAACTCTGAGAACCGAAAAAAAAAACACCCCTTTTCAATGAAAAATAATAAAACCACAAATAAAATTTACACAAAACTTTTCACAAAATAAGATCTTTTCTCTTTTATTATTGAATTAATTTATTTGACATATTATTATATAAAAATAGTTTGTAAACTTTTTATGCTTGTATTATTTCTCCTTTGCAATATTCCGGTGCAAACGTCTATAAAGTGGCGGCGAGAATTAGCATAAACGTGTGCAAACATCTGTAAAGTGGTGGTAGTTTGACTACTTTCGTGACCATTGAGGCAACTGCCTCTTTTGTCTTTTAGTCAATGTCTTTGACTAGGCGAGTACCCGCAAAGCGGCGGGATTACCTAGCGACAGGTTAATTAATTAACGAAATACAATTTTGTGGCAAGCTTTCTTGAAACCGAAAGTAAATTTGTTAAAATGAAACTGAAAACACTCATAACATAAGATAAATTGTTAATATGAGTAAAAAACAATTAAAAACATTTAGTGAAACTGAATGTGAAATAGTGCCCGAATTATGAGATAATATCTAACAATGTGAGTTACTTGTCTCGTAAAAGTTTCTTTGTACACGACATTTGGATTAAAACTTTTTATTAGCACCAATAGTAATTGAGCTATAAAACATGTTGGTACGCTCCCCACGTTTATAATGTGTATTCATACATTCACACTTTTAAGCTTTTACGACATAGATATCCAATCATTACTCGCTTGTTAGAAAAGACGTCAAAGTGGGAAGCAGAATTCATATGTTTTCATAAATCGAGTGATCATAAAATATATTGAGCTCCTACAAAAAAATACATTAGTTGCAGGTGGTATAGATAGCATACTCAAAAGAACAAACGATAATGTCATTAATAGGGCTACTAAAAATGTCAATTAGCAGTGAGGCATACAATATAGATTACACGAAAATAAATGCTTTCCACACACACACACACACACATATATATATATATATATATATATATATATATATATATATATATATATATATATATATATATATATATATATATATATATATATATATATATATATATATATATATATATATATATATATATATATATATATATATATATACATATAATTATTATGTACTCGTATCCGAAAGATTTACATATATTAAAATGGTACTTTTTTGTTACTTTTAACATGTGCTCAAAACATTTCATGTTTTGTGAAATCATGATTGGTAAACAAATTATTAACATTGAGACAAATAATAAGATTCATAATGAATATGATAGCTAAAGGCACGCGCTCAAGCTCACTTAAGAATAGATAAGGACTTAGCTTGAACGAATCCAACGAGACACGTGATTTTAGCTAAAGAGCCAGAACGGAATGCTAAACTTGTAGTTAGAAATTAGAAGCAACCATCTGAAAAAAGAAGGAATTAAGATTTAAAATTTAAAGTTTGGCATAAGTTGAAGCATACAGGAAAATCACCAACATAAATGCCAAATCCACATCAATTATATCAACTGAAAAATCCTCATAAAGGTAAAACATGTGAATTGGAAATCATTCATCTTGACTAAAGATAAACTCTTAAAAATATAAAATTACTTGAGCTACAATAAATGTGAGACCCCCAAAATCTGACATGGAACAACTAGGCAACGAGGGGTAACCCGTCATAGTACAAGAAACAATGAATTACAGTTCATACAAAGCTGACGAAATAAAAACATGTACATTACATCATAAAAAGGTCAGAGTTTTTAAACATAGGTCCTAGAGTTTTAGAAGCGGAAAATTATATTATTTTGTCTCGATTTATAACATAAAGTTGCCCAAAAGATAGAATAAACTTCTGACAGTTTATATAAAACCATTCTTTCAAAAGCATCACAGAAATCTCCAAGCTGCGATAATATCCTGCGGGCTCCCATCCAAGCAAAGCTAAGTGATAATACCTGAGATTAAACATTTAAAATCGTCAACACAAAGTTGAGTGAAATTCATAGGTTTAGCAATAAGGATGTGGAACACAAGCATTCATTTGTAAACAAGAAATAGGGGAAAATGGTTACGTACGATAACCATAGTCCGAAACATTATTATTGATGTTTAGTTCATGAACCGAAGCTTAACTCAGTGTAAGTTCCTCTAGTCAGTATTCAGCCTAAATACTCAAGTGAATAAACAAATATTAGTGCGTCAAGGTAATCGGGACGGGGATAGTCAATCCCGATGGATCCACCCACAACATTTGCGCTTGGTAGCAGGATTAATTAACGGTTCATGATTAATGAGAGGTAACTTAAGACTAAAGACTAAAAGCAATAATATCAATGAAAATCAGTTGGAAATCCTCAAGTTCTGGAAAGCATACAATTTCTGGATAGCATACAAGTTGAGGATAGCACACAGTTTTCAAATGGTTGTGTTCCACCATGTAAAATCTCACACCGTGCTTAAAAACCATGTACAAGTAAAAAGGGGCTATGAAATCACCTTAGCCACAAGGTAAGTCAATCACGGTACTCAGAAACTGAGTAGAAACAATGGTAGTGAGACGATCACCTACGATATGGATGCCCGAGAAACACGAAAACCGCAACCTATCACAATAAGGCGCGCGTTAAGACTCGAACTCAAATATCGATATGTACCAAATATAATATGACTCAAATGTTTTCAAAGTATTCATATTTCAAAACCATTGACACGAATCAAATGAATTCATACTAACCCATTTATTCCAACATTACACGTTAAAACACTTGAACACTTGAAAATGACCCGCCATACGACGCCAAGTCAACGCAAGTCAAAATATCCTTATACATCGCTCGGACCAGTAGCTGAGTCATTTATATAATGACTAAGCACTTGAGTAAGTCACCATGTCCGATGGTGAATACTCAAACTCACGCAACACAAGCATTGAACTATGTGTCCAAAATTAAAATCAGCAAGTACACCCCGAATGTACACACCGATCTACCCTATCTAGACTTGTCCGATTTAGATGAAAATTGGTGTCAAGGTATCTTATAACCTGTATAAGACCTCACCAAAATTTGAGCCAATGTTCACACTTTAAAATCTATCAGCCGGACACTTTACTCGACTCCACATTTGGGACAGATTTGTGCACTTGTTTGTAAAACCGTTTGGACCACTTTAAAAGTACAATCTCGACAATCCGTCTTTTAAAACTACTACTAGACTCATAAAACTCAGTTTATAAACTTTGAAAACCAGTAGTATCAACTATCTAACCAAGCCTAAAGTCCGCGAGAGTCGACCCAAAATCAGCAACAATTTTGGATTGTGCCGACTTGCGTCTCCCGGTACACAAATACTAAAACTAGCATAACTTTTGACTCGTAATGACTTAGAAGCTCTATCTTATACCAAAACGACCGTATCGGAAAACTCTACAACAATATCAAATAATCTTAGCCTTTCTCAGAACTTAAACCCACGAAAAATCTGTTAAGGACCTGCTGTCCTAAAATAGCCTTTTATAAAACATGACAAATTAATTTTTCAATCAAAACCACTCATTCCCATACCTCTAGGATCACTATACCATCATTCCTATCAACCAAACACTCCTAAAAACACTTGTATGAAAAATCTAACAAAATTCAAAGATTTAAAACAAGACTTTTTATGATCAAAACAACATAATCTTACCAAAAACAACACATGCATGATGATTAAAACATCATACAACCATGAAATCATAAGTTTATAAAAACTTGATGCATGTGTACAAATTTAGTATCATTAGAATTACAATTCAATTCTAAGAAGGGGTCTTTAATTTGTTTTTAATTAATCAAGGTAGATGATGGTGAATTGTGGTGTTTTGTGGTGGGGAGTGGCGGCAAAGAAAGAAAAGAAAGGAGGTTGGTGTGTTTTTTTTATAAAATGCATGTGTATGTCTTAGTGGAAGAAGAAAAAGAGTTTTTATAGTGTCGGGTTAGTGGAGGACTAATGTTGCCAAGTTTAAAACTTGTGGACTTAAAAATAATTTACTAGTTTAAAGGGTAGAAAATGGTTATTGGTAAATGTTGAAAATATTTACGGGGCTCGGGTTTCGTAAAAATATTTTTCAAAAGTTACAATGCATCATAAAAATGATTATATGATTTCCCGACACGACTTAATACGTGACTAAAACGAAATCGTCAGAAATATTAATTATCGAAACAATCGATAATGAAATTAAAGTTTTGGGCATCCGTCGGTATCGCGATCACTAGAAATTCTCGTTGTACATTGATATGAATAAACTCGTTGTAAAACGCATGCGGGTGATTTTAAATCAAAAACTTTGATTTAAATAAATATAGAAAAATAAAATAAGAAATTTTATAATTCCATATAAAGTATTATCAGTGATTAGAAAATACTTGAAAAGTATAATTTATTAAAATTATCATGATCTCAGGATTTACATATAAGAATACAAGAAAACGAAATACGTTGGAAAATTCAAGAAACACGAATAAAAAGAATAAAATAATGCTGGGAAAGTACGGGTTCTCACAGTCTTCCCCCCTAAAGGAACTCTGGTCCCCAGAGTTCTTCTGAAAACAGTAGAAGATGCAAACAAGAGAAGGTACAAAGTGTAGAACAAAAATCATTGCTTCCCAGGTAATTTCCGTACCACGACGAATCTTAACGGTTATAATTCGCTATGCTTCAGTTTCTTAACTCCTTTTCGTATAACTTTTCAGTCTTGGATTAGGATAACGATCTTTCAATACGAAGATACATCGAGAGATAGAGTTATTGGAAATACGTGCGATAAACTAACAAGAATGAACACAAGATCGCTTAAACAGGTAAAGTACGATAAAATGAACCAAGATTGTAAATCAACAAGGGGTCGCAAATCGTGTAACTGTAAAACATGACAGTCTTAAAATGTAACAATCTAGTTACAAGCGAGATAGAAGGGAAAAAAATGAATAACATATGATCATTTAAAATATAGGCTGTCAAAATCAGTTAGTATTTTGGTATTACTTTAAAACATAGTATTAAATATTTTCTTTATTAAAAGAAAATTTTACGAGGTGTAGTGATTAAGAATCAAACTCTATATAAAATGAGTGGGTAAACAGTCGTCAAATCTTTTTCTTGATCAGAATTTTCAATGCAAAAGTAACTCAGTTCAAATAGTTATTTTGATCAGCTTAAGAGCTTTTCGGGTGACCGTATGAATTTTATTGTTAAAATCTCAGGTTTATCGTTACCATTAGGAAAAATCAGATTTTCCAAGTTATTTAGAATCATTGTTAGAAATTATCAATTAATTTAATAATTTTATTAGGCTGACAGTAAAGTATGATAAAATCAATTACTTTAAAAGATACAACTTGACACTGTTTAAACATAAGTTATAAATTTACCCAAGAGGATGTACAGATTTGATATTAAACTTGAAATGGGTATTTTGACAATTTAAACATTTGGTAAAATGTATAAACCGTTCTTAAAAATTAAGAATAATTTTTAGAAATTCAAGAAAGTGTTTAAGATATCAAACGATAAACACGTAACAATTTATGGTTTTCAGAAAGTGACAAAATAACAAACGATTATGAAACGAATATCGATCAACAATTAGTATACAAGCAATAGCACGAGGGAATAAAACGGATGTCGTATCAACTCTTAATGAACATAATAGAATAGTTGCATCGATAATAAGGACAATAAGAAACAAGGATTATAGCAAGATCAATTCACGAGTGCGGTCGGCGTCACCAATAACGACTTGTTAAGTTCTCATTGGTCGATACACGATCGAAAGAGAAAAATTTTCGAATTACAAAAAATTATTAGGAAGTTACTTGATAGTAATTCCAGTAAGATGAACAACATTCGCAATGAGAGACGAAATCAACACATAAATCACACGAATGAATTTCAAGATGATAAAGTCTAACACACATCATGGCAAATACACGAAATCATTGTTCACGTCCAATAATTAATCATTATCCGCGTCCAGAGACGTTTCGAAGGTCTACCAAAATAGACAGAGATGGTCGATCATAGAAGCATAACAACGTTGAAACTTTCAAGTCTGGTATCAATGGTAAGAATTTAGGCAAATGGTAACTAAAATCGTATCATGAGGATGATGAGGTAACAAGTAAAGCAAAGATCACTGAGTAAGGAAATATGTGCTTGAGGCATGTACTTTGTTCAAGAAAGGATAAGGGTTCATATGTGTATGTTGCGAACTGTTGATACTCGCATAAGAAGTAAAAGTTTTCTAAACTTTATTTATCAAACTTTTTAAGGAACATATTAAAAAGTTGATTGTTGGTCAAATATTTAGGGCGACTACTATTTGGCCTTCCATGGCTCCTTCTAAATTAGGCATAGGTGATCGGGCCATGCATAAATTAGGACTAGCAATGCGATGCTCAACTTCGTCAAACCAATATTACATATCATATGATTTAAAATATGTATATAATAGCATTTGTAAAAACATGAATCAAAATAACATATGAAACTTTTCGTCTATAAGTTACTGGCTAACTGTTTAAATCAACAATTTTGTATAGTTACGAGGGTTCTTTATGATACCGTATGAGAACAATTTGTGAAAATACATTGTAAAATTAATATAAATTAATTTTATAAGATAGCATTCAATTATTTAAGAAAGCCCAAATGAAACCTTTTGTAAAATGATTTGCAAACAATATCTGTTTGAGTTTATATGGTAACATGACAATAGTTTATAAAGTAGCGAGTGGGTTACTAGAGGGAAAATAAGGAGTAGTTCAAGACAGTCAACGAAATGGTTACAAGGTGATAAGGTTTTAAGAGGTTTATCCGAAATCGTCAAGAGACACGTGTCAAGATGGTAACGAACGATACGAAAGCAAGAACTTCAACCTTGGTCCAATTCAGTGGTACGCTAGAAGCAGAGAAAGAAAATAGAATGACAAATAAGTCATGAATAAAAGAAAGGAATAAGGAATCCGTATGTGTGCACATCGTAGTTTATTTGACAATAATATACTTTTAAGAAAGTTGGGTATCAGTTAACAAATAGAACAATCACTCCGAAAAGTTTCTATATTAGGAAGTTACCGAATTTCAAAAGTTCAAGATCTATGTATATGTATGACCGAACTCAAAGTTACTGTTTGTAAACGTTTTCAAACACAATCAATGTTTCATGGTTGTAGAAGGTTATTAATTACAATTTTACGAGCTCACACGAACTTAAAATGCTTCAAACCATGTTTTTAACTTCTATTAGTTTTGACCTTTTTAGTCAACTTTGACCTTTTGGGTTTGACCAAACCAATTGATTCACCAAATGATATTCTAAGACTCGAAGTCTAATGCAATCCGATGTAAAACGACGTTTTGATCAACTTTTTAGTTTTACTCGAGACTTGAAACGGATCATAAATGGACGAAAATGCACTTGCATTAAATTTGTCAACAAAATGATATTTTAGAATTATTCAAAAAATAACTTCTTAGATTTTACAATCTCAGATGAGCGTAACTTGCTCGATTTTAAGGTTTACTGGTAAAATATTATGTCCTACACGAACATCTCAACAGGTGAAAATATATATTTTTATGTGTAAGTTATAAAAATATTTTCTCGACACTGTTAAATTCCTTGTAAAGTTTCTGTACAAAGTATATTTTTCGACATACCTTGAAATTAAATCCAGTTTCATAATAACCCAGAATTAATGTACACACAAAACTTGTGGATTCCATCAAGACGAAAGAGAATAAATTGTAAAATTTATCATGTAAAGAAAACACGGTATGGAAATGGTTCAAGAATGCCAACTATAATCTGAGAGATCAAAAACGACGCATATCATCCATGTCTTCGGCTGCAAGATGCAATACAGGAAGGTCTCCTGGCGGCGTGATTTTCCAAAATCACAAGACATACCGAGAAAGAAACAAAATATTAACAAGTCACGCTCCTGAGGCGAGGAGGTTTAATGAAAAAGGGAGGATACAAGTAGGATCGTATTCCAAACAATCGTCACATAATAAATGACGATCATGTGTTCAAGGTACAACGGATGTTGTAATTTGAAATCGAAAGATAGAATGGTCAATGAAATAAGATGTAATCCATGTACAAATGTCGTGTAAAACGGAAACCCACAATATTATTCAGGTACTGATTCAATGAATTCTCGAGATGTGTGACTCACATGGTGTCCTTTAATCTTTTCCGGAGACACATTGAGCTACACAATGGTCGATAGACTAGACATTCAATTACGAATGGTCGGAAAGAAAATTTGCGTATCTAAATAGATATCTTAAAAGAGTTGAACAATGAAAGCAACACGCACGGTAGTAAAATGAAAATCAGGAGTTTCGTCGAAAACATCACTTCTTCAATTCCGAACAATGGTATCACGAGAGTATGCACAACATGTAGCAGCGAGTCGAGAAAAACAGATGATTCAAAACGAACGAGTATATGAAGTCAGTCGTATCACGCATAAATGAAATAGCAATAGTACTCAGAAAAATGAGTATGAAAAGTCAGCAGTGTATGCGCTCTGAATACAAGTATGTAACATCATAACGATATAAAATCATTGCAATAAGATCAATTCACAAGAACAAAAATTCAAGAAATACAGTATAGGCATATGTAATCAAAGAAACATTCAATGATAATTCATGAAGCACTAGGCTTTGTAAAGACATAGTAATTATCGCCATTAAGGTAATGTAATATTTCAACATGTAACTAGGAGAAGAAATACTACAACGATAATTAAAAGTAAATAATAAGGATTAGAGAGTTACCCGCGCAGATATCAAACAACAATGGCAGTTTCTGTGTTTGACACTTAGAAACAATAAAATATTTGAACTTTCGGTTATAGACTAAGTTTTTGAAAACGACTCAGTTCCCTATAACCATCGCTTTGATACCAATCTGTGAGACCCCCAAAATCTAACATGGAACAACTAGGCAACGAGGGGGTAACACGTCATAGTACAAGAAACAATGAATTACAGTTCATACAAAGCTGACGAAATAAAAACATGTACATTACATCATAAAAGGTCGGAGTTTTTAAACATAGGTCCCAGAGTTTTAGAAGCGGAAAATTATATTATTTCGTCTCGATTTATAACATAAAGTTTCCCAAAAGATAGAATAAACTTCTAACAGTTTATATAAAACCATTCTTTCAAAAGCATCACAGAAATCTCCAAACTGCGATAATATCATGCGGGCTCCCATCCAAGCAAAGCTAAGTAATAATACATGAGATTAAACATGTAAAATCGTCAACACAAAGTTGAGTGGAATTCAAAGGTTTAGCAATAAGGATGTGGAACACAATCATTCATTTGTAAACAAGAAATAGGGAAAAATGGTTACGTACGATAACCATAGTCCGAAACATTATTATTACTGTTTAGTTCATGAACCGAAGCTTAACTCAGTGTAAGTTCCTCTAGTCAGTATTCAGCCTAAATACTCAAGTGAATAAACAAATATTAGTGCGTCAAGGTAATCGGGACGGGGATAGTCAATCCCGATGGATCCACCCACAACATTCGCGCTTGGTAGTAGGATTAATTAACGGTTCATGATCAATGAGAGGTAACTTAAGGCTAAAGACTAAAAGCAATAATATCAATGAAAATCAGTTGGAAATCCTCAAGTTTTGTAAAGCATACAATTTCTGGATAGCATACAAGTTGAGGATAGCACACAATTTTTAAATGGTTGTGTTCCACCATGTAAAATCTCACCCCGTGTCTAGAAACCATGTACAAGTAAAAAGGGGATATGAACTCACCTTAGCCACGAGGTAAGTCAATCACGGTACTCAGCAACTGAGTAGAAACAATGGTAGTGAGACGATCACCGACGATATGGATGCCCGGGAAACACGAAAACCGCAACCTATCACAATAAGGCGCGCGTTAAGACTCGAACTCAAATATCGATATGTAACAAATATAATATGACTCAAATGTTTTAAAAGTATTCATATTTCAAAACCATTGACACGAATCAAATGAATTCATACTAACCCATTTATTCCAACACTATACGTTAAAACACTTGAACACTTGAAAATGACCCGCCATACGACGCCAAGTCAACGCAAGTCAAAATATCCTTATACATCGCTCGGACCAGTAGCTAAGTCATTTATATAATGACTAAGCACTTGAGTAAGTCACCATGTCCGATGGTGAATACTCAAACTCACGCAACACAAGCATTGAACTATGTGTCCAAAATTAAAATCAGCAAGTACACCCCGAATGTACACACCGATCTACCTTATCTAGACTTGTCCGATTTAGATGAAAATTGGTGTCAAGGTCTCTTATAACCTGTATAAGACCTCACCAAAATTTGAGCCAATGTTCACACTTTAAAATCTATCAGCCCGACACTTTACTCGACTCCAAATTTGGGACAGATTTGTGCACTTGTTTGGACCACTTTAAAAGTACAATCTCGACAATCCGTCTTTTAAAACTACTACTAGACTCATAAAAATCAGTTTGTAAACTTTGAAAACCAGTATTATCAACTATCTAACCAAGCCTAAAGTCCCCGAGAGTCGACCCAAAATCAGCAACAATTTCGGATTGTGCCGACTTGCGTCTCCCGGTACACAAATACTAAAACTAGCATAACGTTTGACTCGTAATGACTTAGAAGCTCTATCTTATACCAAAACGACCGTATCGGAAAATTATACAACAATATCAAATAATCTTATCCTTTCTCAGAACTTAAACCCACGAAAAATCTGTTAAGGACCTGCTGTCCTAAAATAGCCTTTTATAAAACATGACAAATCAATTTTTCAATCAAAACCACTCATTCCCATACCTCTAGGATTACTATACCATCATTCCTATCAACCAAACACTCTTAAAAACACTTGTATAAAAAATCAAACAAAAATCAAAGATTAAAAACAAGACTTTTTATGATCAAAACAACATAATCTTACCAAAAACAACACATGCATGATGATTAAAACATCATACAACCATGGAATCATAAGTTTATAAAAACTTGATGCATGTGTACAAATTTAGTATTAGTTAGAATTACAATTCAATTCTAAGAAGAGGTCTTTAATTTGTTTTTAATGAATCAAGGTAGATGATGGTGAATTGTGGTGTTTTGTGGTGGGGAGTGGCGGCAAAGAAAGAATAGAAAGGAGGTTGGTGTGTTTTTTTTATAAAATGCATGTGTATGTGTTAGTGGAAGAAGAAAAAGAGTTTTTATAGTGCTAGGTAAGTGGATGACTAATGTTGCCAAGTTTAAAACTTGTGGACTTAAAAATAATTTACTAGTTTAAAGGGTAGAAAATGGTTATTGGTAAATATTGAAAATATTTACAGGGCTCGGGTTTCGTAAAAATACTTTTCAAAAGTTACAATGCATCATAAAAATGATTATATGATTTCCCGACACGACTTAATACGTGATTAAAACGAAATCGTCGGAAATATTAATTACCGAAACAATCGATAATAAAATATAAAGTTTTGGGCATCCGTCGGTATCGCTATCACTAGAAATTTACGTTGTACATTGGCTTGAATAAACTCGTTGTAAAACGCACGCGGGTGATTTTAAATCAAAAACTTTGATTTAAATAAATATAGAAAAATAAAATAAGAAATTTTATAATTCCATATAAAGTATTATCAGTGATTAGAAAATATTTGAAAAGTATAATTTATTAAAATTATCATGATCTCAGGATTTACATATAAGAATACAAGAAAACGAAATACGTTGGAAAATTCAAGAAACACGAATAAAAAGAATAAAATAATGCTGGGAAAGTACGGGTTCTCACAATAAATGGCTTAGAGATACCAGAAAGCCTGGATCGCTTCTTGGATAACCGCTTACTACGTTTCTCATATTGCTCCTTCAATTTGGATTCAAGAAGTTTCTGGTATTCAGCTGCACTTGGCCTTTGCAATTCTTTTCTTCTTGTATGCAATTCGTGCTCTTTTACTGTTATTGGAGTAACCAATCTTTGTATTTTTGGCGTTTATTAACTTCCTTCCCGATTCACAAAATGCACAAGATTACTAAACGTCGTTCATCTTATGACAGAAAGATTTTAAGTTATAATTGACATATAGGATGGGCTTACATGTAAAAATAGGGAAGATTGACCCATTTATTTAAACAATTTTATGAAATGTTACTAATTAGTGCACAAATTCAAGCTGAAAAAATGATTATCCCTAAAATGCATATCTTTTACTTCGTAGACTTTGAGCAACTTTCGAACTGTCTCGCCCGTCAGCCATTTGGCATGTTCCTCTCTATTATAATATTTTCAATGTAGGTTACGATAAAAGAAATCGAAATGCCTATGCACAATTAAAATATCAAGATTTACCAAATCTAGTTTGATGACACAATAGTCTAAACTACAAAATTCAAGTCAATAAACTTTATATAACAATACCTGTCAAACCGGAAAGAACGTTGTCTTCCTTCTTCAAAATCACAAGGTAAAAACAGAGAGTTCTTGGCTAATAATGCAACCATGCACCGACTTTCTCTTCCTCTCTCCATTCCTCCTCCATCCATACCTATAAAAAGTAAGTGTTGATCATAAAATGAACAAAAATAATCTGCGAGTAAAAAATACTGGTTTTAACCCACTAAACCACCCAAATTTCACATATTGATCTTTATATGTATATTGTGTTAATAGTCAATTTACTAATATTGGCCTTTAAATTAAACACCTGATAATCATAAAACATAATGAGATGTATTTAACATCATGCAAAATTAAATCTAATTGTGTTTAGAGTGACATACACACAAATATAGGGGTGTCAACAAGGTCGGGTTGACTCGACCCAAAGCTAAACCTTATAAGTCTAATCGGATCGGGTTTAGTCGGATTAAAAATACTTATCAGGTTAGTTTGACCCGAACGCGTTATAGTTATCGAGTCAGGTTAAGGTTGACAAATATAGTTTATCGGGTCAACCCAATAAAAATTGATAAATATTAGTACTACTGTATAGCTAAACTAATAGAAAGAAAGAATGAAAAAGATTACAACATAGTAATAGCTCATTACAACGTAAAGAAAGAAATAAAGAATTCAAGGGAAAGCATCTTTGACTCGTAAAAGAGATGCAGAAAACATTGCAAACACAATATTATTCATATCCTGAAATACGAGAAATATATATGGTTCCTATTGCGTATGTCATTTTTCTTATATTTATTATAGGGTTTTTATTCTAATACATGGTAGAACTAATTAATAAAGAGGAAATACTAACCACAGCCCTTAGCCACTTTATAGTAACCATGATTATTTACTGCATATAAATACATAGTCGCCGATAATCATAGATTGTTTGAATAATAACCATCAGTTAGTTGTTAATCATAGTGTTACGGGCTATAAAGGGAAAACCCAATACAAGGAAAGTAAATAATTTAACTAATGTTTGTTTTAGACTTGTACCTGAATAGAGGTTGAATCAACTTCCCCTTTGAATTCCACCCATCGTTTCTCCTTCACTGTTCCATCAAAACAATAATGTCATATAAGACGCATTTCAATGCATATACTTACACCAAGACATTAACTAAGCAGCATATGTTAGAAATGGTATAAAACATGTGTGGATCAATGAAATATCTGAGTATGGTCCAATCTTAATCCTACCAGCAATGAGATTCGTATGAGTTTACCCTCTTCCTACCAACACCATAAAACTATATAGGGACTAATTTTTATCCTTATGGCCTCATACACGTCCATCTGTAAGCATAATACCAACCATACATTATTGTAACTTATACGTAAATGCTTCAAGGACCGTTCTACTCATCCAACATTCCAACTATCTTCTACATAAAAGTAATCATTTCTAAGATAGAGAGGCGGGAATCTATGGGAATATGTTATGAACTGAATAACACCAAAATAGAGTTCTGAGTCACATATATATCACATGAGATGAGTACATTCATCCATATTACACAATAAAAATTTTAGCATCCCATGCGTATGATCCTATGATATAAATGTGAAACTCGAACTACAATCTCCAATTACTTGGCCTTGTAATTCGAGCTTCACAACAATGCCTTTATAATGTCTTTCTTTAGTCTACGCATATGCAGAACTTATAACCAAGGTTTTCAAGATCGGGATCTTACCTAGGATCGTTTTCATCTTTGCAAGATCGAGATCGTAAAGTAGGATCGAGATTATAAGATCTTATTATAATGTAATTTTCTTAGTAGTCTTTGCAATATTTTATAAATTTACAAATTAATATACATCGTAAACACAAAATTATACGAACATTTCATTAAAATATGGTCCTAAATTATGATTACGAAATATATAAGAAAATTTACATGTAGTTTTTTAGATTATACAAATATAACCTATAAATTTGTAGTTTTCAGTTTATCGTTCAAGAAAAAGTAAGATCGGATCGTAGTAGATCCTAAGATCTTATGAGCAAGATCGGGATCCTATAAGATCTTAAGGAAGAAAAGATCCTACGTAATATCCGTATCGTTTTTGCTTTGCAGAATCGTAAAATCGTAAGATCCTAAGATCAAGATCGGGATCTTGACAACCTTGCTTATAACCATACCACATAACCTTACCAGAACAAATATACTCAACTGATATACTAATACGTTACTCAGTACCAATTATATACAATACCTTTTGGCACGCATCTGATACTTATATGTTAGACATGTTATAAAACACATGTATCTCAATGAAACCCAACCTTATCCTACTAACAATAAGGTTCATATGAGTTCATCCTCTTCATAACAGTCTCATCAGAGTGTACAAAATTATATATTTCTTACTAAACCTATTATGCCGTATTAGTGTATGTAACTATGAATTGAGACTGAGTATTTTTATCTACTTGAAGCCTTTCGAACCACTTGAAGCTTTATCGATCATAACACTCTCTGCAAATAGCAATGATTTTAGCTTGTAGTAAACTACACTTAAATAAATATATAAATGCATAATAACGTTACAACTTGTTCTCATTTGTGCAAGCCATTTTTTTATTTTTATTCAATATTATATAACAATGTAAAACAGTATCGATTTATAAAATTTATAATTCGTGGTATGTATAACCCGATAACTGAATCACATAAGACACGACCCAAATGTCACACGAACCCGATAACTCGATTCTTTTTCGAGTCAGGTTGCAGGTGAGTGTTTAAAAATGAAACCTAACTCAACCCGACTCGATAAATAGCCTACAACGAAGATAGGAGAAACACAAATAGAGAAGTTTGAGTCAGCCAAGCAGACTGATAAATATCAAGTTGAACGAATTTGTTAACCAAGAGACCACCAGCGTACCTAGTTTCACTTGATGTCGAGCGATCTAGCAAGTCGTTTAACTCTTTAATTGTTAGCCCACCAGGAATCATGCCCTGCATCCTTTGTAAAACCTGATTGTCACGTACCCATCATCGCCATCACACACCCTTCACCGTCGTCACACACCCATCACCGTCATCACACACCATTCATCAAAAATAAAGGATAAATGGCAGCATCGAGGGACTGGAGGCATCGAACCGGTGGCAGAAGGGTTTATGTGTGGCGAGTTTTTTTTGTGTGAGTTGTAAAGTGCGTGTTTGCTTTAATATGTAATAGAGATATCCGATTATTAGGCTTTCATCGGAAGTTTTATGTTTTGGGATCGGTTAAAACTGGGCTGAGGTGAACAAGATAATAAAGAGGTTAATGGGTATTTATTATGTTGTCTTTTTTATTGCAAAATTCACCTTAAAACATTTAAATTTAGAATAGTGCCTTTTATATAAGTCTTTTACTTATTCAACACAATCACTTATTCAATATTGTCATATATTTTGTAAAATAAAACACGCAACTTTTAATATTTTCATGTAAAGTTTTTCAACTTTCAACAATTGGGATACACCCTTTATAGGGTATATAAATATTACGCTGTTAGAGTGTTGAGACGGTTGACATCAGATTCGTGTGTCAAATTTGTCACGTATGATTTGAAGCTTTGCTATTAGAATCTGTTTGACATTATATTTCAAGGGTCATAGTTGGCATCAGAAAAACTAGTATCAACAAAAATAATTAATTTTTTTAGAAAAAAAACCACAAAATAACTTAAATAAAAATTCATTAAATTAAAAAAAACATTACATAAAAAACGTTACAATAAAAAAACATTAAAATAAAAAACATTACAATAAAAAACATAATAATTTAATTATTACGGCTCAAATGCTTCACAATCGGCTCAAAACTCGTTGTGCACTGTTCGGCTCAAATATAAAGATTTGAGGTAGAGTGATTTGGGCTTTTTTTAGAAAAATTGAATTAAAAATAAACATAACAACTAATTTTTTGAATTTCAACGATTACTTTTGATTTTTTTTAAAAGAATTGCTATTTAACCCCCTCCAACGGCTACTTTTTAAAAAAATTTAAAAATAACAAAAAATGGTTGGCGCCGACTGATGGGGTTGGCGCGAGCCCTTTTGACGCGACAGCCGAAGTTGTGCGCCAAGGGCGAACTGATGTAACAGCCAATCGATCATTTGCTTTTAACTTCATCTATATCTGCTCCGGATAAAAAAGGTACTACATATACAATTAAAAAAAAAACATAATTGTTATTATTATTTTTTTTAATTTTATTTTTGTAAATAACAGTTTTACCTTTCATTATTGTTAATTAATCTTTTTCTTTGAGATTGAAATATTAGTTTGATACAAAAGTAACAAAGTAAACTTGATCAAAGTTTTTTATTTATTTTTATTACTAAATAAGTAAATGACATCCTAAAAAAGGCATAAACTATTACTCATTTAAAACACAAAGAATATGAAATGGCAAATATGCTAGTATTTCGTTAGATTATTATGACAAGTTTCGATGAATATATTGGACGAGGAGTATTGATGTACCTAGGTAGGACACTTTTCTTTTTGTCGCGACACAATTTTGTATTTGGCTCATTTTCGATCCATTTCTGGCTATACGTCATCGCCAAGAAAAAATATACGAGACTGGTTCACTTTTGTTAAAGCAGTAATCCAAAGGCTCGTATTATTTATGTGAGAAGCTTTTCATTGCATACTAGATTTAAGTTTTGTTTGAAAGATATGAAAAGGTAAAAGCTGTAAAAAAAATATACCAGACTGGTTCACTTTTGTTAAAGCAATAATCCAAAGGCTCGTATTATTTATGTGAGAAGCTTTTCATTACATACTTAGATTTAAGTAGGGGTGAGCATTGTGCGGGGCGGTGCGGGTTTTAGCAAAAATGAAATCGCATCCGCAATTGCGGTTTTTTAAAAAGTGACAATCCGCACCGCGCGGTTTTTTGCGGTTTCAGTTTTGCGGGTTTTTTGCGGTTTTTGTGGGTTTTGTGGATTTTAACCGCACCGCATCACCACTTATGTTTTATATATTTCATGCAGATTTTTGCGGTTTTTTTCACAAAGTAGGTATTTTCGGCTATAACAATGTATATATTTAATGTAAACACACATATTATTTAGAATATTAATGATATTATAGACCAAAACTCTTATAACACAAATTAAAGAATCGACGTGTCGTTTTTGGGTTTTATATAATTGATATGCGGAGTGGTGCGGATTTTCTGGTGCGGTTTTAAGGGTAAAACCACAACCGCACCACATTTGCGGTTTTTCTTTTTTAATAAAACCGATCCACCGGTTTTTGTGGTGCGGTTTTTTGCGGTTTTACGGTTTGAAGTGCGGTTTCTGCTCACCCCTAGATTTAAGTCTTGTTTGAAAGATATGAAAAGGAAAAGCTATAAAATGACAATGGTTTTTCTGAAATTTCTTTTAATAATTTTTTTTTATTATTGATATCACCAAAATACTTTCAATTTATTTTCCAAATTGAACCAAATATGTGACATGTTAGTCCATTTAGCTAACGATCGTTTGTAAAATTACTCATTTTATATTAACAGACGTTTTTAATTAACCAACAAGAAAAATATGTATTTATTTTATTTTAATTTAATTTATAATTTATTTCGAAAATTTTAAATTATAAATGTTTTTAAAAATTTAAGTTGTTCGTACAGTTTAAGTTTTTTTTTTAAATTGTTTTTAGAAAAATGTAAATTTTTCTCTTACGTATTCTTTTTTCTAAGTTAAAAAAATATCTTTTTTACTCTTTTAGAAGAGTAAAAGTGCAAGTTATTTAAAAAATAAAAAGTACGAAAGAAAATAAAATAATTTATAATTTTATAAAAGTTTTCCTAAGAAAAAAAGTAAAGTGAAATTTAATTTTCTATTTTGTATAAAAAAAGAAAAGAAAATTCGTAAAAAAGTTACTTTTATTTTTTTTGAAAGAAATTTTTTTGATTTTAATTCCTTTTCATTTAAAATGTACGAAAAAAATTATTATTCTTTTATAAAGTATGAAATAAAACAACAATTAAATTAAAAGTAGAAAAATGATATATTTTTGTTATTAGTTAATTAAAAACGCTTATTAATATATAGGACTAGATTTGCAAACGATCGTTGGTTAAATGGAATAACGATGTCACATGTTTTGTTCAACTTGAAAAAAAAAATTAAAAATACGTTGGTGGTACCGGTAATAAAAAAGTAGGTGTTTCATTGCGATAAATTTCAAAAATTTCGTTGTCATTCTATAGCATGAGATTTATACAAAACATATATTTTTTTTATCATACAGCGAAAAACTTATTTCTTACAACTTTTGTAAAAGAGTATATCTTTTTTAAAAGGGTATACATCATCGTAACGAGAAATTTTTTATCTTTCAATAGATTGACATTTTGATATATTTTCGACGACTTTTTAGTGTTAAAATATTCACCTTGAAAAATCACACGTCATTTTTCTTACAAAATAAATAAATAAAATTTGTTATTATTTGTTATTATTTACATAATAGTGGGAGGGAAACGAGTAACAATGCGTCACTAGTCTTCTAATTATAAAAACTATTTTTTTAAAAACCACATTTACGATTGTAGATGTCATAAAACTATTGTTCATAACCTGTTGGACTTGTTAAGTAGATCTAACGTTTCAGGTAAATAAAGTTGTCAAATGTAAAATTTTTAAAAAAATCATGTGTAATTTCATAAATCACATGTAATTTCACAGAATCGGTTGTAATTTATAAACTCACATGTGATTTTTTAAGTATTAACGCGGATATTTTTGTCATTTACTTAATGATCATTTTCATATACTTTCAATGATTTTTTATTACTCAAATTTTCTATTAATGCAACCAATGCCTAAAAACATTATTTATAATAACTAATCTTTCTTAATTTTGACCACGACAAAGTGTAAAAATATTTATCGTCAAAGATAACCGAAAGACGAATAATTTAACAAACACTATCGTAAAGGCAATAATCATTTAAGTCTTACACAAACATATCTTATACATGTTTAGTGATATAGAAAGTGATTAACCTCAAAACTCATACGTATACAAATGTGACAAAATATTTTAATAAACTTTAGTTTTAAGAAAATATTTTATTAAAATAGAAAATGAAAGTTTGAATATGGCATATTCCAAATGCCATAAGAATATCATTTGTGGGTGTAAACTACCCCAGATAGAATTTCCTCACTACAGATGTCATACCCCAAATAACAAGCGTATGACTAAAAGAAAATCCACCTAAATGAACCAACGTCACTTAAACATTATTACCATCCAAACAGCGGAAGTCTTAAAACTTGAAACATAAACTGACTATGAGAAAAGTTGTCCAACGCAACAATATAACTAAACTAGTTGCAAATAAACTAAATAGACAACATCTTCTACACTTTCTCTTTCCCTCTTGAGCTTGAAGCCTTATCTTTTCCTGAGATACATATGCTAAAAGGGTCAGCTACGCTGGTGAGTTCATGGTTTAACTATATACAAAGTACTACACTTACAATACAATCATGCCATCAAAATAATAACTTGCTCATAAGTATTTACTGTCGATTTACTATACGACATGTTGGTTCACTTTACAACCTGCCGAATTACTAAACGGACATATCATGATATAATCTACAATCTCACCTATATACGGTTTTAACATCAGATATCCAGCCGAGCTTTCAAATCATGAGGCAGGAATGATTAAACATGTACAAACGTATGTATCCCAATTTATAAAAAAAAGTCTCATGAAACTCACCTTGCACTTCGACTAGCTTTACTCTTGCTAAATAACGCTCCCTACATTAACAACACATTCAACTAAGACTTTATACAAAATTTCCATCCTTTATTCTATATAACAGATGATCGATCGAGGTTCGGCTCCGATTTGTTTAAAAATCAGTAGCAAGAAAACCTTTAAACACTCCTCATTTTATTTTTTTCAAATTGTTACTGAGACATACCCTTTTACCCACCATATTTGACCATCAACAATCTACTTAAAATATCCATATCTATGCCATTTGAAATTTATAATGATCAACACTCCTATTCTTTTACAATTTTTAAACCATCTGTTGTTTCCTTTTTCTTAAGAAAATTTATCATTTTTGTACTTCTTAATCATGTTAAAACTGTTCATAAACTCGATCGAATCAACATAGTCTATGATTCTTAATGTATCTATATCAATTCGAACTAGGGATATTGGTTACCTTATAATGTTTATGTGATTAAACTAAACCACAATTCAAATCTAAGCACTCGCTTCCTTGTTGTCCATCTCTTCCTCAAACTGCCAATTTTCTTAACCTGGGTTTTTCTTTATTATTCGCTTGTTTTTTTAACAAGATAATGAGCAGTTGTTGTTATCTAACTAAGAGTGGGCCAAAAATAACGGAGAAACTAAACTGAATCCTAGACCTAGTCCAACTAATTCAAATTATAAAGCATTGCACACTTAGCCCCCTTCTTAGTTCTAGTACGCTAACTAATGATCCTTTTAGCTTACTAATTATTACTTAACCAAATACAAAATAAAATGAATGATAAATAAGACTAATAAGAAAATATAGGTCTTACAACTCTCCTCTCCTTGGAAAATTTCGTCCTCGAAATTTACTATGAGTTAAACAACTCAGGATACTTTTCTTGCATTTCCGCTTCTGGTTCCCAAGTCGCTTGAGAACCTCTATGAAACTACCATTCTACCTTAACCAAAGGTATCCGTTTGCTCCTTAATTTCTTTATCATTCTGTCCGTTATTTGAATTGGCTTTTCATCATAACGTAATTTCTCATTTACTTGCAGCTCGTCATACGACACTATTTGTGACTCGTCAGCCAGGCATTTTCTTAAATTTGAAACATGAAAGGTATTGTGTATACCTTTTAGTTCTTCTAGTAGCTCTAAGCGATAAGCTACTTCACCAACTCTTTCAACAACTTTGAAAGGTCCAATATACCGTGGACTTAGCTTTCCTTTCTTACCAAACCTTACTATTCCTTTACATGGAGATATCTTTAACATTACTCGATCCCCAACTTGGAACTCTAATGTTCTTCTTCTCTTATTAGCATAACTCATTTGCCGGTCTCGTGCCATCTTCAACCTATTTTTGATGTCTACTATCTTGTCAGTTGTCTCTTGTATAATTTCAGGACCCATTAGTTGACTTTCTCCAACTTGAGCCCAACAGACCGGTGTTCTGCATTTCCTGCCAATAACGCCTCGAAAGGTGCTGCCTTAATGCTCGCATGATAACTGTTATTGTAGAAAAACTCGATCAGTGGTAGGCGACTATCCCAATTACCACCAAAATCAAGCACACAAGCTCTTAACATATCTTCAAGAGTCTGAATTGTTCTTTCGCTTTGCCATCTGTTTGGGGATGATATGCAGTATTTAAGTTTAAACGAGTACCCAATGCTTGCTGAATACTCTTCCAAAATTTAGACGTGAGACGGCTGTCTCTATCGGACACAATCAATTGAGGTACACCATGTCTCGATACAATCTCATCAATATATAATCGTGCTAGCTTCTCCATCGAAAAATTATCTTTAATAGGTAAAAAGTGAGCTGAATTTGTTAATCTATCGACTATGACCCATATTGCATCATGCCCTCGTAATGTTCGCAGCAACTTGGTAACAAAGTCCATGGTCACCTTATCCCACTTCCACACAGGAATCTCCAATTGCTGTAAATAACCAGCTGGCTTTTGGTGTTCGATCTTGACTTGTAAACATTTTAAGCATCTCTCTACATGTTGCGCTATCGATCTTTTCATTTCAGGCCACCAATAATCATTTCTTAATCCTTTATACATCTTGTCGTTACCCGGGTGGATCGTGTACTTAGACTTGTGAGCCTCTGCCATTACCACATCCTGTAACTCTTTGGGTATCCAAATTATGCCATCTAATCTATAAATTCCATCTTCACCTTGTTGAATTAACTTCACTTTTTACCTCGCATTCTTTCCTTTGTCACATTAACCTTTTCTAGTGCTTTATTTTGTGCAAGTCTAATTTGATCAATTAAATCGACTTTGACATCTATTCTCATTGCCCTAACTCTAATCGGCTCTGGGTCTTCTTTCCTACTCAAAGCATCCGCGACTATATTCGCTTTTCCCGAATGGTAACATATTTCACAATCATAGTCATTTAACAACTCCATCCATCTTCGTTGTTGCATATTTAGAGCCTTCTTGTCAAACACATACTCTAGGCTTTTGTGATCTGTAAAAATCACAAATTTTGTGCCATAAAGATAGTGTCTCCATATCTTTAAAGTGAATACTACCGCGCCTAACTCTAGATCGTGTGTTAAATAGTTCTTCTCATGAATTTTTAATTGCCGAGACGCGTATGCTATAACTTTACCACGTTGCATCAAAACACATCCAAAACCTTTACTTGAAGCGTCACTATAGACTACAAAGTCTTCGTTTCCATCAGGTAGTGCTAATATTGGTGCAGTGCTAAGTCATTGCTTTAGTGTTTCAAAGGCTTGTTCTGCCACTCGGCCCCAAATAAACTTACTTGCTTTTTGTGTCAAAGATGTGAGTGGTGACGCTATCTTTGAAAAATCTTGTATGAATCTCCTATATTAAACTGCTAACCCAAGAAAAATACGAATTTCAGTTGGTGTTCTAGGAGGATTCCATCTCAAGACTGCTTCAACTTTTGCTGGATCTATTTGGATTCCTTGCTCATTCACAACATGACCCAAAAATTACACTTCTCGAATCCAAAACTCGCACTTAGAAAACTTGGCGTAGAGCTTCTCTTTTCTTAACAATTCCAACACAGTTCTCAAGTGTTGCTCGCGTTCTTCTCGACTCTTGGAATAGATCAGTATGTCATCAATGTAAACAATGACAAACTTGTCTAAGTATGGGTAACATACTCTATTAACCAAATCCATAAAGGCTGCAGGCGTATTAGTCAAGCCAAACGACATAACCAAAAATTCATAGTGTCCATATCTTGTTCGAAAGGCCGTCTTCAACACATCTTCTTCACGAACCTTCAACTGATGATACCCCGACCTCAGGTCAATCTTCGAGAAGTAATTTTCTCCTTGAAGTTGGTCAAACAAATCGTCAATCCTTAACAATGGGTACCGATTCTTCACCGTGACCTCATTCAGCTCGCGATAATCTACACACATGCGCATCGAACCGTCTTTCTTCTTTACAAATAGAATTGGAGCTCCTCATGGCGAGGAACTTGGACGTATGAAACCCTTATCCAATAGTTCTTGTAATTGCTTCATCAGCTCTTGCATCTCTGTTGGAGCTAATCGATATGGAGTTTTAGCTATAGGCGAGGAACCTGGTACTAGATCAATTCTGAATTCAACCTGACGATCTGGTGGAATGCCAAGAAGGTCTTCAGGGAAAACATCAAGATACTCTTCTACTATCGGGACGTCTCTAAGTTTTTTCTCGACTTTTGCTTCTATTGTATACGCTAGATACACTACACAACCCTTTTGCATGTACTTTATTGCCTTCATCAGTGAGGTAATCCACACCTCCTTTTCTTTTTGGTCTCCATATACGCGAATCACTTCTCCACTTGGACTTAAAATTATAACTATATTTTCATTACATACTATTTCCGCCTTATTATCCGATAACCAATCCATACCTAATACGATATCAAACCTACCTAAACACATAGGCATCAACCTAACAGGAAATTCATTTCCATCTATATTAATCAAAATTCCTCAAAAAGTTCAGAAATCTCTACTTTTCCACCATTAGTTGTTTCAGCTATAAATGTTCTATCTAGTTTACATGCATCCTTATTCAAATAGTGACAAAAAGTGGTAGACACAAAACTTCTGTTTGCACCAGAATCAAACAAAACATTTGCATATATATTGTTGATGAGAAAAGTACTTGAAACCACATCGGGTGTCTTCTTTGTCTCGTCGGTAGTCATAGTGTATGCCCGACCCTTAGCTTTTGGAATATCCCCACCATTATCAGTTCTTCCATCAATTAAATTTAAATTTCCCGATGTACCCTTTTTTAGGTTTGGGCAATCTGGCCTGATGTGTCCTTGTTCTCCACATTCATAACAGGTCCTTGAGTTTGGACATTCTTTTGAAATGTGGCCTTCTTTCCCACACTTGTAGCATTTTGTAGACCCGGCCTTACATTTACCATAATGCATGCGATTACACTTCTTACATGTTGGTTTACTACTTCGGTCTTCCTTGTTCTTCATACCAGAATCATGTCTCTTCGAACTCCCACTACTTCCTTGCCATTTCCTTTTAAAACTGCTTGTGATAACATTCTGCCTAAGTTTCTCCTTTTCTATTTCAGCACCTGCATCCACCGCCTCCTGATAAGTTTTAGGCCTCATTGCCTTCACAAGTTCTCTAATTCCAGAATTCATTCCCCATATGTAGCGGTGAATTCTTCTTTCCTTAATTTGAACATGATGTTGGGCAAATCTGGCTTTCTCATTGAAGCGGGTCGTGTACTCACACATAGACATATTCCCTTGCTCCAAGTTTAAGAATTCATGCTCTAATTGCTTTAACTCTCCCTCGGGGCAGAACTTATTGATGAGGATCTCTTTGAACTCTTCCCATGTCATATACTTAGCTCTTTACCCACGAACATCAACGATCATGTCCCACCAAAATAAAGCTTCAGACTTGAACGAATGAGTTGCATACTTAACCTTTTCATCATCCGGATAATTGCTAGTATCAATAGTAGACTTCATTTCCCTAATCCACTTCATAGTAATCACTGCATCACCTTCACCATTGAAAACTGGTGGATTGCAATCAGAAAACATCCTATAAGTACAACCCTTTCTCTTATGATTCACATAGTTGTTTTCATTATCAGACTCCTCATCCCTCATACTTTCCACCTTAGTTGTGCTCCTGTTACTCCTACTGTTGGCCGAATTGTTGATATTTGATGGATTTCTGGTGTTCGTGGTATTTATCGTTTTTCTACTAATAGTACGACTCACTGTATCCTCGTGTAGATTTCTGGTGTATCCAGTATTCATTGTATTTATGCTAATAGTACGGTTCACTGTGTTCTCTTGTGTCATCTCATTTTCTCTTTGCTCCTGAGTAATTCGATTAGCTTCCAGTGTTTGTGCCAATACAGTAGGTAAGGAACCTTGCAAGGCCTTAGTAACCTCAGCAGCTATCATCTCCCTAAATTGTGCTTCCGTGACTTGTTCCCCTCGACCAAATCCTCTACCTCTACCACTTCCCCGACGAGCTCCTGAGCTAGCTTGAGCCGAAGACACGGTACCCTGTTCAAGTACTCTGGTTCCCCTTAGGGATATTCCTCTGCCCCTAGTAACCGGAATTTCTAGTTCAGCCTCAATGAGTTCAGGATTGGCATTAAGATCCTGAGCATTGTCCGTAGGGGTCACTAAAGCAGATCTCACTGAATTTTGAGACATTCTCGTAACTGAAATTTAAGATATATTAAATTGCAGTTCCATGTAATGAAAAGTTCTATATAGTGCATAATAGTACAACTAAAAGTATGGTATAATTCTAGAGGAAACAAACATCAATACACAATAATTCATATCTAGCACACACATGTACCTGTAAATTCACAATTACATTGGCAAGATGTAATTGTCAACCGACATTACGTGAGTGTTCTAGATATTAGTATCATGCACCTTAATGATCGTGACCTTAGTTTTCAACTACCAATCATGTCATATTGTATTCTACGAATTGGTCCTATATTCTTGTCCCTTATGAATCTTTAGTTCAAGTCTAGGTGTCTACTTTACGCACCTAAGTCTCTTGACGTTAGCTCTAATACCAACTTGTCATACCCAAATAACAAGCGTATGACTAAAAGAAATTGCACCTAAATGAACCAACGTTACTTAAACATTATTACCATCTAAACAGCGGAAGTCTTAAAACTTGAAACACAAATCGACTATGAGAAAAGTTGTCCAACATAACAATATAACTAAACTAGTTGCAAATAAACTAAATAAACAACATCTTCTACACTTTCTATTTCCCTCTTGAGCTTGAAGCCTTATCTTTTCCTGAGATATATATGCTAAAAGGGTCAGCTACACTGATGAGTTCATGGTTTAACTATATACAAAGTACTACACTTACAATACAATCATGCCATCGAAATAATAACTTGCTAATAAGTATTTACTGTCGATTTACTATACGACCTGTTGGTTCACAACCTGCCGAATTACTAAACGGGCATATCATGATAAAATCTACAATCTCATCTATATACAGTTCTAACATCAGATATCCAACCGAGCTTTCAAATCATGAGGCGAGAATGATAAAACATGTACAAACGTATGTATCCCAATTTATAAAAAAAATTCTCATGAAACTCACCTTGCACTTCGACTAGCTTTACTATTGCTAAATAACGCTCCCTACATTAACAACACTTTCAACTAAGACTTTATACAAAGTTTCCATCCTTTATTCTATATAAGAGATGATCGATCGAGGTTCGGCTCCGATTTGTTTAAAAATCAGTAGCAAGAAAACATTTATACACTCCTCTAGAGGTGGCAAAATGGACAGGCGGGCGGGAAAAAAGTGGGGGGCTAAACGAGCGATGGGTTAAATGAGCAGCGGCTAACGGGTGGGTGGGCTAAACGGGCGCGGATCAAATGGGCTGGCTAAACAGGCGCATGCTATAACGGGGAAAAACATATACAAACGTAAAAAAAATTAAAAATAATACTTGTTTAAAAACGTGAAAAAAAATTAAATATAAAGATTTATCGAGTGTAATTTGGTGTTTTACATACACCCATTGAGCCCATCTAATATCTTACATGTGCCCATTGAGCCCATCCACAATAATTGGATGGGCAAAAAATGCCCCCTACTTTTTTAAAAAGGGTTAAAAATTGCCCATAATTAACAAAATAGGCAAGAATTGCTACCTCTACACTCCTCATTTTATTTTTTTCAAATCATTACTGAGACATACCCTTTACCCACCATATTTGACCATCAACAATCTGCTTAAAATATCCATATCTATGCCATTTGAAATTTATAATGATCAACACTCCTATTCTTTTACAATTTGTAAACCATCTGTTGCTTCCTTTTTTCTTAAGAAAATTTATCAATTTTGTACTTCTTTATCATGTTAAAACTGTCAAGAAACTCGATCGAATCAACATAGTCTATGATTCTTAATGTATCTATATCAATTCGAACTAGGTATATTGGTTTCCTTATAATGTTGATGTGATTAAACCGAAACACAATTCGAATCTAAGCACTCGCTTCCTTGCTGTCCATCTCTTCCTCAAACTGCCAATTTTCATAACCTGGGTTTTTCTTTATTATTCGCTTGTTTTTTTAACAAGATAATGAGCAGTCTTTGTTATCTAACTAAGAGTGGGCCAAAAATAACGGGGAAACTTAATTGAATCCTAGACCCAGTCCAACTAATTCAAATTATAAAGCATTGCACACTTAGCCCCCTTCTTAGTTCTAGTACGCTAACTAATGATCCTTTTAGCTTACTACTTATTACTTAACCAAATAAAAAATAGAATGAATGATAAATAAGACTAATAAGAAAATACGGGTCTTACAACAGACAAAAAAGAGCGGACTCTATAAGTCGTTGTTCCTTAAATAGGGGTGCGGTTCCTTAGTGATATGAAACCGCAAGTCCATTTAATGAACCGCACCCAGAGAGCCACTGGTTCTTGTTCCCTATAAATAGTGGATCATATTTTCATTTTCCAATGAACCTTTTTGGACAAATCTTTCTGCTTCTTATCTTCTTTATTGTTTCCAATCATTAGTAAATGTTCACTTATTTTGTTAAGTAGGTTTACTTATGATTATCCTCTTGATCCTCTTCTTTACTTGTCCAAAGAGAAGATCACTCACACATTTGTGATGTGATTAAATATGAAGCCTTGATGAAGATCATCCTTTCTTAGATCTAGTCATGTTCATCATTTGATATGCTTAAGTCTTGTGTAGATCCAATATATTTGTGAATACTTGGATTAGTCTTGTGTTGATCTAATGTATTTGTGAATAATTGGATTGGTCTTGTGTTGATCCAATGTATTTGTGAATACTTGGATAAGTCTTGTGTAAATTCATTGTATATGTGTATACTTGGATTTGTCTTGTGTATATTCAAGTTATATGTGTATACTTGGATGTGTCTTGAGTTGTAATAAGTCTTGTGTGTTAGTTTTCACTAAACTATAAAGTGATGTGTGTTAGTGTCTTGTGAGTTCTTACCCAATTTGAAAGCGAAGAGTTGTGAAGATTGGTTCTAGTTTTGGATTAGGGCTCGACATCTAGCCTTGTGTCAGAAAAGAAGATGGGTGACGAAGATTGGTTCTAGCTTTAGATTAGAACTCGACATCTAGCCTTGTGTCGGAAAATAGTGAAGTAGGTGACCTGTGTAGATTGGTCCTAGCTAAGATTAGGTCTCAACATTTTGCTTAGTGTCGAAAAACAATGTAAGCGATGTTGTAAGGTTTTCTCCGCCAAGAAGGGAGGTTATGGATATAGTGGAAATCTTGAGTAAGGTGTACTCGAGGAGTGGAATAGGAACGAAGAAAGAGCTTCGCTGCCGAACCACTATAAATCTTGGTGTCTTGTCTTAGGTTGTTTCTTTCCTTACTCTTTACTTATATTGCTTTCTTACATTGCATTTCATTGTCATTAGATGTAGTCAATGCATTAGAAATGAACCTAACAAATATGAAACTAGTTTTCAAGAAAATGGTAATTTTGAGACAAACCTAATTGAAAGGATTTTTAATTAGGATCTTAATCATAGAAACTATTCAACCCACTTCTAGTTTCTACATTTTTGACAAAAAATTACACCTGATTTGTAAAATCACTTGTGATTTGTTGTTTTAAAATTCGTGTGTGATTTTATAAATCACATAATTCACATGTGATAATTAAAGTTATGAATTACATGTGATTTTATAAATCTCAAAAATCGCATGTGATTTTATAAATTCACGTGTGATTTTTAAAATAAAAAATTTCATATGATTTTTTGTGAGGAAATTTAATATAAAAACCGTCAAAATTATATAGAAGTGCGTATTATTCTCGTCGTGGTGGTATAATTAGTTTTACGTAACAATTAACGGTTTAGACATATTTTATTTTAAAATATAAGATGAAAATTGGTTTTTAAATTAAAATAAAGTGGGTGGTAAAATTTAGGTTAAACTACAACTGTCGTCTCTAACTTTGCCAAATTGGCAAATAAGCCACTAAATGCAAAGTTGACGCAGTTTTGCCATCGAACTTTCTAATTTCATGCCAAAAAACCTCCGAGTCGATGTTTTCTAACATTTGCAACTTAACCCTAGTTAATTCCCTCAATGGCATGCACGTGAGGGTATTTTCGTCATTTCTGATCGTTTGCATCTGAAATCCTTTTTCCCACCTTTCGTTTCATGCGAATCACGTCCCCGAAAGCTTTTTCCCATCATTAAAACCACAAGACCTGGTTTTCACAACATGATAATGGTCGTTTGACACTTCGATTCAGGCTGTTTCAAAATGAATTCACCCCAATATGATGATCATGACTGGGTATTATCGCTTGACATAGACGATTCTGATCTTCGACTAACTGCCTTCATCCGTCCTTGCAACAACCAACATAATGTTGCCAGAACCACCACCACCAAACTCATAGTTTCATTGCAAAACCCAATTGCTGATAATCCCAACGTTGATAACTGTGATGGATATCCGATTAGGACCACAACAACCGAAATCATAGCGTCATCGCAAAACCCCATTGTTGATAACCTAAATGTTGATAATTGTGATGAAAATCCGGTTAGGACAACCACCACCACTAAAACCATAGTTTCATCGCAAAACATAATTGTTGATAATTCGGATGCAAAAACGGTTAGGATAATACTAGGATCCGCTGGTATAGTTTAAGCAGCCAAAATCCGTAAATTAGCGGATAGCTAGGAATGTGCCCAGGGTCGTGATGTCCACACAAGAGTATATTAGGAAAGTTATCGAGGATGTTGGTGATGAAGATTTTAGTCGTGACCCGTGGGTTAGTGCGGTAGAGTTTGTGAATTTTAATGGGGGTATTATGAGTGGGTGTTTAGGCAATGTCAAGAACTTTCTTAAGAATGGGAAACTTGAGCAAGTGATTGCGACAATCAAGTCTTGTACTCCGAATGCTTTGGGTGATCTAACAGTAACACTCAAAGACCTTTTGGGGTCTCTTTTTGGTGTAATTCATCATAAAGTCCTTTCCGTAGAGGATCTTAGAAAAGACATTTGATAGGTGTGAAAACACCCATCCTTTTGCCACTTATTTCTTGCTAAAACAAGACCAAAACGCGTATTTAATGTCATTTGTTTGGAATTATGCGTGGTTTGTGTGTTGTTGTGTTTTCAGAGCCAACCGGATGAATATTAAAGAAAACATGGGATTGCTCGGGTTTTATCGAAGAAAAAGACTCAAGACGAAGTCTATTGTCCAAGAGATGCAAAAGATTTGAAGTCAATGGGCCTATTTGAAGATTTATCGAAGAAAAGGACCAAAGATGGAAGATTTACATATGTCGAAGGAACTCAAGTCTATTAAACGAAGAAATTAAAAGACGAGTTGAATTTAATCGTCGACAAATCTCGAATCAGAATCGAAAACGTCAACTTTTCTGAAAAGACGAGAAGACAAGAAGAAAGGGAGAAAGCCCACTCACCAACCAACCACTAGGCCTATAAATAGGATTCACCTTCACACTTTTTGAGCGAGTTTTTTTCATTTTCCACTTTTTCTTTTCTTTCGTAGGAAGCCAACACCATTAAGGTGTTGGTGATTTTTCATTTTTGTTGAATCTTTAATCTTGTAAGTTTTTAATCTTTCCTTTTGTTTACTCTACCTTAATCAATCAATATAATCCTTCCATTAATCTTGTTCATCTTCATCTTTTTGATTTTAAGTTTAAAGTTCTTATTTGGTTGATTTGATCTTCAAA
Source organism: Glebionis coronaria (assembly GCA_025667525.1). Classification (NCBI taxonomy): domain Eukaryota; kingdom Viridiplantae; phylum Streptophyta; class Magnoliopsida; order Asterales; family Asteraceae; genus Glebionis; species Glebionis coronaria. Next base: position 541,654,959 of record CM046876.1, on the reverse strand, counting down.
AGTTATTGGGTTTTGTGTTTTTGTTGTTGGGATTTGATGTTTATGGTTGATAAATGATTAGTGTTTAGTTTGGTTTAAATCTTTTGGTTAAATTTGGCTTGTTTTGATTAAAATCTTATTCCCCTGTTCTTTACTGTTCTTCACATTCCCCAGATTCCGGATCAACTGGATATTCCGGATCAACCAGACATTCCGGATCAGTTAGAATATTCCGCATCAGAGTCGTTCATCCGGAATATTTTATATTCTGGATCAAAACCTTTCATTCGGAATAATCGATTATTCCAGATCAACTCCTTTATTCCGAATCAAACTCAATATTCCGCATCAAATTTCATTATTCCGGATCAACCTTACATTCCGGATCAAGCACTTCCTTTCATTTATTCCGGATCAAATTTATTCCGGATCAGTTAGTTCATCCGGAATAATCAATATTCCGGATGAGTGGCATTATTCCGAATCAAGGTTTTTAAGAAAGTTATTCCGCATCAACCACTACATTCCGGATCAACAACTTTATTCCGGATCAACTTTCTATTCCGAATGAAGTGTTTTCTAGTAAGGGGTATTTACTGTTTCTGTTTTATTATTTAATTTTAATTCGATTTCAGTCTTATTTTATTAACTGCTTTTAGTCTAATTTTATATCTTTGTGCATTTAAACCTTTTTAGTAGAATAGAAAACCAACCCCTTTTTAGTAACCGAGAACAACTATTCCACTTTGAGCCGTGATCAATTCGAGAAGATACCGAGAAATAATATGAACCCCATGAAAAATCTTAGTATCAAATGGCGCCGCTGCCGGCTCTTCTCTTAAGGATTAACAGTTTTTTGTGAGAAATTGGATTTTGGGATCCGTTCACCGGGAACGTTACTTTTTCATAAAAATTTTCAAAAACCCTAAAAAAATATAAAATTTTCAAAAATCCTAAAAATTAAAAAACATAAAAAAAACCAAAAATATTTCTGCTTTGTTTTTTCTTTGTTAGTTCTTTTGCAGGTGTATGCGCACTCGATCAACGTCTTATCAAGAGCTCGAGCCTCTCGAAGACTTAGATATGGCCGGTGTACACAACAACAATAACAATCCACCTCAAAACAACATGAATAACAACAACAATGAGCCTCTACCAGATAATCGCCCTATGATTGAACTTTTGCAAGCACATGTAGACGGCAACAATGATCCAATTGTCATACCCGCGATTGCAGCCAACAACTTTGAGTTCAAATCCGGCTTTATTCAGATGGTCTCTGCTCAACCATTTTGGGGCGTACCATTGATGATCCTCATGACCACATCAAAAGGTTCCTGCAACTCACGAATACGGTCAAATTCAATGGTGTTCCACAAGAGGTAATCCGTTTACAACTTTTTCCTTTCTCTTTAGAGGGACAAGGCCGACATTGGCTTGCAAAGGAACCGCCACAAAGTATTCTAACGTGGACGAACTTGGAGACCAAATTCATAAACGACTTTTTCCCACCCTCTGGTACTACCGCTTTGCGGAATGAAATCATTAATTTTGAACAAAAGTACGATGAGACTTTTAGTGAATCTTGGGACCGTTTTAAAGACCTTTTAAGAAAGTGCCCACAACATGGTTTTACCAAAGTGCACCAAATTAATACTTTTTACAATGGTTTAAGCATGAATGACCAAGATTCACTAAATAGTGCCTCGGGGGGTAATATTTTGGTTAAGACTTCTAATGCCGCTTGGGATATTATTGAAAATAAGTCTCGTGTGAAAACCAAGAGTGTTCGGACCAATGCCGCTAGTGCTAGCACTAGTGACAACGACAAGAGACTTGACAAAATTACGTCGCTTCTTGAATCGCTTGCTACCCAAACCGCTAGCAACACCAACAGCATCAACGCTAAAAACGCTCAAGTCAATGCTGTAAGCCAACCATGTGAAATATGCGGGGGTCCTCACTCTTACACTACTTGTACCTCCACCCAAGACTATCCTAGTGAGAATGTTAATGCAGCATACGGTACCTATCCTCCGGCCGCTTATCAAGCTCGTCCACAAGGAGACCGCAACTTGCTTAGCTACCGCTCAAACAACTTTCTTTCCCCGCCCGGTTTTCCTCCTCACAACCCAAACCAACAACAAAACCTCAATCGCCCTCCTCAACAACAACCTCGTGCACCATACCAACCACCTCAAAGACAACCATATCCACCTCAACGAAACAACCAAGTTTACCAACAACCTGCTTATCAACCACCCGCCTACCATGCTCCTCCCAACCAACCCACCGCATTACACCAAGATGTTGAAACCTACATGAGGACTAATGATGTGATCGTGGAAAATCTCCAGCGCGAAGTGCTCAACTTGAAAGCAGACATGGTGAAACAAGGGGACGATCTTAGAGCCGACATGCGAAACACTTTGGCAAGTCAAACGAATGACTTAAGGAACATGATGGCTGCTTTCTTCCAAGGTAATCAATCCTCTTCTTCGGGTACTCTTCCGAGTAACACCGTGGCTAATCCAAGAGGGGAGATGAAAGCAATTACCACTCGCAGTGGCAAAGGTACCAAGGAACCCGAGCTTCCTATACCTCCACCGGTGATTGTGACTAAAGAAAACGAGTCACCTGCTCCTCTTCCTCAATCTTCTACTTCCCCAATTCCTCCACCTCTTACTTCTACCCCTCCTCCACCCAAGGATGTGAGTGATCCTACTCTCCCAAAGCCTTCCTCTTCTTCCGATATACCTTATCCCTCAAGGTTGAGGAAAGAGAAGCTCAAAAGCAAGGACGATATTCAAGTTTCAAACTTTATCAAAATGTTTAAACAATTGAATTTTAACATCTCCTTCGCTGAGGCTCTCGCTCACATGCCTAAATACGCGAAGATGTTCAAAGATCTTCTTAGTGACAAGGAGAAGCTTCTTGATATTTCTAATACCCAACTTAACGAGAATTGCTCCGCAGTGCTCTTAAGGAAATTGCCAACAAAACTTGGTGATCCGGGTCGCTTCTTAATCCCTTGCAACTTCCCGGGAGTAGAGAATTGCATGGCCCTAGCCGATCTAGGTGCCAGTATTAACTTAACGCCTTTAAGTGTTTGGAAGCATTTATCTCTCCCTGAGCTAGTCCCCACCAAAATGACTTTGGAATTAGCTAACCGTACGGTTGCTCATCCAGTGGGGATAGCCGAAGACGTTTTTGTAGGAGTCGACAAATTCTCCTGCCGATTTCGTCGTAGTTGACTACGAGATGGACCCTCGTGTTCCATTAATCGTTGGTCGTCCATTCTTGAGGACCGGTCGCACTCTCATCGATGTAGAAGCGGGTGAGCTTATCATGAGAGTTGGTGACGATCAAATTGTCTTCAACATGGGTAAGCTTTCTAAACAGCCTTATTCATAGGAGAGTGTTAATTGTATCGACGTTCTTGATGAGGCTTGTGAAGAACACTTCAAAGATGCTTGTAAAAGTATTCCTACCTCTCCTCCCAATGTTGAGACCGTTTCGTCTATTGATTCATCACTAACTCTATTTGGAGAAAGTGATTTCCTTTGGAAAGATTTTGAAGCAACCATGGGAGATGTGAACTTAGAAAATGACGATTCTCCCACCGATTGGGATGAAGACATTCGTCTCATTGAGAAAATTCTCAAAGAGGACAATATTTCTCCACCATCTCCCAAGGCTATTGCTATCGATGAACCGACTTTGAATATGCCTCCCATCGAAAATCCTCCGGATTTAGAGCTTAAGGAGTTACCGTCCCATCTCGAGTACGTGTTCCTTGAAGAAAAGAAGAAGTCGCCCGTCATCATCGCGAAGGATTTGAAAGAAGACGAAAAATCTCGCCTCATCGCCGTGCTTAAAGATCATAAGAAGGCAATTGCTTGGAAAATTTCTGATATCCGCGGAATTGATCCAAACTTTCGTACTCACAAAATTCTCATGGAAGATGACTTTAAACCCGCAATCCAAAGCCAAAGAAGGGTTAATCCTCGAATTCATGACGTCATCAAACAAGAGGTTATCAAACTTCTAGATGCCGACTTGATTTACCCTATTTCAGATTCGCCATGGGTAAGTCCCGTCCATTGTGTGCCCAAGAAGGGCGGAATAACCGTTGTTCCCAATGAACACAACAAGTTGATTCCTACTCGTCTCGTTACTGGGTGGAGAGTTTGTATCGACTATCGCAAAGTCAATGATGCCACGAGAAAAGATCATTTCCCTCTTCCTTTCATGGATCAAATGCTCGAGCGTCTAGCGGGTAATGACTATTACTGCTTTTTAGACGGTTTCTCCTGGTATTTTCAAATTCCCATCGATCCAAAAGACCAAGAGAAAACCACATTCACTTGTCCCTACGGAACATTTGCTTACAAACGCATGCCTTTCGGTTTATGCAATGCTCCTGGGACGTTCCAAAGGTGTATGATGGCTATCTTCCATGACATGGTTGAAGAAACTATGGAAGTATTCATGGATGATTTCTCGGTTTATGGCAATTCATTCTCTGCCTGCCTTGCCAATTTAGAACGTATGCTTAAGCGGTGTGAAGACACTCGCCTTGTTCTTAATTGGGAAAAAGGCCATTTCATGGTAAAAGAGGGCATCGTGCTAGGACACAAAATCTCCAAAGCCGATCTTGAAGTGGACCGTGCTAAAGTCGATGTTATTGCAAAATTGCCCCCACCTTCAACCGTGAAGGGTGTGAGAAGTTTCCTGGGTCATACGGGCTTCTACTGTCGCTTTATCAAAGATTTTTCTAAAATCGCTCGCCCGATGACCCACCTCTTGGAAAAAGATACTCCTTTTAACTTTTCCAACGAGTGTATTGAAGCCTTCAACCTTCTTAAGGATAAGCTAACTAAGGCACCGGTCTTGGTTACCCCTAATTGGGAGCTGCCTTTTGAGTTGATGTGCGATGCTAGCGACTTTGCTATTGGAGCGGTTTTGGGCCAAAGAGTGAACAAACACTTCCAACCGATCCATTACGCTAGCAAGACAATGACAGGGGCTCAATTGCATTACACGACAACCGAAAAAGAGCTTTTAGCTGTTGTCTATGCTTTTGAAAAATTCCGCCCCTATCTTGTCCTTTCTACCACCATCGTGTATACCGATCATTCCGCGTTGAAGTACTTGTTAACTAAACAAGATTCCAAACCAAGACTTCTTCGTTGGGTTTTGCTACTTCAAGAATTTAAAATCGAAATTCGTGATAAGAAGGGAGCTGAAAACCTAGCCGCGGATCATCTCAGTAGACTTGAGGATCCTTATCAAGGGGATCATCCGAACAAAGAGATCAATGACTCTTTTCCCCTTGAGACCTTAATGTCTATTAATTCGAATTAAGATGAGACCCCGTGGTTTGCGGACATTGCAAACTACTTGGCGGGTGGAATTCTCATTGACGGGTTAACATCCCAACAAAAGAAGAAGTTCTTTAAAGACATTAAGACTTACTTTTGGGATGACCCGTATCTATTCAAACAATGTGCTGATTTGATTATTCGCCGATGTGTTGATGGACCGGCAGCTTTAGACATTCTCGAAGCTTGCCACAAAGGACCCACCGGTGGTCACTTTGGTCCCAACTACACCGCCAAAAAAGTGTTTGACTCGGGATTTTATTGGCCCACCATTTATCGTGATGCTCACGAGATGGTTAAACATTGTGATGCTTGCCAAAAACAAGGCAAGATCACACATAAAGATGAGATGCCTCAAAATTTCATACAAGAATTTGAAATCTTTGATGTTTGGGGTATCGACTTTATGGGGCCATTCCCTTCATCTAAAGGAAACAAATACATCCTTATAGCCGTTGACTACGTTTCAAAATGGGTTGAAGCCAAAGCTTTACCCACTAATGACGCAAGGGTGGTTTGTAACTTTTTGAAGTCGCTATTCGCTAGATTTGGTGTGCCTCGTGCCATTATTAGTGATCGCGGGACTCATTTTTGCAATGATCAATTTGCAAGAGTCATGGCTAAGTATAGTGTCAATCATCGTCTTTCCACCGCGTACCACCCACAAACTAATGGCCAGGCTGAAATATCTAACCGAGGATTAAAGCGAACTCTTGAACGAACCGTGGGAGAGCATCGTGCCTCATGGGCCGATAAACTTGATGATGCTCTGTGGGCTTTCCGTACCGCATACAAGACTCCGATTGGTTGTACACCATATAGTCTCGTGTACGGGAAAGCATGCCACCTCCCCATTGAGTTGGAACACAAGGCTTACTGGGCCTTGAAGTGGGCTAATTTTGATATCAACAAAGCCGGTGACCTACGCAAAATCCAACTCAATGAGCTCAATGAACTCCGGAATGAGGCTTATGAAAATTCTTTGATCTATAAGGAAAAGACTAAGCTCATTCATGACTCTAAGATTAAGAACAGAGAGTTCCAAGTTGGAGAAAAAGTTTTACTCTTTAAATCTCGGTTGAAAATCTTTTCGGGCAAGCTGAAGTCTCGTTGGTCCGGCCCATTCACCATTGCCCAAATTTTTCCATATGGTACTCTCGAGCTCGCTCAACCTAATGGACCTAATTTTAAGGTGAATGGCCAACGAGTGAAGTTGTACTTTGGTGAGGACATCTCTCATGAGATGATTCCATCCCTCACCACGTTTCCCATGAACTAATTTTGGGTCGAGTCAGGCTCGTGACTCGGTTATAAAAAACAAGCGCTCCTCGGGAGGCAGCCCGAGTATCTATCCTTTTCTGTTTTAACCTCCTAAGTGTAGGGGGACCTCTATAGGTTGTTTGTGTTTGTGTGGTGATGTGATTACAGGGATGAATGCACTCTTGGAATCTTTGAAGAACCGTGCTCCCGTGTTATCCGAAATCCGGTTCTATCTCTCAACTATCGTGATTCAATTTTCTTCATACTCACATTTGCAATTGATCACTTTAGTCGTCTCTTCCTTAGCTTGATTTAACCAACGTGCACAATGTCATAAGTGTAGGGGAGACTTTTCCCACATGCTTAAACATTGCGGACAATGTTTATCTTAAGTGTAGGGGGGACTTCTATCGAAGTTTTAAGTGGAATTTTCCATTAAAATGCCTTCATTTAACCGGAAAATCATCTTTTTCAGCATTTTTCAAAATTTTAATTAACTTTGGCCATATAGTAGTAATTTTTAAATTTTTTCGTTGCTTTCATATGTATATATCCCGTAATAAAGTCAAAAATATTAATAAAGTCGTGTAGCTAGTTTGGAAGTCTTTGACATATTAGGCCCGTTGCGATTATTTTGACTCAACCCGAATAGACTTGTCCAAGTTTATTCTAGCTAGTATCCTTAACCATGTAGACCTTAATTGGTTTATTAGGCTAAGCATAGTCTCATTACTTGAGATTTTAAATTGTGGAGAACGAGAAATGATAGAGTCAATTATAAGTCGGTATTCTTGCACAAGCACACTTGGTGTGATTATTTGCCTATTCTCCCATCACTTGCTAATAAATTATCTGCAATAAGTAAGGTCGTACGATTTGAAAAGTTACTTAGCTTCTAGCCCAATATCGTTTAAAAGTTACTCGGTAATGATAAGAGTTCATAGCCAAGGCATAACTTATGAAGCGGGGCGCGAAGATTGGCGAGTCCGAAAAGGCCCTAACAAGGCATGAGGATTCAATCTTATTGCTAAAGATCCAAGGTGATGTGAAAAGCATTATTCCCAAAATCAATATGAAGGATCAAGACTCACGACGAAAAGCAATCAACTCCCATAAAGATCATGGAGAAGTCTATCCGAAAAGACCCTAACAAGGTATGAGGATAAATAGACCCAAGTCCGAAAAGGAGGCGGATCGTTGTATCTCAAAATCCCAAATAACGATTGAAGAAATAATGATGAAGTTGTGGTCAACAAAGTTGAAGTATCCCTCAAAAGTCTCCAAGTGAAGAAACTCTATTAACGAAGAGAAGACCATTATCTCAAGAACGTCTCTCAAAGATATGAAGTATGAAGTACATGCCAAATATCGGCCCGAGAAAGGTCTCAAATCGTGAAATGAGTTATGCCAAGATATGAACTTTTTGATATCCCGAGAAGCAGTTTTACGAGATTTTGTTCTTTAGCTAACTATTAATCAAATCGTCCTACTTTGCTTTCAGCCTAAATAAACTATCGCAATAAGTCCAAAAATGCATCTTCATGATCATTCTAAGACAAAAATAAAATATAAGAGATACACCTAGGAATAAGGGAGTTTAAGCATATAATTAAGCCATGTGTGTAAGTGTTTGATTTGCTAACTTATAATAACAATGATCTCGTTGTTAAGCTTAGTTTGGGGAACGTGAAACTTGAGGGTGATAAATCTTCGCAGCACCAAAGCCCTAATATAAGTCCTTGATCTCTTTGCTAGTTATTTCCATGTAGCTATTTTCAAGTGAAAATGGTTTTCTATCCTTTTGTTTCCTTTAAAGTTTTAATTTCTCTTAGTACTTTAATTTTTGTTTACTAGTATGTTAATAAGGCCAAGGTTGATTGATTATGAGAAAAGTGTAAAATTGCTTTATCACTAAGCATTGCATGAGGGCATGGCAATGGTTAAGTGTAGGGGATTTGATAGGTGTGAAAACACCCATCCTTTTGCCACTTATTTCTTGCTAAAACAAGACCAAAACGCGTATTTAATGTCATTTGTTTGGAATTATGCGTGGTTTGTGTGTTTGTTGTGTTTTCAGAGCCAACCGGATGAATATTAAAGAAAACATGGGATTGCACGGGTTTTATCGAAGAAAAAGACTCAAGACGAAGTCTATTGTCCAAGAGATGCAAAAGATTTGAAGTCAATGGGCCTATTTGAAGATTTATCGAAGAAAAGGACCAAAGATGGAAGATTTACATATGTCGAAGGAACTCAAGTCTATTAAACGAAGAAATTAAAAGACGAGTTGAATTTAATCGTCGACAAATCCCGAATCAGAATCGAAAACGTCAACTTTTCTGAAAAGACGAGAAGACAAGAAGAAAGGGAGAAAGCCCACCCACCAACCAACCACTAGGCCTATAAATAGAATTCACCTTCACACTTTTTGAGCGAGTTTTTTCATTTTCCAGTTTTTCTTTTCTTTCGTAGGAAGCCAACACCATTAAGGTGTTGGTGATTTTTCATTTTTGTTGAATCTTTAATCTTGTAAGTTTTTAATCTTTCCTTTTGTTTACTCTACCTTAATCAATCAATATAATCCTTCCATTAATCTTGTTCATCTTCATCTTTTTGATTTTAAGTTTAAAGTTCTTATTTGGTTGATTTGATCTTCAAAAGTTATTGGGTTTTGTGTTTTTGTTGTTGGGATTTGATGTTTATGGTTGATAAATGATTAGTGTTTAGTTTGGTTTAAATCTTTTGGTTAAATTTGGCTTGTTTTGATTAAAATCGTATTCCCCTGTTCTTTACTGTTCTTCACATTCCCCATATTCTGGATCAACTGGATATTCCGGATCAGTTAGAATATTCCGCATCAGAGTCGTTCATCCAGAATATTTTATATTCCGGATCAAAACCTTTCATCCGGAATAATCGATTATTTCGGATCAACTCCTTTATTCCGAATCAAACTCAATATTCCGCATCAACTTTCATTATTCCGGATCAACCTTACATTCCGGATCAAGCACTTCCTTTCATTTATTCCGGATCAGTTAGTTCATCTGGAATAATCAATATTCCGGATGAGTGGCATTATTCCGAATCAAGGTTTTTAAGAAAGTTATTCCGCATCAACCACTACATTCCGGATCAACAACTTTATTCCGGATCAACTTTCTATTCCGAATGAAGTGTTTTCTAGTAAGGGGTATTTACTATTTCTGTTTTATTATTTAATTTTAATTCGATTTTAGTCTTATTTTATTAACTGCTTTTAGTCTAATTTTATATCTTTGTGCATTTAAACCTTTTTAGTAGAATAGAAAACAAAACCCTTTTTAGTAACCGAGAACAACTATTCCACTTTGAGCCGTGATCAATTCGAGAAGATACCGAGAAATAATATGATCCCCATGAAAAATCTTAGTATCAAATAACATTACTGTAGGAGCTGCTTTGATTCTTCGTAATGTCTCGGTTCTTACTCCTAAACCATCAATCTATTATCTTAACATTACTAAAAAACCTAGTTAAGGTTTTTAGGAAGGATACATTTATAGGAAATGGTAGTGGTGTAAGTGCTAATGTAAGTTAAGTATCAACTGTTGCTCGTTGTTTACTTGTTTTGGGTTGTAATTGCTTGTTGTTTTCTTGTTTACAAACTCAGTGTTTTTAGGAAGGATACATTTATTGGAAAGGGTAGTGGTGTAAGTGGTAATATATGTTAAGTATCAACTGTTGTTCGTTGTTTACTTGTTCTGGGTTATAGTTGCTTGTTGTTTTCTTGGGTTAATATACACAAATGTTACGAAAGTTTGGTCAAAAATTCGATTTGGTTAATAAAGTTTAAAACCTAACACATAGGTTACCCAAGTTTTAGTTACCTATTACACAGGTTACCTCATATGTTTTAACCTGTTGTAGCCTGTTAAATCTGACGTGGCATTACATTTTTTAATAATCCTAATAAACCTTAAATAAATAATATACCTCTCTTTTCAAGCTTGGTTAAACCCATTCCGCAAGTCTATCAATTCTAGTACGTATCCAAGATTTGACCAAATCAGAAATCACAGTTTCGACTTCAAAAGGAGTCAATTCTTGCATTATCAAATTCCCACCGTCTAAACTATTTAAAGAAGCTTTAACCGCCATATGTACTAAACATTTTTCTAACTTATAGGCTGCTATGAGTACTAGGGCTCAGATAATTGATTTATGAGGTAAAGGCTTTGACTAGTTGACCTTACCAAGAATGGAGAGTTGCCACTGCCACGCCAATAGCAGGAGGATGCCATTTTTCTGGTATTGCGCTGTATATCTCCTTTTCTGTAAATGCTAAATCAATTATCTTTTGAGAGATCACGCAGAGTGCAACAAATTGATTAAAATTTGTATGTTATCTTTTCGTTGATCTCATGTTGGAACATACGTTCTCTAATCCCTGAGTAAAACTTACAAATACCAAAATTGATCTTATCGGGTAAGATTGACATCAAAGTAGACTAAAAATTTGTCTCACTAAATGCTTTCCGCAATGCTGATCTGACGTGCGTTTCAATGGAACCTCTAATCGAGTCCCAACATACCCCGAGTTCGTTTTATGAATTTTAACATCTCATCAACTTCATTGATAAAAGCTGATGGCTTATCAATGTCAAAAAGGGCTTCAAGAAGCACTAGGTATACTTGAGGATTTTGATTTTTGTAGATCTTGTTTATGGGGAAAAAAGGTATAGGTTTGTTATTATGTGATTGAAAGAAAAGGAAGATGCATCTAAGTGAGTTTGTTAAAGAAGAAGGATAAGATGGTGACTTATATACAGGTGGGACCCACAAACTCTGACTTCCCAAGTCAAAAGGGCTCTCAACAGGTAGCCTGTCCAAGGAGTAATGGGAGTATAGTTTTTATAAATGTTCAGTAACCCAAAACATAAACTCGTATACTTTGTTAACCTATCTGTTAGGTTTTAAACTTTAGTAATCAAATCGAATTTTTGACCAAACTTTAGTAATTTATGTGTATATTAAACCTTGTTTTCTTGTTTACAAACTCAATGTTTAGTATGAAAATCTTGGAATTAACCCTAATAAGACAGTTATATGTTGATTGCTTTGCTGCTACTTAAGTGCTATTTGGATCATTGGTTAGCAACCAAAAGCTTGGAGTGGTTAGATGCCTAGGGCAGAGGGCTCGTAGTACCCCCTTTTCTTGATCCAGTCTTTTCTTAGCTATATGTCTCTTTATACTCCCCCCTCATGTTGAGCATTATCTAAGTTAGATACCCACTTAAGGGTTTAGATTAAGCACAATAAGCCTTAAGCAGTTTGGCAACTTATTATTAGAAATAGCTAATAAAAGAAAAAGAAGAAAAATAAAAAATGAAAATGTCCTAAGTGGCAATTGGTTCAAGTGAGTGTGTGTTAAGTTGTGTGGTGTGAGGAGGTCACAAGGTCGAATCCTTGTTGTTAATGCAAACGATTCCTAAAAACGTTATTTGTGATAACTAATCTTTCTTAGTATTGATCATGACAAAGTGTAAAACATTTATCGTTTAAGATAATCGCAAGACAAACTGTTTAACGAACACTATCATTTAGGTAATATGTAATAATTTAAGTCTTACACAAACATATATTAAACATGTTTAGTGATCATTAAAAGTGATTAACCTTAAAACTCACATTTAGTTAATATGACAAAACATTTTCAAATATACTTTCTTTTTAAGAATCTGTTAATGGAAAATGGAAAATGGAAAGTTTAAATTTAGGATATTCCAAAGTGATATTGGATATTCCTTGTGAGGTATAAACCTCACTAGATGGACCTTTCCTACTACAAAGACAAAAAAGAGCGTAGTCAAGAGCTCACGGTTCCTTATAGGGCACCCACGGTTTATTATATATAGTGAACCGTGGCCAGACTAGCCGTTGGCTCCTTATCTCTATAAATAGTGGATTATTTTCCATTTCCCATGAACCCTTTTGACTAATTTTTCTGATCCTAAAATCTCTTTTCTATCTTTCAATCATTAGTAAATGATCACTTAATTTGTTAACTATGTTTACTTATGATTATATCCTTGATCCCCTTCTTCATATGTCCAAAGAGAAGATCACTCACATAAATGTGATGTGTTAAAAGAGGAAGCCTTGATGAAGATCCTTCTCTTATAGATTAGTCATGTTCATAACTTTTATTCATTTGAGTCTTGGGTAGATCCAAAGTATATGTGTATACTTGGATGAGTCATGTGTGTTAGTTCTCACTGAGCTCCAAAGTGATGTAAGTATTAGAGTGTTGTGTGTAAGTTCTCACTTAGCTTCAGTGTGATATAAGTGTGGGTATGAGTGTGTTAGTTCTCACTTAGCTTGAAAGTGAGAACTAATGTCACACCCCACCATGGCGGAATATGGGGCACGACGTATGGATATCATCACAACAATAGCGTGTCTATAGAGATAACTAAATGATATAAGAAATGTCATAAAATGGTGACACAAATGTCATGACAATATCTCAACAATACAGGAGTCTAGGTAAGTAGGTAACAGTCCTACCTCTTACCCAAGACAATCAAATATCACAAACAAAACAAACATATAGGTGCCAACAATATCACTTATTAAACAAACAAAAGAAACTAAGAAGGAAACGTGGATTCTCCTTCTATATGCATTCCTAAGCTTCTCCAATCCTAGCCACTTATGTTCTCAAGCTTAACCATAACATCACCTGAAAGAGACACTAAAACACGTCAACATAAAGTTGGTGAGAGTCATAGGTTTAGACTCCAACGCTAAATCAATTACAAACTGTGAATAACAACCATAAACACAATAACATATGGACAATATGCTACAATTATGTATTAACAACTAGCATTCAAGATCAATCATTCCAAACCAAAATCCAAGGCTCCTACCTTGCCAAACAACATGGTACCATAGATGATCACACTATGTACCTATCCCAAGGCCACTACCTTGTCAAACCACAAGGCCACTACCTTGTCAAACCACAAGGCCACTACCTTGTAAAACCACAAGGCCACTACCTTGTCAAACCACAATAACTGAGACGGCACGTGTCCCTCGATCCAAATCATACACAATCAAAAATCACATAGCAGTTAATCACATAATGTACACACAAGTCCATCTCAAATCACAAACACATTCACAGCATCAATTTAGAAAATAACTCAACACAGTGTCTCTTCCATCCCATCTGGAAGTCAAAATCATTAAAAGACATGGGACTATGAAACTCACCTGATTGAGCTTCTCCAAATGTCCTCGCACTAGCAAAAAGCTAACAAACCAAAAACACATAATCAAAACATGAACCAATCACTAAAACGGCTCATCAACCTATGATGGACATCTAACCTCCTCCTATATAAATACCTCATTTATATGCTATAAGCATCTCATTATACCCCTCTATAAAGCCCTTAACTCCTTTTACTTCATAACCCGTCCCGTTAACATTTTACCCAAAACAGTCCCGTTTTTCATACCTTAAACTATGGGTCGATCACCCCCTTAAACATACCCATGATCTCTGTAAAAGGAATATTCATAATTGTACATATGTTAGCAAAAACCTCCCACTTGCCCTAACCATAAAGCTACTGTTAAGGCCCCGATATATGTGTATATATTGCTACCTATCCAGAATTCACTGATTTTAAACGTATGAAAAGTTCATTACCATTAGAGGGTCTTACCCTAAACCACAATCTTAGCCCAAGTGCAGATACTTAATACAATATATAAACCATCTCTCATGTTTGTGAGAAGATCCCAATGCAACCCTAAGTATCCCAAACAACCCAAAACTTAAAAAGAAAACAGGCTGACTTCAAAACTGTTTTGACCTCCGACTGTTGTAACCTGCTTTTAACCCACTTCCCAACCTCCAATTTAGTTCTCGTTTCTTGCATTGGAAAGCCACTTCAAATACCTTTCCAGGGGTACTTGGATCGTAAAATAAGAGTTTATAGAACTCCCGATATGATCAAAACAATTTACTCAAAAATCTGCCCAGTTTTTAAAAACGGGTTTAATCAAATTAAACTAATTAATTAACCCTAATCCCTCTAATTACAAGCCCTAATTTATGTAATCATTATAACACCATTAATATATCATTAATTTACTGTTTTTAAATTAAACCCTAACTTAAATCCATCATAAGATGATTAAGACATCATTAAAATAATTAAATTGAAAAGGGATTAAAGACTTTACCTTTGATTTATGAAAACCCCAAAAAAAATTATGAAGAACCCTAATTTTGTGGAAACTCACGAATTTTCTTTGTCCCAGGAGAAAAATAATGAATTTTGGTTGTTAATAAAACAATATATAGGGTGTGGTAACCCATTCCTAGCCCAACCCAAAAACCCCTTTCCTTTTTCTTGTTTTTTCCTTTTTTTCTTTCCTCCTTGCGTCCAAACCGACCCAACACCCCTTTAAAATTCGTTTTTTTTTCTTTTTATTATATATTATTAAGTTATTAATAATACCTTAATTTTCCTTAATTTATTTCAGCTCCTAAAGCCTCCAAAACCTCAAAACCGTAAAACTAGTCAGTTTTTACGCGTTTTACCGTAAAAGACGTAAAATATACACTTTTAAAAAAAATCTCAAATTTTGAAATAAACTTTATAACTAAGTCCTAAATGACTTAAAATCATCCCGAAAAATATTCATATGAATAATTACCTCACCCGAGACCTCTAAATGCTAAACCGTAAATCCTAAAAAAAATACTATTACTATAATACTTATACGTATACGTAAACACCAAAATATCACCATTTTCATCTCATAGTCACCACTTGTGAGCTCATGAACATGAAATAACCGTTCCTCGATTTACTTATGAGTACTTCTATACTCATAAACGATAAGCACACCAACCTCAATCACCCAAAATAAACACGTAATCACACAAATCAAGTAAGCACACATAAAATAACCTAAAAGTAAGACCAAGTGACGAACCTCAAAACCACGGTTGTCACATCACTCCCTCCTAATCGAAATCTCGTCCCGAGATTTACTCCTTAGGATCAAACACACAAACAACAAATCACATGAGGATACTTGTTCTAAACGAACTCCCCTCATTTCCACGTGAAATTTAATTCATGTTTCAAAATACCACATATACAAACCAAAAATAATTAAACTCATTGCCAAACTCTTGACCTCACAGTTAATAAATCTCACAGATGACTCTTTGATAAAAACAAAGACTCTTATTAATACAAGTCTCGAATAACCGTACATGCAAAATGAATTCTCAAACAACCTTTACCAATATCAATACATGAAATGTATCATGTATACAACTCATTTCCCCCATGTAATTCTATGCTCATAAGCTAATGGTCCGATCTTTCCAAAGATCATAAATGGACCTACAAAACTCTATATCAACACTTCCATTTTACCAAATCATACCACCCGTTACTATGGGCGAAACTCATACACACTTTGTCACTAACTCTAGTGGTTTCCCCCATCTCTACATAGCATCCCTTGTTGCTCTCATCCTTTTCACAAACACCATTACTACATTAGTAGCCTCCTTTACCAATTCTAGTCCACAATGAGGACAACTCACCCTATCCTTTCATATAGTGCCTCAAATGGCATTTATCGACTTCTAGTATGATAATCATCATTATATGAAAACTCAACCATCGCTAATGAGTTTCCTAACTACCTCTAAATCAATCACTCATGCCCTCGGTGTAACTCCTAAGATTGTATAAATATCTCACTTGTCCCTCCTTTTCCAGTCAACTGGATATGCTTATATCCAATCATGTTCATCAACCCCCTTTAGTCCGTACCCCAAACTACTTAAAAATTCCAATTTCCTTCCAAAGTGACCTATGACGGTCTTTCACATATCCATTAGTTCTTCCAAACCAAATCAACTTGTGATCTATACACATCATCAAAAGGACAGTTATCTCTGTTAGTCTATCAACTGCCATCCAAACCCATGCTACAGCTACTTCCATTAAATTTGGATAGCTCATTAGTAGCACCTGTACGCTTCTTTCTCACTTTTCTTCATCTTGTCTTAGTTAGACCAAGCCCTTCATCCCTATGGCACATCACACCTATAACTCCTCATCCATTCGATTATCGACACTAAGCCTCCCAAACAATCAGTATAGGTCGGTGCCATTTCCTTTTCCACACTACGACAGTATTAGCCTGCGTTGTGCTTTATTCTACTCATTAAGCTCTACCAAAGTTTTACCTCCGGTTCCTATCTCCATATGATTGTCCAAGCCACGCAACATACATGTTGACGCGTTCTCTGCTTTAGACAACTCAACTCGTGCAACCTACATCCTCCATCCAAACTACCCTAATACGTCATCCATATAGTTCAAGCTCGTCTCAGCTTCACTTCATTCTTCTTATTCCATGTCTCATCAACCATGCTTGCCTTTCCCAGATGGTACTTGGCCTTAAAATTTTCTTTCACCTCTTAACTCCACCCATCACCTTTGTCAAATGTTCAATCAAGATGATTGAGTATGTGTTGGAGACGTTCATGATCCGTATAGATCATTTTCCACGTCTCATACACCAAATTCCTCTAGCATTCTAGGCAGATATAACAATCCAGCTCCACTAACTAAGTCTATCCAGTTCTTCCAAATCTTCCGTTTCCGGCAACGTATAGTGATCGCCTTTCTTTGTCGTCCTCGTACGCGTCCAAATCCTTGCTCCACGTATCGTCATGCTTCGTGAATTCATCCAACCCTTCCGATAATGCCAAGATCGGCTCATTATCCAATCCACCTCTTCAGCCTCCAAAATGCTTCCTCATCCTTCTTCACTTCGCCCCTTGCTCGTTCCATGATATGCCATCATCTCTAACTACTCATCATGGTAGACTTAATACTAAAACTCACACTTGAAAATCTCACGTATAATTCCACTCCAAAACCAACACATAATTCACCTCACTCCCCTTCTCAGATTTGAGTATATCAAGATGTCGTCGATGCTCCCGATGACAACTCGTTTATACACGTTCAAGCACACTTGGTTCATTGACACCATGAATACCGCTAGTGCTTTGGCGAAGCCAAATGCATAACCGTAAACCCAAAGCGTTCATACAACATCCTTAGTAGTTTCAACTATGTCCTCCTTGCACCCTCTCTTAGCGACAATACGAATAGATTATTGAGAGGAATCAGCAAAGAAAAGAAAAAGGGTTAACATCTTATATTGTATTTGAGAGATTGTCCTCGGGCTCACTAAATTCTGTGGTTAATAAAATTTGTAAATCGGTGGTTCCTGTTTGGAAAAGAATCAACAGAATAGTTTTAAAGAGGCCCCATGCCACTTGCGAAATTCTACAAAAGACCAATGCTTCCTCTCATCATACCACTCAACCGCTTTCCACATCTAATCTACTACTAAGCAACTCAACTTTTACCTTGCATCCGTTGCAATTTCCATTAACTCTTGTTCTTGAAATCATTCCATCAAAAAATTTCCTGGAAAAGCACTAACTGCAACTCCTCTCACTTCTCCTACTTGCTCTATTCATGGTTCTATCTCAAAATATTAGGCAAACCTACTAAGTTTCTGGAAATTCTCGGTAAACATACATGCCTTACGAACTATATCCCCTTCCAACACTCTCTATGGCACGTTACTTGTGCCAATATCCATACATTACACAAACCTCTATTCATCTCCCTGGTACTCCTAAGAGACCTCATGACCACATTAGTTCGTCTACGAACTCCTTTCCTCCCCACTAAGGGCATTCCGACCGTTCTCTCATGGTCACCTACTTAATCGTGTAGGCGCAACCAAGTCTTTCATACGACTACCTCAACACTCCCGAACAATACGAAACAAAAACTACATCCTGAATCCACCAGATATGATCAATGAATCAAACCCACGGATAACTAACGACATTTCACGTGCACCAGTTAAAACAAGTCAAAAACCACGAGACTCAAAAGAAAACTCAAACCCAAAACGTGTATCAATTCAAAATGACCCATGACAACGAAAAATAATCCAAGAAACACCCAATGGTAACCAAACATATTACGCCCCGCGACATATTATTTAAACCGTGCAAAAGATCGACTTTTCCAAAAGAATTTATATCTTCTTTTTTTATTATTACCTCACACATCTATGTGACTCAAACAATCTACAAATAACCTTCTAGACGATCTCAAAACTCAACTCAAAGACTAGGTATCCCGTGCATCCAAAATCATAAAAAAATAAACTACTATTCAAACTCAACCTTTAACCCGACACCTGTACAATAATTTCGGCCAAGATACTGACCTCCCATGACTATACATTCTGAATATTTGAAAAGTATGTTCCGAGTAAATAATTTTTGGCTTTTGAATCACCCAAAAAGCTTTAAAAACGAACAAGTTACGACCAAAACAATTTTATACTAGTTGTTTTAAAAAGACTAAAGATTAAACTTAGTGATTAATGTAATCCTTTTAAATGACAGATATAATTGTTTGTGTAACCTTCATAAACTCAATTTAACCCTGTATTAATAATTATAAATGACGTGAATCGGTTAAACCCAATTATATAAACTATGTAAGTAGAAAGAAATTTTTACTTCGCTTTATTTCAAAGAAAGTCTTTTAGAATTTGAAATATATAAGTGTTGTTTAAAGAGAAATCTTATGTTACATCTTGTTTCAAACACGACTCCAACACCTTACCCTTATTTTACCGAATACAACCAACCATCTAACCCAATATATACCGACCAAAAGAATTGCAAGACCCAACACAAAAGATTTCATTATCTCAAAAGAAACCCCAAATTATTTCAATAGACTTGAAACCAAAAACACCATTTTAAAACGTACACGTGAAATACGAAACTCAAAGAATACGCTACCAGACACACTTCAAAAGATTCAAAACGTTGTTGGAACTCCATTAAACTCCAGCACCATAAAACACGAGCAAACACAAGGTACGTTCAAGTTATAATAACTAGTGAACGACCATATACCATAACTTAACACATAGTAGTATATATACATTCGCATATATATACCTATTAAACCACCCAAAACATACTCATTACTATACATATCAGATCAACCAATCGCGTCATACACTCGTTTTTCCATACGAGTAATCACCTTCTCACCGTGCCACAACAAGGAAATAAGCCCACCTCGAAAACCAAACCATATCGTGTGACCCCATAATCACACAACACAACTATAATCCAAAACATATAACACAAAAGAACAATAGCCATATCATAGGCAGCCATTACATAAACCCATATATTATACGTATACCCAAATTCTACATCTCATCTTATACAAGCATGTACTAACCCTCTTTCATGCAATCATACTTGAGAACCCATTGAAGTTTTGGTACTTGTATAACTATGTTGGCCACCATACTTATACAATTACCCTTTCTCCAATGCACTCCCTCCTATGATGACACTTATAAGAATCAATACAACATATAACACATAAACCCATATACTCACATAAGCTCATAACCACATAACCAATAAGGTCCAAAACTCCAACTATAAAAATAACATAATAAAACTCTTGGAATACCGAAATCCATAGTCTAGCTAAAACAGCCTAGACTAAATCCAAAATAAAAACATAATCAGTTATAAGTCATGTCGCCCGTAAGAGTGGAAAACAGCTTAAAACCCTTCCTATCCACCTACTCCTAGTAACTCGAACCACCACACGATTCTTAGGGAACATGACTTAAACATCAAAAGAAAAATAACATACCTCAGGTATGTAGAATAACTCGATAAAAGATAGAAACTACCTTGTACTAAATTATGTACTATAATGTACCATTTAAGCAAAATACAACAATGACTAGCGTGGACGATTATGGTTCAACCCGCACTAGTCACAAACCCGAAAAGAAAATAACATGTGACTAAGTATGAACATACTACGGTTCAATTCATACTAGTCAAAACATCGCAATAAATAACATACAAACACATCAATGAATATAAAATGCACACATACTCCTATGACGCCTATATGCAGGGACCCTTAAGCTATAGACTAGGCTACGCGACTAGGCAACCTAATTCTCTATAACCATTGTCTCTGATACCATTCTGTCACACCCCACCATGGCGGAATATGGGGCACGACGTATGGATATCATCACAACAATAGCGTGTCTATAGAGATAACTAAATGATATAAGAAATGTCATAAAATGGTGACACAAATGTCATGACAATATCTCAACAATACAGGAGTCTAGGTAAGTAGGTAACAGTCCTACCTCTTACCCAAGACAATCAAATATCACAAACAAAACAAACATATAGGTGCCAACAATATCACTTATTAAACAAACAAAAGAAACTAAGAAGGAAACGTGGATTCTCCTTCTATATGCATTCCTAAGCTTCTCCAATCCTAGCCACTTATGTTCTCAAGCTTAACCATAACATCACCTGAAAGAGACACTAAAACACGTCAACATAAAGTTGGTGAGAGTCATAGATTTAGACTCCAACGCTAAATCAATTACAAACTGTGAATAACAACCATAAACACAATAACATATGGACAATGTGCTACAATTATGTATTAACAACTAGCATTCAAGATCAATCATTCCAAACCAAAATCCAAGGCTCCTACCTTGCCAAACAACATGGTACCATAGATGATCACACTATGTACCTATCCCAAGGCCACTACCTTGTCAAACCACAAGGCCACTACCTTGTCAAACCACAAGGCCACTACCTTGTAAAACCACAAGGCCACTACCTTGTCAAACCACAATAATTGAGACGGCACGTGTCCCTCGATCCAAATCATACACAATCAAAAATCACATAGCAGTTAATCACATAATGTACACACAAGTCCATCTCAAATCACAAACACATTCACAACATCAATTTAGAAAATAACTCAACACAGTGTCTCTTCCATCCCATCTGGAAGTCAAAATCATTAAAAGACATGGGACTATGAAACTCACCTGATTGAGCTTCTCCAAATGTCCTCGCACTAGCAAAAAGCTAACAAACCAAAAACACATAATCAAAACATGAACCAATCACTAAAACGGCTCATCAACCTATGATGGACATCTAACCTCCTCCTATACAAATACCTCATTTATATGCTATAAGCATCTCATTATACCCCTCTATAAAGCCCTTAACTCCTTTTACTTAATAACCCGTCCCGTTAACATTTTACCCAAAACAGTCCCGTTTTTCATACCTTAAACTATGGGTCGATCACCCCCTTAAACATACCCATGATCTCTGTAAAAGGAATATTCATAATTTTACATATGTTAGCAAAAACCTCCCACTTGCCCTAACCATAAAGCTACTGTTAAGGCCCCGATATATGTGTATATATTGCTACCTATCCAGAATTCACTGATTTTAAACGTATGAAAAGTTCATTACCATTAGAGGGTCTTACCCTAAACCACAATCTTAGCAGCAGATACTTAATACAATATATAAACCATCTCTCATGTTCGTGAGAAGATCCCAATGTAACCCTAAGTATCCCAAACAACCCAAAACTTAAAAAGAAAACAGGCTGACTTCAAAACTGTTTTGACCTCCGACTGTTGTAACCTGCTTTTAACCCACTTCCCAACCTCCAATTTAGTTCTCGTTTCTTGCATTGGAAAGCCACTTCAAATACCTTTCCAGGGGTACTTGGATCGTAAAATAAGAGTTTATAGAACTCCCGATATGATCAAAACAATTTACTCAAAAATCTGCCCAGTTTTTAAAAACGGGTTTAATCAAATTAAACTAATTAATTAACCCTAATCCCTCTAATTACAAGCCCTAATTTATGTAATCATTATAACACCATTAATATATCATTAATTTACTGTTTTTAAATTAAACCATAACTTAAATCCATCATAAGATGATTAAGACATCATTAAAATAATTAAATTGAAAAGGGATTAAAGACTATACCTTTGATTTATGAAAACCCCAAAAAAAATTATGAAGAACCCTAATTTTGTGGAAACTCACGAATTTTCTTTGTCCCAGGAGAAAAATAATGAATTTTGGTTGTTAATAAAACAATATATAGGGTGTGGTAACCCATTTCTAGCCCAACCCAAAAACCCCTTTCCTTTTTCTTGTTTTTTCCTTTTTTTCTTTCCTCCTTGCGTCCAAACCGACCCAACACCCCTTTAAAATTCGTTTTTTTTTCTTTTTATTATATATTATTAAGTTATTAATAATACCTTAATTTTCTTTAATTTATTTCAGCTCCTAAAGCCTCCAAAACCACAAAACCGTAAAACTAGTCAGTTTTTACGCGTTTTACCGTAAAAGACGTAAAATATACACTTTTAAAAAAAAATCTCAAATTTTGAAATAAACTTTATAACTAAGTCCTAAATGACTTAAAATCATCCCGAAAAATATTCATATGAATAATTACCTCACCCGAGACCTCTAAATGCTAAACCGTAAATCCTAAAAAAAAATACTATTACTATAATACTTATACGTATACGTAAACACCAAAATATCACCATTTTCATCTCATAGTCACCACTTGTGAGCTTATGAACATGAAATAACCGTTTCTCGATTTACTTATGAGTACTTCTATACTCATAAACGATAAGCACACCAACCTCAATCACCCAAAATAAACACGTAATCACACAAATCAAGTAAGCACACATAAAATAACCTAAAAGTAAGACCAAGTGACGAACCTCAAAACCTCGGTTGTCACAACTAACACACTCATACCCACACTTATATCATGAAGACGTGTCATGAATAGTACTTACAAGAATTACGTACGTGTTATTACACGATAAGTATTAATTACGTGATAGTACACGATAATTAATAACAATAATATTTACATTCACGAATATAAAATCATGAACATAAAATCACGAACAATTTAGAAACTGTCCATCTATAATATATGACACGTATCGCGAACATTTAATTCAAGCATTAAGTATATTAATAAGTGTACGACAAGAATTACGTACCTCATTATTAAGTAGTTATGTAAAACACTTTAACACCTCAAGAACTCATAACACGGGAATTAAACGCGAGCCTACACGATTATAGTTTAAGTCACGGATATCGAGAACTCGCGTGCGTGTGAGTGGGCTACGTGTACCACAAGAGAAACAAGAAGGGATAGGGCCCATGGCCCAACTGGAAGTCCAAAAGGAAATAAAACACGGGGGGGGGGGGGTATTAATTTTGGGAAAAGTATAAGAAACCCTAAATAATAACAAACCCACGAATTGTCTGCTCCTCCTTTTTCTCTTCCAGCGTCGTTTTTTTTGCTTTCTTCTGCCAACGATCCAAATACCAAGAACCAAGAACCAAGATCGAGGGTTGATGAGTATAAGGTTTAATTCGTGGTTTGAAATCCTAAACAGTAACAAGAAAATAGGTTATCTGATTCCTTCTATTTGTTTATTTAATTACGCAAGTTGTTGAAAACCCTAATCTATAAACGTGTTAAAAACAAACGAGATTAAGGGGGGAATCATTTTAGTGTTGTTGTGTTTAGATCATACGCAAACCAAGACATTTATGTGTCTCGGTGGTAAAAACTGCCCACCAGCCGCAAACCTTCAAGGGTTGGCTGTGTGGATTTTGTAAAACAGTGGGAATGGCAGCCAAGCAGGGGAAACCACTGGCTGCGGCCAGTGGTGTGTTTGGTCAGGCAGTGGGAACCGAGACCTTTATGGTCTCGGTGGGAAGTTATTGCAGGCAGGGGAAACCGGCTACTGCCGGTGGCAGTAACATCACTGCCAAGGGGAAACTGGCAGTTAAGGGGGTGTTTGGTTTTTGGGTTAAGACAGCATAAGGGACTGTCTGGGTATCAGTTTAATAAACAGGATTAAGGGGCTGTTTGGTTCGGCTTATATGTAAACACAACACGGTTTTCACGGGTTTTCACGGGTTTTCACGGGTTCGGTTTATGACATTTTTAATAAAATAATACACGGGTTCGGGTTATTTTTTTTACAAGTTTAATTAGCTTTACATGTATATTAATTTACATGTTAATTAAATTAATTTAACATGACGTATAATTAAAATAATTAAATCATAGACTTAGGTTAATTATTATTATTAAATAATACATATTTTAACCTAAGTATTTAATTATTATTTTTACACTATAGTATTAATTAATTATTAAACATGAGATATAATTAATTAATAATCATGACTTAGGTTATATTAATATAAATATTAATACATGTTTAACCTAAGTATTATATACACTCTAATTTAATTAAATCATGATTATATTTAATTAAATCTTATAACCTATAGTTTATTTAATTTACATGTAATAATTAATAAACTATACTATATATCACATGACTTAGAATATTAATCAGTAAAACTTAAGCTTATATTATTAGCTTAATAATCTAGCATATTTCTATTTATGGAAACGTTCTATTTTTTTAGAAACTTATTTAATTAAGGCAGCTAATCTATTTATGGAAACTTTATATTTTTTAGTAACTTATTTAATTAAGGCAGCTAATCTGTTTATGGAAACTTTCTATTTTTGGAAACTTTCTATTTTTAGAAAGTTACTTATTATTAAACAACAGGTATAATAATACAAGAAATACAAGTAATATTTAATCAGAATATCCAGAATACATGATAAACACAACATGACGTTAAAATCAATAAAACAAGACATGGACATATAAAACAAGCCAAGACACGATATAAAATCAGTTACTACTCAGTAATCAGAATACTTATACACGTATATTATTTATGTAGCATTAGTGAGATCGAAGTAGGACTCTCTTCCGTTCGTCTTCTTCGTTCACTGGAATTAAGGTACGGATTCTCCGTCCTTTCAGTATGGACATTCTTCCTTACTAGGATTCCCCGTATGTAGCCAACTATTTTCCCCAGTATATGTTTTATATATTTTTGAATTGCTTATGTTTAATTAGATACCTGAAGCCATATACATGCATGACTAGTTTCACCTAGTTATGGAGGTACCATAACCATAACACTAGAAGCACCGGTGTTATGACTTCACCACGGCGGAGTGATAGCTCGTGGCGTCCCTTCAGCTTTTGGCCATATTATTATTATTATCATGTGGGGCGTATGGGTGCATCCTAGGTTACATGTTTCAGTAGATTATTTAGGTGAATGTGGTGTGTGCCTTGCATCCTTCACAAGGAGCTGATCCCTCCTACCCAAAAACTTATATTAATTATAGGCAGCCCCTCTAATTGCATGACGAGGTCACCCCTCCAAGTATTCATGCACGTTGATATTTCATGACCTATATTGGCTAATGGTTAACATGTTAAACAATTTTCATAAGATAAACATAAGGCTTTTCAAACTATAAAACCAGTTTTACTAAGTATTACCAGGTTCTCCAGGACTTATTCATTTCTGCTGCTATATGTTTTACATGCTTATATTATTCATTCCATGCTTATATATCCGTGCACTGAGCGTTATGCTCAACCGTTACTTTCCTTTCCATGTCCCAAAACGGCAGGTACCCAAGGACTGACTCGAGCATTTGGAGGACGTGCATGGGATGGAAGCTGCCATAGACTTATTTTCCTTTTGCCTTCATATATTTATGCTTGTTTAGTCTTTCATTCATTTCATTTACTTTATTTATGTTTTGGGTTTATGTTTGGGAACCGATGTTTGATTCCGGTTTCCCTATGGTCATGTATGTTTTACTACATATTACCTTGCATGCTTTGATGACACGCCATAATTACGCGTAACTGTCCACTTATCAAAGTGGGGTGTTACAATTATGGTATCAGAGCCAAGGCTTCGACCTGTAGGCTCTAAAACTTGACCTGTGACTAGTGGGTAGTCACCAGGAGCTTCTTAAGCCAACGTTTGTTATTCCACGTATTGATGTTTTCAGCACCTTGATGTTTTAACCATGATATTTTCAGTACCTTGATGTTTTAATCTTGATGTTTTCATCGATATTGTTTACTAATATGGATGGACAACCGTCATCCATATTTAGTTACGTGTCATTGTTTCATTCACGATGTTCCTTGTGAATTGTGGCTAATGTGAATTGAACTCAGTAGTTCATAATTGGTCACATAAATTTTTTTTTTGTTAAGTTTTGACAGCTGACTTTCATTTATTTATTCCATGTATCATTGTCGCAGGTTTATGACTTAGTAACGGTTGGTACAAGACTGGCCGTATTTAGTCGCATGTGCTTTTATCGAAACTTTTAACTTTGGGACCGACCCATAGGCGTCCCCTCGCCATGTCCTTTGTTTTGGGTAGACTGACCATTGGCGTTTACCCTCGCGCATATAAAGGTTTTTATAAACTGCATCATGCATTCATGCATTGTTTTCATGCATAAAATTTTTCTCATGATTTGTTGGCATAATTTTCTTTATGTCCCCTCATAAGTTACTAGGTTTTTATGTCAAGTATGTTTCCATACTGTCATGGTTAACTTCAGTTTCATGCTGATTATGTTATATACTCCTTCATGTTTCTTCATGATGACTTCGTCTTCACGTGATTATGTCTTACGTCTCTTTTGTTGTTTTTGCTTTCATGCAAGACACTGTTGGAATTCATGTAAATTCTGCTTTCATGATAGTCATGGTTGGTTTTCATTAATCATGTTTTCAGGAAAGTCATCGTTGAAATTCGTTTAACCACACGTTAGCGTTTCTCTATGCAACCAGAACGAGGTATATACTGGCATTGCCAGGTTATCATGATGGTCTTTCTAACCGTTTAATCAGTTATTTTTCCTTTAAAATCATGTCAAATGATCGACCTATACCGATCACTTCATGTACATTCCATGTGTACTCCATGTACCGTATCCCATGTGCATATTCCACTTGCTGATATTCTACAAGATTGTTGATGCCGCTCATGACTTGGAGATGTTACTAAAGGTTGATGCCACTGATTTTTGGAGACGCTATGAGATGATGATGCTATTCACAACCTGGAGATCTTACAAGACGAAGACAAAGGCGTTTGATCAAAGCGATTGGACGAGAAGATGCTTCACCACCAGACGATTTCCATCAATCATTGTCCCTAATTCTTAGTTACATATCACACGTCATTCGGTTGTCGTTTCAGTCATATGAGTGAAGACCGGTACCAGCCGGCCACTCAGCTGAATAGTTACATGAATCAGAGTCATGAGAATGACCGTCATGGAACTGACTGACAAGACGATATTAACCACTACTATGACAACAACTATACTAGCAATCACAATCGAAGCTCCGGCCACGGACGTGATCAGAAATACAAAGGATCAGTAGTCCAACCGATCCGCCAATTCTGGCATATTACCCTAATATTTGTAGTTCTATTCGTTTCACATCTTGAGGCACATGTCAAGACATCAGGCAAGATACATGTCTCACGTATACTCTCTGAAGACACATGTTAAGACACCAGTCAAGACACATGTCACACTTATATTTCCCAAGACACGAGTCAAGACACATGACTCACGTCCAATTCTGGAACATCCCTAAGAATTTCAGGATACCCTCCAAAGGGTATATCCATTTTGTTGTGACATGTATTAATCATGCCACAAGAAATTCAGTACCATCACTGGCGTATCAGTGAGATCTGTCATGATTGCTCTATGACACTTTCATTTCTTGCACCCATATTTCATATATTCATGACCATAAAGGACGCCATTCGTATTCCCCATGTATACGAAGGTTTTCCTCCAGCCTAATGATAAGATCCAAGCTGCTAACGCATTTCCTTGGACAGATACGAGTTGAATTTAATCCTAATAATAGACTACGAACAGCACACCCTGCTTTGATTCATGATCTTGTACAGTAATGTTTAGGCTCCTGAATACATTCAACATGGTTTTACATCAGGAAAATCTGTACAAATCATTTATGCTTAACAAGCACGTGTTTGTTATTCCATAACTGCGAAGATTTCCCAGCTATTATTGAGAACACGACTTTTGAAGTGCTTTT
This sequence comes from Glebionis coronaria, assembly GCA_025667525.1. NCBI lineage: Eukaryota > Viridiplantae > Streptophyta > Magnoliopsida > Asterales > Asteraceae > Glebionis > Glebionis coronaria. The sequence goes on along the minus strand of CM046876.1, from coordinate 541,626,232 downwards.
TTATTCATAACCAGTCGATTATTTCAAAAAATTTCGATATAAATTCCAGAAGAACCTTCAAGGAGGAGGACGGTAACATGAGATTATGTGTCGACTACCGTCGATTTAAACAAATCACCTTTCATGACCGTTAATTCCCTCCACGTATTGGAAATGGGTTGGATCAACTTTAAGGTGCTAACCACTTTTCCCAAGATCGGCTTACGATCGTGCTGTCAGCATTGACAAGTAAAGGAGCAGGACATTTCCATGACTGCTAATTGTACAAGACTTGGTTATGCTAAATTCATGATTTTGTATTAGTCTTATAAATGCTCGAGCAGCATTATGGACTTAATAAATTGAGTTCCACGAACACAAAAACAAATTCATCAGTATTTTCATCAAGAACAACCTGATTTTTTTCTCTAGGTCTAGAGAAGAGCCGGAAGACCACACTCGCACTATGCTGCAAATTCTACGACAAGAGAAATTTCACCCTGAAATTTTCTAATATAAATTTTGGTTGAATTCAGTGACACACTGAATCACATAGATTCACAAGGTTAATCTTACCATGACTCAGCTTGTGCGTAAAAGTTGAGAACCCTACACTACGTTAGGTGTTCCAAGAAAATCCTACGCTAACAGAAGTCTAATTTCGGAGACTCATAGTTTCGCAAATTTCTATGTATCAAGTTTCTACGAAGCAAGATACAGTTACGTTCATATCTAGGTACCTGACATACCAACAAGTTAAGATAGAACACCAACAGACTATGATGTTTTCCATCATCTGAAATTGTGAATAGAAATGGGACAAGATCTCCATGGATTTTGGTTACCAGATTAACGCAAACTCAGAAGAAGCATGATGCTATCCGGGTTATTGCCAACAGTTTGATCAAGTCTGCAAAATCCTTACATCCGCAAGGATTTCAGAACTAGCAGATTGATCGGACGTGTTCCAGCCAGGGCTCATCCGATCAGTTGGTAATCCTTCAGCTATCGGGCCAGACGAAGGTTCACATTTGTGCTCCTTATTTACGTTCACGTCTTTGTTCAAATTTTATGACTTGTTTTCACACTCACGTTCATGACACTATTCACATTCATGATCGTATCCTGGCTTACGATTTACGTTCATTTTCGTTCTGGGAAGTTTTGCAAGAACTTGAGAGACCATACTCAAGTTTAGTATAACTCTCTATCCTCAGATAGACGTTTCATGTCACATTCCACGTCTCACCATATAGCGCTTGGCGTTACCGTCGCCGTATTGCATATTCACGATATGTTTCACATGTCATGTTCATTCCACGTTCCTCATATCACGTTCACGATATGTGACACGTATCATTGATCACGATATGTTTGCTCATACTACACTCACCATATCTCCACGTATCACGTTCAAAATTGTTCACGTATCACGTTCACAATTTTTCACGTACTACGTTTCAGTATGTCTCACGCATCATTTCTAAGACAATACTATTATCAGTTAGATATTTCGGGTTATTTTATATCAAAACGTTTCATTTACACTTTCATGTTAATTCGTATCCACTTGATCAGATTCATGCTAATCTATCTTATGTTGGTGAACCAGAAACTTTCTGTATCGTCAACCAAAAGTCATGAAGACTAATATTTTTATTTCCGCCAAGACCGTTTAGAGCACCGTTATGGGCGGGAAGCCACTTGGAACGGAGGAGTCCATCCGGACTTCTTATCCGTTTTCGCTTATCAAGTAGATACGTTCTTTCAGTCACGTCACGTTCCATGTCTCTTCAAGACATGTCACGTTCCACGTTCCTTTCTACCATGTCACCCTCAGGACGAATTATCTACATACCCTCAATTTGATTCGGGTATGTTCCTCTTTCAGCTTATTTTATCTATAATTCGGGGACGAATTATTCTTTTTAGGGGGGAAGAGTTGTAAAACCCGCATGGTTTTACCATAAACAGTACACTAATAATCATACGTACAAGATTAAAACTTTCCTTATTAACATGAACACGTGTCATGAATAGTAATTACAAGAATTACGTACGTGTTATTACACGATAAGTATTAATTACGTGATAGTACACGATAATTAATAACAATAATATTTACAATCACGAATATAAAATCATGAACATAAAATCACGAACAATTTAGAAACTGTCCGTCTATAATATATGACACGCATCGCGAACATTTAATTCAAGCATTAAGTATATTAATAAGTGTACGACAAGTATTACGTACCTCATTATTAAGTAGTTATGTAAAATAATTTAACACCTCAAGAACTTATAACACGGGAATTAAAACACGAGCCTAAACGATTATAGATTAAGTCACGGATATCGAGAACTCGCGTGTGTATGAGTGGGTTGTGTGTACCACAAGAGAAACAAGAAGGGATAGGGCCCATGGCCCAATTGGGAGTCCAAAAGGAAATAAAACACGGGGGGGGGGGGGGGGGGGGGGGTATATTAATTTTGGGAAAAGTATAGGAAACCCTAAATAAAAACAAACCCACGAATTGTCTGCTCCTCCTTTTTCTCTTCCAGCCGTCGTTTTTTTTTTGCTTTCTTCTACCAACGATCCAAAAACCAAGAACCAAGATCGAGGGTTGATGAGTATAAGGTTTAATTCGTTGTTTCAAATCCTAAACAGTAACAAGAAAATATGTAATCTGATTCCTTCTGTTTGTTTATTTAATTACGCAAGTTGTTGAAAACCCTAATCTATAAACGTGTTAAAAACAAATGAGATTAAGGGGGTAAAAACTGCCACCAGCCGCAACCTTCAAGGGTTGGCTGTGTCGATTTTGTAAAACAGTGGGAATGGCAGCCAAGCAGGGGAAACCACTGGCCGCGACCAGTGGTGTGTTTGGTCAGGCAGTTGGAACCGAGACCTTTATGGTCTCGGTGGGAAGTTATTGCAGGCAGGGGAAACCGGCTACTGCCGGTAGCAGTAACATCACTACCAGGGGGAAACTGGCAGTTAAGGGGGTGTTTGGTTTTTGGGTTAAGATAGCATAAGGGACTGTTTGGCTATCGGTTTAATAAACAGGATTAAGGGGCTGTTTGGTTCGGCTTATATGTAAACACAACACGGTTTTCACGGGTTTGGTTTACGACACGTTTTAATAAAATAATACACGGGTTCGGGTTATTATTTTTTTTACAAGTTTAATTTGCTTTACATGTATATTAATTTATAAGTTAATTAAATTAATTTAACATGACGTATAATTAAAATAATTAAATCATGGACTTAGGTTAATTATTATTATTAAATAATACATGTTTTAACCTAAGTATTTAATTATTATTTTTACACTATAGTATTAATTAATTATTAAACATGGGATATAATTAATTAATAATCATGACTTAGGTTATATTAATATAAATATTAATACATGTTTAACCTAAGTATTATATACACTTTAATTTAATTAAATCATGATTATATTTAATTAAATCTTATAACCTATAGTTTATTTAATTTACATGTAATAATTAATAAACTATACTATATATGTAAACTTTCTATTTTTTTAGAAACTTATTTAATTAAGGCAGCTAATCTATTTATAGAAACTTTCTATTTTTTAGAAACTTATTTAATTAAGGCAGCTAATCTATTTATGGAAACTTTCTATTTTTGGAAACTTTCTATTTTTGGAAACTTTCTATTTTTGGAAACTTTCTATTTTTGGAAACCTGCTATTTTTAGAAAGTTACTTATTATTAAACAACATGTATAATAATACAAGAAATACAAGTAATATTTAATCAGAATATCCAGAATACATGATAAAAACAACATGACGTTAAAATCAATAAAACAAGACATGGAAATATAAAACAAGCTAAGACACGATATAAAATCAGTTACGTACTCAGTAATCAGAATACTTATACACGTATATTATTTATGTAGCATTAGTGAGATAGAAGTAGGACTCTCTTCCGTTCGTCTTCTTCGTTCACTGGACTTAAGGTACGGATTCTCCGTCCTTTCAGTATGGACATTCTTCCTTATTAGGATTCCCCGTATACAGCCAACTGTTTTCTCCAGTATATGTTTTATATATTTTTGAATTGCTTATGTTTAATTAGATACCTGAAGCCATATACATGCATTACTAGTTTCTCCTAGTTATGGAGGTACCATTACCATAACACTAGAGGCACCGGTGTTATGACTTCACCACGGCGGAGTGATAGCTCGTGGCGTCCCTTCAGCTTTTGGCCATATTATTATTATCATGTGGGGCGTATGGGTGCATCCTAGGTTACATGTTTCAGCAGATTATTCAGGTGAATGTGGTGTGTGCCTTGCATCCTTCACAAGGAGCTGATCCCTTCTACCAAAAAACTTATATTAATTAGAGGCAGCCCCTCTAATTGCATGACGAGGTCACCCCTCCAAGTATTCATGCACGTTGATATTTCATGACCTATATTGGCTAATGGTTAACATGTTAAACAGTTTTCATAAGATAAACATAAGGCTTTTCAAACTATAATACCAGTTTTACTAAGTATTACCAGGTTCTCCAGGACTTATTCATTTCCGCTGCTATATGTTTTACATGCTTATATTATTCATTCCATGCTTGTATATCCGTGCACTGAGCGTTATGCTCAGCCGTTACTTTCCTTTCCATGTCCCAAAAACGACAGGTACCCAAGGACTGACTCGAGCATTTGGAGGACGTGCATAGGATGGAAGGTGCCATAGACTTCTTTTCTTTTTGCCTTCATATATTTATGCTTGTTTAGTCTTTCATTCATTTAATTTACTTTATTTATGTTTTGGGCTTATGTTTAGGAACCGATGTTTGATTCTGGTTTCCCTATGGTCATGTATGTTTTACTACATATTATCTTGCATGCTTTGATGACACGCCATAATTACGTGTAACTGTCCACTTATCAAAGTAGGGTGTTACATGTACACTTGGACTTGATGTATGTGAAGTAGATCCAAGTGGTGGGTACACATGGATATGTTATAACGGTAGTAGATCCAAGTGATGGGTATCCTTGGATTAGGTGTTAGGAGTGTAGATCTAAGTTATGTTTATACTTGGATATAGTGTTAGGGTCCTAGATCTAAGTGGTGTGTATACTTGGATCTAGATTAGATGGTTTATGTGTTTAGGCCATAAAACAAAAGGTTGTTATGTTGGGCCATTAAACATAACCAATGGTGTGATCAGTGTTGATTGGTTCTACCTAAGATTACAACTCGACATCTAGCCTTATGTCGGTAAATGCGAAGTAAGTGACGTGTGTAGATTGGTCCTACCTAAGATTAGGACTCGAAATTTAGCTTAGTGTCGGAAAATGGTGTAAGAAACATGTATGGTTTTCTCCACCTTGAAAGGAGCTTATTGCCTAGTGAAGTAACTCTCGAGTTAGGTACTCGTGGAGTGGAGTAGGGTGAAGAGGGGAGCTTCTTGACCGAACCACTATAAATCACCGTGTCAGTTAGCTTTCTATATTACATTAGGTACTTTACATTTATGTCTTTACATTTATGTATTTACATTGATAATTTCATATATGTGTTATGTGTTGATGTGTGCATCTCATAATCTGTGTGCTTCATGTTTAGATTATGGTCAAGTGTGCATCCCTTAGTCTAAACATCTTAGTTGCGGAAAAGTTAAGGCTTAGTACATGTGTGATTAATATTTAGACTATTGTTTGATGTACTCCTGATTTGATGTGTGCATCTCATAATCTAAACATCTAAGTTGCGAAAAAGTTAAGGCTTAGTCCGTGTGTGCTTCATGTTTAGATTATGGTCAAGTGTGCATCCCTTAGTCTAAACATCTTAGTTACGAAAAAGTTAAAGCTTAGTACGTGTGTGCTTAGTGTTTAGACTATTGTTTGATGTACTCCTTGATTTGATGTGTTTGTGTGTTTCTTTACTTGTTGTTTATAGTTATTATATATAACAAACACATCTCATATTAAGTCAAGCTTAATCAGGAATCTGATACAAAAGACTATTAATGTTTTAAAAGGTAATAATGTTTTTCATCCACTGACGTCGGTTCCTTAATGCATCCGCGGTTTGAAATAGAACCATGGTCATGTTTATTGAACTGCGGCCAGTGGATTATACGAAAAAGTTTTTAAATCTTAATAAGAAACATATTCACCCCTACCGTTTCTACAAGGTTGTATCTTTCATTACTATTTACTTATCATTTCCTTTATCTTTAGTCAGTCATTATCAAGATCACAAGATATACCAAATGTCTTGAAACATTGTAAATGGGACCATTTATTATGAAACAAGTTTTCAACTGATAATTACATTTAAAGACAAACATAATTTTTAATTGGGAAACTATTGAACACCACCCCCTTCTAGTTTCTACACTTGTGTCCTTTTTGTTTCACATAGACTTAATTTACTGTTAATGCAACCAATGCCTAAAAATATTATTTCTGGTAACTAATCTTCTTAGTTTTGATCACGACAAAGTGTAAAAACATTTATTTTCAAAGATTACTGAAAGACGAATTATTTAACGAACACTATCATTTAGGTAATAATAATTTAAGTCATACACAAACATATGTTATTCATGGTTAGTGATCATTAAAAGCGATTAACCTTGAAACTCACATTTATTTAAATGTGACAAAATATTCTAAAAACTTTATTTTTAAGAAAATGTTTTATTGAAACAGAAAAAAGAAATTTGAATTTAGGAGATTCTAAATGGACAAAGGATATTCCTTTTGAGGTAAAACTTTAGTAGATGCAATTCCCCACTAAAGGACAAAAAGGAGCGGACTCTAGTATACGCGGTGCCTTATAGGTGCCTGCGGTTCCTTAGTGATAAGGAACCGCGAGACCATTTAATGAACTGTGGTCAGACTAACCATTGGACCTTGTCTCCTATAAATAGTGAATCATTTCTCCCTTTTCTATAAACCTTTTTGGACAACTTTCTGCTTCTTAATCTCTTTTTTATTTCTCAATCATTAGTAAATGATCACTTAATTTGCTAAGTATGTTTACTTATGATTATCTCCTTTATCTCCTTCTTCTTATGTCTAAAGAGAAGATCACTCATATAGTTGTGATGTGTTAAAAGATGAAGCCTTGATGAATATCATCCTTTCTTAGATCTAGTCATGTTCATCATATTTATTCATTTGAGACTTGCGTAGATCCAAGGTATATGTGTATACTTGGATTAGTCTTGTATGTTAGTTCTTACTAAACTCTAAAGTGATGTAGATGTTAGTGTATCTTGTGATAGTTCTCACTAAACTCTAAAGTGATGTAAGTGTGAGTATGAGTGTGTTAGTTCTCACTTAACTTGAAAGTGATGTGAGCGTGAGATTTGTGTGTAGATTGGTTCTAGTTAAGATTAGAACTCGAAATCTAGGCTTATGTCGGTAAGAAGATGCGCGACGAATGTAGATTAGTTCTAGCTAAGATTAGAATTCGACACCTAGCCTTGTGTCGGTAAAGAAGATGGGCGACGAATAGATTGGTTCTAGATAGGATTAGAACTAGTCATTTAGCTTAGTGTCGGTAATCTTTGTAAACAACGATGTAAGGTTTTCACCGCTAAGTAGGGAGCTTGTGTATATAGTGGAAATCTCTAGTAAGGTGTACTCGATGAGTGGAGTAGGAACGAAGAGAGAGCTTTGTTGTCGAACCACTATAAATCTTTTGTGTCTTTCCTTAGGTTGTCTCTTTCCTTACTCATTAGTTATATATTTCTTTACATTTAGTAACTCATTGTCATAATTACTTGATATAGAAAGTGTTTTGAAAGATTGGAAATTGGAGTAACTATTATGAAACAAGTTTTCAAGTAATAGTCACTTTTAATGACGAACATAATTTTAATTAGGTAAACTATTCACCTCCCCCTTATAGTTTCTACAATTGGTATCAGAGCCTAGGTCACTCAAGATATTTAAAGTATATTGTGCTTTAAAGCTTGGATCGATCTATGGTCTCTACTACTTAGAAGGGTCGGTTGCACTAAAGTTACCTTTGTGGTCAAAACCTATTTTATAAATAATTGACCTCAAAATTGTTTCTATATCAACTCATCTTGAGTATGATTTGCTTAGTAATGATTATGAATTTTAGATCTACCCTTGAAATGTATCTACTAGTTTGAATCTTTCCTTTGTGTAGGTACTCATAAAGATTAATCATTAATTTGATTACGGATTGGTGATCATAAGTCACTTACACTTGTTGAAGACTCATATACTTTTGATCTCCAACATCAAGGGATGATGATATCAGTATTCATGGATGTGTTATTAGTCCATAGAAGACTAAGTATGCAACTTATGGTCAAGGTTGGTAGATGTGTTAGTCCATTAAAGACTAGGGATGCACTGCAACCAAGGTATGCTTTCGTCCTTCCACATACCCTCGATCATTCTTTTGATCTTTGCTTGACTATGTGTTTGTTTCGGCATCCTTTCCTTGACATTTGTTTGTACTAAGTGTTTCTCTTCTTTTATCCTCCCAAACCTTCATGGTCTCGGATACTTGGCTCACAAGGTGAGTTAGTAGTAGCTCAAAGTATCAAGAATGATGTACATGGTTTGCAACATTATTCAACAAGTATGACCTATATCATTTGTAGTGTGTACAATTGAGCTCGTCTTTAAAATGATTAACAAATCATTTGAGACACCTAATTACTTCATATGAAGTAGTTAGGACACTACACATTTGGGATTCTAACGTTCAAAGGATATTGTCATTGTACCTATAACAATGATCTTAATCCGATCAAGAGGGAGAGAAAGTGAATCTATATATTCTCTCATGTTATAAAAGTTTAAGACATTTATTTTAAGTGCTCTTAATCGATAAAACAAAAAGAGCTTGGTATTGTTCATTACTAAAGCCGTTTCGTCTTACGCTTGGAAACACATGTCTTGAACTACTATATATAAAACAAGCTCTTGGTTTGAAAACTTTAAGATCTACATTCATCTCTTGAGCATTGATACTTGGTCTTGATTGTTCGTTTCGATCTTTTTTGGTCCCGATTCCACTCGTAATCCTTCATTAAGGCATTATAATCTAGTGTTCAAGTGGTCCAATATTTTCAAAAGGATTAAAATATGTTTTAAGTATTTTAGGAAAAAAAACTGGTTTAAAAATTTTCTTTCATTTTCATAAGTTTAGCATGGACTCTGTCTGCGGCTCAATAAAGGTCGCGGTTACACTCGCGGTTCCTTATCGATAATGAACCGCGGGTCCACCAGAAATAAAATAATTGGGTTTATATTATTTTACACTTTTTCGAAAAAACCCGTCCTCTCTCCTAACTGCTGGTGCGATGGGAAGAACACCGAAACCACCATTAACACTTTTCTAAAGCTTCCAAATCACTCAAATTAATTTATTCCAAGGTCCATCAATCCTTCATATATCATCATTTAATTGTAAGTATTTCCATTGAATTTCGTCTTATTCATTCTAGGGTTCTTAATTTCATAATTAGGGATTTTTGAAATTAAAGTAAGTTAGAACCAAATTAGGAATGTGGGTATCCATAGTTTTAATGCTATGATCCCTATAGGTTCTTATTCTTTGAAATTCCATGAGTCACAATTATAGAACAAATCCAAAATTTTGGTTTAATTTTGAAATTGATATGAACCCTTGAATGGATTGATAATTGCATTGTTAACGCTTACCTAAAAACGATTTTTAAAAACTAATGTTCAATTCATAAGTGATATGTATAATTCATATGCGTTCATCAATGATGAAATTGTTACATTATGAAGATAGGAATGATAAGGAAACATCCTTTGGTTAGTCAATTAATTGATTAAGCACATTCCCATGATTTTGAAAATTACCAGTTCTTATGTAACATAGAGTGCTTATGGACATATTTTTGTTGTTTATTATAGGTACTCAACATGTCTTTGGGAATTCAAAATGACCATGAGAAAACTAGAGAGTATATGCCTATTCTTTCAAACTCTTGTCGTTCCTGAACTCTTAAATATATATTTTGTTCTATCGAAAAACGATGCTTTCATGAAGGTCGTTTTGTCTCTTCGAATCTCGATGGGCATGAATTCACTTGATTCATGTTCAAGTCAATTGGCTTTGATTTTTTACATGGCATTGATGAGCCAATCTTTCCTTCGTTCCTTCTCGAGTTCTTTAGTTATTTTTCTCTTATGTGCATCAATAATGGATTGTCTATAAGATTTTCTATTAGGGGTAAAACTATCATATACTCCCTTGTCGAATTCGGTCAAACTATCAAGGTACCTTATGATGGTCAATGTCGGTTCATCAATGCTTCGAGTATTGACTCCTTGGAATCAGCCCCTATTGAGGTACATTATGTCACTGACATCCCTTCACATTCTTTTGTTGCTCGAGCTATTTCTAAACCTAGTAAGCATCCTATTCTTGGTAATTTCCAAAGAGTCGTTCGTGCTCTAACTCCTTGGGAATTACTAACTAGCGAACTTAGTGATTTCATGGTGCCTTAGGCCGAAATTATTAGGGAAAACACAATGTGTATCGGTGGTGATCGATATCACATACCCACATGTCTTGCACACATGTTGTGTTGTGTTGCTACCTCCACTCCGTATAATATTGCGCATTACATTGCTAGTAGAATTAGCTTTGTTCTTTCAAATCATGACTTTCCTTATCTCGAAATGTTATTTTACATCTCCGTTAATCGTGTAATGCTTCCCATTCAAAGGAACTTTTTACAAGAGCCTAGGAGTGACATTTGTGATGAGAAAAGTGATATTATGGAATCAACCCATGAAGTTGGTTATGAGACAACTTCATCGCATTATGATGACGAAGTTGATATCAATACCGACATGGGTTCCCCGAGCAACTTCCCACCATCAATGTATAGTTACATTAATTTTTCCCCTCTTGAGCATCGCCCTTGTTCTTCTTCTTCGTCCATTTCCTTCGGGGCTCCTCAAGACATAAATCTTGAGACTCTCTAGTATCAAAATCTTCGTATTCAAGAGGAAATACAAGATGGATTCACGTCAATTGAAGAGATGTTCAAGGGATTGGTGAAGTAGAAGTTTGATTCATCATGACTTCCACATTGTGATTGATTATTGGTTTTAGAAGACTCTTTTTAGTTTATGCTTTTTATTTTGTATGAACTAACTTGTTTGGATTACCTTTATTTTAATCCTATTATGTGTTCATGTGTTTGGATTTCCAAATTACATGATTATGTGCATTTACTTGTTTCTTAACTATTTAAATTTTGATAGGTTATCTATTTTGGCTTGATTATAAAAACTAGAAATTTTGGGCTTTTGAAAAAATCTGGAAAACCAATTTTTGTAACCTTCTGTCCGTTGATCATTAAATCCTGGCGGTGCAATATTGATATTGATCCGCAAGCATATTTATTGAGCCACGGGTTGATTTTTCGAACATAATCTTTTCTTTACATTGTTCTTTCTAAATCTTTGTAAACATGGATAAAACTTTTGCTAAACATCTGATTTTTCCAAAATAAGCTTGACAAGCTTTATTGTTTACCAAAATCATTTTAAACCTATTACCACTTTGGATCATCCCCTTCTTTTCTTAAAAATTATTCTCTTCATTCTCTCCACCATTCTTGAGCCTTTCTAAACCTTCACTCTACAACCATTGTGTCCACAAGACCATCAACCTACACCAAAAATTCTCCCACTATAAAAAGCCTCAAAATCAAGATTGAGATACCTAAATTGGGTTCTTTTTCTTTTGCCACCCATAGAAATGAGACAACTCCCTCACCCATTTTGATTTCCTCATCACCTTCACCACCTCTTGCACAATGCAAGACCTATTCAACCTATGGTACTAACCATTCACATGATTTTACCTCATGTTCATTCTAATCTTGAATGAATGATGTTTCATCACCTTTCTCTCCAAGTCTTTTCTTAGATGAGACCCCTCAACCCCTCCAAAGTATCCCATTTGAAGATAACTTTGTTGAGCCTTCTCCAACTTCACCTTTGGACACCATGTATCCTCCTCCTCCTCCTAACACTCCTCTTATAGGGGTTCCCATTTACCATCCCTTGGGTGATCCATACCTTTTTACTTTTTTTGAAGCACATGACACTAATTGTCCATGTTGTCTTTATAACAACTATATCATCCAATCTCTTAGGTTGGAGATGCATAGATTCAATGCAAGGTTGGAAAACCTTGTGTTATCCTTCTTTGCTCCTCATCCTCCTCCATATAGGGGATGAGATGATATTTTTAAAAATCATTTTTAAAATATCAAGCCTTCAAGAACAATCAATCAAGATTAGAATAGCTAGCTTTGTTGTTAAGTTAGTATTTTTTAATCTTTTGTATATTTTCCTACATGTATCTTTCATGTAGATGTTTTATGGATTTGGTTTCACTGTTTTTGTTTGTGTGTTTTCTCTTTTCTTTTTACACACTAATCCAACTTCAACTTAATCTTAAAGTTGAACCTAAATCTATTGTCACCTCTAAACTTGACTAAAATTGGATCAAAATGATATCTACTATTTTTTCACCCTTTGTCAAGATACTCTTGTGAGTATGTTATTTTTAATGTAACCTTAGGCTAACCTAATGCTAATAGAGATAAAAATCCAAGATTTACTAAAATTTGAAAAAGTCCTTGTCTTTTCTCAAAGTTTCGGAAAAAGTATATGGGCAGCTT